>OY998230.1:19930686-21138186 GCA_963922035.1 Amblyjoppa proteus
TGATGAAAATCCCCGAGCACGTGCTATTTCTCAACGGACGAAATATGCTCTGAACGAAGTCCCTGAAAACAAATTCAAAACTGAGTTATTTGTTTCTCGCATAATATACATTAAACAAATGCGATAATTGTTCATCCGCGGAACGAGTCTGACGTTAATGAACGACCACGTCGAATAAAACGGAACGGAGATTGCTTACTCGTAAGATTATATGCCCAAAGCGCGCAGGGAAGGAGTGATGTAGACATGTGGCAATGTGCGATGTGCAGAATGCCTTGTCAACCAGTTTTCGTTAGTCTTTGATGTGAATCGATGGCAAAAGCTTCCAGTTCAAAGAACCTTCGAACTTCCGGGTTTAACGATGACCTCGCGTGTGCTCCTAGTCGACGTTGTAAAAGGGTCGAGATCTGTAGTGCCCGTGGAAAATTACAAAGAGAATTGATGTATGCGCCATAGCTCGAACGATGAGGCTACACGGGCGATCGCCCTGGTCGTTGCTTCTCCTATTCAATGCCTTTGACGTTCGGGTCACCAAAGTGACCGCAGGTCTCCTCTCACGTCCCTTTCAGGTGTCGCCCTGAATCTTTTACACAATTACCAAACGCTGCTGCCACACGAGACTGACCTGAAATGTGTGTGTGTGTGTGTATGTGTTTGTGTGCAAAGCCACTGCAGTTCGGGCCAATATTTTAACGACGAGGCTGTGGTGCATTATTGGAAAAGGGAATATGCGTTGGTGAGAAAATTGTTCGTGAAAGCCAAAAGGTCTTACCACTCGATATTCCGTCTTCGGTGTCGATGGTTCGGTTGACGTTTACACTTCGACCGCCGGTATTGCTGAATTCAAACCGATGGTAAACATGGTCAGGGCCAATTCTCTTTGATACGACCATGTGCCTCGGCTTCGCAGGCGGTTTCAGGTTCACCCGTATTCCGTTCTCTATCGCGGGTATGTTGAAGATTTCTTCTTTTTTTTTTTTTACATGTTTCTCTGTCGATATTTTTTTTGGTCACATTTACATGTTTACCACTCGTAACTCTACCGAAAAACATTTTGCCATATTATAACTCCACCCGCGAATTTCTACCAGAGCACACAAAAAGGTCTGCCAAGCCGAACCATTCACTAACAACTCTACTATAGGCATCGAAGGAAATCTCTAACAGAAATGAGTGAAAGTCTACCAGCCTCACAATAAAACTACTGGAATAAAAATAAATTGTCATTTCCGGTATTTGCCCGTAGATTTTTATTTTTATTCCGCAAGAGTTTTATTTTTATACTGGCAGAGATTTTCTCTTAGCGAATATTCCGATATAGTTGTCAAGTGGTTGTTAGCGAGTGATTTGCTCCAGTAGTTTTTTTTTTTTTCTAATGTGATTGAAATTTTTAGTAGAGTTTTGGTAGGACAGAGTTGTTCGGGTAGAGATATCTTTTCAGTGTTATATTTTGCTGAATCAAGTTTCTATTCAGTTCATATACGCGTGATCTTAGGTGCAGAGTCGTTTGAAAGCATCGTTTGAAAAGGCAATACGATTAAAAAAATTGATTGAACTTGGTCAGATTTAAATACAGCGGAGGTTTTTTTATCGATATATTTTCCGATTCTGTCTCGAGTTGACGTCGTTCGGTATATTATATTCGTTCGATAGAGATGCTATTTTTTAAATTCAATTTAAGCTCAAACTACCGTAATTGGCCGGCGAGTATTCAAAGCTGTCCCTGGAAGTTCAAGGATGAGGCGGCTTGTCGACTGTATTCGAGAGTGAAACGATAAAAAAATAGAAAATAACAGTTTTGTAATTACTAAACGGGAATACCGGGGACAAAAGGTCGACCTTTGGAACAGCGATGAACACGAAAAACTCATCATATTCACGGTACGGGACGTTTCGAAATAGTTTTTTCTTCAGTTTTTCATCCAACGGCAAAACGCCAACACTGCCTTTCACAGTTTTATTAATTAACGATTCGCTATTTTTCATCGCTCTGGTGCAACTACGCGAAAATCGATTTATGATCCCCCGAAACTCAATTGTCGTTTTTATCGAAGTAAACTGTGCACAAACAAAAAAAAAATTATCATTGATGTATCTAAAACATCTCACGTACGTTTTTCGGTTGATACACCCAGAAAAATAATTTATTTGACTGCCACCGTTTATTTAGTTTAATTTAAATATTTGTTTAATTTAAGTAAATAGTTACTTAATTGAATTAAATATTTACTTAAATCGAATAAATATTTTACTCAAACCGAATAAACGGTGCCCGTAAAATAAATTTTTGTTCTGGGCGTATAAAATGTTATATTACGAGGTAGGGCGGGCGCGTTTTTATTACGACGGTAGATCAATACGTGAATTCTTTATATGGGGCTGCTCTATGTTCATTTGACAAAACTATTTTCTAAAAAAAAAAAAAAAAAAATGCTAGAAAGATGGAAAACATTACCACGCTCTTAGCATAGATTTCAAATGAAACGGCAATTAATGTTTCACGATAAATACAAGACGCGAAATGGATTTCTCGTCGACGCTCCAAAGCCGGTCTACCAACAGGTGGATGTTGTTTGTCGGTCGTCTCGTAACGAAGCATCGTGTTCTCGTTAGAACGGCTCGCCCGCACATCGTTATTGCATCAACCGCATCGTCCTATTTCCACCAATTCCACATTTTCAATGTACGAGTAACGTTCGCCACACGATATAACACTCCGACAAATTGATTCTTATAAATTCTCCATCAATTCAATAACCACAAATTCACGATATTATCCTCCCGATATTATCCTTGGAGAATTTACGATAAATTGAAATGTCCGCCCGATCGACAATCGACCATTAAAAATACATTTTCCCATTAACTTTCGATCGCATCGAAAAAAATAGAAGCCAATTTTTTGATCACTGCAATCAGCAAGCTAATATTAGCTTCACCGTCGCTAACAGTCGCAACTGTAATTTCATTTCGTGGATCGTTAGGCATAATCGTCATCGCTCGTTGTCGCGTTGTCGTCGACGAATTCGTGACGCGCAACGGGAGCGACTGCGCTGCAGCGCCGCATTACCGTTCCAATGTTAAACTGTTGTAATTCTCGTTTACCGCACGGTTCCACCGCTTCGAGTTGCACGGCTGGCCGGAGTTAAATGGCCCAGACACCAGTTTGTCCAAGCATAAACGGTCCAGAGACGAGTACAAGAATTTTATTTCTCGTATCGAAGCGCAAATGTTGCTATATCCAATAGCGAGATTTGTTTAACTGGAAACTCCTTTGATTGAACAAAAAGAATCCGTGACAATTTTCTGGCGGAATCCCTAAAAAAAAAAAAAAAAAAAAATTGTTTCGTCGGCTTTATTCCAAATTTTTACAATTCCATGCACCCAGAAAAAAAAGTTTATGAATCGTCAATAAAATCGGATATTAGAATATTTTTATTTGTATTAATTAAATTTTTATTTGTCTCAAGGATATCTTTACTTGATTCGAGTATATGCGACATTGAACTCTAATAAAATTTATTACATTTCAATAAAACTCTATTGAGTCCATATTTAAATAAGCAATTTTACTTGCTCTAAATAAATTTTATTTGTTTTGAATACATTTTTTTTTCTGCGTCTGCAAGATCGAAAAGCTAACATCTCACATCAACTGTTTTCCATCATGCTTTCAATATCACATGGAATCGTGAGTATTTATTGAAGAGTCGAAGCAATAACATGTTTTCGGTGTGAACATTTCTCAAATGAAAATTTTCCGGTTAAAATTCGCTGACGCGACAAACACCCGAAATTATTATTTTACCTTGCAATATTTTTCATTTGGAAACGCAAAATGTATATCGTACTACAGTGCGGATAGGCACAAGGTTTTTGCAAAGATTTATTTATTTCTGTCACTCCTCCATTCAAACAGTGAAAACGAGTTCCGTCAATACATCTCGGCTGTAAACGCTTAAATTGTACAAGTGTCACGTGTTTAACTGTACACGCTGATTAGTATAGGACGGTGTTACTCTGTACGCATTCACTGCCGTTTATTGGTTACTCGGAGCAGCTCGTGCACACACACACACACTGGCGAAGTTACCGCGGCGATAAATCGCGAATAGAGCCGAGTACAAGAATTTTATTTCTCGCGTCAAAGCGCAAATGTTGCTATATCCAACAGTGAGATTTGTTTAACTGGAAACCCCTTGGATTGAACAAAAAGAATCCGTAACAATTTGCTGGCGGAATCCCAAAAAAAAAAAAAAAAATTGTTTCGTCGGCTTTATTCCTAATTTTTACAATTCCATGCAAGATCGAAAAGCTAACACCTCACGTCAACTGTTTTCCATCATGCTTTCAATATCACATGGAATCGTGAGTATTTATTGAAGAGTCGAAGCAATAACATGTTTTCGGTGTGAACATTTCTCAAATGAAAATTTTCCGGTTAAAATTCGCTGACGCGAGAAAAACCCGAAATTATTATTTTACCTTGCAATATTTTTCATTTGGAAACGCAAAATGTATATCGTACTACAGTGCGGATAGGCACAAGGTTTTTGCAAAGATTTATTTATTTCTGTCACTCCTCCATTCAAACAGTGAAAACGAGTTCCGTCAATACATCTCGGCTGTAAACGCTTAAATTGTACAAGTGTTACGTGTTTAACTGTATACGCTGATTAGTATAGGACGGTGTTACTTTGTACGCATTCACTGCCGTTTATTGGTTACTCGGAGCAGCTCGTGCACACACACACACACACTGGCGAAGTTACCGCGGCGATAAATCGCGAACTGCCCAGCCCAGCCAACTTACGCAAACACATGCACGCGCAGAACAGGATCGCTTTGACTTCGTTACAAACTTTGTCCGCTGGATGAACAAGAGCGAGAGGAAAACCAGAATGCAGCGTGGAATAAACGGTCCGATACACGGTGCATAGCCAGCGAGAAGCTCACCGAAAACTTTTCGCACTAGTTTAGCATATTTTCTATTTCACGTCTGACATCGCGTAGTCGCAACAACAATTTAATTTTTTTTTTTTTTTTTTTTTTTTTTACGATGTGTATAAAATAACAGCACAGTCGCGTCCTCGTGTCAACGGACGATTTTTTTTTACATTTCTTTTTTCAGATGATATTCCCGCGGCGAACGAGTTTGCATACGGAGAAGCGGCGGAAGCACGGTTGACAAAAAATATCCTTTGAGGACGACGCTCGACAATGTTGTGCTTTGACGGACGAAGGGACGAGCGCTAAATAAAATAAAGTTGAAAATATTTGAAAATTAAATAATAAAAACAAAAAGGTGGACCGAGGAATATCAATAACAGCGAAATTTTTCGTATGTGTACAGCGACGGGAGAAATGAAAGAGAGTATAAAAAAATATCAACAAACCGGCGAAATTTTTGTTGAGAGCTTTCTTCGTCGGGTATTCAAATATGTGTAAAAAAAATAAGGCAGCCATGTAAATTCGAAACAAAAAGGTCTGACGCTCGTGTTCAAGGAGAATGTTTCTTTCAACCGTCGCTGCGACAACGTTGGCTCGATTATCGAAAGGGTTCGAGGATCGCGGCAATAGCATCGGACGCTCGATATTGAACTTGAATCGAGTGGGCGTATAGAGCGAGGAAAAAAAAACGATATCGAACTCATCGTCGTCCTCCAATCTCGAAAGGGCGTCAATGGCGCTCTTTTCTCGTAGCTTACAAAATACGTGAATTTTGGTGTGCAAGAAAATGAAAAGTTTAAAAGAACGAAGAGTATTGTGCGGAAAATGTGCGGAAATCTTTTACCTCTAACTCGACTGAGAACAAATAAAATTTATAGATTCCTTGTTCGATGCCTAGAATTCTGGGTCCTTGCCTAGAATCGATTAAACAGCGATGATTAAAAGATCCTCGCATCGCGAGTGGGACAAGCGTAAAGAATTGCCGAAAATCGTGATATTTGCGTTTGGATAACTTAAAAAAAAAATGACGAATAGTCGTGACTCTTAAATATCGAACGATAGTCAGATGTTACCATAGTTTACGTGCAAGTGAGAAGAGGGGTAAGAGAGAACAAGAGGAGGCTGTGGTTTTCAGATAACTAAATTCGATATTAGTTCGTGCTACGATATATCGTGTACGGCAGTGTGGAGTGAGTTTGGACGGAGCTGAAACTGGAAGTGAAGTAGAACTGGACGAAGCCGATATACGAAGATAGTTTGGCCACCGTTAGGATTGAGACGAGGGAGCCTGCAGCGAGCGAAAGTAATACAAGATACAGAAACAAAACATCGAGAGTTAGAGAGAGAGAGAGAGTCGGATAAGTTTTCGTCTGCTCGGGTTTAACGAAAACGAAAAATGTTCGTCGGAATATTACTCGCGTGTGTCTGGCTGGTTTCCGGCACGCCGCTGGATCCCTTAACTTCGATACCCAATAAAGGTAAGCAAACGAAAAGGCTCGCTGGCAAAAACAGTCGCATCGATTGTTTGGATAGACCAATAAAAGTGACTGACGAATTGTATTTCTATTTGCATGCGTTCACTCGATTTGATACGTTTTAACTGTATTTAATTACTTATTTAATTTAATTACTGTATCCAACTGGCGTGACAAAAGCAAGGACATATTACGCAACGAACAGTTTAAGATGTAATTGTTTAAATTGTTTAATCATTTATGTCCGAGGCGTCTTTCCTGTAAAAAAAAAAAAAATCTCAAATATTCGACGCTTTATTTAATGTTTGAAATCGTCACATTACATTTTTACACCTCAGCTAAGAAAATGTTACGAAGAAATTACGCTTGAAAAATTTTCTTTATGATGCATTACAATCCGTCAAATTTTTCAAAAATTTTGGGATTAAAAATTAAGAAGATATTTATGAAATAGCCGTCTCACCAACGTAACAAATATGGGACATTTACCATTAGAGGGTTAAATATTATGGCAAAAAGTGGTCGAGGTAAAGTGATAAAATGTTCCAAGTTATACTGCGCATGTAATCGTATGTTTCTTACGGAGAAACGAGTCTGCTTTTTATTAAAGATCAAAACAACTGAAATCGGAATTTTCACATAGGGTGAAAGTGGTGAATACAGTCCGGTTGCTGTATTATTGAAAATCGAGATGCAAGAATCCGCTTCCGGCATTTTGGAGTAGATACACTTGGTAGCGTCGCGCATAACTCGCTAAAAAATCTTTTTTTTTTTAAGAACTTGGCGTTAAGACGTTACTGTATCTCTTGATTTACGTACTGATCAGGGTGAACCATGTTCACCACTTTTACCCGATACACGTATTCAAGATATTAATTTATTTTCGTTACGGTTAAAGCCTTTTCTAAGAGTAATAAATCATTACCAAAAAAATCCAATGATAAAGAAATCATATGAGAAAATCAATAAAACATCTGCACAATCGATATAAAATTCACGTGGAAGATATCAGTGATGAAAAACAACGAGAAATAACAGAATAATGTTCAACTATCTCAATATGACGCAACTCTATATTTTTTTTTTTTTTTTTACGAATATCTTACTATTTCTAGGTTTAAAACGTTTTCGACAACCGAAAGGAAACATATTGAAACGTGATATGCAGCAGGTAGTTTATTCACACTTCTGTGAACTACGTTTAGGATCTTCGTGTGATACGGGAGAGGAAGTGGGTGATAAAAGTGAACGATACTCCTCGACACACCACAGCCCCGTCGGCGCCTCGCTGGAAGAAGAATATCCCTTCTCCTATTTGCCAGCATATTGTATACACATCTCAAAGTATTTGCCCGTCCCTATGAGCGTCTTTTTCTGCTACCGTTTTCTCGAGATGCGCGGAAAAGCGCCCACGTGCTTCACCACTCAATGCCTCGTTCATTCTTCCTCTCTTTACCTGTCTTGCAACACTCTTGAGCATCCAGCTACTTCCATCGGCGATGATCTACCGCGGAAAGTCGCCCTTTCATATCATCCACTCCCGCATCTCTCTCTCTCTCTCTCTGCGCGCACGCCGTTTGACGCGCAAACTTTATGGCTGCAACTGAATCGACGTCATGCAAATTGGAAACGTGCCTCAAAGAGATAGAAGAACCATGATATATATTATCCACGGGAATATATGTATACGCTCGGCTTGCAGACTCCCTCGACGGCATTCTATATATATACGTACATATATCAGGCTTTGCTATCATATACAAGAAAAAATGTTTTGCAAAACGACACTGACGTTGGCTTCTGGTATCGTACCAGATATATAGCAAACGAGGGCACGATTATCCGGCTTCTTTCGAATAATGGTTTTCAAAGTATCCCGAGCAGAAATTGATGTCCGATCACCTTATCAAGGCCTGATAAGATATGGCCAGGGGGTGCCAGAACAAGCAAACCTAATGTAGCCCTGGCAAGGGCCTAATAAGGTACAGGTACCCTAGTGGGAGTGACACACAGGACCGGTGCTCGCTGATGTTGGGCGAACAGTGGCCGAACACTGGCCGACGCTATACCAATACTGGCCTGTATGGCGCTCCTACTAGGGTCGGGAGCCTGACTACATAACTCTTATTCCTGATGGGGTAACCCGGATCTCCCTCTGGCCAGAACCTTATCAATTGTAGATACTGCGTGTCTGAAGTATTTTGGGGCTCTATGAGGCATTCTTTATCAATCGGGCCACTTTTTGTCGATCGACCTCTCAGACGTTTTTTAAAATCTGCCAATTTGGAGTACTACTTGAGAGGGGCTTCTGTGATCTTTTTAGATTTTTAAATTACACTGTTCAGGATTTACGTTTTTTAATATGAGTATATCAACGAAAATATTGGTTCCACCATACTTTAGTGTTTACGTTGGCTTTTCCCTTCACCTCATTCCCGATACATAATCCGAATGTACATTTTCTTAAGTTTATACAGAAATGGTATCGCCTTGAGCAAACGTGCACTGGGTTTTTATTCAAATACTAAATTGTATGCGTATAGACGTCTTCACGCGACTTCGATAACATTTTCCCGTGACCGACACCGAGGCAGTATGGGTCCATTGTCAGTGTCAGTCACGCAAAAACGTTCTACAAATCGCCTGAAGACGTCCACGCGCGTACGATTTAGCATTTGACTAAACCGCCGGTGTACATTTGCTCAGGGCGATACTATTTCTGTCTAAACTTAAGAAAATTTACATTCGTATTATGTATCGGGAATGAGGTGGAGGCTTCCGTGCAAAGTATAGTGAAAACATTTCTGTATATTTACGAATGCGGTGAATCAAACATAGATGTGTACAAATGTTGTGTAACGCTCGTATTTGTGTTGCCGCGCCGGTTTACTATTGTAAATCAAACATTCGATAGTTTATATTATGGAATACAGCGAATGAGTTTAAACCCTGGTGTACATTTGCGCAGGGTAACATAGTTTTTGTGTAAGGCTAAACAAATTTTAGTTCCGTGCGTGTAGGAGAAATTCGGCGTAGATAACATACTAATGAAAGTCTGTTCGAAACGTTACCGTACATTTCTAATAGTGAAGGGACGAACGGTCAAGCTTAAAGTTGTTCACAAATTGTAGTGAAAGGTTTATGGATAGGATTGCCTGTTCATGTACGATTAAGCTTCATAAATTTGAAGGCGACTCGAAATTTTTCACTATCGATGAAGATGCTTTATAACTGTTTACGATAATAGTTTGAAGGAATCCGGTGCTTGTATTATCAATACACCTAAAGATCTGTATTTTGATTCAGCCTATTGAGTCGGCGATTAAAAGTTTGAAAATTTTGAGTATCGATTTGTAATCAACACTGAAAAAAAAATTCAGTCAACTTGGCTGAATGAAATAGTGATTGTGTCAACTACGAGTCCTTAAAAACGATCACACGCACTTTGTTGGGTCAAACGCCTCATAAAGTTACATGCCAGCAAAAAGTTTATTTGTGTAAGCTCCGGTTACTGTTCAGTGAATCACTGTGTGTTGTGCTAACCGAAATTTCAAGTTGAAGCAAAGATTGATCAGTAGTTCGTTGAAGGGTCATCGGTGGTTGAGTAAATTCCATATATTCGATATGCCCTATCAGCTGCGGCTACAAATTGGTTCAAACTCGTGTTTCCTTGAGGGGACGAAACGTGATGTTAAGTGAACTGCACTGTGTGCTGTTTCAACGAGATACAAGTTTGAAACAAAGATTAGTCAGTAGTTAATTGGCATTTCATGAGTGGTTCAATCAATGACACAATGTGCGTCGATAAACGACATGATTTTTTTGAAGCAACTTCCTGGGAGTGGTCACTAGGCCTGTATATTACCCTCGAGAGAACTTCGATGTAGGTTAATCCAATAAAATATGTGGTTGACTGAACCTATCCCAACGTTAGCATGCCGCTACTGATTATCCTCCAAACCGTCACTGTCTGACAACGGTCAAACAGTTACAACGTTATTTGCATTTCTGTTCGCGTCCTTGTTGAAATATATTCTTGTCATTAGTTTTCAAAGTCGGCGCAGAATGACATGATCAAGCGTTGAAATCATTACTTGAATCAGCATAATATACTATCAAACTCATAGGGGTTTAGAATAAACAGAACTTCACAAGTTAGCAATAGGATAATCAGTAGCGAGTTAAGTTCATTGTAGGTACGTACCGTTAGGTAGGTAGTTCGATCCTCATTCAACGTGGTAATCAGTTGCACAAATAGGCGTCCGTGGACGCGTATTTTGTAGTTTTTTTTCGACCAAATTCACATTATTTATTCCCTATTATCTTGGTGCACGTATTTTCAAGTTTCAAGTTCCAGGATTAAGTTTATTTAACGTTTATAATGAAATGAACGAAATGCCGTTTGATCGAATCGTAATGGTCCATTGAGGGAATTTAATATATGTGACAAATTTGCGGATTTATTCAGTCAACATCTAATACTTTTTTATAAAAGCTCCCAGTGTAGTTGGCTCAATCGTCTGTATGATTCCAACCAAACATTTGGTGTCTACTGTAACGCAAGAGACTGTCTAAACGAAATCAATGGTATACTTATAACAAACAAGCTGTGGTTATCTGAATCGTATAAAATATTTGAATTGAAGACCTTTTTTTTACTGCAACATATAATTTGCTTTGCGTAAGCCGTCCGTGTAGTTAACCTAATAGTGTCTGTAATTGCAATCAATCCGTTGAAGTCTACTACGTTAATGTAAAAAGTGTGAAGAGGGATGACGAATTTATTGAAACAAAGACCCAACAGATCTCTCAATCGTACGAATTTTTTGAATCAACGACACCCGACAAGCGACTGGCGAGGTTAGGCGAGGTTAGATGATCTTCCTCATTCATATCGCCATATGTAATCTCACGAGAATGTTGAGCCAACCTCCCTTTCACGATCTGAACGATTGTTTTCAGTGGAGGAAGCTCAAGAACTCCAAAGTAGCGAGTTACATCCACATGAAGAAACTTTTTGAATTTCGGTCCTCCATATTGGACGTGCGATTTTTAATTCTAATCATTTACGGTCACATTCTCTGTCAGCGAGCTTGAAACAGTTGAGTATGGAGTGTCATTAAAATCAAATGATTTTTCTGAGTTCACAGTCATCGATCCTAAAAACCCTCGAGTACAATATTTCAAGTCGATATCACGCAAAGAAAAATTTATGCTTCAAGGGTGCACGCTCGATTGTGACATACATAATCAGGGACTTAAAAGATTCCCGGGGCCTCATGAAACTTGGAGCAGTATCTTATACCGGCCTGACGCCAACTTGATATCAAATTTTGCTCGACATGTGCTCAGCCGATATGTATCAGCCGCAGGGGAAAAAAGTGCGTGTTTTCACCGAGTGTGAAATTTGATGCCCGAGCGAAGCGAGCGCAGAAATTTACACGAGGTGAAAAGGCACTTCCTCCTTTGTGGTATACGATATTTTTTTTCGGCTTCATTAAAATAATCACATTTCTTGTGTCGCAAAATCGTCATATTTGCCAATGACCATTACTGACCCGGGAGTAATTGAGCTTCCAGAGGGAGTAATGAACCCTATTACTCCCTAGGGAGTAATGAAATTGTACTGCGCATGCGCACATGTTAATAATGATCATTCGTCAATAATCGGCTATTTTTCGCTCGTATTGCACGTAAGGAATGTGGTCATTTTAGCGCAGTCGGGGAAAAACTTCATTATTTACTGGGTACACAGTATAATTTTAATTTTCTTGACTTGCTGTATGAACAGCCGTACCTGGGACTAGTTTTATTTTTCTTCGCTTATTTTCATACATGCGTTTTCCTAATTTATTTCAAAGAAAATTTCCATCATTCAACTTGCGCCAAAGTAGGCTAAAGAGTGCGCGCGACGAGAAAAACCCGCGAGGAGACATCGCAGAGCTTTTTTATTTTATTTTTTATGCATGGTAAATTTTTTGTAAAAAGTTACCGAGGTACACGTCCCGAGGAACGGTTGCACAAGCTGAGTTTATTTTTCCATTTTGCCAGAGTGTCTCTGCAGCATCGTCGGGCGTACGAAGGAGTTTCAGGTTTTCTTCTTTGTTTTTCGTTAAAGAGTGTGTCAAAGTTCGTCGCGTTGAAAACAGTTCGAAGTAAAGGAAAAAATGCTTTTGCAGTTTCGGTATTGCGAGTAACGGTGTACATAAAAATCTCGAGTCCCGCTTCGTCCTCGTAGCGGAGAGAACGGGAAGAGGCAAGCGGACAAGAACTCGGGGTTTATGAAGCTCGCGGTACTTCCGGTGGGGGGTTGCTCTGAGCTGGATATTAAAGTACGTAAGGGCCTTGCGTCGACCAAGAACGACAGAAGTCGGGGGCCAGTAGACGATAAAACGATAAGGTGAAAGAGGGTAGGGTACTTTGTAAGTATCGATCCGACGTCCGTTTCAGCAGAACGGTGCAACGACCACACCACCGTCGCGGGTATCATCGGAAACCAAGTTGGCTGTCTCATCATTTCCTCAGTGCGTTCTCTACTTGGATTCGACATCGCTGATTGATAGCATATCTGAAAAGGTATACTTTATCTCGAAACCAACAATTTCTACTGACCGAACGGAGTTTAACCATCATTAATGCCAAACACGTCGATCGCAAAAACGCTTATTAAAATATTGTTGTTTGGGTACAAAAAATATATACATACCTACATATGTTTCCAATAAATTTTCAACTGGAATACCCATCCGGCATGCTAGTTCACGCTAATCGAGAAGAGATTTCAGTTCACGTTCTCATAAACATCAATTGTCTCATTGACGAGGTAAAACATACGCGTTCATCATTCAATATAATCGTATTTCCAAGGAGAACATTTTTTGGTAATGGCCACTATAAAAATATAGGACCGATCCCCATAGAGTGTTGGATAATTTGAGTGTTTCGCAAATGTGGAAACGTTTGCTATACACTAAGAGCATTTTGCGAGCGCGACGGCACATGAAACGTTATTACAAGTATAATATTCTTTGCCAGACTAGTGCACGGTAAAAAAAATATAATAAAAAAATAATAAATAATAATTTTGTGCTCTACAAGGATACTTTCAGTAATACTTATATTTCATATCACGCCAAAGCAGTGGGTATGGACGCGTGAATATTACTGGAATGATCGTATCAAATTTTCGAATGCTTTCATGCATAATTCGACGTATTTCCTTTAACCAAAAATTTCTTTGTTTTTCCAGTAATTTCTTTTTTTTTTTACAAAATCCATATTAAGAATCTGCCTGTTTTTATATTATGGTGATCACTCATGGGAATTTAATTAATTGTTGCTAATTTTTATTTTGCTTGGCTGACGAGAAAAAAAAATCGTCGATGGATGGAATTGAACTTCGGTTCGACGACTTTCTTCAATCGTTCTAGCTGCTACACGACTTTGTATCAAGTCAAATCAAGTAATGTTTGGACTTATCATTTATCCGCCACGTCACAGTTCAGCGCCGAACAATGCGCGCCCAACGGGTATGGGAATCATACGGTCGAACGCTGGTTCCTAGACGGGAATAATAATTACTTAATTACTGCTAAACAGTAATAGTTGCCGATTCATTCCGATACTACGATACTTCTCAGTTGCATACGTATGGGACTGTCACGGCAACGTACATGAGAAACCGCGCATATGGCAGTATATCCTCCGTTTCCTACAAAATATTTACCAATTACTACAATACTCGTCTCTCCACGTCGAATTCGATCCAGCGTATATTTTCTATTATTCTAGAAATTTTTTTGCGGTCAAGTATGAGTATCGACAATAGTGACGTCGCGTCAACTATATTCACGAAAGTATGTGCAAAGCCTCAAACCTATTACGGAAAATAATGCATATAATATAAATAAAACAAGCTGTAGATACATATATGTCATATAATATGCCATAGATATTACAAATAAATTGCGGGGATACGATCAAACGTATGTATTTCTATAATCAGATTTGGGTCTCAGTGGATACAGTCAAAAAAAAAAATTGTTTTCTATAAATTCTCCTTCACTGGTTCGCGGTAGCCGAATGAACGAGTGACAGGCGTCATAATCCGAAATCGCGAGAGCTCGCGATACGTCGAGCTCGTGCCGCCGAGCGATGCGCCCCAGAGACGGATGCTCGGTCGTTATTGATTTTCTTTTTTTTTTTTTTCATCTCGCCCGACACTCTTCCAGACGCGGGACGAAACGTTATATCCCGCTGGGAATAAAAGTTATTTCAAAACTGTTGTTCCTTCATAACTCGTTTCCCTTGGGTGATTTTTTCCCATTCGCACGCGAACACATTACCGCCACGGGTGGAGGTCTGAGCCGGTTAAAAATCAACGAACATATTCAGCTGTAGAATGAATATACAGCGATAATCCATACCAGCCGGGGGATGTATTAAAAGGACAGTAGGGTGCGCGGGAGTCCGACGGGATGGCGAGGAAACTAACCGGGAGCCCACTCCCGGCTCTGGATTTTGCCGGGGATGACGTTGGGATCTCGACACCGTCAACTGCCGTCCCCCCGCTTCCCCCCAACCCCCGCCCCGATCTCCTCCCGTAATCGTGAACCCATTACCGGAATTATCCTCACCGAATTGAAGGTCTCTGTTGCTGATGCTGACGCTCGAGCGGGTTGTGTGCTCTCCTGCAGAAAGTGATTCGGGTCACGATTTCAGTCCTCCGCGAGGACTCATTTACCTCTTCTCTATTCTGACTCTATTGTTAGATGGTTTTTTTTATCTTGCTATTCCTCGACTCCTAGAAATGTTCGTATTTTTCTATTCAAATCATTGGAATAACGGGAGGTCAAGCCATTGGTTGACTCCATGGTTTTCTGACGCATCACTGTTCAATAGCCATATTATGTACACAGTAAAAAATAATTCCGTTAAATCAGAATGCGAAATTTTGTCAAATAAGTGACAAACGAGTTTGTCACTTCTTTGAATATACGAACCTGTCCTTTTATTTCCTGCATCATTGACAATTTTAGTTTGTCCTTTTGTTTGTCAAACTATAAAATTAACAAATAAAAAATCGTGGACATTTGTGGACAATAATTTTTTTGTAAAAAGTACACATTTTTTTTACTGTGTACACCGTTAAAAATTTCTGTTTGAAAATTCATAGAATGTATATGAAGTTTTGTCTTATGCATAGAGTATGTGAAATTTCATTGACACGCATGTGAGAATATTTGCGTTACCGGTATATTAAAAACAATATTATTTGTATAATATTTTTCATAATAACATAATTGTCATATACGGGTGCCTTAATTTTCAATGCCATCACCGGTAATTTGAATATACAGATATTGCATTTAAGATCACATTATTAAAATTCAAATACAGTGTATATGAATTCTAATTTGATATACCGAGGTTGTATATTTCATATAACTTTGTATATTAAACGTGTTGTGAATTTCATAACATTTTTAACAGTGTATGTAATAAAGTGTGTCGAAAAAAAGTTTCATTTTTTTTGTCGCACCCCCCTCAAACTATTAATTGGGACCTCAAATTAATACCATGAAATTGTGTGGACCCGCAAAAACATTTACGAGGTGCCTCAAGTGACTGTTCGATTTCCCATTTGATTAACACGCTGTCGGGATTGTCTTAGCCTGGTTGCCTAGCTACTGGGTCGCCTAGATGTCTGACTATTTGGCTGACAGGTCGTTTGACTATCCAGCCGTCTGGTTGTCTGACTACCTGGCAGTCTCGTTGTCTACTCCATTTCCCCCTGTCTCGATTTTGTCCCACTTTACTCTGTGTGATCATTTTCGATGATTTTTGGGTGGCCCATTATGCCCCGCGCTGGTCTCATTTTTCATGCGCCATTGTGCTCCATGGGCCCATTTTGCCCCGTTCTCCCCTGCATATCAAATTATTTGACATAATTTGTCTTATCGTTCAAATTTTTAACATCCAATTTTTATAGTTCAATTTGTTACTCAATGCCCAAATTTTTCGCAAAATTTTACTTAAAATCCAAATTGTTGACAATTTTAGACGTATATTGCAAATTTATGATAAAATGTACATGGGAATCAAAATTTTGGACACCATCTTACATAAGTTTCGAATTTGCACGCATGAGAAAGCAGAGACAAAGCGTGTCTGAGCCCTAGCGATTGGGATTCTTTTACCCGTCACGTGCGGATACAGGGCAAAAAATCCACGCGAGGAAAAAAATTAATGACGAAGAAATTATCGACCCTGGCAATATATGTGTAAGAACTTTTATCTTCAGAATGACCCAGATAATCCGAAAAACAATAAGCGATCTTAGAACAATTCTATTGCTAATATTGTGACGAATATTAGGTGAGAACTGCGTTCGTACACGTCTTAATCAAATGGGGAATCGAACAGTGGCTTGAGACACCGTGTAAATTTTGTTTCGGGTCCTCAAAATTTCATGGTATCAATTTGACTATCGGTTACCCCTATTTGGTTGACCCCCTTCAAACGATAGTTTGAAGGGGGTCAACCAAACAGGGGGTAACCGATAGTCAAAATAATACCATGAAATTTTGAGGACCAAAAAATTTTGAGTGCAACCAAAAAGTACAAATAAACCTTTTTTCGACACACCCTAGTGTATAATATCTTGCGTCTGTTAAAATGATTAAGCAGGTTTCTAGTCTGAACAACTCAAACAATAGGCTGATGTTCAGAACTATATAACTATATACATATACAACTATATAACTACATAACTATATACAGCTTTTTCTATAGTTGAATCTATATCATTGCTCTCTCAATCTTCTGATATACGCTAACAAAAATAGACACAAAGATTTTTATGATTAGAATATATGAACTCTTTGCATCACGATGGGAAACAGGATGCTCCTCCTTCTTTCGCTCAGTGTTCAATTTTTTAAATTCATTTCTTGACATGAAATACCGAGGTTTTGTATTTGTAGTGTTAAAATGTATGGTTCAAGGGGTTAAGGCGGCCAAAGAGGTTTAAAATATTTTAAAAATTAGAAAATATGAGGAAGCAATCCATTTTGTTGCATATCTGTATAGCGCAACATGTGAAACATATTTTCCCGTCAAGTTTTGTATGGAATTCGCAAATTTTCGGATGGATGAATGGCACATACAGAGAGGTAGAGGTCCGAGTGCACAAGCTTGAGCACGTATACATAAGCAATGATCGTGATTTCCGTGCATCTACATTTTTCGGTGGAGTGCAAACGATATCCCAATAGCCTTTGCAAATATCGTCATGAAATTTTAACTGAAGATAAAGCATATGACTTTCCCCAAACGGAACCGGAGAATTCAACATCGCTTAATTCGTAACTCTCAATTATAGAAACTATTTCAGTCGTTCCCGTCGGGGAGGGGCAAATTTCTCAAGCTCCGTCAGTAAAAAATGTCTTTTTCATCTATCGAAAAGGCGAAAAAATTTGTGTCACGAAAATGTTTCCCCCTCGATGAAATGACAAACGGAAATTGTGTAATTGAGTGCTCCGAGTGAAACTTTTGCAAATGTAAGATAGTTTTTCTTCTCATCCTTGATAGCTTCATTCGATGATAAAATGTATCATGCAGTCAATAAGACCTTGATTTATATCTACCATGTATACTGACAGAGCTTGAATTCTGTCAGAGACATTTCAGCTCCTGTGATGGGAACAACAACAACAAATCTTAACTCTGAGAGCTTCGAATGAACATTTTGTACCATGAGACACCTTTCCGTTCCATCTGTAGCAACTTCGACAGGTAAAGATTAAAAGTAATCTGTGTCTACAAAGAATGTCAAAATAAATTAACTTTTTCAGATGAAATTTTGAATAAATTTCTATAATACGCTGTTATGTCTCTCTATTGCAATACCAAAATGTCTGTATTGCTCTTATTGCTATTAAATTATTGAATTGTCATTGTTTTTTAATTATCCATACAATGTAATTACTCTACATGTTGTTGATAATCAATAATCTATACCATAATATCTATTTATAATAAAATATTATTTACTTTGTTTTTATTTTCATATATTTTGTATCACGATTTTCTGCATAATCTTTACTAAATAATTACTATACGTATGTACAAATATGGATAACTGTGAATACCCCGACTTCGCTCATGTGATTTTACTTTTTTTTTTCTCTTTTTTTAATAGAAAATAAATTGTAAGTACTTTTCCAGAATTCGATAATACGAGCCCTCCCAGATGCCACAGATGGTACATCTTCATAGAAATGCAACTCTTCGTACATGGCGGTATTAATTCCGCCCGCGGTATCGGATCAAAAGGGCAAATGGTGTGCAGAGAAACGACTAAATGACGAATGAGTCGATGAAGCTGAATTACCGTTTAGGTCTTCGACCGGTAGAAGCTTTTTCTTCCTCGAACGACTCCTCTCACCATTCCTCTTCGGTCACCTTCGTACAGCTGAGGTTACTCGATAACGAGCTTCAATTTCAATCGACGGCCCCGCTGCTCTAATCATCCATGAAATATCTCGAGAAATTCTCTCCACTATAACGTTGACCCTTCACTCCCGAGCTAAGAGAATCGGCTGCACTACGTGGGCTCGCTATTCTCGAGAATCATCACTTCTTGCTTATAAACCAAAAAGACCAACTCTTTGAATATCATATTAATGTTTAACAACTAGCATATTCGCCAGTGTGGTTATTAAACAAGAACCTCGCCATTTTCTTCATCGGTTTCTGACCTTAAAAAAATGCAATGTTAAGGAAAACAAGAAAGTCAAAAATATCGAAGGGTTACCACTTTATTCGTCGTTATGAAATCGCCAAGTTATATTCGGTCGCGAAATTTTCTATCTCGCGACTGTTCCATCACGAAATCTTACTATTCCATTTTCCGTACGAGCGTCACCATAAAATATCGCCCCTGGCAAAACATCAACATGCTATATTTCCGTGATGACTAAAAATAATTAATAAATATATATATATATATATATATATATATATATATATATATATATATATATATATATGGACATGTATATATGTACATATATTGTAACGAATATATAGCTGACTGTTTGATAAGACACATGATATTAGTTAGGTTTGACAACAGACGAACGAGCGGACGATCGATACAAGATCGACCGTCATGTAAAACAGTCTGAACTGAGACGTCTAAACGAACAGACGTGTGACAGTTCGTACTCGAGATATTTAGCCGTGGTTGTACTTAATAATATCCGCCCCATAATCAAATACGTGCGTTATTCATTAGCTCGGTCGTTACAATATCTATCTGTCTATAATATCAAAAGTCTCGCCGCCGCCGTACAAGAATCGACGGACTCAGCTCTACCGTACATAGAGGACCCTTTCTGTAAAAGTGACCGTTTTCCCCTTCATTGCAGCTCCCCCTCCCCCCCCGCCCCCCAAACCGATAGACCCAAAGTCGCCCTTTGGGCAGTCCCTTAGTATGAAATACACCGTCTCCCTTAACGGCGGTGGGAGAAGGAGAGACGCGGACCTACCCCAGACGCTGATGATTCTGTCCGTTTTGGGGCCCTGCCTCATGTGAGCACGCGAGCCACACAAATATATATATATACATATATATATATATATATATATATATATATATATAAAAGTATTCTGAAACAGTTTTATCGTCGTAATGCTTAGTGTTTTTACTTTCGCCGGCGGACAAGATTGCCCAGAAACGGTGGTGGCATTAGAGGTAGCGATATTGCGACCTTATTTTTCTCACGAAACGCGCCAGACTGGCCGCAACCCGGAATCCCGAGAAACAGAAGCGAAAGAGTGAAAGCGCAGTTACCACGTAGGTCGCGCATACACCCACACACACGTAGACAATTCCGGACTTCGCAGACATTCGTTGTAAAGTATCTCGGCCGCGGGAAGCGAAGAAGACTACACAGAAAGCGGCGTCAGGGGCGCCGTGAAAAAAAAAAAAAATCCGACGGAGAGTATGGACGCGATTGTAGAGGTGGAGAGTAGGAGAAGTGAGTGAAATAGTGATAGCCGAGGTTACAGTGAAAGAAAAGAGTCGAGAGGGATAAGAATAGAAAAATGCACGAAGGTTGAAGCAAATACTTCGAGTATAGGGCATACATATGTACATACGGATGAACGAGACAGATAGTAGCAAAACTACTCTTGATAAAAGCGTGGGAGAGGTGAAAGTGAATAAGAGTTTTTCCTCGTTGGTCCAAGGAGCCTCAAGCGTTGCCCTTTCTTTCCCTCATCTCACACAATCCTCTTCGTATATCTCCGTTCCGAGAACCTTCACCGCGAGTGAAGAAAATTTTATCTCCATTTGAATTTCGCTACCTGCCCTATTTATATCTTTTTCGAATCAAATAAATAATTGACTTTGAGACCTGGTATGAAAAAATAAATGAAAGAGAAGTGTTTGCCGAGATCGAACTCCGTCAGGAGGGGGAAAAAAAACGGCTCGGATCGAAGTAGGTATGTGCCCCGGAGCGAAAATTATCTTTCACGTCCTCATCTTATAAGTATAATAAATAGAAGTATGTATATGTACATAATATATTAGATATAACCTACCCTAGCAGCCGTCTCTATACCGGGATGCTCTTGTCCGCTTTTCGCCGGTAGTACGAGCGGCTCGCACCTGCTACTCGGCGATAAGAAGATTTTATATAAAGATTGAGTTACAGCGCGTGTGCAAGGTCGTTACATCGGGGTCGAGTAGTGCCCGTTGAGGGCTCTTCGTTTTGAAGGGGGAGGAGAGCGCGTCATGAAAGTCGCGTCGTCCGCAAAGGTAGAACTCACCTCCTCCTCCTCATTCTCCCGTTTTGCCTTTCTCAGTCTTCTCATTCACCCTCTTTCCCCCCTCCCTTTCGATCTACTCCGGAGATTTTTTTCCGACCCTCTTTCGACCATTCTTTTTCATATCCCTTTTTTAGCCCACCCTCTCCTTTTCCAGCTAACCGTCCTCATCCCCCTCGTCGTTTATCCCTCGCCGAAGTGATGGCGCTTCTTTGGCCTTCAGCGAGGCTCCTGGTACCTCATTTCATCATTCGATCTCATGATGTTTTCGAGAACCCTCGAACGTGAGCTGCAGGGGTGAAACGGGCATGTACCGGTTACCTAAGAGGGAACCTTAATATCTCAGTTGTAAAGCGACGCACCAATAAATACATAAAATCTCGAGTGGGCATAAACTTCGGGTCACTAATGCATCCCTCGCAGGTCAGAGTGACAAATAGGCCTTGTCTATAAACCGTTGTAAAAACTTTTACAAACGAGTTAAAGAGATGAAATTAGACGGGATGAGATTATAATTAGCATGAGATTTAAAGTTTCATTTTGACGCCCGTGAGAAGATGTATCACGTTTAACTGAGAGTAAAATTAACCCTTCATGTCCTCTTCTAATGAGGACATCAGAGAAATTTGAAACCGCCGGTATATTAAAACCATATTGTTGGAAAAAAAAAAGATCGAACGAAATTTGCAGATGGGTCATTTATTACGATTTTGCGCATAGCGTTCTCCATGAGAAACTTCGACGATGATTTTGATGACGTTTGTTAGAGCCATGTGAAAATTACTTAGCATCTTTTCGTACACAGTAAAAAATAATTTCGTAAAACGATTCGGAATACAAAGTTTCGTAAAAATAATTTTGTTAAATAAGTGACAAACTCGTTTGTTCAAGCTTCAATATTACAAACCTGTCCTTTTATTTCCCGTGTAATTAACAATTGTACTTTGTACTTTTGTTTGTAAAACTAGAAAATTAACAAATAAAAAATTGTGGACGTTTGCGGACAATAAGTTGTTGTAAAAAGTACAAACTTTTTTTACTGTGTAACATTAAAAAATGTCTATGTCAATATTTACCCCAAATTTATTCTAAAAAATCGCTAACAGACATTTACGTAATTCGTCGTTTTGAAGCTATTTTTAATGTACTTTTCACTGTCGATTACAAACCGCTACTCATTTTACTCTTAATAAAGACACTAATTTACATAAAAAAAACTAATTATTCGAAAAATTGTACAAATTCAAAATTTCGTACAATTTAAACAATAAATATATTTTTTTCCAAATTCAATACTAAACATTGTGCAGTCTTAATCTTAATCTCAATCCATTCACCTTCCAAACTTGGACTCAATGTCTCTATATTTACTGTAATTTTTCCAAGAAATCAGAATTCCATAAAATCTGACCGCTTGGATAGATTTGTACCGAAGGTTTTGATAATTCTATTATATTGCATGTAGTTTTAGGACGATAGATTTAGACGATTCGATGGTTCAGAATAAAGCATCGAGTATTAAAATGCATATACTGCATAGCGCCACCCCCCTCACCCCCTCGTTTGATTCGGACTATAAAATGCCGATGGTTGCCTGTTTACAGTCCTCGCTTTTTACAACTCCCCAAGAACACTTGGGCCGACGGCCGTTGTAGCCCTTGTGGTCCACGCCATGTCTCGTGCTCCTCTCAAACTCGTAATACGATCGACAGATCTTTTTTGTGCCTCGCCCCCCCCGCCGACAACATCGATTTCGCACCTGGTTCTACGACCCGGTGCTAGTATTTCTATTGACGACTCACCTTGTCCCCTTGCATTCTTAACGTAGCCCGGCTAAGAATTATCTTTACAGACCGCCTTATAAAACTGGTTATGGAGCTAAGGCTAAATGTTATAGATCACTTGGTGTCTTAAAGTACCCCGGTGACATGTATCTCTCGGCAAGGTAGCTTGCACACCGGCTAGGGTTGGCTCTGTCGGTAAGAAAAAATTTGATACATTTTTTTCAAGTGTGCTAATTTTTTTTGGAAGACCAAATTTTTAGCGTTCTCTCAACTGAGAGACGAAAATGCTTATAATTTACGGTTAAACCAAAATGTTGAATGCAATTGAAACAAAAAGTAAAATATACTTGTATACTTATCGACTAAATCTGTTTCACATCGCCTTACAATATGTCCCTAATAAATCAGGTGGACATTTTTTGTTGTATTGTTTATTAAACTTGACATATTTTACCATTTCAAAGTGCACGAAGTACATCGAACTTGCGTAACTTTCATGATAGAAGTACACTGAGCGAAATATGAGCACCGAAAAAAAAAGGTTTGGAAATATCAACCTCATAGCTGCGATCACTTAAAATTGGTTTGAATCAATCCATGCGCATTTCAATAGGCTGCATCGCTGTTGAAACAATAAAACTGGTATGGTTGTATCAATTGTGCATAGCAGTTATTGCGATTACAACGTTGCTTCACAGTTAACCAAAACTGTATTAAATCAACAATTTTTTTTTCGATTCAATCGTATGTCCTGTCACCATACAGAAGGTATATTATTTTGACTCGAATGTATATTTGATGAATTTGTTTGTGAATTTGAAAAAAAAAAAATGTGATTCAATGTGTTCGTATATATACGAACATTTGTCACCTTGGAAATGATTTTATTCGATTCGACAAGACGTCAATTTACTCATTCACAAATATTATACCCACAATAAACAACATTCAAGTTGTTTCGATCTTTCAATGTCAAATCATCGAGGTTGAGTCAAGTTAATTACGGAGAATAACTTCCTATATATCCGATTCAAGATTATACATATCAATAAGCAATTGTAGGGTAGTGGTAAGATAATAGGTCAGGATGGGTTAGTTTCGGGGTTCGAGCCCCGCTAGGATATACAGAAATTTTATTTGTAAAAATTGTGTTATATTGATAAGCAGCGATGTACCGATAACAATTGAAAGTATTAAAACACGATGTAACCATGTACGCTGAGAGAAGGATCTAGTAAAAATTACCAATCATCTAAAAAAAATTACCATAGCACATAGTAGTAGAGCGTCAGGGCGCCACCTATGGCTGTACCGGATTTATAAGAATTTTTCTTAGATATTACGGTAAAAATTCTTGGATAATCTGAGACTTTCTACCATAGGTGGCGCACTGTCGCCGTACTACTATGCGCTATGGTAATTTTTCTTAGATGATTAGTAATTTTTACTAGATCCTTCTCTCAGTCTATGAAATTCATTAGTAACAAATAACGTAAATAATAATACTGCGACCTAACGCCAGATTGAGTTGGACGAAACTTTTTTTTTCCTTTGTGATACTAGATATTTGCTTCGAACAAAGGTTTTTTTTTCGATACAATTGTCTATTCTGTTCGATCAAACATATTTTGTCAGTACAATGAAATTATTTTTTTAATGCTGATATAAATTTTTAGACAATTTAACTAAATATTTCCTTCGCTACCCGCAACCGCTGGATTTGGTTGATTCAATCAAATTTAGTTTGAACTTACGAAACCTTTTTTTCGGTATATAACATCACTGTTAAAAATGTTATGAAATTTACAACACGTTTAATATACAAAGTTATATAAAATATACAACCTCGGTATATGAGATTAAAATTCATATACATTGTATTTCAATTGTAATAATTCAATCTTAAACACCTGTATATTAAAATTACCGATGGTGCCATTGAAAATTAAGACATCCATATATGAAAATTACGTTATTATTATAAACATTATACACATAATGTTGTTTTTAATATACCGGTATCGCAATATTTTTACATACGTGTCACTTAAATTTCATATACTGTATATGCATAAAACTTCATATACATTTTATGAATTTTCAAGCAGACTTTATTAACAGTGATTTTAGCGATCGTATATTTTTAATTTTTTGTGTTTTTAATTTAATATATTGATAGCAGCTATTTCAATTTAGATCGATCGACTAATGAGAATTATCCCTGGTATAATCTGATGCTCACCGTTGCGATAAAACGTGACAACATTTTGTTGTCGTCCCTGTACGAAAAATCTCAATACGATTCAGTAACATCAATTTCTTTCTGTGTACTTCAGTAATGGGACAGCATAATTTACAACCGCGAATAAACCGATATATTGTACGAGCTGTGAGATAGTTTATTCTCTGACCCACGGGAGCAGTAAACTTCGAAAACTATCTCTCAACACTTGCTTTACTGCACGTTAGTACAATGATCCCACCTCGTTCCGTCACTCCTCGCGTTTGTTACTCTTGCCACGGACCGATAACTTTGCTCTCCACTCTGTTGGGAGGCGAAACGAGCGTTCGGGTTTCTTACTGTAAGATATCATGTTCGCCCAAGCTCAATCACGAAGACGAGTACTTTGTCACGCTTGTGTGCACATACGTATGTCTATCTGCGTATGTGTTTATTCTCGGTCGATGTGCACGGGCCGAGGCAAATTGCTCTCAGGAATTTCATTATAATCAGTAACGACGAGGTTTACAAGCGACGTGACGACATCGGCTAGAGTGTAACACGAGATCAGAGTTCCGGAGTGAACGATGGAGTTTAATGGGAATAAGACTCCAATTGGTCCTTTGGATACAATCTCTTGAAATAATGAGGCCGTGTCCTCATTACTTAAAGCGAGAATATTGGAAACACTTCGAAGCTCAAAGTTCCGATTGCCAAAGGAAATACGAGACTACAAAAATCAAAGTCACTTGGAGGATCGTCCTTTGAGTCGAGAAGCAATGGAAGTGGAATAAACGTAAAACGATAGCTTCGTTAAGTTGGGAAGTCGATATGCCATTTGCAACAGGAAAATAAAAAAGTTCTCGAAACGTGTTGTGATCTCGTTGCTTTTTTTCAACTTTAAATAATTTATAATAAAAAATTGAAATTTTCATATTGCTTCCTCATAAAAGTTGCAAATTGAAATTTTCATATGGCTTTCTTACAATGTTCCTATATTCGCAAAGCTTCTTTTTTGAGAAAGCATTTTCTGTATTTTTGGCTTCTTCACAGAGGAAGCTTCGTGAATAAAGGAACATTGTGAGAAAGCCGTATGAAAATTTCAATTTGCAACTTTTATGAGGAAGCAATATGGAAATTTCAATTTTCAGCTTTTTTCAAGATTAACCTCGAGTTTAACTTTAATGCAAAGCGACTGGCTGGTTTAGGTGTAGAGCGGGAAAATAATAAAAATTGTAATAAATTGCGCAAAATTGTAATAAATTGGAAAGCCATGTGCAAATTATTTTGCAACTTTTTTTGATAGATAAAAAAAATGCCTACATTTCATAAAATTGAAACGGCTAAAATTATCCTGAAAATTTATTGTAGAAGATCGCTAACTGAAATTTGCGTAATTTGTCATTTCGAGGTTATGTCTTATGTATTTTTTAAGGTACCATTTGATATATAAACTCGCGGCGAACATAAAAAACAAATTCTTTCAAAATTAAAAAAAATTTTAAATCTCATAAAACTGAACGTTTTGACCAATTTTCGCCAAATCTAATACCAAACATTGTACAGTGTTACTCCATGCCCATATCAAGTTTAAGTTCTATACCTCCACGTTAACTGAAATTGAACAATTTTTAGTAATTTAAAAAAAAAAAAAAAATGAAAATCCCATAAAATTTCACCGTTTGGATAGATTTCGACCAAATTCAATACCAAAGGTATTTGATTAAAATATTATATTCGTGTGCAGTTTTAGGACACAGAGAAAAAAAAAATTGTTGGATTAACCAAATTCGCGGTCACGCATGTTCCAAGCTGTTATTTGGTTGGTACAACTAAATCATTCTTTTGTTGAACGATTATTCGCTTCAGTTGATTAAAATCATTTCGATTCAAACTAATTTTTTGATTACACAAACTAAACAACGCCTTTGAACGCGGGGGAATGCACCTTAGTTAATCCAACAATTTTTTTTTTCTCAGTGGATGAGCTCAAAATTTACGCGAGTTAGAGACACCACAGACATTTTTGAAAAAATTCAAAATCCCGTAAAATGTCCAATTTGACCTCAATCTCCATAAAAATTGCACTGAATGAAGAGACGTGACCACTCTACTAGTGTATCATGTTTCAACTGGCTATCTTAAATCGTTTTCAAGTTATAGTCGTTTTAAACGATGCAAGTCTGTCGCACACACACACACACACACATCCGGACGTCAGTTAAAAATCACATTTCTCGACGTTTTGGACTATTTTAAGTACTTTGACACTAAAATCTCGAAATTTTTTTTTTTTTTTTACGAAAACAAAGCTTCCTCTATGAAGAAACAAAATGGATTAATGCTGTATCTTTTTCCCTGTTCTCTCCCGAGGTCGAGACGGGAGCGAGAGCTTCTTCTATAAACGGCTTTACACTCTCTCGATATATAACAACGCATGTTATTATTTCGATGTACCTAATGTGAATTCGATATCTCGCCCTCTGTTTGGCATTGGTATCCCATAACTATGCACGGCGCCAGGATGTATACCAACGAAAAATGTTCAGACACAAAAATATATATTCAGCAAAATTTTTCCATCGCGTATTCTACCAATTTTCCTTGCGAGAAAATCTTTCGCCTTCGGGGAAAAAGAGATATTCCGGTAAAGGAAAACGCTGAGTCTACTGTCTTGTCTTCTACGGTAAGCCCGCGTGCGCGAGTGTGAGGATGAGATTTAACGGAGGCCACGAGAGAGGACGTGGTAACGAGCTTCGAACGGCTGTTTTCGTCTTCGTATGCCATTTCGTATGTTTTCCTCGGCTGGTGGTTCCATATATATGGAGAGACATCGATCAGGTTGAGAAGGTGGTGACTGCCGGTGACTGTGGATATACATCGTTTCTGCCTTCTGTCGTTCGTGATAATCTTTCTCGATTTCCGGTTAACGATCCCAACGGCACTAACTCTCACGCTTATCCGTCGCCCCATTATGGGGGGCGTCGCGTTTCCGCGAAGAAAGATACATCTCTCCTAACTACGCTACTCACGGCTCGGTAACGATTTTTGGTTTAAAAAAAAAGCTTTCCTCGCCACTTCCACTTTGTGTCTTGACAGTTATGCTGTATAAAGTAGGCTCTAAGCCCGCGAGCGGATTTGGGTTACAGCGACGAAATTGGATGGAGATTTGGAACAAGATTTCAGAAGGTAACTAGTCGAACCCAAGTGGCGTTAATCGTATGCAGATGCCTCACACAGATACATCGTGGATCTTACGGGCTGCTCGCTGCTTGCAAATTGGTCAATCCAATTATTGAAATTTTCGAAACGCCAATTCGAAACTTAACGGACTGTCAATAAGATGACAACTCTCGTGAATTCTCTTAAGTCGGGTCCGTCAAGTTACGCTTTTTTGTCATCATAATTTGAGTTCTCATTCAATGTCCGCCTTTTACCCTAATACATTCGATCAATATAAAACGTGTGCAGGAAGAATGATACGACCCTTTGGCACAAAAGTTCTCTTTATTTTTCGTGCAACGGACTATCCGGTGCTAATGACGTGATATAAAGAGAACCGACGTGGAGGAGCTCGAGGCGAGATATTTTCTCATTTCTCTTCCGTACTCCCTTTCCGAATGAGCTTTGCCGCCCGCTTCTCCTTCTCCCCCTCCAACGCCCCCTCGCCTGCTTCGAATAATGGAAATTTTCTCGCAAATTCTAATTTATGTATGGATTTGGTGAGTAATCCGGCAAAGCGAAAAAAGCGATCGTGTGCGCCCCAATGAAAATGCCGGAGTGCGAGAGTTGATAATGGTTGAAAAAAAGGGAAAAGAAAGTTAAAAGTACCGGAGAGTGAGATCGAATCGTGAAGATAGGGAAACATAAAAAAAAAAAAAATTACCGTGGAAAAGCTCAATTGGACCTATATAGTTGATCCAGCTCTTTATACTTCTCTGTCGACGCATCGCAGAAACCCTCCCTCTGTCATCCTACTTTACGATGCACTCTCTTCTCTGTGTCTCTTTCTCTACTGTGTGTATGTATAGCCTAATACACATGAGCCCGCGCGTCCGGCACTCTCTCTCTTTTCCTACCTATTTATCGATACTCTCGTAAAAAGTGTACAACGCCGAGCGTGGAAAGGATCGTAAACGGGAAGCGCAGGCGGCAATAAAAAAACGGTTGCACAGTCAACGATGAGTTTTCTCGGTGGTAAAAAGGGCGGGGGCCTATATGCGGGCAACAGGAGATAGAGGGAAAAACGAACTAGGCGGGAGATTACAAGAAAGGGTCCGAAACAGGTGCTCGTTGTTTTCTCCTTCGATCAATCTCATTTCCCTACTCGCTTTTTCTCACTTTTACAACCTCTATGTTCGGTTTAATTTTCTTACCTCCGTTTAAGGTAGGTATGTCGCTTCGCGCTCATTTCGCATAAGTGCAAGAAAAATAAGAGAAAATTGCAAGTAGGGAAGAGCGGGGCAAAATGGGGCAACGGGGCAAAACGGGGCAGTTGGGCAAAACTAAAGTTTCCAATCATTTTTGGATCGAACAAGGTGGTAAAACGAGGCAGAACAGCCTGATGTATCGATGGGGCGAATTCGGGCATCCAAAAATTATTGAAAAACGACGTTTTGCCCTGTTACGTCCAGCCAAACTCGTGAGAGTGTAAGGGAGAGCGCAACACTATCGGCTTCTCTTTTCGGGTCAAGGCAGGGCAGCCCTTTACACCGGGGACGGAAACCTCGCCTGTTTACACTATAGATTTATGGGTTTTAGGATAATCGCTGTCGTCGATACTTAGCACGATTATTTTAAAGGTTTATTTATCGTGGTTAAATATTTCATAAATCGCCAATTTATTTACTCACATTTATTCTCTCACAATGTTAGTGAGAAATGGTCGATACAATTTATTGCACATATAACACACGTTTAAACTTTAACTAATTACCCGAAGATTTAATATAATGTGACTATCTTTGTTGATATCGCAGCTTCTATTGACAAGTCGTACGAGCTATGAACTCTGACTTCCAATGAATTTGATAGGCGTGTAGCCCAACGTTGTTCGTACGACGGTTCGATGTTAATTGAACTGAATTGGTTTATTTTATCCTGTCTTATATACTAATCATCCCTGCTAAACGGAGGGGTTAAAAACACCAAGTTAGGGGCTTTTTGGAGGTCAAAAAGCCCCAGTTTTACACGGTAAATCGAGTCGTCGGGCTTGGATTGGCCGTAGCCTCTCGTGGCCGAACGCGACGCCTTTACACGCATCATAATCAATATATCCGAGTATTAAGTGAGGGTATAATCCCAAATTGACATTTTTATCAGGCGGCTAGCTGTGAATGCGTTACAGCCCCATGCCCCGTTTTACCCCGCTGCCCCATTTTGCCCCGCTCTACCCTACTTCTCGATGGTATAAAAATCTTCAAAAGTGCATGCATATTGAAGATACTGAAGAGATTAATTTTGCATAAGCATTCCAAAATGTTATTAACGAATTCATCAAAAAATTAATTGTTTAACAAATTAGCCGGCGAACCAATTTTCTTTTAATAAAAATGATTCGTTCATTTTTCTCGAATAGGTATGAATTTTTTCAGATTTTTCAATTAGTTTTGATTTTGGTGTTTCTTTACACATATTTTTCATATAAAATAAATCAAAGCTAATTGAAAAATCTGAAAAAATTCATACGTATTCAGAAAAATGAACGAATCATTTTCGTACAAAAAAAAAGTTTCGTTGCCGGGTAATTAGTTAAACAATTAATTTTTTGATTCATTTGTTAATAACATCTTGGAATTATTATTATGCAAAATTAATATTTTCAGTACCTTTAGTATGCATTAATTTTGAAGCTACCTTATGCTATCTTAAGCTTATTATCGGCAAGGTAGCAATAGATGATATGATGAGTTGGAATCTCGGGAACCAAGCCAAATAAGCAACAACAGCTAATGATCGATGCCCAACTAACGGCTCAAGCACCAACCCACTTTATCTTCCCGCTTAAAATGCTCCCTTTCCATATTCTCTGGAAACAAGTGTGTTACTTTTTAGCGAACGTGTAATTTGTAAGCGCGTAAATCGCGTAGGCACTTATCGCATACATTACGGTGTGTCGATTCTCGATACGCCACCAATCGTGTGAAAATAATACGTTTTGCGGGCATTGTTTAATTAAATACGCTTTGAACGCAGCTTACGCGTATAGTCTCTTTTGAAAACGTTCCGAGTGTTCACCCCCGCCCCCCCCCCCGCCCCTCAATCCCCGAAAGCATTTCAAATTGTGTATTTATTACACGCTTCAGGTGCGTTTCCATCCTTGACGCACATCCTTGTAGGGAAGAGCGGGGCAAAATGGGACACTGGAGCAAAACGCCATATTCCAATAATTTTCGGATGGGACAATAGGGAAAAACGGGACAGAAAATCCGGATATATCAACAGCCAAAAATGGGACATTAAAAAATGATTAGACACTTGCGTTTTGCTCACTATCCCATTTTGCCCTTTTCTCACCGATATTGATGGAGATATATGAGTGAGTTTAGCGGAACAATAAAAGAACTTCCGCAGTGAATTAATCTTTAACACAGATATAATAGTTTCGTATCTTGTAACATTAATATCATTAACATCATCTTCTTCACGAGGGATCTCGACGGCAGGATGCTTCCAGAATACCTGCTGCTTCAAGTTCCAGAGACTTCCACTCTGGAAATGTAGCTCCACCATCCATATTCGTTGCACAGCACTTTGAATGAACTATAATATCAGTAATGACGTATGACGTGTTGCAATAGCTGCTCATTTGGTGCAGATTCAAAACAACATATTCGACATGTAAACATATTTGGTTGCCCGTTGATGATTACGCCATGTCATATAGACTCCGCCATATTGCATATGCAAGTGTGTTCTTTTCATGACGTGTTCTTTTGTGAAGTGTCTACTAGATCTTGCGTGTACCTGCACACAAAGTGTATTACTGAAAATACTGAAAACTGTGTTGTTCAGAGAACACATCGAGAAATAGCAGTAGGGTAGAGCGGGGCAAAATTGGCATGGGGCAAAACATCGTTTTCCAATAATTTTTGGATGCCCGAATTCGCCCCATCGATACATCAGGCTTTTCTGCCCCGTTTTGCTACCTTGTCCGATCCAAAAATGATTGGAAAATTTAGATTTTCCCAACTGCCCCGTTTTGCCCCGTTGCCCCACTGTGCCGCGCTGTTCCCTACAAGTGTCTTACTTCAACACGCAAGCCGAATAACAAGTATTTAATTGGTGGAAAAACAGGCGGCACCTCCTTGTGTCAAACTTGGGAGACCCTCATTTTTATCGATCAATCACGGCACGAATAAAACTATGACGATGCCAATGCTCGACGGAGAGTCTTCCTGCTGTCCATCGAGCAGGCTCTGAAAAGGGGCCGGATTCGACTTACGTGATAGTGATTTTTCAACTTACCTGGTCTGTCGGACTTAGTTCCTTTGCGACATAGTTGATCTTGCACTGTATATGTCGTCGAGCGTGCAGAGTTGCGAGAGGAAGAGAGAGAGAGAGCGATGTACCCGCGAGTCGTTAGCAGCAATTCGGACGGTCCCTCGTCGTAAAGTACGGCCATGAATTTTTACGACGTTCGACCTGCCAGTACTGGATGCATATATACATAGCCTTCACAGAAAACCGGAACTGCGGCTACGCAACGTTCCACGTTTGCGCTCGGGCCGGCAGAGATCGATAAAATTTTCGATCGATATGCGCGGTTCTCGTCCTTGATGGACATATATAGCGGGGCTCGACACATCGAGCTGTCGTTCAACGCAAACAAAAGCAAAACGCGTTGGAACAACCCTCTCGATCCTCGCCATACAAGCCGTGCGAGAGGTCGAAGCGGTTTGATCGGCGCACAGTGTCGACCATAGCGAATCGCTTCGCGATGCTCGCTATGAGATAATACGTTCGCTCGCTCGTGCGAGATAGCCCTAGCGAACGCGTTGGTATAGGACTAACGACGGAACGGCCACGAATCTGGGCCACCCTATCAAATCGAGTGATGGGCGGCGGGAGGAGGGGAGGGAGTGGGCATTTGATGGTATACAGAGGCTCATCTCGGTAGAACGGCACACATACAAAACCTGCATATGCATATAGGCATGTAGATTCCACGCCGAGAGCAGAGGGTGAGAAGTGGATAACGTCCTGCTGTATCAGATCGAATCCCTAAATATCTCGTCGTGACACTCGAAACTATACGTAGTCATACATTATATAGTGGTCTACACTGTGGTCACTTCGGTGATATATCTGCAAACCGACATATAAGCGACGATAAATAAATTCTCGATGCCGCTATGCGTCGTTCGTATCCATCGATTTATGCAAATAATCGATAGGGTTTTATAAATTACAGAACCACTGACAATAAAAAGGTTTTACATGATTATTCGACGGGACTACCGGACAAGCAGATATCGAGCTCCATCGAAATATTGCAAGCTCGACCGACACGGGAAGGAAAATATATGCAAAATATAATCAACATATCGAGTTTTCTGACGAAAATATGTTGCAAATGTATATACCTTTTTTCACGAGGGGCTTTTTAATCGTTTTTTTTTTTTTGGTCCTTTGATGTCTTTTTTAAAGCACTCCACGAATATTAAATATATGCAAAAAATATAATTGAAATATTTCAAACTCGGCGTTTTTATGTGATTAATATTGTAATACACGTGTACCGCTCGCGTATCTTGAAAGTCGGTAACATCGCATTTACTGTTGCCGGCCACGCCTGTACTGTCGTCGCGTGGGACCGACCGCGACTCCCTAAATTAATGAGCGATGGTCACCTCTTCTGTAATCGATGTAGATCACGTTACGGAGTTGCGCGCCCGCAATATGTGTCTCGCCCCAGTCTTCCGTATAATCGCACTGAGATAACACGTGGTATCTCTGCGAATTACATCGCGTATTTCGTAATCCAAACGTGATGTTCACGTAGTCGACAAAATCCTCGTCTTGCTATCGTCGACGTACGTCTAACTCGTTACTATATCGGTAAAGTGAATATGAGTCATATCACAGGTATGCACCCAGAAAAATAAGTCACTTGACGGCCACTATTTATTTGGTGTAAGTAAAACATTTATTTGGCTTCAATAAGTATTTATCTAAATTAAGTAAATAGTTAATTAAATGAAATAAATATTTATTTAAATCAAATAAATATTTTACTTAATCCAAATAAACGGTGGCCGTCAAATTAATTATTTTTCTGAGTGTGATATTTTTGTTATTCTTTACCCCTAAAATCATTTCGAAATACGCCGATATACCTTGAGCATCTGTGAACTCCCGTGATATTCATATATCTTAAGCTTGTGTATATTTTTCGACGTCGTGCCACTATTTCTATTTTGTTACTCGCGCGGTTTCGCGGCAAATCTTGCAGAAGCAACCTGATTAGAGAAACATTTGTCGATGCGTACTGATAGACATATAAATTTCTGGTTGAGGGTTTAATATTAAAAAAGAAGGGGCAAAATTTCTTTCTTTGCTCAAAAAATGAATGAAGTATACGTTCGCTGCGTGAAGGACGCAAAGAATAATATATCAAACGTTTATCTCTATAAACATATATCGGGAATAATCTCGTCGCTCCAGTGTTGCGTGCGACGAGATTATCAGTATGTTATATCAGTATGTATAAATGGGGCATTCCATACCGATTCGACCTACGTCGGACCCTCGACCTCTTCAATTCGGTTCGCAATTTTTTATAATATTGTTCTAACTCTAAAAATCAGTCAAAATTTGCATTAATTACAATTTTTTAAAGTGAACATATTTTTAGCCGGAATTAAAAATTCTTAAAAATCCTGTATTTGATATGAACATTTTTAAGCCTAAATCCAGAATGTCCAAACATTTGCTTCTAGATGTTTTTGAGCTTTCTCTTTCTTTTTTTAAGTGAACATATTGTTAGCCCAAATTTAAAAATCTGAAAAAATTCTCAAAAATCCTGTATCAGATATGAACATTTTTAAGCATAAACCCAGAATGGTAAAAGTTTGCTTCTAGATGTTTTTTTAACATTGCTTTCTTTTTTTAAGTGAGCATATTGCTAGGCCAAATGAAAAAATTTGAAAAAATTCTCAAAAATCCTGTATCAGATATGAACATTTTCAAGCCTGGAGCGACAGTGACATCGCATTAGCTTCTATTTATTTTATTTTTTAAATATAATTTTAAATAATTTTAAATAATTTAACAAAAAGAAAAAAAAATATAAGCTAATGCGAAGCTACTTTCGCTCTAGGCTTGAAAATTTTCATATCTGATACATGGTTTTTGAGAATTTTTTCTGATTTTTTCATTCAGGCTAACAATATGCTCACTTAAAAAAGAAAGCAAAGCTCAAAAAAACATCTAGAAGCAAACGTTTTGCCATTCTGGGTTTAGGCTTAAAAATTTTCATATCTGACACAGGATTTTTGGGAATTTTTTCAGATTTTTTAATTTGGGCTAACAATATGTTCACTTAAAAAAAAAAGAAAAAAAAAGCTTAAAAACATCTAAAAGCAAAGGTTTGGACATTCTGGATTTATGCTTAAAAATGTTCATATCAAATACAGGATTTTTCAGGATTTTTTCAGAATTTTTAATTCCGGCTAAAAATATGTTCACTTTGAAAAATTGTAATTAATGCAAATTAAAAAAAAAATAAAATAAAAAATAAAATTTTGAGTAATTTTTAGAGTTAGAACAATATTATTAAAAAAATGCCAACCGAATTGAAGAGGTCGAGGGTCCGACGTAGGTCGAATCGGTATGGAATGCTCCATATACTTATATTTTTTTTGGTGTGCGTCGCGGATCTTGGCGGCGTCGAGACTAAAATCATTCGAGTACGCATATAATAAGGTGCGGACGAATATGAGAGTGTACATTGCTGTTGTACTTATAATATAATTCTGTTACTCTCTGTCGAAGTTACATATGTACCATTCGTGTATCAACAGACCGTCGACGGCAGTTTGTTGGTACACGAACCCGTCGATTTATGATTTTCCGTACAATCAAGTACATCCTGTTTCGCTCTCCATTGTGGTTGGTTTTCCCCGCGGGTAAATAAGTCTAATTGCACACGGAGAAAAAGTTTACCTTCTCAATAGAAGCTAAACCAACACTGATTTCAACGATGCGGTTGAATAACCGCACAGTTTGGTGGCCGTTCGGAGCTCTAAGCGGATCGACGATATTAGTTGTTTCAGCCAATTAATTTGTCGGAATAATCGATTAATGACGGTAATGAAAATTCTTCGCATTGCCATTTCGATCCCACGATTGTTTCTGGTACGTTGACTAATATTACTGCGGTATATCATTTTGAACTATTGTGATATACACGCGAGCGTTAATAAGAGACCAGATGATGTGCTGCACGCAAAAGTGGTGAGCCAACGTTTCGACTCGTCATCTGCAAAATTTACCAATCGATGTTCTCGTTGGGTATTTGCGAAATCATCGTTGTTTCGCCCGCTGGTATTGAGCGCGGCGTACGCTCTCCGCACGGCAGCGCGCATAAAATTCAAACGCAGAGGCGTTCACGTGCGGGAACGCGTATACGTCCGATGAAAATTAGAAGCGATTTCCCATGTCTGCATCGACGCGAGCGATTTCCTGATTGAGCTCGCATCCCCGCCTCGTTTCATTGCCATCGCAGTGCCGTGCTGATTGTACCGATGCCACTGGGATCACGGCAAGCCCCCAGGGAATGTTGGTTTATAGAACGAACAAAAAAAAAAAACAAAACTCCGAGCTAAATGAAACCGGAAAAAAAAGACAACGAAAAGGAGACGAAGGCGGAAGTGGGAAAAAAAACAACGCTCTCCCGCATCATGATCCAACGAATCGTACGAGCATTGATGGAACTCACGTATGGACGAAACCAAACGCTCAAACGGCTCGATCGCTCGCGTCAGAGGAACAATGAATAAAAAAAGGGTTAGTTTTTGGAATTTGAAACAGAGTGAAGGGAAAGCGAGACGAGGCAAGAAGGGGAGAGAAAAAAGGGAGAACAATCACAGGCTTCGCGAGAGTTGATTGTTGGAAAAGTGGCCATGTCGGTTGTTACCTACGGACTATTCGGTCAATACCCGCATACATGTACATACCTGCTGATCGTAGAACCTATTGGCGATGGTTGTTATTGCGAACGAACTGGTATGAACTGTGCATACGAGCTCGCATGGAATGAGAACGAGATTTTTAACGGATGTAACGAGCGAATACGTTTTTTTTTTTTTTTTTTTTTTTGCGCACCGTTCCAAGAAGTGGTAACTCTCGGTGCACATGCGTTTGTCAGTGAAAAAACGGATGAGCGAGCGCGATGAGGGGAGTGTACTGTTGGGTGAATGGTATACTTCTGTCCATAAATGATTCGACGTGAATTGAGGTTCAGAATTAATTCCGAACAACCGACAATTAGCGTGGTTGTGGCATTCGTGATCATTAGCGATGATAGATAGGATTAAACGCCGTTTGTCGAATTTAATACTGTTGTTCTGTTTCTATAGATGCGCATATGGTTGCATGCGGTTTTTCAAGATACACAAGCACATATCGTATGCACAACATAGCAGCATGTGACTAAGCCATATATCGGGAACATCCGATCCTACACCGAGAAAAATAATCTATTTGACGGTCACCGTTTATTTAGATTAAGTAAAATATTTATTTGATTTAAATAAATATTCATGTCAGTTAACTAACTATTTACTTAATTTAAATAAATATTTATTTAAATCAAATAAGTATTTTACTTAATCTAAATAAACGGTGGCCGTCAAAAAAATTATTTTCCTGGGTGTAGAGTTTTAATATGAATGGCATACCAAAGATCACACTATTTTTAATGTTCAAAATTTCTATTTATCTAATATTAATTGTAAACGAACTTCGACGAATCTGGAGAAATTTAACCTTTTATGTGAAAGCATCTTTAGCGAGACTTCCACGTGAACAGTGAGCTTACAAAGCATTGCAATCAGTCTTTTCGGAGAAGTTGATTCGAGAGGGACTTATAATCATAGGCCTTAGGAGGTGGCTCTCAATTTTAGTCAAATTATCTTCGGTATTATATGTATGATAATAATGTGCTTGTTATTCGTAAAGCCCCTCCGATATCATTTGTTGCCTCGCCGAAGTCACTTTCTGTTTTGCAAATCTTTCCGATATTATTTTGTGCGAAGCATTACATTATTTATAGACTAAATGTGTTATGTGAGTATTATTGTTATTATTATTGATGCTTCTTATATTCGAACGTTCTCAATACATCGAGAACGCGAACGCGATCACACTCGCTTGATTCCGTTGCTCGGTTCCTTATGGATATCGGCTCGTCAATCGTCATTCAGTTCGGAGACGTGTGAGAACATAGACGTGTCCAAGATTTGTAACGAGTCATTAAATAAAAATATTTCGTTTCAAAACATGAAACAATGTCAATTTATTGATCCTACATATTGTATATTATAATATGTTATTGAGCAAGGCACTAAATTTATTCATTTATTCTGTACCCGGGACGAATCCTTTGTACATAGTTTATATATGTGCGAATGCACATGCGTAGTTATTCAGTTATAAGCAATTTATATAAGTGTAAATAAGATTACGATTTTGAATGCAGTACGAGTAGGGGAGAACGGGGCAAAAATGGAACAGTGGGGCAAAACGGTATAATGAAACGAAACGCAATTGTCCAATAACTTTTGGATGGTGGCCATGGTGGTACGTAGGGCAAAATGGGTTTAAAAAACCGGATGTGCCGTTGGGATAAAATGGGCCATTCAAAAATTATTGTAAGATTGAGTTTGTCCCCACTGTTCCGTTTTGCCCCGCTGTGCCACTTTGCCCCGGTCTCCCCTATACCACCTCACACTGTATATGTTCGGAGTACTCATGGCTATCATAGCCTAATGTGAACGACGGACTGACGAAAGATCGAGCACGTCTCATGGAGGTTTGGCCGATGGAACGGACGCGGCCGATGAACGGGCTAGTGTTGACGTGGCGATCGTCGAAGCCCCAATGCTCGGCCAATGTTCGGCCAACTATTGGCTCGTCAATGGTTGGTTTGACAATTCGCGACCAATATTCAGCCGCATTTGACTCGTCAATTCTTGGTTAATCGATTTGAGGCCAATGTTCGGCCGAGTATTTGCTCACCATTGGTTGTTTTGGGGCCAGTATTCAGCCAAGTATGAACTCACCAAACATTGATGTTCCGATTTCGGGCCAACGTTCGGCCGAATATTGATTCGCCAATCATTGGTCGGTTGATGCATCATCTCACGAACCATCGGTCTGCCGATTTCAGGCCAATGTCTGACCAAATATCGAGTCGTTAATCATTCGTTTATCGATGTGACCCCAACATTGGATCATCAATCATCGACTTTTACCGCCAGATAGAGCTAACCCAAGTTGCTTCTCGCGAGCGAAAGTGTACCTGAGCGTCAATATCAGAGCATGCAAAATGATACCTTTTTTGACTTTTGCAAAGTATGCGTATTATTTTTGGATTCCGTACTCGGTAGTCAATAAATGCATTGATATACCAATATGCAATATGTATTGCCAATAAATCGACCGAGTATGATCGCTTTGGGAGTTCTCGCAGGAGTAAATATATAAAATATAGCATCTTGCAGACATGCGAAGCATAAAAAAGGGTTATTCCAACTTTTACAATATACAAAAAAAGTATTGCTTTAAAACCACTCTCGTCATATGTATGTAACTTATAGAGGGCCGACATTGACAACCAATTATCGGACGATCCTCTTGATCGATCTTAAGGCCAATGTTGGGTCCCAATATTGCCACTTATCATCCAAGGCTCCCTCGACGATTGGAGCCAGCTGGCATGCCATTGTTGGCAACATCGGTACCAACCATTAGCCACATCCGATCACCCTGGATGAGACGGGATGTCAAAAACATTATTAATTTCATCGAACTCGTCCGCGTAGTGCAGAACTCCGGGAACTATGCTGTAGAGTCCGTAGATTGCGCAGTACGTGGGCATAGCAAAAAGCTTCGAGTTACTGATTTGTCGGACCTGGATCCTCCTAACAAACTCGCGCAACACTTCCGGACAATCGACGAAGCCGTTCCGTGTAATGAAAAAAACGTAATATCGGAAAATTTACGTTGCGATACGAGACTCCGAAAATCGAGTCGAGATAGAATGGGCGTGCTCTGTTATGGCCATTGGACGATTTAGCCTATAGGCAGCAAAGCGCAGGAGTTTATGTTGTATCGTTTCGATCAAGTTGATATGCATGTGTTTCTATGGACACCAAATGGGAGACGAGTACTCGCGGTAGGGCCTTACAAGAGCTGTGTACAGTGTCTTCAACGCGATCAGATACCGCTTTATGTACCCGAGGATCAAGCGGGCTTTTTTGATTATTTCGTCGTAGTTTGGGGTGAACGTAAGAGCGATGTCAAAGATAACCGACAGGTCTCGTGTCGAACTGAGAGGCAGAGCCGTTAATCACGTAGGGATAGGTGAATAACCGCCTCGAGCTGGCGACCGAAACGGAAAGAACTGTAGCTAGATATATAGATTTCTTTACTGCGTACTGGGATTACTCCCCTAACTACCAAGCAGTATAACAGGCAGTGGAAACAGGCAAAGCACATAGTGCCCAGTGTCTGAGCATGCGCCGTTTGCTAGCGGTAGGAGGCTATTATTTACACAGGCACAGTAAGACGAACTTAAATACTAAATTTAGCGGCATTGAGATGCATATTGTTGAGAGAACACCAACGGGTTACGCGATCTAAGTCCTTCTGTAGACGGTTTCTGCTGGTGATTAGACCTCGTCGAAGGTTCCATGTCGTGCGCGAACAGTACTACCGTACTAAAGGGAGTGGAGAGCGGGGCAAAATGGGACGGCGGGGCAAAACGCAATTTTTCAAGAACTTTTGGATGGAAGAGTTAGGCAAAAGGGAGTAGAAAATCAGGACGTATCAATGGGGCAAAATGGGATATGCAAAAATTATTGGAAAATTGCGTTTTTCCTCATTGTCCCGTTTTTCCCGACTGTCCCATTTGGCCCGGCTCTTCCGTAACCGTTTGTAATAAGCCATTAACGAATACCTTAAACAGGTGTGGTCCGTGATGGGATCCACGAGGAACATCAGATAGGGTGTACACGATCCTTAAGGAGCTACCCGCAACACGCACGAACTGGGTCCTATTCAGATAGCTATCGAATCACGAAAATATTCGGCCTGAGATCCCAGAACTCCGAAGTTTTCCCAGCAATATTCGACCTTTTACTCTGTCGAACTGCTTTGGCGAAGTCAGTGTATATTAAGTCAACTTGCGCGCCACAAACTATGCCGGAGCTGTCTTCTATGGCTTTTATGACAAATGTCGTACACATTGCCAAGTTCGTGACCATTGATCTGCGACATCGGCAGCCACGTTGTTCGGGTACAATAACGTCTCCGAAAAAAGGGGGAGAGTTTGACCGTGACTAATTTCTCAAGGAACTTAGGGATGCTATTCAATAACGATTTCGGTCTGTAGTTCTTTACTGATTCCTTGGCACCCGACTTCACTATGAGCATTATTACACTGAACTTCCAAGGATCTGAAGCAAAACCCGAGCTAAGCAAGGTGATAAATAGAAGGCAGAGTGGTAATAGTTGTGAGATCCTGCTATTCGCCGGTAGTCCGGTGAATTCATATAATAAATGAAATTTTTATTCGGCAGCGAGGTTTTAACGGACTCGAAATAAAATAAATAAATATGTATAAGATGAAAAATTTTTAAAATATATAACAAGTTCAATTTTATTATACCAATTTTATTACCCGATAAACATTCTTCCGGTCACACACCCATACATTCCCTTCACTCTTTCGTTCTCGGAACACTTTGGTTAAATTTGAGATCTCCGTCGATAATATACGCTTGCTGATTGGGAACAATTCATGCGCCACAAAAGAAATCGGAGAACTTATCTGATAATTTTTTTTCTTTGTCAAGTACCAAAACGACGGGATACGTGGCTACCTTCTCCCTGGGGTAGGAAATCTTCGACAACTTGGTCATTTCGTTTCTCGGCTGGCCAAAATCGAGAGCACTTGAGATAATTCTGGACGCCTTTCAGCAACTGTCCACGGCGCTCCAACTGATACACACTCGTAATGACAGGGAGGTAGACGGTTCGGTGACCACAGGGAGAAAGAGGAATAGAATTGTCTTGTCGCGGTGAGGTGTCCTCTCCATCCCTTCTACTCGGGTACATTTGTTACGTCACTACTACGCACCTCGAGTTTGTGTTCAAATTTAACGCGGCCCTTTTTGATTCTTCTAAACCATGAATCTTACATAGTAAGGTGGAGGCACATTTTCGGAGCATAGGCGGCGGGATACCGTCGATATAACCGATATGATAGGTACAGAATCAAATCGTTGTTTATTTAATCGTTTTTGTATTATTTTTTGTCACATCATTTTTTTACAATTGATTCTCTTGATTATACGATTTTTTGTTTGCAGGCGGGAATTATTTTTTGTAGGTTTATTTTTTATTTGACCTCGCTCGCCGAAGTAGTTTCACCCTTACACACCGTTAACTTAATCATTATTTCTTCTACAAGTTGATGAAAAGAGTGAAATCCCTCGGAGAGCCTCAAGGGTTTATATCGCTCGGCAACTTTAACACAGGCTTTTTTATTTAACGATCCATCGGCTCGAGTAATGTCACCATTATTATGATCAAATGTATGATGAAAATTTGTACGGTAAAGAGTTTCTTTTTCAGCTTTGTTTGTTATTAGCGACCACGTGGTTTCACCGATTAAACAAACCGTTGGTGGATTAACGAAACATGGAATTTACAGTCACTGACAGCTATTAGGCGGCTTTTCCCTTTTAACTCCAAAATGACCTGTAACGAACGGACAAATTTGTTCATTGGGGAACTTTTGCAGCGTTGAGTGCGCTTATGAAAATCACGAGACCCTGTAAATCACGCATCACTTGTGACGTTAATCCCTTTTAGCAAAATTCATGAAGCACGAAGGCTCGCGAATGGTTGGATATGAAGAAATGAGGTGCAGGCTTTATCCGCGAGAAAAACCCCGGCGTTAATAAGGAACGAGGGTTTAACCATTTCCGTCGACCCTCATTATATACTTTTCCCTTTCCCAATTTCATCCAATTATTCGAACTGCCAATCACATCTCGATCTCTCGCACAGATGAGTAAAATAATTCTATGCTTTACGAACAACGAACACCGAAATGAAATTATTTGAATCAGGACGCACGCGAATGGAGTATACGTACAACGTCCGCACTCGAAATGCCGAGCAACGGAGCCCGGTGTGTCATTAAAATACGAGAATTGAATAAGGATTAATTTTCATCTACGTGGTACACTTGCTGTCATTGATTTCTCTAGCGTGTTGATACGCTTTCAAACTGTTAAGAGGCAGTGAAAGTTACGTGATCGCACCCCGAGACCGAGAGAGATACCGTTATTGGCGTTCGCAGTGGAGTGAGAGAGGAAGCAAGAGAGAGTATTTCACATGGTGGTAAAGTGAGTCGAGACCCTTGTTGGAATTTCAATGCGACCAATAACTCGGCGCAACTCCAATCAAATTATATTATATGAGGCATTTCATCTGTCAACTCAGCCCATTTTTTGTCAACCCTCTCGGATCTATCTCATAATTGGCCACATTTTAGTATCACTTGAAAGTACCCGTCGTGAATTTTGTCAGATTTTTTAATCTATCCGTTTAGGGAGATGCGTTTTTGTTTCAAATTCATATATCGTGAAAGAGACAAGTCCGGCAAAAAAAAAAACTAACGACGAAAAAGTTCTCTTTATTCATTAATTATTTAATGCAACATGCGGTATATTTTTGTTCAAATTGCAAAGTCTATTTTTAGCAAAAAGCAATGAAAATTATATTTTTCCGTGCAATGCGACACCCTCGCTTTCGACGTAGTTGCTAAGCAAAAAATATGGTAATATAATATTTTTATTACACTTTTCTTTTTCATCCAACGCCATACCTTCAATTTTGCTGGTAATTTTTTCGAGCGGTCGGCGTTATATAAAAGATCAAAAAAAAAATTGGCGATGCGGCACTAGACGTATTTTCCGAGAAAATAAATATTGAAATATCAATACTAGATTATTATTATTTTTTGCTTAGCAACTACGTCGAGTATCACTTCACCATTTTTTTTTTTTTTTTTTGTAGGTTCTTTATACATCGCCGAATACCTTGAAAAATGGGCAGCGAAATCGAAGACGAATCGAAGACATTGCACGAAAAAATATAATTTTCATCCCTCTCCGCTAAAAATAGCTTCTGCAAAACGAACATAAATATAACACATCTTGCGTTAAATAGTTAATGAATAAAGAGTTAAAAAAACATTTGCCCGACTTATCCTTTTCAAGATATGATTTTGAAAAAAATGCATATTCTAAACGGATGGTTCAAAAAATTTGAAAAATTCACAACGGGTACATTGAAGTGATACTAAAATGTGGCCAATTATGGGATAGATCTGCGAGCGTTGACAAAAAAGTGGCTGCGTTGACAGAGAATGCCTCATATGTGCAATAGAAGTCTATAATTTCGACTTTATTTTAAAAAATACCGGATTCCTTTTGTTGTCTGTAACATGATTTTTTTAAGGACTTTTAAAACCACTGTTACCATTGTTACGCGTATCTCTTAAAATGGAACAGAACTAAGGTAAGAGCATTTTGTAAATCATACCGACAGACTTCAGCAACTCGCAAGCTTCCAATTTTCCCGGTCTTTTATATTCACGAAAATTGCTGAGACCGTGGGACAATAGCTACCCACTCGTCGCTGATGCTCAGAGCCATCGCAGTTGCGAATAATTTCACGAGGCCGTTTGGGGAATTACGGGCTGTAAGTTACAAAGTAAGGTACGCTCTCACGGCATCCAAAAGAGAGAGAACCTTGCTACTTGTAAAGTATATGGCAAAAGCGAGAAAGAGAAATAGCGGAGAATTGGATGAAGAGAGTTAGTGCCTTCGGAAGGGGAAATGAAAACTAATTGGCCGAGATCCTGATGCAACTCTCGGGTCTTCGTTGTACATTTCTTACTGGGGCAAAGAAGAATATATACTTCAGATTATTATTATTATTATCATCCATTTTCCTCTATAATGTACATATAATATTCATTCACATCCGTATATAATATATAGTAATTCTCTTTCTAGTTCTGAATTTATCATTATATAAATTCTCCTGCCGTACAGTTATATGTCTTTTGCGCTCCAGCCGTTTTACTGTTCTTTGAAACGGCTTACAATCTCATCAATCACGCTATACCGTATGGTCATGACATACTGCGTTACTCAGCCATTCCTCACGTACCAATATCCTTGTTTTTCGTTGAAGAATGAAAAATTCTTCGGACTACTTACATTCTTCATGATGTATTGCTCGGTACTTATTCATTTCAATGTTGGGCGGAAACAATTCAGTTGCTCCCGTTTTGTTCATTTTTTTTCGCCGAGCTAACATCGACTTCGAAGATTCAATTAGGTAACTCCTCGGCCTCATCCGGAAAAAAGAAACGTATTAAGAATATCAACTTTTCCGCACGAAAATACACTTTTTTAAAAATATGTACTCGTATTTATCCTTCACATATATCTCGTATATGTGAATATCGTCGCAACAGAACGAACACCGAACAGCTCGCACGTGTAAACCCTGCATGTTATCCCTGGTGAGAGTGACACACGGGATCGGTGCTGACCGACGCCGCGCCAAAACTAACTGTGTGGCACTGCCACTGGGGATCCTTGGAGTCGTCCAGATTGCCAACTACCTCCAACGAAAAGAATCCAAAATTATCCTGCAACGGAACAACCCCCAGAGTACCAAAAAAGGCAATCCATTGCACTTCAAAAAATGTATGTTTCTATATATTTTTTTTTAATCAAGACGCGAAACAACCTGGTGTGTCCACCTTGATTGAGCATTGAAGAATGCGACAACACCTGAAAATAAAAGGAAAACATATATTAATAAGGATATATAGATAGGTCTATATAAAATGATCTCTTACATGTAACAAATAAAAGCACTTACTGTTAGAACGATTCAATGGAAGAAACCGTCGTTATCACTTACCCATCTACCGAATAGTACAGTTAATAAGAGTAATAAGAAACGATTGACGCGAAATGACAAACGAAAGTTTTAATGTGTGGTCGAAAAAAAAAACCCAAATTTGGTATCGAGGCTTTTGTGACGGATGGTCGATGCGGGTTGTGAATAATTTGAATGAGTCCGACATGTGAAATATATGCTCGGTGGCTTATTAGTCGCGGCGTGATATATTCGGGGTGTGTACCGTTCGACGGTCTGAGCTGTACTGGCATGAAGTGGGCGTAAAGCCGAGGGCCTAACGCATGCTTCACAAAGGAACAAAGTCGTGACAAAGTGTCGCGATGCTCGCGATAAATAATGATTTCGAAGAGGCTGGGGCCGTTACACTTTATCGAACCCGAAAGTAACTAAAATGATAATTATTTGTTGTTCTGATTGTTCAAACACAAGTTTTTTAATGCCTGCTCAGAAAAATATTAAATTTGATGTCAATGCATTATTGAACTTAAAAGGAACAAAAATCATAACCTTTTGTTGTTCAGATTGATTAAACGAAAGTTTTTTGTTCATAAACATTTTGAAAAATGTCAATAACGTCACATCACGTGTCAATCATTTCAGGCACGTGGATAAAAGTACAAGAAATTTGGACATTGTTTAAACAAGTAGAAAAACCCAAGGAAGGTTTCTTCAGCTGCACTATATATATGGTGCCCCTTACCACGGTGCGGTATCATTCACTTCCTGCGTACAGTCGTGAGCATTAGTGCTGCAGAACGCAGGGTTACTCTGCTGAAATTACAAGCACGCGACGTAGCTGTGAAATCTGCGTCAGCATTTCAAAAGTATTACAAGTCCGTTGATTCGTTACGTACCACGAGAGTGTATCGAACAGCTTTATAATACTTGCGAACTCAATATTAAACCTAAGGCATTTAATTAATTACTTAATTTGAAATTACTAATAAATTCATTGTTGTCAGTCAACGACATAAGTCCACCTAAAGAAGAACAGTTTGTGTGAAGAATAAATAAATATTATTCGAAAAAATTTGAAATCTTGGTTATCGTAAGCTTGAAACACCTGGCAACCGAAGAGTTCAAATCTTATGGCGCACGGCAACATTATCTACAAAAGAAGGACCTGCAAGTAATTGGGGATCAAGACACCCTGTTCATCGAGGCAGGAGCCAGGGGGATCACCCAAGTCTGCTTTGAACCTCTACCATCCACGCCTGGGCGTTCACCGAAGGGGTGTCTATTTACAATCCTTCATCCACTCCAATATACGTCATAATATCGACCGGACCGGTCACAGGAACGCCCTAATGAATTCAGAAGATCGATGACCGGATCTCAAGTTTCGCGTGATGATGACATTCCAGTTGGCTTTTATCAAGGTTCTTGCGCAGCACTTCAAAACTGTGACACCGCAGTATGGGGGGTGCATTCGGACTGCGATCGGAGACTATCCGTGTACCACAAGGAGAATGAGCAACCATGTAGGATGAATCCAGATAGAGGTCCGTTACGTTGCTTTCGTGGCAAATTCCACCGTAGAGGATCGCGCGTCCCCGTCGGGCATCACGTGCATCTGCACCGTGTGCTTGTTAGGAATGATCGATCCTCCGGAGTATGACGTCGGCTTGGCGGGACATTATTCCCGGGTGCGGAACGTCGCTGTCCGTGTCCGTTCTACCAGGATGTTTGCTGCTTCGTTGCATGTCGTACGCTCGAAAACGTTCCCTCGTAACCAGCGGCAGCGTTGGCACCCACTAGTTCCACAGCATCCCCCTCTGCCTCATCGTCGCCGTCACGTCGAACTTCCGTCCGCTATACGGGTCTTTCACTCTCCCTCTCTGTGCGGGTTCCCGGATTTTCCCCTATGCGTATATATACATACCGTATGCGAATCTCCAAACGTTTATATCGCATACAGAATGTATAATTCACGCTCTACTCCGGATATAAAAAGCCCGAACATTTTGAAACACGAACAAACCGTTCGCTTGACCGTCGTTTATCCGTATATTTCTCTGGTTTCTTGAATATGGCGCACCGCAAACAACTAACCAGTTTAAATTAAATTCGCAACTCCCGTGGAACGGGATCGCTTTGCAATCCGTCGGAATTTTATGATATTCCTGTAACAATGCTACCAGCAATATTCGCATTTTCGTCGGTACAGGAAGTACGTTGCGATGAGAAAATATATCGGGGCTAGGAAAAAAAATTGACTTTCACATCGTGCAGTCGAAAATATTTGTTTTAGTTATTTCAAATCATTCAAACAACAGCTCTTTGTATCCGTTGTTCTTCCTGTTTTTGTAGTATTTTAACATGCATTTGTTGGTTTTATATGATGAAACTCGGACGTCGATAAAAAGAGCAATTCATTTTGTGGGTAAATTTTTCAAAAATTAATAATGGATAATCAAATAATTGTTACCATAACGTTCCCTAACGGATTAATGTAAGATTCATTATTTTTGGCATATAGAGCAATTAGTGAATTGTTTCTTCACATTGTGATTTTTAGGTATTGGCGGTAATCGATAGCTCAAGTTCAGTGATGATATTGATGAGTATAGGAGATAAGAAAAAAAAAAAAAAAAAAAAAAAAAACAATCCGCCATCAACTTTGAGAGGTATATTGGATGCGTCGACGGAGGAAACGCGTTGAAACACGGGAAAGACCTAGCTCGCTCGGTAGTCAGTCCATAAAGTGAGTAGTGGAGTCCATAAAGAGCAGCCGCGGCGGAAGTAGAAACGGGCGCTCACACTGGACGCGTTGCAGCGCTCCACAGTACACGAGACAGAAAGCACTGGGGAAACGCCGGAACCCCCCGAATACGCTGCGATTCGCATTCAAACGTTAAACTCGTAATATTGTGCCAGTACCACGAACGTTCTGCGCCGAATGGAAATTTACAGTTCTATACGTATGTAACACGTCGTGATTCACGTTACAGTTGATTTTAATGAAAAGCTTAACGCTTCGGTAAACAGATAAGGTCCCGAAGCCCTCGCCGCATTATTAAATATAGAGGAGAGAGCGGAGCAAAATGACGACGCTGCAAACTGCAGGCTCAGGATAACATTGGGCACTACAACATTATCCGAAAAAGGCATCGGAACACCGGAAGAGACTGGGATAATATGCGTATACTAAAGACAATGAGACCTTCCGCAATTAGGGCGAATTTAAAAAATATCACTTCTCGTCGCGACAGTGACGTCGAGAGATACTCCATTCTGTCCCGAACGACAACTTCTCTTGGAAGCTGGGAATAATTTCTACAGATTTCATTTTTTCTTTGTAAGCCTGTTCATTCATAGTTCCGGGCTTATCTGACTGCCCCCCATTTCTTAGCGTCCCCATTTGCATTTATGCCGCACATAAAATCTCATAAATTAAAAATGAGGAGACAAACAAATTTAGAGTTTTTTTTTTCTTGCTCTTTAAGACTAAATTTGTTCCAACTAATGACATTGGATGCAACGAAATAGACTGCAATCGCGTTTGAAAAACCAAGTCTCACAGAATTTACGTACAAACTTTGTACCCATACGTACAAAGAAGCGTCATAGTTGAAGGTCGAGTATACACTACATGGTTATGGAGTTTATCTAGATCTTTAATCTTGGCATGTAAATTGGACTATGCATATTTAACCAACTAAGTTCAAATTGTGAAAACTCCGGCAATGAGCACGCAAAAAAATTTGGGTTAATTAGGACAATAGAGCGCATATCTAAGTTGCCTTTTATACTTAAAAAATAATAATAATCATTAAATTCACAGTTCACGTCTGTGAATAAAGCGTTCCGAAGCTGACTGCATTTCGCATGTACTATGGGATGTATGAATAACTAAGTCGTCAAAAATATCGAATAGATTCGCGCTAATGAAGTTTGTTAGTAGTGTAATAAACTATTAGCATTGCAAAATTCGCTACGGAAATTCCGAGGGGGCAAATGCCTACTGAAAAAAAAAATCAATGCCGTTTTTCCTCTTTTATTTTTTGCTCTCGGGTTGAGCGCCAAGTGCGATAATTGGCACCGTGGAGGAACTCAGCAAACTTCCCAGTTCGCTGCTGTCGATCTCGAGTGTAGATGTGGCTGGGTCAGCGATTAAACGTTCCGACAAATACATCAATAAAATAAATTTAATGAATTTAAGAAATAAATAACTGAATGGAATATATTTAATAAACAAATAAATAAAATCGAACTCAACACGCAGAATAAAAAGATTTCGTCGACACCAGTCCGACATGCGGAAGAGTACTGGCGTTACACTGCAACGACAGTGTAACGCCTATGACACTACAGATTCGTATTGGCTGAAGAATATGACCGACGCACGGCCGACAGTCGTCTGAGTAGAGAGCACGTCTTGCGATGATACACTGAGAGAAGGATCTAGTATAAATTGCCAATCATCTAAGAAAAATTACCATAGCACATAGTAGTAGAGCGCTAGGGCGCCACCTATGGTAGGAAGTACCGGGTTTATAGGAATTTTACTTAGATATTATGGTAAACATTCTTGGATATCTCAGACTTGTTATCATAGGTGACGCGCTGACGCCCTACTACTATGCGCTATGGTAATTTTTCTTAGATGATTGGTAATTTTTACTAGATTCTTCTCTCGGAGTACTTTTCTTATTTTATTGGTGAACAAAGTGGACGTTCGCCCACGACGACGAACGACTTTGGGCTAGTACCCACTAGCGATGTTCACCCAATGTTCAACACAAAATATTGGTAAACAGCGAAATTTTGTTTCAATTTGCACGACTGCTGAATGCGTTTTTATTATTCCAAACGTCTTTATTATAGTTATTATCTACAGTACTGTAGTGCTGCGACCCTATAAGTTTCGCCAACATTATTAATTAAAGTGTGAATAAGAAAAATGAAATAATAACACTTAGATAATTTAAAGCAATTGGTAAGTTAATATTATACAAACGTGCAGTAGACGTGCTGCCTATATTATATAAGATTCGAAAAAAATTCTTCAAGATGAGCATAGCCGAGAGTGTAAGAGCGTCGACTAGTAATCCTGAGATCACGGGCGACATAAAACTATGCGAACAACAGCGCGAAACGCACACACACCTGGCGTATCACGGCGGTCTCTTACTCTATGGAACAGCGGAACGAAGCACGTTGCTGGGTACCAATAGCATTTATGTCACAAGGGAGGAAAGTACGTCTTTTCACCGAGTGTCAAGTTTGATGCTAGAGCGAGGGCAGAAATTCACACGAGATTAAAATGCACTGCCTGCCTTGTGGCATACGATATTTTTTTCCCCGACTTCGTTAAAAGTAACCACATTTCTTGCGTCGCAAAATTGTCATATTCGCCAATGACCATTACTCCCCCGGGAGTAATAAACCCTATTACTCCCTAGAGAGTGATGAAACTGCACTGCGCATATGCACAGAAGGGCGGGATTAAATACCCGAATGTTGAAAATTCGAGGGCGCAAAAGCCCGAATAGAAATATCCCACTCGATATATTTTACGACAGGTCAATCTACCGAAAGTCTAAATAATCAATAGAAATATATAATTATGGCTACGAAGGAAAAATAATAGGAAATTAAATTCCCAGAAAAGGCCAAGTTTCCAAAGGTATGCAGCAACTCCATGCTTATTTCCCAACAAATTATAATTATGATATTCGAAAACAAGACGGTTCGATACTCAGAAAAATGTACAAATTCGATATTGAATTTCAGGAATCGGGAACATTTTGGACGCCCGAATTCCCGAAATTTCGTTCAAAGAACGATTACATATTCGAAATTCGGATTTCGAAACGATTCAATTTAGAAATTCAAAGACTTTGTAAGTGAATTCCGCGCACTGCCAAATTTCCGAAATGATACTCTCTGAGTGGTCAAATCTTCAACTGCAGATTTCTCTGGAAGAGCGAATCTCCGATTGCAGATTTCTCCGATAGGGCAAATCTTTGAATTTGTACACTATAATTAAAAAAGCTTTTCCTACCACTGTTAACAAACATTTACAGGGGCGAAATATTTTTGACCTTCCGGATTTTTACTATTCGGATTTTGAACCTTTCGGAGTTTTTCTTTTCGTAGTTCTAAATGTGCAGGTTTTCACGTTTCGAAGATTTAAGTTTTCGATTTTCTGACATCTTGTACTTCCAGTATGTTGATTAAAAGATCTCTTGCATTTTACACTTACTGATAATTTATTTCGAGATACTTAAACATTGGTTACTCTCTGTTCGGAATATTACATTTTCGAAGAATTGGCTATTACACCAATAAATTTTAACGCTGCTGTAACGTGTTCGGAGTTTTAAACTTTCTGATAATTAAAATTCAATTTTTGTTGCCGTAGCTATTATTTATTGTTGATTAACTTTACAATCGGTTTATCGGGCTCTCTGGAATTTATTCTTTCGTGTTTTTTTAGATTCGGAACATTGACTTTTCTGTTTTAAAAATATCGTTAATCAGGATTTTCCGATTATTTCATGTAGTTCGGAAAAAAATCGAAAATGAGGCCGGTCTGAATATTCAGCATTCGGAGCTTCTACCCCGCCCCCCCCCCCCCCCCCCAGTAGATATGGAGAGGGGAAAAATAGTGGGCAGACGACGGCTCAGTGATGAAAAAATACCACGATTATTATTCCGTAAAATATCGAATTCGATGAATTCACGCAACATTCATAACACATCAACGTCGTTATATTCTCAAACGCGTCGACATATTTTGGGTACGAAATAGGTAGGCTCGACGGTATCGACACGTCGCTGATAAATTCGGGCGTACTATGGGCGATGTCGCACTCCGGCTATACCAATTTCATTTCTCTCTCATCATTCAGTTATTGATCTTTTTTATTCGTTTTTTAGCGTAGTACACTTTTCAGCCAATATGTGTGTCAACGTCAATCATGCTGTCCTCCATGTCACAATCTGCCAGCATAGAAACCATCTCCAGTTAATAAACAACATTTTTTTGCGTGTTATATTTTTTTTCTCATTTTTTTCGCTTACTCATAAAAAATGTTTGCCACGATTCAATTAATTTGATTTATTATAGACCAATTGATTACTCCCGTAGACTGAATACTTGAAAAAACTATGAGCTAAAGTGTACAGTAACGCTTTTTACGAAATTCACATCGTAACAAAATCTATATTCTTCGAACTGTTGTCACCAAATGTAATAGCAAAAACTTTTTGATGTTTGTCCATTAAGGTGGCCCTTAAATGTAACATTTTTGAATTTTCTGGGGGCCACTCCGTATTGTCATGAGGTGTACAATAAAAATGCGATATGCGAATGGTCTGGCTATTAAAAAATTAAAAACTTTGCAACATCTGAATTTAAAGTTAAAATGAAAGATTTGAGATTTCCTTGGAGCCACCCCGTACTGCCAAAGTATAGCGTTTAAGAAAAAACTCTGTGAAATCCGTATAAAACCGAAGTATTTTTAGTTACAAAATGTTGTAAAAAGGGAAAATCCACTGGGAAAAAATAAGTGAATATTTCATTTGAAAAGATATGTTTATTGTAACAAAGTTAAATTTAAAAAACAGCGATTTCTTTGCTTTCCGATGGGATCGCGGAAAAATCCAGGGGTCTATCGTGTTTTAAGACAATAAATACACAACAGGATGGATATGATGGAGTTAAAATAATTAGATTAAGCGATGTCATTTGAACTTCTCGAGTAAAAATTGAAAGATCGAAACAAAATTTGGAACACATCATTCTATGTTATTTTCGCACCGAGCACAGAGCCTACATCCGTTTTGACCAAAAGTGTAAGGTTGGTGTATTTTTTCGGGCTAAACCTGAGTCAGCCACCAGTTTTGACTAAAAGTTAAATACGATATTGATGTGGGCAAAAAAGTTGAAAATTGAAATTTTCACATCACTTCCTCATAAAAGTTGAAAGTTGAAATTTTTATATAACTTTCTCATAATGGTCCTTTATTCGGAAAGCTCCTTCTATGAGAAAGCATTTACTATATTTTTGGCTTCCTCATAGAGGAAGCTTTCCGAATAAAGGACCATTATGAGAAAGTGATATAAAAATGTCAACTTTCAACTTTTATGAGGAAGTGATGTGAAAATTTCAATTTTCCACTTTTTTGCCCACATCAATATCGTATTTAACTTTTAGTCAAAAATGGTGGCTGACTCAGGTTTAGCCCGAAAAAATACACCAACCTTACACTTTTGGTCAAAACGGATGTAGGCTCTGTGCTCGGTGCGAAAATAACATAGAATGATGTGTTCCAAATTTTGTTTCGATCTTTCAATTTTTACTCGAGAAGTTCAAATGACATCGCTTAATCTAATTATTTTAACTCCATCATATCCATCCTGTTGTGTATTTATTGTCTTAAAACAGGATAGACCCCTGGATTTTTCCGCGATCCCATCGGAAAGCAAAGAAATCGCTGTTTAAAAATACCGAAAGACACTAATTTTTGCAATTTTGGCTACAAAAATGCCCGATAAACTTTTTCGCTAGATGTCGCCCCAGGACTGTAATTCCAGGTATTTTTTCATGCTGATCACGAATTTGACACTTTTTTTTATACATAGATGAACATTTAATGTGGAAAAATGCGTCTTGAAAAAAAAAAATTGCATAAAAATCGAAAAATTCAAAATGTCATAAAATTTTTACGGTTCGATCGATTTTCTTGAAATTTTGATAGGATCATCGGGTGATGATATTCCATTTGTGTACGCGTTTTCAGCCCAATAGCTGAAAAATTGCGAGCGCTACGCTGCGTACAGACATTTTCGAAGAAATTAAAAATGGCGTACAAAAAAAACAACTGAACATTTTTGGACGAAATTTTGACCAAACGTTGACTATTGATCACACATGATGTGTGCCAAATTTCAGCTTGGTCGGTCAAGGCGTTCTCGAGTTATCGCGGTTTGAATATTTCACGTCGAATTCATACACACACACACACACACACACACACACACACCCACACACACACACACACACACACACACACACATCCGGACATTTTTTCTAAATGTGATTTTTCGATGTTTTGGAACATTCTGAACACGTTTTCATTAAAATCTGGAATTATTTTTTTTCACCATAACAAAGCTTCCTCTATGAGGAAGCAAAAAAACCGAAGATTTGTCGTTTCTTGTACAGGGAGTCGATAAATTCCTGGAATTGTCAAAAAGTGTAAACTATGTCAATCGACGAACGAACGAAACATTGTAAGAGAACGAATTTAAAATTCAAATTACGAATATCGATAAGGCTACGATCGATATCACCATCGATATCCAGGGACATGCGCAGATACAAAGGATAATAATGCACATGTCTCCGGACGAAAGTCGGGCTAGGAGCCGAAAATTGGCCTTGGATCGGCCTCTTTCTCTCCGGGGACGTCGAGTGAGACGGACCTTGACCACTTGTTTTGGTAGACGGACGGGAAGGAATAGCGAGACGCCTCGTGTCGGACGCCTTCTGATTGGTTTTGACCAGCCGATCAGCCTGAAGAATTTATTCCGTCGATCCCATACTGCCCCGGAGAATTCAGAAAGAGCCATCGAAGAAGCCACTCCCTCATTAAGTTGAGTAAACTGATTTTTTTATTGTTTAAGATTGTATGTGTGTGAGGAGGAATCCCCAACGAAATATTTTATGTCATTTCGCTGAAAAAAGATTATGGGAGATGGACGAGAGTAAGCATATGTATGTGTGGTAGAATAATGCGAAGGAGAGTGGCGTGAAACTAATTGTGTAGACCTGTCTATCGAGATCGAATAATCTAAATAAGAATTCTTTTTTTTTGTGTTTGCCAAGAGACTGTAAATCCGAGCTAGCCATTTTTTTGTGATAGCCGTTTATCTGTATATTTTGGAAGTCTGAACAACTAAATCATATTGAAATTTTAATGAATGTGTATTTTTTTATTTTGCAGGCATATTTTTGTTATATTATCGATCTAGCTGAATACGTCATCCTCCAAGCCGGGTTCGTGGTCGTGAATTCTAGAAGACTCCGAATATCTTACAACGTTTTATTAACCTAATCTTCAATAGCTGAAAGAAGAGTAATCTCGTCTCATCTGTTGAAGAGAGTTAGGTAAATAAAATATTTCCTTCGTTCGTCGATTGAGAGTTTACACTTTTTGCGAATTCCAGGAATTCAACGACACCCTTTACCAGAAACGGCAAATCTTCAGTTTTTCTTTTTACTTTTCTTACAACAAATATATTGTGCCAAATGAAATATTCGATTATTTGTCCGTGGCAGATTTTCACCTTCTTTTGTTACAACATTTTGTAACTATTGGCTATAATTTTCGAAAACTTTGTTTTTTTAACCTTCGGTAGCAACCTCTGCAAGTGCTTTGATTCCATAGAAATTTCGCAGTCTATTCTTATGCGTTATACTTTGGAAATGCGGGGTGGCTCCAAAGACATCTCGAATTCTTCATTCCGACTTAAAATTTAAATGTTACTACCCATGTAGGTTTTGCCGATGGAACAAACGCGGCCGATGGTCGGGCTAGTGTTGGTGTGGCGATTGTCGAATCCCCAACGCTTGGCCAATATTCGGCCAAGTATTGGCTCGCCAAGGGTTGGTTTGACAATTTACGGCCGATGCTTGTCCGCATTCGACAGGCCAACTATTGGTTAGTCGATTTGAGTCGAATGTTCGGCCGAGTATTAGCAAACCATTGGTGGGTTTGACAATTGGCAGCCAATGCTTGGATAAGTGGGCTTGGGTAAGTAATAAACCAACAATGGACTCGTCAATTGTTGGTTTGTCTATTTTAGGACAGTGTTCGGCCCACTATGAACTCACAAAAAATTGTTTTTCCAATTTTAGGACGATGTTCAGCCGAATACAGATTTTCCCACCGTTGGTCGTTTGATGGATGATCTTATGAATCATTGGTGAGCTGATTTCAGGCCAATGTTCAGCCGAATATTGATTCGCCAACCGATGGTCTGTTGATGCACGATTTCACGAACCATCGGCCTGCTGAATTCAAGCCAATGTTCGACCGAATATCGAGCCGCCAATCGTTGGTTTACTGATGTGACGCCAACATTGGACTATCTCTTTTTATGCTTCGTATGTCTCCTATCTCTTTTTATGCTTCGTATGTCTCTAAGAGATGATATTTTATACATTTTCCCTTCTGAGCACTCTCAAAGCGATCATATTCAGTCAATGTGTTGCTTAAGCACTTATTGACTACCGAACCCAAAAATAATAAGCATTTTTTTTTTGCGACATTTAAAGAACGTGTCATTTCGCATGCTCTTAGCTTGACGTTGGGGTTACACTTTCGTTTACGAGAAATAAGTTGGGTTGGCGCCATCTAGCGGCAAAAGCTGGTTGATAGCCCAGTGTTGGCGTCACTCCAACATTGGGCTATCTTAGCATTCAACCTGAATGTTGTACTGAATGGTGCATTAGTGGGAACCATTCGCTCTAAATGATGTGAATGGTGAACCATTAGAAGACCGCTTAAATTGGTCATACGTGTAAATTGAGCCATGACAATATCTCTCGAAAGAAACATTTTTAAGAAATATCCGAGCGATTAAGAATAGCCCGAGCTTCTACGCTCGAGCGATCGAAGCCTAACACGTTGCAGGGAGCGCGTTATATCGTGTCGTCACAATATATATACATCAACACCCAACCCGACCTTTTTTTATATAAGTAAAAATAAGGAAACTGTTTTCATGAAAATAACCACTTGTACTACTTATTATCAATCAATTGGGTATAACTATTACTAATTAATTACTTGGTATTAAGCTACCTCTACGAAGAAGCTTATTCCCATCATACATTATTACCAACCAATGAGTAGTGAGTAGTAAAAGCATTTTATTGGTCTCCACATCTTGAGTACATTGATTTGTAGTAAAGAATAGATTCGAGGCCAATTAGTTATTGACCGAGGTCCTTCAGCCCAGTCTTCCTGGGCTGAATTAGGTTTTTCTTTATAATCATTTAAACCAACTAATTATTTATCCTAGGGACTGGTCTTGTATGTTAAAACAACAACGTGCCGAATACGGACTCGAAAATGTTTATGTTTCTATGTTGGCTGCGTAATTAGCGGATCCATCCTCGTGTATCAACTGCTATATTCAACAGCTTATAAACATAAGCTCTTCAAAAGGAATTTACCGTGTTAACTAACATCTACGACGGGTAGAAGAAGCAATCCGAAACACCATCATCGTATGGTCTCTTTCGACCAGAGCCGATACTAATCCAGCGGATAGAGAGAGTGCCTGCGTACCTGAGATCCAACCTCAAGCCGGGTCCGGTAGAGCTCTGAAGCTTTCGAGCATCACCAACAGGAGCACTAGCATAAGCAACGTGAACGACCCCTCCGGTAACTCCATGGATAAACACGTCGATGGCGGTTGGCTCCGGCATCAACCACTATATAGACTGGCTCGAGCACACAGGAACATGGAGCACACCGCTCCGGGGTTGTTGCAAGCTCGCGTACACGGTGTATTAATGCTTAACGTGTGTCTTATCTCTGCTTGAATACTCATTACATTCATTAGAACCCTCGTTCTTCCATAATATGCGTCATTTTCTCATGATTAATTCATCCGACGCTTTGTTATTAATGAAGCTTATGAAGCCACTCAGTTATCACCAAGCTCGAGAATCTCCGTTGATTCCTTGTCCGATAGTGAAATATCAAAATTACTTAACTTGTCGTGCTCGAAATAACAAAATTTGGAATTACAATTTACGATTGGTTTATTCGATTTTGTTTCAGCCATCACGAAGGGCTCGTATGTAAGGCACTACACTACGGCGCACTACGACACAGCCGAACTGCGAGAACATCGAGCGAGAACGCGCCGTGAGGCGTTAGCAAAGCCTGCAAACCGTCGGAAGGAGCCAACATTAAATTTGAACGTGAACGCTCTCGACAGGTACGCACACTATACCGTACACCTATAACACTGTCCATAGAGAAAACGATTCGCCTAGATAGGTAGTATGAAAATTACGAGGTAACGATAAGACGAGGTAACGATAAGTGGGATTTCGAGCTCGTAGACGAGGCAAAGGCATGTCAACGTCAATGAATAAAGTCATGACTTATATGTGTACAGATTGTTGTCACACTTTGTCTATGCTTACTTACATGCCTAGGTCAATCGTTTCCCAGCCTGGAGCTTTTATCACGTTCTACATAAACAATAGTATATTATGCCACAAGAGGGGAAAGTGCGTTTTTTCACCGAGTGTGAAGTTTGATGCCCGAGCGAAGCGAGGACAGAAATTTACACGAGGTGAAAGAGCACTTCCTCCCTTGTGGTATACGATATTTTTTTCCGACTTCGTTAAAATAATCACATTTCTTGCGTCGCAAAATCGCCATATTCGCCAATGACCATTACTGACCCGGGAGTAATTGAGCTTCGAGAGGGAGTGATCAGCGCTATTACTCCCTAGGGAGTAATGGAATTATACTGCGCATGCGCTCATGTTAATAATGATCATCGGTCAATAATAGGCTATTTTCCGCCCGTATTTCACGCAAGAAATGTGGTTATTTTAGCGCAGTCGGGAAAAAACATATATCTGGCATAATCGGTACATTTACAATTTTTCCAGTCACATCTCCACTAAATAAGAACTCTACGAGAAAATGTCTCCCATGGCATAAAAAACTCTACCATAGCATACCACGCGCCAACAACTCTACTGGAATACAGGCTTCTAACAAAGTAAAACAAAATAAAAATTAAACTTTACTAGAATAAAAATAAAATTGTAACGGAATCAAGATAAATTGTTATTTTAATGCCGGTAGATTGATTTTTTACATTTTGATAAAGATTTTCTTGGGCACCTATCTTCCGGTAGAGTTGTTACATGGTAAAGTTGTTGACGACTGGTTCGTTATGGTAAAGTTTTTTTTATGCAGTCGTTCAGTTTGTCAGATAATGTTTTTGTATGCTGAAGTCGTTATCGGGTAGACTTATTAGCGTTGTCTTTTTTGTAGAGTTCTCATTTGGTACAGTTGTGACTGTTGGAGATGAAAATGTGTCACATAGATTAATGAATATATCCCTGGTAGAGTAAATAAGGTTGATATGGCCAGAGGGATGAAATGGGCACCCGTAATATTTTTTAACGTAACAAACGAATAGCGCTGCCGTTTGCACATTTTCAAGTATGTGTGAATACAATGTGATTGCACCAAAGATTATAAGAATGTATGTGCAAGATGCGGGCGAGATGGCGAGATGGCCACGAGGCCATTTTCGGATTTATTTGTTTTCTGTAGATTATGTAGACAGCATAATAAAACAGTCAAACGTGCTTCGTACGATTCCGATGCTTCTCTAGGCCTAATCGAGTACCATTATTACTGTGGCCATGTCACCCGTAGTGTCTGGGAGAAACCGCCGATTGCAAATATTGATCTATAGAGCGGCAATTAAATCACGCATCGAAAATATCGAAAGTTCTGAGTTAATTACTTTGATTCGATGTTTCTAGAGTTCGTTACAACAAACATGTAGAAGTTTAAAAAAATATTAAACCTCCAATTTTCATTGTTTACAAAATCATGGCCATATCACCCCGACTACCCCACATGAAATACATTTTCACCGATAAAATTGTATGACCCATATGTATTCTTTAAATACCCTTCTACAAGTATATGCCCCCGGATATGTAGCAATTTACATGTTTAACATATTAATCACAGAAAAACTCAGAGTTTGATATATTACGAACATATTTTTCACATATGTTGCATTTCCGAGGGAGGACGTCAGAAGGATTAAAAGCCTTCTCCGGCGTTCCGACTTTCCTACGGGCTTGACCATATAAAAGCCGTTTGAGAGACAGAAGAGTTTGTACGTACAAAAAAAATGTCTTGTCCACAAAGGTCCACATTTCTGCCCCGGTTAATTTTACAATTTTCTCGTTATCAACGAACCCTGCTAGTAACTTTTGTAAAAAAAAAAATGGTAAAATGAACAGTAACAAGAATTGTTGAATTAAACAAAAAAAAAGGTGAATATTCGCGTATAAGCAATATTTGTTAATTGTCGAAAACCTTTTTACCGCGCACGGCAGAGGGGATAAAGCATTGAGAAGTCGTTTCCACTGTTGGACTCCGTTGTTTCTCCAGCGTGCGGAGCTGTTACTTGTCGGAACCTCGTTGCATAGCAGTGACGAGTGGCGGTCGCCAGAGTTTCCATCCGCGTATCTGGGAAACGTTTCCTAGTCTGGTAACTCGAAATGCGAGATATACATTGACGTTTCACGTGACCGCAGAGTTGCGAGTGAACGGGAAGGAGACCGCGGCGATGGAGACGAGGAAGAGCGAAGCTTGGGCTAGGGGAAGGATGAAGAACACAGCGGAAGCTAGTTGGAGTACCGAGACAGAGATAGAGAGAGATTTGCACTAGTATTATCGCGGCTCACCAGCCCTAAATATTGACTCAAGGCTAGACCGCACTCGCCACCTCTCGATCCTAGCCAAGCTTTCGCATTCTCTCTCTGTCTGTCCTCCTACTCGACCGAACGCTTTGTCTATCTCTCAACGGGATTCGAAGGATTTCACCTCGAGAGCCGGCATCGTCGAAATGCTACCATCGCGGCTGAAACCTCCCCCAGTTCAAACTACTTCCCTCTCTTCGCCTTCTATCTTCCCTATACTTCCATCTCTGTATTTACGCCTCTCTATACACTGCCGTTCTTGTCAAATATCTTCATCTCCTTTCCTGTGTGGTCTTATCCCCCTCCCCCTTCAGTCTCCTCAATTCATACCACTGTCGAAGGCCCTCCGGCGTCGTGACGTTGCTCGTACACTCCCAAGACTATTGTCCCTGCTATTGACATTCGTCCGGTGCACGCGATTCCGTATTACGTTTGCGTACCCCCGGCTCCTTCGTCAGTTTGCGTCAATGGGGAGAGAGAGAGAGAGGTTGGCACGTTGGGCACCCAGCGAAGTGCTTGCATCACCCTAGTGTACGTCTTTCGTGCCACATACTAAGGGAACATGGGGTGCATTATGTATTCTTGGGATTTCGCTTGCAGCCTCCCTCTCCGTCCCAGCCTGCGGGTACAGCGTGAACGTGAAGGGAGAAGAGGTGAGAAGACTCGATTCCGATTCTCGAGTACCGTATACCTGCATCAGAAATCCAGGAATCCCTTTCTGTTTGTGTAAAGTATGTATACGAGTAATACCGAGACGTCTAGCATGTGAGAGACGTGGAGTGCAGCAGGCACAAGAAGGACCATCAAAGATGCTCCAATCCACAATAAGTCGCCCCTATGATCGTCCGAAGAAGTCCGCCAAACGGTGAAAAACAATCGTGACTGTATTTCTAATCAGCTGTATATCAAGCTGTGATCTTGGATTATACGCATCATAAGTCATAAATTCAATATTAAAAGTGCCGAGAAATGAACGCGGCCTAGATGAGGTTGGTTTGGCTGGCTGTTACATCTCAGCATTCGAGTGAGACTGGCCAAACTGAACCCCACCTGGTGAGCTTCTACCCGAGCAGAAAATTTGTCCGGCTGCCATATGTTTCATCAGGGCCATATCAGGCATGAATTCGGCGGCCTATTCAGGCTTGCCGGATTATTGCCTGATATGCACCAGTTCTGGTACCAATAAGGCATGCGTCATCAGATTTGCCGGACTTACACCTGAACTGGGCCATTGCCGGCTACAGTAAAGCACACCGGATATGTTATCTTAGAGATCGCCGGATCCGGCCCTGATATGAAATTCATTCGATTTGCCGGATCGCTGAAACTTGTATTGGTTCAGTTCAGGGCCAAGTCAGTAAAGGATCAGCCATTTCCAATTGTCATACAACATTGGGTAACCGTATCGTCCACAGTCAGAACTGGGTAACAACTAAGAACGTTGACATATCGTAGGCGTGTTCCCTCGCGGTGCTTCACTTCGTACTTAAATCCGTCTAGAAACAATGCCCATCTTGCAACTTTAGCCGTTAAATCCCGTTTATCCAATGTCTTTCGAAACGCATCACAGTCCATGACGATTTTGAATTGAATATCTTGGAGGCAAATCTGAAACGTTTTCAGTGCGTTGATGATAGCTGGGACTTTTAACTCGTAAGAGTGAAGCTTCGCAGAACCCGATGTTTTGCGACTCATATAGTAGACTGGGTGAAAATCTTCGTCCGTGGTGTCTTTTTACAACAGGATTGCTCCATATCCCAGCTTACTGGCGGTTATTGCGTTTGGTTTGTAGATTCGTAACACCGGCACACTCGTCAATACTGTTTTCAGCTCAGTGAACGATGTCTCTTGTTCTTCGTCAAATGTAAACTTCCCATCGCCCTTTAGAAGGTCAGGCAAGGGACGAGCTATGATTGCGTAGTTGAGGACTACCTTGCGAAAATAGTCGGTCAAACCAAGAAAACTTTAAATATCGTTTTTGAAGAACCTGCTTATCTTCTACTGAGAGCCGCCGTGGTTTTACACGAACGGGTTCTTGGTCTTTCAGTGTAATTGTTGTCTTGACATTGGTTTATACCCGCTGATTCAGCGTATATCCGTTCATCTATCAACCGTCTGATTTTTTCGCCGTAAGGGTCACGAACATCGATCTCAAATGGTTTATTAATTCATCGAGAGTCCACGTGCTACCCCCATAGCGACTGTACTTACTGTACTTGTTGTCTTCGATGTTATCGCGTTGTAAATTCTCGGCATTCTTAATTTTGTTTGTGGACCTGCCATCACCAGTCTTTGTAAGTAACTTCTGGATAATCGTCTATCCACCGGTTATATGTATGTCCATCTGCCCTTGTAGGTCTTTTCCTAGGCGCATATGTGCATTCATGGCTTCGATCGGAACAACATACACTTTCTTGACGTAAACCTTATCAATGAAGTGTGTGTTTGACGTAATTAATCCTCAACTTTGCAGTGAAGACTCCAATCGCTTTAGGTACAGTTGAGTGTAGCGTCGCGGTACCAATTTTTTGACATCCGTCATCTCGTAAAATAGTCTTCAAGCTACCTGTATCAAATATTACCAGTAACTCTGCTTCGTTGATTCGTACAGTGACTGTTTTAGCGACAGCTGTCACTCGATTAACCCTTTCGCGTCGTTCGTCGGTTTTAGCTGGATTCTCACATTTGGTAGAGATATGTTCGAATTTATCGCATCGAAAACATTTTGATCCTTTATCCTTGTGAGGACATGCTCTAACTCCGTGATCTTTGCGTGATCCACATGCAAAACGAATTTTTTTTCGTAGTCGATTGTTTGAAGTATTTTTTTCTTTTGCATCGTTTTTATCTTTACGAGATTGAGCTTTTGTGGCAGGTTTATCTGTTTATTTCCTACATCCCCGATTCTTGCACATAAGATCATACAGTTTCAGATGTTTCTTTAACTCATCGAACATTCGTGAATTGTAAAAAATCTGTTTTTGTGTCTCATCATCCGGAATACCGTCGTCAATCTATTGAATGAGAGCCTCATCTTCCACATAACCTTGATTTGCAATCTTTTGCATCCCATATACGTATTGACGTGGTGTTTCGTTTGTTTGCCGCTGACGTTTTTGCAATTGAGTATGAATAGTCGCATTGTTGACGTCTACATCAAGTTCCGGAATGAGAAAACTTTTCAGATTATTTCACGATGTCAGCCCTCATTCTAGAGCGATAAATTGTTTTGTTAACTAAGACTCAACTCCCATGATTTGGCATAGAAATGTCCAAACAACATGAAAGATTTTTATTTGTTGTCGGTATAATATTTGTAAATGACTAAATTGACGTCTTGCCGGATTGCATAACATCATTTTCAAGATGACAAATTTCCGTATAACAATAAAACGTGATATCTTTGAGCGAAGTTTGGAATTTAATTTATGATTCCACAGAGGGCCTTTGAATAGAATTTGAAAAACACCGAAGGTTATAAATCTGAATGTTGCCTCATCAATTTTTTCCATGGGGATCGAGGATGAAGTAAATGTGAGTTCAATTCCATTGAATATTGGATTGTGTGAAACAACATCCTTTTTGATAGTACATTCATTCCTTCGGATTCACAATCGTCTAGAATCTATAAGTAAAAAATACCAAAGTAATAATGCTTCTTTTCAGTACAGCTAAATTTTGGTACATGTATTTATGTATCCAGAAATAGTGAAATTTGCATCAAACAGCAAGTATGGTTTGATTGAATTATCTATTCAAGTAAATCAAACGAAAGTTCTGTCAAACAAAGATCTATGTAACTACAAACATAATCATTATTCCGTTCTTTTTTGTATTTATAACACAAGTCACCCGCAAATTGACTAAACATTTCATTCATATCAATGAATACGTAGTGGCTTGGACCAATTTATTTATTCTCCTCAATCGAATAGCGAAGCAATTTGAACTGAATGATTGTATTGCGATTGACTGAATGGATTGTTGATATAAACTTTATTTGTTTTGCGTTCAATAAAAAAAATAATTGTATAATATTATTCTTCAACCAGAATTATGAAAAAAATAATCAAAAATTAAACACCACTTAGTTGAATAAACTCATACTTAGTTGATCTAACATAATTTGCGATTAGATCAGAGTTACTATGTTAACGTAATTATTCAGTAGTTACAAATAAACTGCATTGATCGATTGGACCAAAATGTATTTGAAGGAACTGAAAGACGTTCGAATGAAACATAATTATATTAACGTTATCTGTATTGTAACGAATATGTAGCTGACTATTCGTTGAAGCACACGATATTAGTTAGATTTGACAATAGACGAGCGAACAGACGATCGATTCAAGACCGATCGTCATGTAAAACTGTCTTCATCGGACTTTCAGAGAGAACAGACGTTTGACAGTTCATGCTCGACATATTCAGCTGCGATTGTACTAATAATATCCGTCCCAAAATCTAATACGCGCGTTATTCATTCTCTCAATCGTTAGAATATGTAGTTCAGTTCACTAAACTTTTTCTGAGTATATATATATATATATATTGAAACGTTTTGTAAATTCGGGCTATCTTACGAGAGCGCTACCGCGACTTTATCAGAGGCCTCTAGGTGAGTATAGTACCAACTCCGAAATTCTGATTGTTTAATATCCGTTACGCAAGTAAACAAAATAAAATTAAAGTGCCGGCAAGGTGTAGGTTCGTGTACTGGGCGTGACTTTGGATATGCTGGGAAGGATAATGTAATGAATCTGATGGAAGAGAAAATGCATAAAGAAATTTCGAAAATGGCTTGGATTTTTATTCAAGTTAATTTATTTTTTGTCACACGTGCATGAATCGCGGCACTCGACATGGCAGTCTTGCGAGCCGAAAGTGGCCCATTGCATGCTAGTTGTGACCTTGTGGTGAAATGACAGAGTCGCGCATGCGCAGTTCGCATTTCGTTCACTTTCGTCCCTTGGGAGTTTACTTTCGACGTTTTCGTCCCTGGAAACATAATCTCACTTTTCAGTATCCGTCTCGCGCGACTGCCATTCCAAGTGCCGCCGATTCATGCACTTGTAACAAAAAACATCATGTGTAACGAGGGTCGAATTGGCCATTGCGACCCCTGTGATTGCGGCCCGAGCGAAGCGAGGGCCGCAAACCTCATACTCGTCGCAATCGCCAACTTTCGACCTTTGTTGCACAATATACAATTACCTGGCCTCAGTAAGGATCACTCCAGTTCTTGCGAATGAGTAATTGACCCTTTATCCTAGGCACTTTAATGATTCAAGACATTTAATGCTGCCCCTCGGAAAGCGAGGGGCCAAAAAGAATTTGGAAATGATTTTACTAGTGATTTTTATTTACGAGTTGATTGGATGGGATGAAAAATTGATATTCAATGTTGAGTTCGGAAAAAAGTCAGACTCGATGGATTTTACAATATCTTGCACAGATCTTCCCCTCAACCTAAAGTTTATATACAGGATCTCGTACCAACAGCGGAAAGATTTTTTTTTTTTCGATAATAACTTATTCATCTAGTCTGCCTGTCGCAGTCCCGGATGGGGTTTAACACCCAATTGAATACGGTGGTTGACTTAGAACAAAATAAAAAAAAATGACCAATATGCAGAGCCTTTGATGGCTTGCAGACCAATGTTTTTTTTTTCGTTTTTCGAAATATTCATGCGTTACACGTGCTGTGTGACCGTGCGGGGCTCTAGACCCAGTTCGTACGATTAATAAAAAAAATGTTGGTCCGAGAAATTCCCTACTACCGCTTACACACTACTATTACGTCCGGATGAGTAAATAGTGAGCTCGCTCGGTGACGAGTTTAAACGATTACAATGCAGCCTGTCTTTCGGGTCAATGCATTAGCCTGTTCCGGGCTATCCGGGGACGGTGACCTCGCCGTACCGCTGCGGGTTAACAAATATATATATATTGCATCTTTGGGCCTCTGACATACTATCAGAAGGCCTAATGATGCATGCAAATTGAATTCTTTTTGACGATGTCTTTTGGTTAAAATACTCAGAAAGTATATTTTCACGATTATTAGAAGTACAAATATTCAGATAAAATTGAGAAAATTTGCTCCTTTAATTATTTTTTTGGAGTGCTTTGCCTCGCAGGGCCAGAGACTTCGCCGCAAAGCCTTCCTCTCGCTCTTTGGAGCGTTCGGTAATGCTGCTGGTTCGTTGGTCGTAGTACAGCTGACTTAATGCTAGATTTGGACGCTCATTATACTAGTTATACCCCATTCTTATTATTATAATTATCGTTTAAAAATAGATTTTTAGAGAAAGAGCTGGAGTAAAAATACATTCTTTTCGGAAGACCGGAAGACGAAGAAGGGTTAGTGTCGTAGAGAAAGGGAAAACTAGAGAGGACTGGGTAAGGTTAGTGATTTGTTTCTTAAGGATTTGGGGGAAAAGGTCATCAATTTCAGAGTAGTACGCGCGAGGCAGTGGAATAGTTCGCGTCTGTGTGAGAAATCGCTCCGTCGCTCGCGTTGTCAGAGTTCGCATCTCAATTAAATAATTGGTTAAAGCAATTACGTAGGACGTAATACTACCGATTGGATGTTAAAGGCGTAGTGTGAGTAACATTATTTTACATCGGAAGTTTATCTACAAATGGATAAAACCTGAGGGTCTTTAAAGCCCGTGAGCTTAATTGTTGTAAAAGATCAATGTGCGCAGAATGCACCGGTGTTGGAGAATGCGCTTGAACCGTGTCGTTATTTTATCTCGCACCGTCAATTTGTATAATTCCTACAAGGGTCACAGGTTCGAGGATCTTACATTTGTTATCCTTGCGACATGATCTACGGCCAAGCACAACGACGGGTTTTCACATGTAGCGAGGACCCTAACTGAAATTATTTAACAGCCGCTGGACTTCCGACCTTATGATCCTAAAACAGAGTAGAGGCTCGAAAGTAGAGACATTTATTCACGATGTCCAATCTCAGCGCTGCTATCAATGCTGCTGCCACCGTAGCAAACGCGAGGCGATCAGGGAGACCTCAAAACAGTACATTTTTGTTAACCAACAATTTTAACCGACGAATAATAAAAACATGAAATTATTTTCTAAGAAGCTGGGTTTAGACCCAATACAGGCTGCCGAGACCACCTTTTCACGCTATCGATGATCATTAGTTACCTAGTAGACTACCCGAACGAATATGTTTTCGGAATCTTTATCGACTTTAAACAAGCCTTCGACTTAATTAACCATTGTAAGTTGTGGAACAAGCTGTACAACATGAGGGTGGGAGATAAATACCTGCGCATAATAATCCTACGCGTTTAATAGTTAAGGTTGGACCGGATCGTTCTACGTCTATAAATGTCATAGAGGGAGTTCTCCAGGGCGACAATTTGAGCCCGTTGCTATTTTCTCTTTTTATCGCTGATATTGTGGAGTTCTTTCGTAATGAGGGGTTAAGAGGAACTACTATTTGCTCTGATAACGAGATCGATATCTTGCTCTTCGCGGACGATATTATCATGTTCGCCGACTCCTGGAGTCAGGCACAGCAGTCTGGGCTTAGAGCCCTGCACAAATACTGCGAACTCAATAGTCTCGTCTTGAACACCGAAAAAACCAAGAAAAACTGAAGGCACTTCGATGTCACGGTGAAATACTCGAATATGTAAATAAAATTGTGTATTTAGGAGTTTCTTTTTCTGCAACTTGCAAGTTCAACATCGCACTGAATACCTTCGTTAAGGGAACGGGACAATGGGCGCAGTACAAAAAATCTTTGCGAAAGCTGAGAGCGATTCTTGGGAGGTTAAGTTGAAACGGCAGAAAGCAATAATAAATTCTACCGCATTATACGCATCGGAGATCTAGACGCTGACGTTGTAAACTTTTTAAAAAATATTACTTCCCAAACCGGTACCTCACAAATGAAAATAATCGCCAATATGCTCTACAATAAATATACCCCAGCTAGAAGTCAAATATGGCGTTGCAACTGACATATATAAATAAAAAGATGGTCAGTATCAGGCAATAAAATTTATTATTGACTGTCTTGGGATTATAAAAAAAATCTTTAATTCCACCTAAGTGGGTGATCACAGTCGAGAAGCCGATGGCTAGAATTAACGCCAAATAATACACAACTATTTTTCATTCATATACAATACTCGTCGATATAACAGAACAAAAAATCATTCCCAATCATCTTTCACACCATTCATCTCAACTCTCACTCTCTTAGTTCCGAAGACAAAACGTTCTCCTGTCCGTTAACTACCCAAAAGAGCCGGAGCAGGGACAAAAATGGTACAAGACAAATTTTACAAAAATGAACAATGATAATGAGTACTCAGCTTTAATTCGAGCGGGCTTCCTCGGTGGCACTTTCTATACCCCTGGGGCTCGCAGACTTCCGAAAAATGAGGAAAATTGGCTGGCCACGCACAATTTCGGAGCTTCCGACACGAATAATATTCCGCAAGGCTCCACACGTCTAAATGTCTCCACAACAGTCCTTCGCACACGATGTCCCCAGGGAGAAAGAGGCCGAGTCGAAGTTTACACCTCGCCTTTGTTTTTCGGTGATCACCGAGTTCGATATTCGATGATACCTCGTTCGAGCGATAGTCGTTCGAGTATCGAAGCTCGAAATTTAAATCCTACCAGCATTCTCTCACAGCATATATGCAGAAAGTTAATGTCATTCAGACGCGATTCGTCAAACAACTTTACCAACTACCACGCAATACTCTGAATCACATATTAAGTGCCGAATTTGGTCTGTCCGATATAGTCGGTGTAATCTTAAGGAGGGTAATAAACTGGTGGCTAGATATACTACAAATGGACGACTGGAGGCTGTCAATGCTCTGTTATAATAGACTCCTTGAACTCGACTCCAAAAGCAGACTCAATATAAATTGCAACTGGGTAACCCACCTCAGACTGCCGTCGTCCAGCGCCCGACCCTCGGATATCTGAGAATATCGACCTATCACTCTCCAAAACGCGCGAAAAGCGAGGACACATCTGTTAGAAAAGTGGGACAACATCATCCTTAGTTTAAACATAGACAGAGCGATAATGTCCGGTTATACTGCACCCTGTACAGACGCATAGGTAAATTCGACGGAACAGAGAAGTTCTTCAAAATCGGAGCTCCAATAATCAAAATAAGAATAGTCTCGCAATTACGTCTAGCCGAGCCAGTAGTAAGACTATACCACCAAAGAATATCTCATACCATAAATAGCGGCAATGGCTGCCTGTTATGTCACAACTCAACTGTTGAATCGTTTGGCCATTTCTTGTTACATTGCCCATGCTACAATAACCTGAGGAAGCTCTACCTCGAAAGCTATGTGGCAAACGCGGTCACCCGAGCAGAAATTAGGATCAGGCTGCCTGATACCTTATCAGGCCCTGATAAGGTATAGCTAGGGCGTGCCTGACTAGGCGAGCCTAATGAGGGCTTGATAAGCTGCAGGTTGTGAACCATGACTAAATAATCCTCACTTCAGATGAGGCCAGCCTGATGCCAGCCTGATCAGGACCCGATAACGCACAGGTAGGGACACCTGACTTGATATCCTTGGCTTTTGATGAGGCTAGCTTGATAGTATCCCGATCAGAGCCTTAGCAGGTGAATCAGTCAAGCCTTCTCCAGACTTGCAATATCCATACCTGCATAATATTGATTTTGAGAAGAGAACATTGATTTTGCATACTGAAAATTCCAAAAAATTATTTTAAGGTATTTGAGAAATAGATAAGTGAACTTTTTTTTCAAATTTCAAATAAATTCGTAAATATTTTATAGTTGATGTGTATTTTTTATAGTTTTCTTGCGTTGGAAAGAATTTTAAATGTTTTAATAAGGTAATAAGTAAATAAATAATTCAAACGATTTATTAAAAAAATGTCTCGATTATTTGTTGAAAATTTATTTTCTACTTATTACAATTGTTTTACATTATTACTACACAAAATTAATGTTCCTAGCACCTTACATATGATTGATTTTTTCCGATTTTTAGCTCTTTAGAAAGTGTTCAGAATTCTCAATGAATTTCATTTTTCGCTGGCAATGCACGTGTGACACTTTATAAAAGTATATTTAGTCGTGTCATATTTCTACCGGAGCTTAAATGTACATTCGACATGACATTTTTCAAGTTCAGGATAGCCGAGTTGGTTAAGGCGCCACTAACGGAGTTCCCATTGGCAAGGTCGCTGGTTCGAATCCGACCATGAGTGAAATAAAAATTAACTTTTCCGTGATTTACATTGCAGTAATTAGTTAATTTAATCCGAAGAATAAATATAAGAGGTTCAGTAGACCGATAAAATAACGCTAATAAATAAAAAGTATTTATTATATTTTTCTCAGGAGGCGATCAGGCACCTTGATTAGGCCGTAATCAGGCAGCCTGATCAGGACCTTATACGCAACGGCGTTACATTCCTGATCAGGGCCTGATAAGGTGCCTTATCAGGACCTGATGAAGTATTAGGGAGTGCCTGAATAGGGACCTGACGTTAGCCGGACGGCAATTTCTACTCGGGCAACGACACTGGCAGGGTAGCCAATATCTTGAATGTAGCGAATGAATGACATCTCACAGATGTTTTTCTTTTTACGATCAGCGCCCTGCAAGTTAGAGCCCACATCCTACATGAGTGATTACTTCCACCGTAATAATAAGATGCCGCTCCGACTACGCTAATGTGAGGTATGACGTTGCTCTCTATTATTGAAATGTAATATAGAAAAAAATGAAGGAAAAAGTTTATTAGTATACATATTGTATACTAATATACAATATGTATTGCCAATGCATTGACTAAGTATGATCACTTTGAGAGTTCTCGCAGGAGACAATATATAAAATATAATCTCTTGCATACATGCGAACCATGAAAGAAGGGATATTCCAACCTTTACAATAAAAAAAAATATTGCATTTAAAACCACTCTCGCCCTATAGGGTAAAAGTGGTGAATATGGACCGACGCGGTAAGATGGACCAGTGCGTATAAAGACGTATATGGGCTCCTAGAAATCTACCGTTCTACACACTCCTTTGTAGTGCTAACAGTCAGGTTCTTTAGGTGTTAAACTTTACTCCCAATGGCATTGAAAAATATCCCACGAATTTCCCCGATCTCGGAATATGCATTAACATTAAATGTACCATTTAGGAGAACGAAATCACGCATTTACGGACCTGCTCTCGGTATTCCTATGGATCTTATCACGTAGAGAACACTTTTAACTATGGAACAGCAAAGCCCGTTCCCGCTAAACCAAATTGTTAATTAATAGCAATAAAAACAATTTTTTTTATAATGGACCACCCCTAGCTTGGTAATATGGACCACCCCTCCGTCTCGTTAGAACGATGTTATTGACTTCAGGGGTTACACCACCATGAGGCCAAACAATAAGGGGATATACAGGAATTTTTGTTCTGTTGTCCGGCGCTATATTTTTAATTGCCGTTCTACATATTGTTAGTACATGAGGCATTCCATGCCAATGCAGCCACAAAAAAAATTCTAAAAAATTTCTAAAAATCAGGTCATGTACATCCAACTGATTCACTACGTTTCTAATTGTTTGGATTAGAAAAATAAGTTATGACAAACTATTCGTTTTTATTATTTTTCTTTCAAACAGTGAAATCTTGGGAACGGTTAACAGAATCGACTACTGTAAAAAGTGATAATCTGCAGATTCTCGTACTCTATCAGAAAAAAATTTGATCAGATTTAATTGAGTAACTTTAAGTATGTGTTAATATGTGTACGGCAAAATCGCCGAAAATATTTTTTTACGGTTCCCCACGCGCATCGTCATCGGAATAATTTTATCAAATTCTGTAAGAGAATCGCGATTTTTAGTATTTTTTTCACTACGTGAAGGAACTTCGCACTGATTTCTATTTTTCGATGACAGTTTAAAAAGAAGATGGCACGATCCAAACGAAAGTCTATTCGGCACGACGACTGAATCGAATGTATATATTGTTTCGAGGGACAGTAGATCCGGAACAAAGGTATGGAACCGAAAGACTGGAAAGTGTCTTTCGATTTCCGAGACTGCGGGTTCGATTTCCGAGACTGAAGTGCCGTACTTGATCCATACGTCCGAGACTACTGACACCTGACGGGCGCGACGAAGCTCCGGGCCCAAGGAATCGAACCGGCGACAACGGATAAGGAAAAAGGAAAGAGGAAAAGTGAAGGAGCCCTCAGGGGATCGGTGTAACCACACAGTACGCAAAATACCCCTCAAACGGTATTCAGCTTGGGCCGAATCGCCCGAGAAGGTGGAACCATGCGCCATGCAGGCGTGTGCTAGCTCAGTCTCGGGGTGCAAGTTATCGTTCTTGGGATGGGGCAAAAAAAACTCCGTCACAGTATATACTAATGGAGCGGGGGACTCGCGCGCTCGTACCCCCTCATGGACTTAAGCCCTTATTATTCTAAGTCCTTTAAATTACTTATACCCTTACAATTCTAAGCCTCACTGTGACGGTCCCATTAATAACCAACTTGACGTCCCTACTATTGTCCCCCTGACCCTAGTATTGACCCCTCTGACCCTATCATAACCCTCTCTGAACCTATTATCGTACCCCTATGACCCTATTATTGACCCCCCGCCCCCGATTGCTATGGTAACAGCCTCACCGGTCGCTATCGGCACCCCCCGATTCTTGACACAACGGCGGCGACAAAATCTATTTATGTAGAGAGATATAATTGAACCATATCGATCTTCCGGGGCAGTGGAATATCGAACTATCGATTTTTTACATTGTTTTCTTCCAAGTGAAAGGTAAAGTGTTCGGTACTGGACCGGCTGGATAAAGTATGGAGAAGGGGATTTCACATCACATGAGTTCGATTCAAGGAGGCAACTGAATTGCTGACCCCTGTATAACGCACTTTCCTTAAAGGAGGATTGCCTCCAATGAAGCGATAGCATTAGTTACACATTCGCGCATGTAACGGAAAGGATCTAGGAAAGTAAAAGGAGTTCTTCAGTCTTACAATTCGGGGACTAAAGGTCAACTCGACATTCAACGTCCGAGACCCATATGGCGAGACATAGAGCTTGCACAGTTTACAGAATAAGAAAATCACGACGAGGCCCCATTTTGGGATTACCCTGAGGAGGTGTGGTCGATTCTTGGTGGGATGGAAACGGACCCTGGGATAGTAGAGCCTTTACAGCGACCCGGGGACCACTTCGCTTCCGCGAGCGCTCAGCCGAACTGCCACCTCGTGGGAAGCGGAACGATCTACCGGGGGGGAGGGGGGTCTCCCTTTACAATATATCCGAAATATATTGCGGATATATAAGTGGACAGAACTTCTATATCCGGCATATATCTCGTGAACATACTTTTCCACGTTGGCATCGAGTCGTAGGTGTCGACATTCAAGTATTTGACAAGTTCGTATTGAAATTGGAGTACGTAAAGAGTTCGTATTGAAATTCGCGTGAACTTTTAATGTACTCAATACAAACTTTTCACGGACTTAAATGTCGATACGAACTTTTCGCGTACTCGAATTTCGATACGAACTTTTCACGTATTCGACTTTGAATACGAAATTTTCATGTACGCGACTTTCAATACGAACTTTTCACGTAGTTAACAATTGTTCATGTACATGCAATATGAAATTTTGACATATTTGGCTGACGCCAATTATGAAGGCTCTAGACATTTAAAACTGCAGTGCGATCAACCTAGAAATTGAAAGTTGACCCGTCCATACGGGTCAATCTAGATATCGAAAAATATGCAAACATATTCCTGGATATCAAAAAATATGAAGCGGCAGTTCTCGATGCAGGAAACTAACGGAGGGATAGTCCTAGACCCTGAAAATCAGACTTCGATAATCCAGTCCACAATCTGGTACCTGTACTGTATGTCGCAGCCGAACTGATAATACCCAAGATTTCGGTTGTTATAGCAGAGAGACATATTACAACCGAGTAAAACCTGAAATGTTGAAGTTCGAAAAAGTCCTGGATAAGGTCAAAATCTGTACATTGTACTGACTAAATACGGATCCCGAACGGATACGTCGCATACATTTTTTTTTACACAGCACACACAGCTCGTTGCAGAATCCTGTGGGAATGACCCTACGTAAAAGTTCATTCACGAGCCACAAGAGACGTAACGAGCCCAGGAAGGTCGCCACTTCGCATGTGGAGCGATGTGAAGTTAAGGTAATCCCATCACGGTGCATCGGTGGGGATACATATATGGCGGTGCGTGGTATATAACCCATAACTCACAATATCTCAACAACTACCCGGCACAACATACTTAATTTTCTATTCATATTCGTTGTATGCTCTTCTAAAATACTCTTAATTTCCCGTTAATTCGTAAATTTTGTGTAGACGTAGGAACGAAAAACGTGTCATTTGTGCGTGTTTATTATATGGGATACATATTAATCGTGCCAACTTCAAGTTCGAATATCTCGGTGTAGAGAACGTACATCTTATTTAATTACACAGATATTTACACAACGTATTGAATAATGTATTTAAGTATTAACAAAGTTAAAAAATATATATCATTATATGATACAACCCTGTGAGATCACGAATATTCCGAAGGCTCCTAAACTAATACTGGGAATAATTGTCTTTTATAATAATAATAACAAACATCCAACGATATTTCGACAGCAGAGATCTATATTAACATTCGTTCATCACATGCATTTCTTGACGATTATCGGTGATTCGGAGAACTTAATAATGGAACTACTAATAACCACGAAACATAAATACAGATATGTAGATCTTCCGATCCCACACAATATTCTCCAACACTATATATCGCGAATCTTGATTTCTTTTTCTTAGGATAATAACACTCCGATTTTATCTCAATCATTCGTCCATGACCCAACCCACAGTCAATAGATTATGTTTTCTACCCGTCATTTTTGAATCAAATACTCAACTTATATTTAATGGGTTGTGCGATAGTTGTTTCATCTGTTCCGAGGCGCGCGATCGCCGTAATTCTCGGTCTCGTGGATGAAAACTCTATTGGATACGATATGGGGAAACGTCCGACATGAGGAACACCTCGCTAATTCCCGTGGGGAACAATGTATCTCTCGGTGATCGAGAAGCGTCCTTCTCTCACGACGTCCTCGAAATGAAAGAGAACGAGAACAAAATCATACCTTTTCTCACCTGCCCTTGCGACCAATGACGCATGCGTGTCTATAATCGGCACGGTTACGCGTTGTTACGTCTGGACGAGCAAATAGTGAGTTTGCTCGGTGACGATCATAAAATGAGTAGACTCTCTTTCGGGTCAAGACGTTAGCTCTTTGCCCAGGGACGAAAACCTCGCCGAACTGCTGCGGATTTATGAAGGATCGTTGACGGGTGGAGGTAATAAGCCTCTGAGAAACTATCAGTAGGCCCGACAGTGCATGCAAATAATCTGGTGTGGTTTTAAATTGAAATACTCACAATGTATTATAAATAATATGATGGTTTTGAAGTACAATTGGTTGTGTATGTTGAGACTACTACTTCTATTTAGATCATTTGGCAGCAAGCTCCGACAATTGTTGGAGAGCTCCAATTATCATCGCAGTACTCTGCCACGCAGGGTTAGAGTCTTTCGATGCAGAGCTTTGCGCGCTCTTCGGCGATTCTCGAGATGTTGATGCTTCGGTGGTCGTAGAATAACTGATTTTAATCCTAATGTGGTCGTCTATTTATACTGAATTTTACCCTATTTAGTGTTGGTATTAGTAGTTAAAAATAGAGCGTAGGGAGTAAACAAGTTTAAAAATAGATATTTTTCGGGGAATCGGAAGAAGTGGAAGGGTTCTGGTATTTAAAAGGAAGGGAATTTAAAGAGCAGAGCGTCTTAGGAAAATTGGGGGAAAAGGCCATAAATCTCGGCGTGGCTCGCGCGAGAGAGCGGAGCCGTACGCGTGTGCGTCGGTGTAGGAGATGCAGGGGACTCGCGGCGGCAGTGCATCGTTGCGTTGCCAGTGTTGTCAGGGTTCACATTTGAATTAAGGAATTGCTTGAGAAATAGAAATAAAGAATTCGTAGGAGGACGTACGTAGGACATAACAGCGTACAGCACATGCCGTCGATTATCGACTATCTTTCGGGCGGCCATATTTGTAGACTCGCTTGTCGAAATTTTAAATACGAAAATAAATCTTACAACCCTAAAAAATCCTAGCAGCGAATGTATATTCTAATTATTCTACGAAATCCCAATACTTCTGTCTAAATCGTTCGTAAATATTTAACCCCCAATATCAGTACAACCACAAACGTGATAGGAAATTAGCAAGCTTTTTTTTCCGCTGACATAGTGCATAGTAAGATGTTATGGAAAATGAGAGAGACGCGTTCGATGTTACCTGTTTAATGAGGTGCAATCTCCCGCGGGATCGTTGTTGGCATTCAATCGAAGTTAAACCGATTACTTCGATTCAGATTCTCGTTTCGCCTACGGAGTTTTTTCATTTCTTTTTTTCGTACTCGTGCAGGATTTAATTGGATGGTCCGCTAATGAGTTCCTTCCGTGATAATCAGCCGTTTACGGGAACCGACGGCCCACCGAGCCGGGAGGAGAGAAGTGAACGAAGAGGCGAGTTGCCAAGGGAGGTCGAGCACAGTACCGGGTCACCACCACGGCAAAACCAGAGTGTTTGGAATAAACTTTCAGCGCTTCCAATTAAACTGAAAATCGGTGATAAACTCAACCCCCCCCCCCCTCTCCCCGCCGACTTAAGCCGATTACCGGCTGGGCGTGGTTCGATAATTATCACTCAAATTTAAATAACCCTTCCTCTCTCTCCCTTTATCCATTATTGATGCCCAAATAGAACTGTAAATTTATAAGATGATTGAAAAAATCCTCTCCTACTTAATTCAACCACTACAATAATTGGCTTTAACAATGAAAAGATAACTGTAACTAAAAAAAAGTGCGCGAATTTGACTAATTATCAGTATGATCTTTATCGAAAATCGCTTGCTTTGGCTCGTAATGCGATGTTAAAAATATTGAAAACTGAAATTTTCATATCGCTTTCCCATAATGTTCCTTTATTCACACGTACACACATACATCTGGACATTTTTTTGTAAATGTGATTTTTCGATGTTTTGAAATATTCTGAACATGTTTTCATTAAAATCTCGATTTTTTTTTTACCAAAACAAAGCTTCCTCAATGAGAAAGCAATACAAAAGTTTTTGAAAATTTCGACTAAAGTAGACAAATTTTGGAATCTGGTATAAGAATTTTAACTTACGGTCGCTAGAACTTTTGAATGCCTTGCCTCCAATGCTCATCTCCACGTTGCTTGAAGTGAGCGAACTATTCAGGGTAGCCACAAATAGTTGATTTCATTAAAATCTCGATTTTTTTTTTTTACCAAAACAAAGCTTCCTCTATGAGAAAGCAATACAAAAGTTTTTGAAAATTTCGACTAAAGTAGACAAATTTTGGAATCTGGTATAAGAATTTTAACTTACAGTCGCTAGAACTTTTGAATGCCTTGCCTCCAATGCTCATCTCCACGTTGCTTGAAGTGAGCGAACTATTCAGGGTAGCCACAAATAGTTGATTTCACCAACAGAATATCTCTCAATGCTTCAATAGTTTGACAGCTCGCGTTCTCGTCACATCACTTTTCGTATCAAAGTTATTGAAAATTACAGTACACTAGGACCTCGATTTCGTTCACAGCAGCGGGACCGGCTCCGCATTCAGTTTAATCTTTGAGTTTTTGAGTTTATTTTTGAGTTTATTCAGTTTTGTTACTGTTTGGCTATGTTCTGCGGCATTAGTTTTGTTTGTTATTTTTTCTTTTTATCGTTTACACGTTACTTCTGGTTTTTTGTATTCTTGTATGTGCCTAGAGGACCGCAGGTCCTATTGTACAATAAATATATCTATCTATCTATCTATCTTACCAAATTCGAGTTTGCGCATGCCCCGCCCATACTCACTGTCGAGCATGACCCATTGCTTTTTGCGCCGATCGATATTCGCTCCGTGGTGGGGACTGTTAAGGAAATTGAGGGCTCAAAAATCGAGATTCTAGTGTACAATGTACATAGATTCATAGCCCACAGCTCGATATGCAGATGATTTAAAATACAGTGATGAGTGATGGCCTATTTTTGTAAAATAATCTTACTACGATGCTTATTCGATGCGATACTATGGTAGTACGAAAGACTACATGTATGTGTCTTTATACAATTGTTGTTCCATTTCCACCGTATACCCTTCCGGATTTTTACGGAACGCCATCCTGATTCCTCCCTAGCACTCCCTGCCCGCACTCAGCTAAGCTACCTAACTTCCAATGCGTCCGTAGACAACTTAGCTACACTGTACCGCATTTGCCAGGAACACGGGGTGTTCGAAAATCAGTGCGGTAACGTGCGCTAACGTCCGGCGAGGCCGACGCACGCGTACCGGCTCTCAACCCAGGCGACACGGCTCAACCCAGGCATACGTGCCGTCTGCAACAGGTTTCGCGCTCATCTACGCGTAATGGCTGACACGGGTCACCACGCGGTCGGGTAGATCGCCGAATTTATTCGGCTTTCTCACTGGTACATCTCACGGTTCGGCCCAGGTTCTCGGTACATCTCATCACGGCGACGTATCTTCGGTTTCGGGATATCGTCCGGGCTCACACGGAGCATAACGCGAGTGTTTTCTCGGGCACGCAACACGCGGGGTCACACCCGAATGGCTTACGTTCTCAATGGCTACCTCCCGACGATACAGCGTCGCGGGTAGATTTTTCTCACACGGTCGGCTCATGTGATTTTAATATAATCTAGTTGGCTCACTGGAGTGCGCTCATTTTGAACTACTCGGTAAAGTGCATCATTGTTAACCTGAACTGATCATCAAACATTGTTATTTGGTAACGCTCATCGCGCAACGGACCTACTCATAATTTATACTTTTTCGGTCTGCTCAGCACAGTACGGTGTTTACTGTACATTTTTGTTGTTGGTGAAAATAAACATATTTTCATTATTACTTGTGCGCGCATTTATTATCCCCCTCTCCCATTCGCTATAGCTCAACCGGCAACGCTCACAACACGGGGAAACTACGGAAAACCCGTACCGTACACCGAAAAAAAGTTTTGGTAATATCAAACTAAGCTGCGGTTGCGGGTGGCGAAGGAAATATTTTGTCGATTGAAAGAAATATTTAGTTGATTGAATGCATATTTAGTTGTTTGACCTAATATTTGGTTGCTTCAACGAATAGTTACTTGAATTGAACGAACATTTTGTTCAATCGACCAACCATTTCCTTCGCCACCCGCAACCGCAGCTTAGTTGATATTTTTTTCAGTGTACAAACGGCGTGTACAAACAAAAGTACAAAGTAAAATTGTGAACGGTACGGGATATAAAAGGACAGGTTCGCATATTGAAGCCTGAACGACCTAGTTTGTCATTTATTTAACAAAATTATTTTTACGAAACTTCGTGTTCCGATTATATGAAATTATTTTTTACTGTGCATGGTGCGTTTTTTATCTCATTCGAGCTCATGAGACGATAGAGGCATCGCTGTACCGGAATACTCATTTTTTACTGGCTAATCCGGGGATAAGTCTGTTTGCGGAGTAAACAAACTTTAATTAGAACTTTTTAAAATTGACAATTACAATACAATTTTTTTCATGTTTCAACAATTATTTACCATTTTTTCATCATTTCTTGTTTCAACCTTTAAGGTAAACTTTCAGAAAGGATGCATGAATCAATTCGAAAATCAATACCAAAACTACATTTCATGCATAGAAGACACACAGTAAGCTTCGTTGCAATGCAAAGTCTCTTCGACAAGTCATTGTGTTTTTCGACGAGACAGATCTACAGATTGACAGACAGACAAAAATTGGAAACTGCTTTTTTGTATTCTAGGACATGTTTCTACACAATACTTTCTTTCCTTACATACTTTGTAAACAGTAAAATAGGTACGAACGTTTCTTGTCTTCAAACGTCCACAATTCTTTTCTTGTTAATTTTACAAAAAAATCTGGTCCATTTTAAAGCAATGTCTGTCAATTTTACGAATATTTTTTGTATAATTAACAACAAAGTAACCGTGGATGTTTGCGGACAAGAAAGGTTTGTTAACTGTACGAATGTTTTTTACTGTGTATGAGATGAGTAAGTGAAAATAACTGCCACGTCTCTCTGGCAGTCTTCACTCGTTGGAAATAATCACCCATGTTGGTAATTTATTGATTTTCTTTATTTCTCCACGAAGTGTGATTGTGAACATAACTGGTTATAATTGGTACCAATCCATGTGCAGTGCCGATTCTTTTTTTGTCTTTTCACTCTGGCTCGGGCAATATTTCTTATTAAAGCATCGAAGTAAGGCTATTTGCAAAGCACAATTTATCTTGAAATATACCGTAAATTGTTTAAATATGCCGGGCCAGCGAAACTCCCGTCTCGACAGTTTTCAAATAATTGACGATGCATTTAAACGACTGTCGAGATGAGGAATATTGCATAGTTATTTTTAATAATCAATCAGTTACCTATTATTCGATCTGGGCATTAATATTAATCTATGCATTAATACGAATTTATTCACGCAGTGCAATATCCGACCGATGAATTTATTATTCATTCAGGCCGAAGAATCGTTCGTCGCTCATTTACGCTTATGAATTTCACGGGAGATAACGTGTCATGATAGATGAAACGTGCCGCAAAATACCGCACGGTCTTCTCTCACACTGTTTCTCTCGGCTGCTAATTTCGTGACACGGAATAAGTCCACGTTAAAATTAATGCCAGAGTGAATTTCCAATCGCTCGTGAACATATGTAATGACAGGTTTATTTTTATCGACGTCGATAAGCAGCTTTTTTCTATATATATGAAACATTGATACAATTTATAGAATCGTTTACCGATCGTTCTCAACGGCTTGTGGACAGATCATGCAGTATGTTTTTACACTTTTTACGAGGTTCGATTCTGTAGAACATCCTATTAATAAACAGTAAAAAAAAATGCTGGAAGTTGGAATATTCAAATCATGTAATTTGAGTATTTTTATTTATATCTGAATATATCATGTAATTATATGTTATTTGAAAAAAGCTTCTATGAGAAAGCATTTCCTGCGATTTCTTGGGTTTCTCATAAAGGAGGCTTTGTGAATGAAAGAAAATAATGAGGAAGCACTCGCCATTCTAAATGTGAAAAATCGGCGTTTTGTAACATGTTCAATATATTTAAAAGAATCTCGAAATTAAGAAGTAATCATGATAAAAAATCTTCCTCTATGAAGAAAGCAAATTTTTTTATCGCCCTCTTCGCCCAGGCCGTATCTTATCGATGCGTCCCCCTAACTCTCGTGTCGAAGCCCGGCGATGAGTCGAATATTTTCAGGTACCCGGGTCGGGATTAGGAAACCTCGTCTCCCCTAGCTACGGTGGAAAATCTCCTCAATATATTTCCTCACCAATACCCCTTTTCACATGTACACAGCTCTTACGTGCTCCTTATGTACCACCCATCACGGAGCATTACGGCTCAATGAAATTATCAAAGAGAGGACATTATGTCTGGTACATAGTAAAACGCTCCTCTTATACCTTTACATTAAAGCGCGTCTCTCGAAACTCACTTGAAAAGCCATGCTGCCCAACTCCGGCCTTTATCTCGCTTCGCCTCTTCTATCCGTTTTTCACACACGAATGTATTTCATGTCGAGCAAAAAAAAAAAAAAAAATTCAAAAACCGTTCGTCTGAACGATCATTGATCGATCAAAAAGTTTCAGTACCCTTTTTTCACACTTCATATGGTCGATAGACAGTTTTCGCTCTTCCAACCTCGACAAACTATCATTGCGGAAAAGAGCGACACAAGTCTTCACCAGAGGTGGAACCATGATCCGGCAAAAAAAAAAAAATTGTCGTCATAGCAGACAAGCACATTGATCCGGCCGTTGGATCAGCGATGTATCAACTTTTAATTAACGCCGGTAAACGGTGGAAGCCGAGAGAGACTGGCGTCGTCAGAGAGATGAAACGACAAGTTTCATCTCATCTAATTTCATCTCCGTTATTTGCACGCTCTACGCACTTCATAAGTTCCGCTCCGAACACCAATCCCAACACAGCAGACTCGACCGAAATTATACCGGACCCACCGGCGTGATTCTATTAATGATAACGACCCGAATTAGTGGGGAATGATTATTAGTGACGATGGCAAAATCACGTGTTACGCGATAAGAGAATTTGCATTGTAACTAGCTTCGACACGAGCACGTGCGTGCGTGTGTTTGATGGAGAAGTCAGGTTCATTGTGTTGTTTGAATGAGTGTGTGAGAGCGAGATCCAGTAAATGCTGTTGCCACTGGAACGTGGAGCGCAGCGGGCTGCATAGACAAGCGGACAAGAACGCCAGAGCGGAGTGTACGTCCAATTAACGTCGGCGTCAACGTCAACGACAGGACGCTGTCCAGGACTAAACATCGCTTCGCTCTCGTGTCCAGAGCCGTTGTAATGATGACGGTGTGCAGTGTGTCCTGCTTGGAACGGGACGGTTTTTGGGTAGCAAATCCGTAACGTTGAAACCAACAGGCGCCGCAGCCGGTGATGGCCAAACACACCGTTCGACACATCAGAAAAAATACCAAAAAAAAAAAAAATAAAAAATAAATGCCGAGAATAAACGAGTGAATGATAAAGAAAATTTAATGATAACAAACGGAAAAAAACCGTATAGCCCGATATCATTCGTTGGCGGGAAGCTCGCGTGGTACCACCGGCTCGACGAGATTGCATCACAAATATCGGATCCCATGTCGCATATTATAATTGATCACCGCGCCAGTCAGGTACGCTCCGCGTCCGAACGAACGAGAGAGGGTCGCGAGATCGATATCGGTATATCGAGAAACTTGTCGATGCGCATACACACGCACACCCATGTCCTGTATATGTGTGCCCGCATCGAAAAGCCCACGGTAGCGGGTAACAGACGTCTGGTCAGCTATTCAATATCCTTTCCATCCGCTAATGGCAGTCTAATTATGGCAAATTGGCACTATCTTGCTCCTGCCTCGCTCGCCATCGCGTGCCCTCGTGTACGTGTAGTTTCTATTCAGCTCTACGTCGGCATATGTAAATGGTCATGGGTAGCTAACCATTTTTGTCGTCAGGACGATGTTCGTACATAAATGCAGGCCTGCTTTCAGTTTTTCTCAATTTTTTTTTTTTTTGTTTTTGCTTCTTTATAGAGAAAGCTTTGTGAATAAAGGGACATGATGGAAAAGTGTTTAAAAAATGTCAACTTTCAACTTTTTTCTGTTTTATGTAAATATATTAAAAAATAAAAACAAAGTTCTTCTATCTTCATTCGGGCACAAAAATCATTTAAACTTTGTTCATCATAGACGCCCAACAAAATTCGATAGCTGACTGAGAGTATCCTTCATGGAAAAAGGATAGGTGTAAGATATATGCAAAAATATATATCGAATATACCCCGTATATGTTCGACAAAAATTTCGACGTGCAGGATATATGTATCAATATACGCTCAAATATATATTGGTGCATATATGCAGACATATTGAAAATATAATCTGAATAGTTGTTAAATGTAAATGGGATGTATATCAGATACATTTTAAACTTGTATGCCGGTATACCTTTCGTATATGTGGAAACACATTTCATATAAAAAAACGATTACTTATTGTATATTAAGAGAATATAAGTAAGATACTTTCTTATATTTGCATACAAAAATAGGGGAGAGCGGGTGAAAGTGGACTACTGTGAAAGGCATGGAGGTGTGGGGTAAAGTGGTATGCCAGGTATGGTCAAGGCATATCACGTGTGAGCACGTTGTGTAAGTGAAGGAGAGCGAACATCTTACAGACTCGAGACTCTGAGATGAACTGAATAAAGGGCCTGACGGAAGAACGGCCCTCACCTATTACTGCGCGCGACGCGGTATTCCTGCGCGCTGATAAGACTAAAGTATTAACTCGAAATATGGGACCGTCACAGTGGGCAGGTTCCCAAATGTAACGGAATTTTGAAAACATACATGTTGGGCGTCGATCGTAATTGCTTACTTTTACAACATCTTTTTGGCTAAAGTATAAGGTAAAGTATTTCTGATTGGCTATAACATAAGCTTTTCCAAAAGCGCCCTCAATGTAACATGACTTCCAATTTGAAAAAAGCAGGTCTTCGTGAACAGTGACGCTCCTTCCAATTTAAAAATGTACATTTTTAAATCAGAAATAACGTCATTCCTGGTTTGAAAATGTAAATTTTTATTCAGAAGTGAGGTCGTAGAAAAAAAAATCAAAAGTTTTCGCCAATATAAATTTTCAGTATGAAGTGACGTAAAATGTAAAAAATTTACTTCACTTTCGGTTTGTAAATGTCAGAAGTGTAAGAAATTTTAAAGGTAGCCCATTTTTCCTGGACCATTTTTACTTTCGGACGCGTATAACGTATGCTTTAGGCAGCGTTCTAGCGGTGTTATTTTAATTGAATCGCGGTAAAATAATCATTGCCTTTTTTCATTAAACCTGAAACGTGGGCCACTTTGCTTCATATCGAAAGAAAAAAAAAACGATTTTGGACTTTTTATTTCATTCGAAATATTGTCAAATGCAGAAATTAGTTGTAAATTGTTGGGGATTAAGATTTTTATATTTTCACTGCAATTAAAGAGGAGTCCACTTTGCCCCATGTTTTTTTTGTTTTTTTTTTTGTTTTTGTACCGCACAGGCTAAATCGAAGTAGAAAATGAATTTCGTGCATCAAGAACAGTTGAAAGGCGTTCTGCATATCGATGAAATACCGTGAACTGCCTAGTAGTCCACTTTGACCCATTCACCCCTATATATTTACGTATGTATTAAACGTAAATTTTCAAATCAGAAGTGACATTTTTAAACCGGAAGTGACGTCGCGTTCAGCGAAGAAGTGATTTTTTTAAACGATTTCAAATGATGTTACATTGAAGATGCTTTCCGGAAAGCGTCGGCTTCAGGCTTTGCGATAAATAATCAACAAATACTCCACATACTTTAGCCAAATAGATATTGGAAATGTAAGCAATCACGATCCAGACTCGTCATGTATGTTTTCAAAATTCCGTCCCATTTTGGAACCCGTCAACTTTTCCCCTACTTACCTCCCTGCCTCTCAGAGAGATCTACTTTGCCTCACTCTCAGGGGCATATTTAACATTGTGAGCGCCCTAGGCCGACGAAAAATTACTTCCCCCGTTTTTATAGTAAGAAAAGCGGGAAAGAATACGTTTATAATCGAAATGCACGAAACAGCAGATAATAAACTAATCGTTTAATTTCCCTCTTGATTACGACGTACAAAAAATCTTCAGTCTTGCTTTTTGAGCGACTAACTCGTGAATCAATTTATCACAATTCAATAATCACCTCTTGATTACGAAGTACAAAAAATTTTCTTTCTTCCTTTTTGAGCTGCAAACTCGTCAATCAATCTATCACAATTCAATGATCGCGTTAATTGTGACTTGATTGAAAGAATCACGAGAGAGTTTAATCTTTGCTCATTTTGAATCGGACATAATTTTTTACTCGCGTCAAACAGAGAAACTGGGTACACTGGAGCAGTTTGTAATGCGGGGGTTCAAACGTACATGCGTAGGGCTACATTCAGCTATGTCTACATTCGGATAAACAGTATGGAGATCTCGATAGCGGAACCATTTTAATAATGTTCCCGCCATTTCCTTTCTTTCTCGAGTTAAAGAGCACTGGCAGCGGAAATGCTCACTCGCCTACATTCATCTTCACTCGGCTTCTCAACGTAAATTATCGCACCAGGAACCATAAATATTGAATCACTAAAAAAATGCAACTAAAAAGTTACATACTACACGCTCGGGTCTCAATCGACGCGTGTCATCCGTGACAATAGGTAGCACTCTGAATACTGCCTCCGCGTGGACTTTAGAAGTATCGAGAACATTCAGGATTGGGCACGCTGCTGCCGGTTAGAGCACGATACATTGTAATAGGTGATGATAAGTAAACAAACCTTGACGCTGAACCCAAAAAAAAAATTATTTCCCGGTGTCCGACAAATAAATATTTATTTGGATTAAATGGATATTTATTCAAGCCGAATAAATATTTATTTGCAGGTGCCCGTCAAATATAATATTTATCCGGGTGTGAAGTTTCAATCAAATATAAACCATCAGAATCAATAAATTGTTTGCAATGACAGTTTAATGACTCTTTTTAAAAAATAGTCAGAATTTTGCCGCCCCCGACATTTTGTCGCCCTAGGCCTTGGCCTGCTTGTATAATAAAATATAATTTAAAATACACCTAACGTACATTTTTCAGCATATTTTAAGATATCTCTCGAATATATGTCCAACATATTTTCAGATGTACGTCGCATATTTAAGTATTTAAGAAACATCTTGCATATACTACCGTTATACTTTAAGATTTATATGACGACAAGAAATGCAATATGCCAGGTATATTTTATGTCTATTGCAGGTACATACTACATATGTCTAGAATTTATTTGAGATATATTATATATATCCCAAATATATCTGGCATATATTGAAACGTTTCGATATTCCGGGGCACCAGAATATCGAGTTTACGATTTTTTAGACCGTCTTCTTCCAAATGGAGATCAGTACCGGACCGGCTGGATAAGGTATGGAGAACAAGATTTCACGTCATATGAGCTTGATTCAAGGACGCAGCTGGATTGCTGACCCCTCCATAACGCACCGTCCTTAAAAGAAAATGCCCTCTCCTTAAATGAGACTATAGCATTAGTTAGACGCTCGCGCATACGACGGAACGGAACTGGGGAAGCGAAAGGAGTTCTTCAGTCTTGCAATCCGGGGTCTAAAAGTCGATCCGACGTTCAAGACCGAATACTCTCTTCTGACGGTGAGCCTACTCACCGTCATAGTACCGTCAGAGTATGTACTCTGCTCAGAGGCTCGTATGCCGTGGCATGCATATTTACGCAGTCTATACATTACACCGAGGCCCCCCATAGTGGGATTACCTCGAGGAGGTAGTGGTTAATTCTTGTGAGGATGGAAAAGGACATGGAGGATGGGATAGGTAGAGCCTTTATAGCGACTCTTCTTCTTTTTCACTCAATATGGGTATTGGGTATTGGGTATTGTGTGTTACACCGATCCCCTAAGGATTACGGGCTCCTTCACTTTCTCCCTCCTCCTTCCTTATCCGTTGTCGCCAGTTCGATTCTTGGGCCCGGAGCTTCGTCGCGGCCCGCTAGGTGTCAGTAGTCGCGGACATACGGATAAAGTCGTAGTTCGTACGTCCTATCTCCGGAGCTACGTCCTCGTCCGTTTTTCCTTTCACCTACAGGACTTCAGTCTCGGGAATCGAACCCGCGACACATACCGAGGCGCTGGTCCTTTCCTCTGGACCTACTATTATAGTGGGTTCCGAACCACTTTTTCGCAGATAAAAACACCACAGAAAATTCTTGGTGCTTGCCGGGAATCGAACCCGGGCCTACTGCGTGTGAAGCGCGCGCCGATCCACTCGGCCACGCTCACCCTCCTTCACTCAATATGGTTGGACTCCTTTATAGCGACTCGGGGACTACTTCGGTTGCGCGAGCGTTCCGCCGACTCGCCATCTCGCGGAAAGCGGAAAGACCTACCGGGGGGGGGGGGGGGGGGGGGGCGCGTCCTGTTACAATATGTTACGATACTAGCGGTTATAATGGTTCGGGCGCTCCGATTCTCGCAGTATCTATGCGAGTATCTACACTGAGAGAAGGATCTAGTAAAAATTACCAATCATCTAAGAAAAATTACCATAGCGTATAGTAGCACGGCGTCAGCGCGCCACCTATGGTAGAAAGTCTGAGATTATCAAAGAATTTTTACTACAATATGTAAGAAAAATTCTTATAAATCCGGTACTTCCTACCATAGGTGGCGCCCTAACACTCTACTACTGTGTGATAGGGTAATATCTCCCAAGTGATATAGTAATTTTTACTAGATCCTTCTCTCAGTGTATAAATATCCGAGAGTATCTATGAATGTTTGTGCACGAATCTATGCGTAACTGGGAGTATCGGTGTAAGTGTACAATCGACGTGAACTTTATTAGTATGTATATATCGAAAAATATATGTCACAGCTACCTTTTTCCCATAGGGGATGTTACGTAGCACTAAGACATGCCGCACGTTAGTGGATAACACAAGGGGTTCCTTTCGTGACAATCCAACATATAAATTATTTTTGCGTATTACGTATGGACAGTAGTTAATAAAAATAGTAAAAAAAAGAAAAATTACATACGGACGGAAGTTAATCGAAGCTCGGGAAATGTCGTGCTCAAAGCACGTCCAACAGAAAACTTAATTGTTCGGAGAAGAGAGAAAACAGGAAACTCGGAGTAGAACCGACTATTTCTAAACTTTTTTCTTCTTTAAGGGGATGCTGGAGCTGGTTTTTTTTTTTACTTTTTTAACCTGCTTTACCTGTTTTACCGATGGACCTAACCAATTTTTCTGGTCCGACTTAGCATTGTTAATATACTACACATATGCTTCAAATCATACAGGATTATGATATTGACATAAACGCTTCGGAGTGCAATTTTGATTGAAAACTTACAAGGAATTAAGAAAATCGAATATTATAGTTTGCGAAAGTCCGTGAACGTAGTGTCACGATTGACGCCCAGGTGGCTCTGCATCGTGCCCTACACTTCATTCGGCCGTGTTCATCGGCTCTAATCACCCGTCGCAAGTCGATAGACTAAGTAATCGCAGTTTACACTTCACGTGATTATCTTTTGAGTGAGCAACTTTCCGATGGTTTTGGAATATTCGGAAAACTTCACAGAATCGGCGTGCACTCCCTTTTGACGTATGTAAAATCTATAATTTTTTATATCCAACAGAACGGATGCTGTAAACATTTCAGCGGCCATGTTGGTTTCCGCGACAGTTTTTAATATTCGATTTTCTTTATTTTTCGGAAGATTTCGGCCGAAATTCGAGTGCACGCCGAATGGTTTATGAATTTAATACAGTCCTGGAAAATTTGAAGCATACCCGTCGCATAGTAACGACGTAAAGTGAAAACGACGAAATCACCTATTTCGGCCCTGCAGTAAATAAAAAAATTTGTCGCGACCTTTCGGAATCGAATACAAACTTTCGGAATCGTTAAATTATAAATGTGACCAATATGTTTTCTGAAATTGTAAAGTTTTATTTTGATGGAAACTATTTTGTGTTCAATGAATTTCAATTGCGTCTAAAGTTGTTTCTCGGTAGTCGGAAGATATTGAAGTCGAGTTCCTAGAAGAGACCAGAAGTGCAGACTGTAACTTCGCGTATGCTTGCCGTCCTTTAATCGATAAAATTTATATCACTTCAACATCATGAAATTTACCGAAGCTCCAGTAAATAAATTACACTTTCATGTCACGTTGACGTGCTTTCAGAACTTTCAAGCTGAGACTGGTAAGAGATACAACTCTCTATCATAAGGAGGCTGTTTTCGAAGCTTCGAACGGTCGGCCAATTTCCTTTGACCCGGCGCATACGTACACAGGGACCCTCGAGGGTAAGTAAACAATTTTGTTTCGTGCTCTTTCATCATCCTTTTTACTTGGTCGATTGGCTTTACTTTAAATTATAGGGACCGTTGCGCTTCGGCTCATTCAACGTTCTTGAGGTTTCTCTTTTCATTTATTCTTTTTTCATCTTGCATTCCTGTACACCTGGAAGAGACAAAAATATACCTAGTCGGATAAGTGGATTGAACAAAAAAAAATACACTCGATACTCGTATACCAGGAGAAACAAATAGCAGCAAAAATATTAAAAAAAACAGCAATGTAAACATTTTAATTAAAACACGTCAGTACCCCGATTAACGTTATTTTGGTCAGTAGTCAATACTTCATGTGCATACAAAAGGAGGAAAAAAAGCAAAAAAAAATGCGTAATGAATCCATACACAGATACTTTTAAAAACCCCGAAAAACTGAGAGTACCATATTTCAGCTTTCCCTTGATTTTCAGCATTTTTTTCAGCCTGTATGAGCCAGCGATTTCAATCAACGTTCCGAGTACAGTCGCAATATTAAGAGTTTAATAAGCCGCGTACGTGCAAGTAGATGCAATATTCACGCTCGGGAACGTTGTAATGTAGAGCACACTGTATATACCAGTAGGAATAAATAGTAACAGCAGACACATAAAAAGAAACAACATTTTAAAAATTATAATTAAAACAGCGTAGTGCCCGGATTGCGTTGTTTTCATCTCGGCGATCAAAGTTTCATGTGCATAGGAGTGAGCGAGAAACGTATACAAAGAGTGCAGTAACGCGTCTGTACGGACATACTTTTTTTAAAAAAAAAAAGTAGTGAGTACAACCGCATGCACACATTAAAATTGTATGTCACAAAACTTTTAGTAGTTTTAAAATCGGGTAAGAATTTAAAAAATTATGATTCTGACAAACACGTCACAATTGGTTTAAAGGGTCCAAGTCCCCCTACGAGGTAGACTTGGAATCCTGTTGAATATCTTTCTTAATATCTTACCCGTGGAGTCTTTGACCGCACTGCTTTTTGAGTACGCTTTTTATATGAAAGTCTCGATAAAGGGGTTTTCACGAAAGAAGTGAGCAAATTCAAGTACTTCCAGCATATGCTAAACAGAAGCGAGGAGGATGAGCACAGATAAAAGAGGCGTCAAAAAGGCGAATGCGACCCTCACACAAGTGTGCGGAATGACTTCAAGAGAAGAAATGTGCTATTCGGTAGCCGTTAATAGGAATAATGATGCACGGTGCTGAGATACGCGATGGAAGGAGAAGAAAGAATGGAAAGGATACAGATGGAATATATGGAGCGGATCGATGTACACCAACTAAACAGTCCTCGAGGACACGAATACGGAGCGAGAGAGTATAAAGACCGGAGAGAGTGCGATGAAATATGAAGAAAAAATAAGACCGCATTGGTAAAGGAATGCATAAGAGAAAGAGACGCGAGGGGTCGTAATAGGGATAGATATGTTTTATAAGCAAAACGAGAAGTAAGAATAATGGGATCGTCCATAAAGGACGTCCATACTAAAATACTGGGCGGACCGCAGAAGTTATATTTTCTCCATTTTAAAATAACAATAAAATGTATATACACTGTTAAAAATATTAGGGAAATTAACATACAAAAATAGGAACCTATAATGCATTATTCGGTACCTATATTACATTTAAGGTACAATAGTAAAGTATTATTAAATTATTTCTATATTAAACAAATGTGTTTATGTATTTAATATATTGATTTACAAGTTTACGACATACTTATATATTAAACTTAATATTTCGATGTATGTATCCGTTGCTTGATGTAGAAGTGTAATTGGCTGAAAATACATTTGTAACATGTACGGTCATGTGATATCGAGTAACACAAAATTTATTGCATGATGTTATTACGAATATCATGTTATTTAATGCGGTAGTCATTATCTGTTAAAGCATAAAATCAAGGCATATCAGATAAAACGAACTGTTTTTAAAATCTGTTGTGTGTAATCAACTAAGGTCGAAGTACCAAAGACCAGTAAAATGTACGAAAGTTTTACATGTTTCTCTTGTTCTAATTTTTATAATTATAGCAGCGAAAAAAGCTATAATCGTAATTTATCCAGTATTTTTACAGGTTAAACTCAATTTTATAGGAAGAAGGGTGGGTCTTTCATTGTGATCATCGGATGTGCGCTAGGAGGGGGCGTTCAGAAATTGGGACTAAGTGTGACAAGAGGAGAGAGGGGGGTCAGAAAGTATTAAAAAATCGCGGACGTCCTTTGTGGGCGGTCCCGAAGAAAGAGAGCAGAAGGAGAGACGAATGTGGCAAAGAAAATAAAACAGAGGGGAAGAGAAAGGCAAGAACAGGGAATATTCAACAATCCTGATATTCAATAAACTTATACCTGAAGAACGAAGGCGCAGAAGGAAGCCAGAAGACAAAGGCGAGACTGCGGTGTGAAAATGAGGAGGAAGCGACTCGATATTGGGAGACGGAAGAAAAGGAAAATTGATATGCCCAGCGGAATAGAGAAAACTGAAGAATCGCCTTAGATACAGAAGGGAATAAAGCGAAGAGAGCTGAGGATGAGAGATGTAATGAGGGAAAAAGGAAAGAAGACGGAGGCAGTAGTATGGTTAAGGTTGCCCGAGCATAAACTTAATTGTTAGATACATTGCCAATTTTGTTACATGTTGCAAAGAATTTATAGAGGATCATGTTTCTATAAAGATTTAGCATGGGATCATATCTGAACTATCAAGTTAGACCGGTACCTCTTGGTTGGTTAGTTTTTGTTTAGCGATACAAGCACGGAGTCCAGCTGGACCATTGTACTCAGGCCCCGTGGGGCACTCGCACCGCCCTAGTTGTCCACGTTGTGTTCCTCAGACGCGGGACACAACCGACAGGCGTTCCTCTTGATGTCATTGACTTTTTTCGAACCTACTTCTGCGACTTGACACTTTTTCATCAGAGATTACTGGTTGCTCAGGATATCTTGGCCAGTCCCCTGTCCTTCAGCATCCCTTCTTGGGGTTGCCGGTTACTCAGGGTATCTTGGGACAGTTCCCCGTCCCCGGCAACCCCTAGTGGGCTATTACCGGTTACGCAGGATATCTGGGCCACTCTCCCGCCCAAGCATCCCTTCTTTGGATTGCTAGTTGCTCAGGGTATCATTGGCCTAGTCCCGCGTCCCCCGGCATCCCTAAATGTAGTCATGTTAGGGATGATGGTCAGCCTCCTCAGAGCCCCAAGATAAGGAGGTAACGCTCAAAGTATTCTCGGATAGTTGCCTGGTATACCTAAAGGCATCGTTATGATGCACCATACCCCGGTGCCGTGAAGCCCGAGCACGATAGCTTACACTCTGGCCAGGGATAGCTATAGTGGAGCGTCGAATCTGATACACAGATTTGGCGTCCTGGGCGATGGGTACACTACATCCCCTACGCCGATACGGTCTCAGGTGTCGAATCCTGACGTTGGAGCCTCGTCGCGTCTCACCGAGAATGAAAACAATGGAGTACAGCTACATATCCAACACTCACACTTAGTTACCGCGTGCCAGTGACCGATGTATATATCTGGAGCTTCGTCTCGTCCATGTTTTTTTTCCTTCTCGGCGAAACTTACGAAACCGGAAGCGAACCATCGACCTCCCAATGCTTAGGTCTTAGAGGCGAGTATGCTAACCACTAGACCACCGCAGACCGGTACCTCGCAAGCATACAGACATACGTCAAATCTGTATAAGAATGAATAATTGGCAAATTTATTATCGATCGTAAAACTGTAGCGATAAAACGTTGTGTTTAAATTTGTTGTGTAAATGCATATCTTGTAGGTTATGTTTACATGTCAATTTTTTCTCCCGGTGAAGCCATGTCAGCCAAAATTCGTTCTGATTTAATACTTAAGGTAGCTATGTCGGTACACCGGAGTCGTAGACATCAGCGTCTATACGACATAAAAAATTAATTATATGTGGTCCTTTGTCTGTATCAATAATATTATAAAAAATAATAGAGTATCTATGAAAATGTTCGCAATTAGATTGAACCAATTATTTGTTTAGTATGGATTTGACTTCATTTTTACTACAACTAGGTTAGGAAACGTCATTTGGCCCGAAACCGTGCACTTTGATTGCAGTTCTATTGAACATTAGTCCGGTGACTTCACTTTTTTTGTTGTGCATGAATTTTTGATTGATTCGCGAATCCGCAGTACTTCATATTTTGTCTCTATCTTAGGTCTAAGTATGTTAATTCTCGATTTGAAGATCAATTTCGCCAGCTCTCTCGTAAGCGCCATGTAAAAAGACCGATTTTCAAGATCTAATTAGGGTAAATCAGGGTGAGATGGCCACCCGTAATATCTTTTAAAGTAACAAACGAATGGTGCCACCGCTTGCACAGTTTTTAGTATATGTGGATACAATGTGGTTGCACAAACAATTTTAAGATTGTACGTGCAAGGGTCGGCACGGCCGGTGAATCCCTATTTCGAGGTAGCCAGACATTTCTCGAGCTATATTTCTAGCGCTCTGGAGACATACTAATTTATATTTTGCTAGTAAATCAATATTGCACACTATAGTTGGATCTTTCAAGAAAAGATTGGCGCGTATTAACCCTATTTTAACAAATTTCTTCCCTAAATTTAAGCAGTGGATATTTTTCCCGGAAAATGGGTGATATAGCCACCAATGTTCCGGGGGATATGGCCACGTCAATGGTCATAGGCCATCACCTGCAACAGCGAGCGATGGCCTTATCACCCGAATATTGCGGGTGAGATGGCCACGTCAATGGTGGTGGGCCCCGTGGCCATCTGTCCCGCACTATCCGGGTGATATGGCCAGTAAAACTGTTTTCTTTTTAGTTTAGCATCTGAAACATTTAACAGAGGTGTTTATTGTCATTCTGTAGGTTATGTGGACAACATGAAATATAGTAAAAAATGTTTTGTGCGATTTCGATCCTTCACTAGGCTTAATTGACTACCAGTATTACTGTGGCCATGTCACCCGTAGTGTCCGGGTCAGATGGCCGATCGCAAATATTTATTTACAGAGCTGCAATTAAATCACGCATCGAAAATACCCAAAGTTCTGAGTTAATTACTTTAGTTTAATGTCTCTAGAGTTGGTTACAACAAAAATGTAAACATTTTTGTTGTAACCAACGTTAAATTTTATAAACGTTACACGTCCAATTTCCGTTGTTTAAAAAACCATGGCCATATCACCCCGACTTACCCTATGTGCGTTAAGAGAGTTCAAAAAATTAGACCGAAGGCGGAAGCCGAGAGCACAGCTGCAAAAAAAAAAGTGCGGAAACGAAAAAAAGATCGGCGAAATAGAGCAAAGAAGAGGTGTCAGAAGAGTAGAGGACGAGAAAGAAACATGCGACTGAGTGCGTCAAGAAATAATAGGTTAAGCTACTTAAATCCTCTATAATTCATACCGCCCGAAACCATACCGAAACGGGACTAACGAAGTGGGGACCACGGGACTAACGAGTGGAGGCCACGCATTGCAACGGTAGCACCTAAGAGTGGGGATAGGGGCATGACTTATAAAAAAAGCCTTCATACCCCTAGCCCTTCATACGTCACACCACTATCCCCACTCTTGGGCGCTACGCATGGCCCCCACTCCGCGTCCGTTACTCCCATTTCGATACGGTTTCGGACGGTGTGACTTATAAAGGGTGAAGATAAGATAGCATGAAGAGTGCAGGAGTGGAAGGATGAATGGAAATCGGGAAATGTACAAGCAAATAAATATTCTCTTAAAAAATCTTCATTACTGAGCCAGGTCTGCCAATCTGACTCATAAACTGTTTATATACGTATAAAATTACCGAAAACCTGAAAACCTTTCGAGTTCGAGCTTTCATTCGATCTCGAGAAATTTTGCGCAAACCTTGATAAACCTGTGATTTCGACCACCGTTCCGAGTGTAGTCAAGATATTAAGTGCTTCATAAGCCGGGTATGTGTGAATATGTGCAGTATTCTCGCCTCGGTAGGTTGTAATGTGAGAAGGAGACCGCGGGAAGGACGGTACTGGGGTGAAGCGTATATTAAACCGCGAACGTGCCGATGTGAACAGAATCCAGTGAGACGACCACCACAGAGCGACAACCCGCAAGAAGAGTGTAAGGCAACTGAGTCGCGTTAGGACCCGGGCAGCTGGCGAAACGAAGCCAAAATTGTCTCGCTCGCCGTCGAGCCTCGAAAAAAGAATTTGGTCTCGACTCAAAACCTTCCCTGCTCAGCACAGTTTCCCTTAGATACTTTCGTTTTAATCCGTAACCACTTTCCAGCGATATATGAATATCTCGGGTAGGCCAAGTGGGTTATTGGAAGCTTTCCAATATGCCTACCTTCTGTTCGTTCGCCGTTCGGTCAGTCGGAAACTTCGCGCATGCAAGAAGGAATCTCGGTGATTTAAATACACTATATATCCGCCGATGGAACTCGGATAGTCGGATTTTGTACAATATAACTAGTTTCGGTAGCAAACTTGTTATATCCTACTGGCGTGTACTGCGGAATCATGAGAGTTTGAAATTTCAGATATAAGCGAATTGTCAGAAGTCGTCAGACGCAGAGAAGTCCGGAGGGTCTGGTTAAAAGCCCATGTATTTCATTCACGTTCGAATACCAAAGTGAATTTGATCCACGCATTAAAAAATTTTGAAATTCATCCTTCAGCGTGAAATACGAAGTTACAATTTTCTAGGATCATAGACCTTTTGTTAAATTATTAAATTCTCGTCTTCGTTCAGAATTTATTATGGAATTTAAAGTTCGTTTTACTTTAAATAAGAGACTTAAATACAGCTCGTATGGAGTGATCAGGGTGTCAGACTTGCTTTCCTCCAAAGGTTATGAAGTGACAGCAACTTGGTTACAATCATTCGATTCTCGTCATTATACGAAATATATGAGGTATTCCATGTTAAATCGAACGGTCAAAAACCCAACCCTCTCCAAAAAAAAGTTGCAATTTCACCACAATTCATGATTATTGACAAGGGGTTTTTGTAATTTTTTAAAGAATGTTTGGATCGTATTTTTTTGAGATATCGAAAAATTGAACTTTTTAAAAAACTCTCTATATCTTAAAAACTATTAGTCATACAAAAAAACGTTTAAAACATAAAAGTTGCAGTTTTCAATGAACCTTTGAAAACAAAATTTTGTAGATTTTTTTGAATGCAATAAACGTCCATTTGTATGCAAAATAGACAAAAATATTTTTTTTTCAGCCAATACGTCACGTTTAATTTTTCTTAAAAAATTCCAGAATATACTCTCATATACGTAGAGTGATCGCATATTTTTGTTTGGATGGGCCAGACGTCCGTTTGATAGCTGCGCTCCGTTTAAGATCGATTTTTCACAAAAAAGAGAGATATCTATTACTTCCCATTGAATTTTATAAAAATTGTAACACTATCGTCAATATATGAAGTTAAAAGATCAAATACAAAAGGGATTGGGGATTTTTCATTAAAAAAAGGGATTTTTAAAATGAAAAATCGATCTTAAACGGAGCACTACTATCAAACGGACTTGTGGCCCATCCAAACAAAAATATGAGATCACTCTACGTACATGAGAGTGTATTCCGGAATTTTTTAAGAGAAATCAAACGTGACGTATTGGCTAAAAAAATATTTTAGTCTATTTTTCATAGAAATAAACGTGTATTGCATTCAAAAAAATCTACAAAATTTTGTTTTCAAAGGTTCATTGAAAACTGCAATTTTTATGTTTACAACGTTTTTTTGTATGACTAATAGTTTTTACGATATAGAGGGTTTTTAAAAAAGTTCAATTTTTCGACATCTCAAAAAAAAAAACGATCCAAAAATTCTGAAAAAAAAAAAAAAAACTCCTTGTCAATAATCATGAATTGTGGTGAAATTGCAACTTTTTTGGAGAGGGTCGGGTTTTTGACCGTTCGATTTCACATCGAATACTTCATATATTTCATACGTGAATCTCTTGTGAAAAACGAAAGTTCTGGCTAATAGGCCCGCGAGGCTCATTGTATAGAAATAGTCATCCTTGATGCAAACAGCTGCAACGATTGAATTGCATTTCTCCCTTGATTGGCCAATGGCTGTACTTTTTATCTTTCGTTTGGAGATGAAGATTAACCCTTGCTTATTTGTACCACTCACTCGGGTGCATTTCATGCTCGCGTTGAAGAATGTGTATCCCGCTACGGGAAGATCTTGAGATAGCGTGCGAGAATGAAAAATAACAACACAAGCAATGTCGACGAGCCGGAGTAATAAACCGCGGTAATACGTACTCGAGACTGTTGGGATTCTCGTATGGGATTTCGTTCCACTCTTCCACTCTGCCTTCTCTCTGTTTCAATTGTACGATACGTGCTTACCTGTCGTATCGATTTCTTCCATTCCTCTTTCACGAAAGCGAATTGCACATGCACATGCTTATATGCGTAATCATATTTTTTTGCGGTCTAACGTAGAATTAAAATTTAAATCGTGGAAAAATCGCGAAACTAAAAGAAATCACGAAATGATCCGAACAGATTGTTATAGCTTCTCGGGTGGGATTTAACCATCGGAACGACTGCGAGGCCGGACCAGTTGCCGAGGATCTTGTACTCGTTCGGCGCTTAAGTTGGTAACCGTCCGACCCCGATATTGAATCAGACCGAACATACTGTCTCGACAGCTAATGTTTTCGCTGCGCCTGTTCAGAGCACAGTATTAAAGCCTATGCTCTATTTCGTAGATTCATGAAACGTGTGAATTAAGGAACACAGGAAAGTGTGTAATGTGTCTCAAATATATTTGGAATTGACCCGGAATTCACTGGAGAGGACCCGAGGCAAATTCATAGTCTTCGAATAATATTCTCTACGAATATTATTCGAAGACGAATATTATTCATTTTCCTCGAGTCCTCTCCAGCGCATCCCGGGTCATTTCCAAATACATTTAGGACGCATTATACACGTCTTTTACACACTTTTCTGTGTTCCTTAATTCACACGTTAAATTCCACCAGAGGACGATAAAAAAAATGTCTGTGACGTCACGTCCGGTTTGAAAATCTCAGTTTTTAACCGGAAGTGAAGTTATATTGAAAGTACGTCAATTCTGGTTGAAAAGTGAGATTTTCAAAGCGGATGTAACGTCACGGAGGATTTATTTCTTTTTTCTCTGGTAGTCATCTCAAATGTAGCTGCCGGTAGAAGGAGCGACGCAGTGCCGAGTACTTATTAGTGCTCGGAAGATTGTTCGGTTCGCTCTTGCTACCTACGCCGACCCGAGAAAGATTGATATGGCGCCAGCGATGAGCCGTTTTTCCAACTACGGAAGAATCCTACCTGGCATTATTCGTGCTGCCATTGGCTGTTACACGAAGCCGGAAGTTATTCATGGGAAATTGTAACTGTGTCTTAAATGAAAAAGAAAAAAGTTCTTTCGGTAATATTAATATACAAATGTCCGAATTAACTTTAGAATAAAACTTATGTCGGAAGTTATTCATGGAAAACTTGAACTGCCTTGCGAATAAGAAGAAAAAAAATCGGCAGTGCTACCAATATACTAATGTCCGGATTGCCTTTAAACCACAAGTGATGCCGGATTTATTTTTTGCGCAGTAAAATCCATAGCATTATGTGGTCCAGAAAATGTTTTGGGACCCTTCGATGTGACGGATAAAAAATGACCAGGTGGCAAGCGCCTGTTCTCCTGGTATTACGCTCGGGGAATTGATAATCTACTTATAGGCGAGTGAAAAAAAAAATGTTATTACAGAAAGCCTTGACTACGAAAAAGAACTTGCCACAATTCACACACTACTTGTAAAGATATCAATGATCGTTTGAATTATGAATGATTATTCGTACGACATTCCGCTCGACTGCAAAACTCGCTAAACAGATTCAGTAGTAGTAGTAGTAGTAGTAGTAGTAAATGTATTTATTGACATTGTTGTTTACAATATTGATGGTGAGATATTTACAAATGACAGCAATACATATAATGTCATATAATGTCAAAGGGCCATCGACCGAGGTCCTTCAGCCCGAGGTAATCTTTGGTTTGAGTATGTGCGTAGGCCGTATTGAATTAGATTTTAATTTTTTAATTTTGGTTTTCGTTGTACATTCTTTGGAGAGTTTCGTATATTGTGTGTGTAGGGTATTTATACTTAGTGGTGACGTGTGGTGGTCGTTGGATGCACAGTGGTTCAATGTATTCTAGGTTTTCGTTTGTAAATCGCCGAGTGAGATCTTTCAGTCTGTTTGTAATTGGTATTATACTGGTTTTTTTCATAAAGATGAGAATTACGTGGATTGAAGAGAGGGTTTGCCGGGTTACGAATACGTGTGAGGCGCATAAGTGCACTTGTTTCGGCGGTTCTTATTTTGTTCAGGGCTGTTGCTTTGGAGTTTAAGAATATAGGATGGTCGTACTCAATAATCGGGCGACATATACAATTGTAGATTTGTGCGACGTGTCGATTACGGATGTCTTGGTTTTTAAACGTGATACTTCTGTAAACAGATTCACTCGTACAGACAATACAACTTATTGCTAATGAAGAAACTCGTTAGCAACTTAACAAACACTGTTTCGTTGTTAACAAGATTTATATTCCATGAATAAATTCTCTTGCGGATTGGGCGTGAAGCAAAAAATATTCGACGAACCAAGTCCCGATAACGAACTGTAGATATGTAGCGACAGGTACGAATGCTTGAAAAAAAAAAGGCGAAGAGTGAAATTTAACGAACCATAGAAAGAGAAAAAAGTAATTCGTCTATCGATCATCCAGATCGTTAGGAGTTCACGTACGCGAGCGAGGTCGAACGAGCGGGTTCGTCTCAATTTCCACCACTTCCTTTATTCGGTTCCTCTTCTTATGTTTTCTCCTCTTGTTCTCGCTACCGGCGGAACGAATCTATATACTTGTTTAACCTGCTATGTTTGTACGGTACATTCACGGTGAAGGGTGGAAAGAGTTAAGTGCACTGTATAGATCGTCTGCCATTGAAGATACGGAACTTTGTTACGAAAGAGAGTGAGCAAGTAAAAGTTTTGCGGACAAGAAACGAGAGACGGAGCACAAAAGCAACATATAAAGTCTCGCATAAAAAAAAAAAAAAAATTAATAACAAATAACGAAATATCCTAAGAATCAAATAATCAAAGTTAAATGAAAATTATTTTCGAAATATTTTTCGTAAATCGTATGTATTACAAGCTTGGAGCTGATGAGAAAAAAAAAGTTGCCCAAGAGTTCCATTTCAGCATCCCAGGAAAATTATTCGCTAGATTTCTTCCTGAAGGGCTCGCGAAGCTCGTGCACGCGCAACCCACCTTTACCAGAGAACTCGCATAGCTGTAGTAGCAGCAGAAACGACACGAGCGCAGACGTCGATAGCGAAAAGAAAAAAAAAACAGCCCGGAAGTGAGTGTGCACGTACAGAGAGGAGCATTGAAAATTCTGCGAACGGTAGCATCAACGAGCTGCGCAGCGTATATCCAAAGTATGAACCGGGTAAACAGCACTCGATCTGTACTCAAGCACTTGTACGCGTTCGCCGTGGGAGCTCCTTGAAAAGAAAAAAAGCATCAAGGACCCGCGCCGAAACGATCGACGAACGTTCGAATGCACGTGAATCGGGGGAAAAAAAAAAAATTGGAAATTGGATTCTTCGTCATGTTTGGTCGTATTGCCTGCTCTCTTCTCTCGCGTTATCGTGCGTGAGCAAACCCTGGAAAGCTCACTCGAAAAACTCGCCTTATTTAAAAATATATCTTACGCAAATACATGGAACATGCATGTTGGACCGTATGCATGTGGAGCGAGAGAAGAAGGAAAAAAATTCGTTTCGAATACGATTCCTACTTCAATAACTGCTGATTCTGCGCGATTTTCTGCAAAGCGAATTTTGCTTCGAGGAGGAAATCTCTGACGAAAAAATATGTACAAAAATACAGATGCACATATAGTGGCATACCAAATGTACACGCGAATACACTGCACGTAGGTACATGCACCTCTCTCCTTTAGAACCCAGAAAAGGAGTTTACGTTGGTTTACGCTCAATCTTTCTCCAGACTTTGCACTCACTTCGTCCACTCACTCGGGTAACATTCGAGGGTGTGCTGAGAGAAATAAATGATATATCCGTGATTCAATCACAAAGTTGGCAGCGTTGCACGTACCGTGCAGCCGCCAATGCTGCATCTCGTATAACTCGTACACAAGTGGCACTTCGTGGCGTCCACGGGACGGCGAAAAAGTTTGAATCTTTTTCACTTCGGTCAATTACCGTCAACCCCGTTCGAGTCGAAGTGAACCGTGCGAGGAGACTCGGAGACGACGATATTTTATATTCTATGTATAAATGTGTATATGTTTGTCGATCGGTTAAAGCCGGAGAGGCCCACCGAATAGGTAATATTCTTTATTTAACGTGGTTCATCTCATTAATGAGTCAAATTATCTCCCTGTTTCTTTTCTATTTTCGAATATTCTCGATCGATGCGGAAAATACGAAAATGGGTCACGCTTAGTCCATTTTTTAATTTGTACTCTAATAATTTCAATAGTTTTTTTTTCTACTTATTCTGTACAGATAGAATTATAGATGTTGATTTCAGTCAAATAAACGGATTTAAACATGGAATAGTTTACCAAGAAAAATGTATATCTTTCCGGATAATTTTTTAGATCTCTGCGCAGATGAAAGTAATGAAATAACAGATTTCAATCTCAAATTGAACTTCGCGAAAGACAGATCCAAACAAAAAATCCGAAGTGATGCCGCATTCAACGTTTGTACCGAAAACAATCGATAACTTCTTTCTTTTTAGGTATAAATGACGAATGCGATAACTCTTAAGATTTTTTGGCTTAAGGTAGTCCTTGCGAATGGTGTTCACTTCAGATAAGTTTCAGAGAAACGAGCGGGAATTGTAGACACTTCTCGATGGTATAAAAATCTGAAAAAAATCGAGTGTATTAAAGATGTCGAAAGGATTAATTTTGCATAATAATAATTCTAAAATGTTATTAACAAATTGATGAAAAATAAAATTGTTCAACAAATATCCCGGAAACTTAACTTTTTTTTTAATGAAAATTGTTCGTTCATATTTCTGAATACGTATGAATTTTTGCAGATTTTTAAATTCACCTTGAATTTTCTGTTTTTCTACACGTTTTTCCCATATAAAAAAAAATCAAAGTGAATTTAAAAATCTGAAAAAATTCATACGTATTCAAAAAAATGAACAAATAATTTTCATTCAAAAAAAAAAGTTAGGTTTCCGAGATATTTGGTGAACAATTTTATTTTTCATCAATTTGTTAATAACTTTTTGGAATTATTATTATGCAAAATTAATCTTTTCAGCACCTTTAATATGCTTGATTTTTTTCAGATTTATATACCGTCGAGAAGTACTTGAAATTTTCTCTAATTTTTCTCGGACTTATGCGAAATGAGGGCGAAGCGACATAGCTACCTTAAGTTCTGGGGCGAATCCCCTAAGAACCTAAGTAGTACTATTATAGAGGGATGCAAAAAGGCACGTACATTGCCGTCACGTTCCCCGAGTCTCGCACTCGAGTGCCGTTTCTGCTGCACCGAGAAATCTTTAGCAAATTTCTCGGAGACTCATCGCCTCCGATTCCTACGTCGAAAGTCATTTCCATTTGTAACTCGTTTTCCAATAGATCGGTCGGGAGAGTTTCTTGGATGCTCAGGCCGGTAGAGGGCTGTAGCCGGGAGTAGTGGGTCTTCGATTCTGTACGGTATATGGCATAGAACGGGCCGAGTTGGATAAAAGGAAAACGAACGAAAATGGAGAAAGTAGCTTGACGAGTGACAGAGGGATGTCAGACAATGAGTGGGAGAGTTCGACGAAATCCCGGAGGGGTTTTCGAGACAGCAGATACGGTATATAGGGCGGGCTGTTAGGAGCGACCTCGAATCGCAGCCTCGCCGACACAACGTCCAGTAGCGACGGCACGTATCCCGACAGACGTGCCTCAGGCGGTGAACAAACTTTCAAGTTTCGCGCTCGAAAACTCGAATCTCACCTCGGGATCGAATTCGCCTACGTCTGCACGAGAAAGCGCTCGAGGCCGAGCCTCCCAGCTCTTCGACCTCGGAATGCGTACGACGAAACGAAGAAGCTTTTACCATTCGTTTTCACCGGTAACCGATACATATGCCTCATCAAACTTTTCAGCAAGTGGAATACACCATATTTTTTTTTTTTAGCAGCCGAGTTCTCGTACATATGAAAGTTATTATACGGAGCCTGAAATAAGAAGTACTAAAAAGCAATCGATTGAATGAGCACAATTTGCCGGTGACATCTGAACAGTTAAATTTACAGTGGAAAAAATACACAAATGTTATGAAATTTACAACACGTTTAATATACGAAGTTATATGAAATACACATCCTCGTTATATGAACTTAGAATGCATATGCGTTGGATTTGAATTTTAATAATTTGATCTTGAATGCAATACCTGTATATTAAAATTACCGGTAATGGCATTGAAAATGAAGACATCCGTATATGAAAATTATGTTATTATTACAAATATTACACAAATAATGTTGATTTGAATATACCGGTAACGCAATATTCTTACATACGTGTCAATGAAATTTCATATACATTTGATTAATTTTCAAACGGAAATTTAAAAAAAATTTCGGTAAAAAAATGTAATATATATATTACATTTTTTTTTACCGAAAATCTAATAAACTCCGTCTAAAGATCAGAAATTCGGTGAAACATCTCTCTCGAGTACTCTCTATATGTACATCCGTTTCGCAATTTCTCGCACGTATTATTACCATATTAGCAGGCAATGTAAAGACTTGAATATGGCGTATGCCGAGCTGCGAGTGTTCTCTTAGAGCGAGCCACGAATCTCGCTACTGCTCCCTGTCGCTCGGCACAGTTATGAATGAAACCGGCAACGAGTTGGCACGGTACCAGAGGGTTTCCAGATGGTCACGAAATTAAGCTTCGCTTCACGGATGGGGCCGAGGGCAGAGTGCAAGCTAACTATACAAGCCGTAAACTCGCTCACACACACCATCTCTCCCTCTGTGGCCGACTCCGCGGCAATCGCTATGCTTCACCGAATTTACCGGTCGACGGCTTCAGCATCTTCGCAAGCGAGTTGTGATTCTTGCATTCACGACGGGCTTATATCGCTGAATAAACGTTTTGTTTGAAATTTAACGGATGGGGTTCGACGATTTCATGCAAAACGACTTTTATTTATTTTTTTATCGGTAAAAAAAAATAGTATCAACAATCTTACGCGATTGATTGTTCGTCGTATAGGAAGTGTTGATGTTATTTATTCTTTATCTCGGAATCATCGAGCGTCCCGAGCAGGCTGCCTGATACCTTATCAGGCCCTGATAAGGTATGGCCAGGGCGTGCCCGATCAGGCGAGCCTGATGAGGGCCTGATAAGGTGCAGGTCGTGAAGCGTGACTAAATAATCCTCACTTCAGATGAGGCCAGCCTGATGCCAGCCTAATCTGGGCCCGATAACTTACTGGATATCCTTGAATTTTGACGAGGCTAGCCTGATAGTACCCCGCTCAGGGCCTTAGCAGGTGAATCAGGCAAGCCTTCAGCAGGCTTGCAATATGCATGCCTGCATAACATTGATTTTGAGAAGGGAACATTGATTTTGCACAATGAAAATTTCAAAAAATGATTCTAAGGTATTTGAGAAATAAATAAGTGAACTTTTTTCTCTAATTTCAAATAAATTCGTAAATTGTTTGTAGTTGATGTGCATTTTTTATAGAGTTTTCTTACGTTGGAAAGAATTTTGAATGTTTTAATAAGTTAGTAAGTAAATAAATAATTTAAATAATTCAAACGATTTATTAAAAAAAAGATTCTTCAATTATTTGTTGAACATTTATTTTTTATTTATTACGATTGTTTTACATTACTACTACACAAAATCAATGTTCCTAGCATCTTGCATATGATTTCATTTTTTCCGATTTTTATCTCATTAGAAAATGTACAAAATTCTCAATGAATTTCATTTTTCGCCGGCAATGCACGTGTGACACTTTGTAAAAGTATATTTAATCGTGTGCATACTTCTACCGGAGCTTAAATGTACATTCGACATTACATTTCTCAAGTTGAGGATAGCCGAGTTGGTTAAGGCGCCGCCAACGGAGTCCCTATTGGCAAGGTCGCTGGTTCGATTCCGACCACGAGTGACATAAAAAATAATTTTTCCGTGATTTACATTGTAGTAATTAGTTACGTTAATCCGAAAAACAAATATAAGAGGTTCAGAAGTCCGTTAAAATAACGCTAATAAATAAAAACGTATATATTACATTTTTCTCAGGAGGCCATCAGGCACCTTGATTAGGCCATGATCAGGCAGCCTGATCAGGGTCTTATACGCAACGGCGTTAGATTCCTGATCAGGGCCTTATAAGGTGCCTTATCAGGACCTGATGAACTGTTAGGCAGTGCCTGATAGGGACCTGACATCAGCCCGACGGCAATTTCTATTCGGGTCTGTACGCGAACTCTCGTCTTGCGCATGTATCTCCACTTTTTATTCTGCTCTAAATTAATGACGTTTACTTGGATGACAAAACGAATGACACATTTGTAATGTAATGATATTACGAGCCTTCAAATAAGTCCAAATTTTTTTATTTTTTATTATGAATACGGGCAAACGCCCAATTACAGGTACGATGGGGTGACCATCGCACAGTACAAAGGTGTCGTTATTCATCATGAATGCGTTCAAGACGCATTCATCGCTTAGTTGATAGTGTAGACTGTACGCATATGGTTACAGCAGAAGAGGCGAAATATGCTGCAGTGGAATGAGCTTATTAAACTAACTTATCGGTAGACCTAGTAGGATATATTTTATAGGATTTATTTCTGGATTGTACATAGTATTTCTTATTGTTTCTGTCCTTTATTATTAATTTTCATTTTCATATTATTTATTATTTTTATTTTTAAATCCTTTAAACATCGCAGTTGAGTAAATTAAGCTAATCGATAGACCCGTTGCTGAGATACGGCGATTTCCTTTTTCCATGTATTCGGTTCACCTGTAGTCAAGAGTGAAAATTCAGAGGCGACCTTACCCAATCTCCATCAAGATCGCACTAACGCATTTTTGCACCACCGCGAGCGCTGCGAGCAGTCGAGCTTGCCCGAATCTCAATTCAACCTATCGCATTCTACGCATGCCAGCTACACAGTAAAAAATATTTTTGTAAAATCGGAATGCGAAATTTCGTAAAAATTATTTTGATAAATAAGTGACAAACTTGTTTGTCACTTATATGAATATACGAACCTGTCCTTTCATTTTCTGTATTATTGACATTTTTAGTTTGTACTTTTGTTTGTAAAACTAGAAAATTAACAAATAAAAAATTGTGGACGTTTGTGGACAATAATTTGTTGTAAAAAGTACACATTTTTTTTACTGTGTAATCCGGCCAAGACATATATTACTGTCGTTATCATCGATATTCAATATAAATAAATTTGCCGTTAGTTATAATTGTATATCACTTTAGATTTAGCCTAATAACTCGACATTGTAAACAATAACATATATGTGGATATATGTATTAGGAGACAAGGTAGCGTCCTGATTCCAAGTAATTTAAAAAAAGCTTAATGAGAAGGTACCAAGTTGTTATACTCCAATATGTCGAAAGTGGATCGATGTTATTTGAAAATGTAGCAGCTGTTCGGAATTTTTAAGACACTTTCATGATGTAATTCGGACACAAGCTTTGAATCCCAGTTATGATCATAACTGTTCGGCAGATTCTGCGATATAGTCATCATGTGACGAAAAAGTTTCGAAATTGTTATAAAAGTGTCGTTTAGATGTCTGGTTGAGTAGTATATGGTGCACCCCATACCGATTCGACCTAGGTCGGACCCTCGACCTTTTCAATTCGATCGGTAATTTTTTATAATAATGTTCTAACTACAAAGATCACTCCATTTTTTTTTTTTTTGTAACTGTATGTACAATTAATTACAAACAAATAACGTAAATAGCAGTGCCGAGACCCAACTGCAGATTGAGTTTCGCCAAACTTTATTTTTTCTTTGTGTGTGTAAATATTTGTTTCGAACAAAGGTTTTTCGTTTAGTTATAGGACACATTAACTTCGCTACTGATAATCATTAGGTTTTCCGGTTATGTGTGATAAAAAACTACCGAATGAACAAAGGCAAGTTCATTTGCAGTTGTGAATGAGATATGTCTTCGTTTGAAACAGATATTACGCAATTGCCTGTGTAGACCTCGCCTACCGATTTAAATGTTCAGTACAATGAAACATGCTTTGGTTGGAATAAGTCGAAAACTTAGTTCCATTGAGTCTGGGCTTTTTTGAAAGGAAGAGAAGTACATTTCACTGAAACAAATATTTCTTCAAAATTCAACTAAATCTTGTAGTCAATTGAAGTGTATGTTTCATTTGCCATCCGTAACTGCAAGATTTAGTTGATTCCCACGAATTTTCTTTGGTGCTACTAAACCTTTTTGTGAGTGCGGTATCCATAAAAAAAAAATACAATCAGAGTCTTTATTTCAGTTGAAATCTTCTCCAGTGTGTATAACATGAATTCTTTAATCATTGCCTGGGTGGAACTTAATTTTCGTATTTTTTTATTTATGATTAAGCGCCGAGATATTTTTGAAAGAATGTAACATATTTGTGTTTAAACACTGTAAAAATATAGTGAACAAATTTGAATTAAACAACGAAAAAACTTGGATGTAGTAATGTGACATGAACTATTTGACGAACACCTGCTATCTGAACAGTGAGAAATCGAAGTGCAAAAATTGATGTGCTTTTATCTCATATGGAAGGAGGCAATTATCTCATATGGAACCCAAGGTCTGCGATTTCAAATACGTTTTTGAAAAGATCTCCCACAGAAAAGACTTGCAGTTCCAAAGTACTTGACGCACATTTTACATCGAAGATTTTTTATCTTTTCAAATTGCACTCAGCATACATCTTACACCGTTTACTGTTGTTCGAAACCAACGCACCCTTCGGCGTCTGACCTGTTCTGCGACGTTCATCGATCAGCTTTTCTTTGCGTAACTTAGACTTCAAGGGTTTAAGTCATTGAGGCTTGCTTCTTCTTGCACGAAGCTACCGTCGCCTTCTGATCGCTCGTGCATATAAACATTCTCCCTCGGCATGCATACAGAGTAAAAGTGATGAAGACGGGACGAGGAGGTAGAATCGAGCATACGTGCAGACATTTGGGTAGGAATCTAGCTGGATTCTTACTAGGCTCCTTACGTCCAACTCGGGTTCTAGTCAGATATCCAGTCAGATTTCAAATTGGATTCAGATCGGGATACCAGAATGGATTCTAATCTGAACTCCAGACAGGATGCAAGCTTCATCATACCTCAAAAATGTACAAGTTAAGTATAAAGTATGTTGGACTGTACTTTACGGAGGTAATTTTAACGTTTAATTGCATAAACCAAAAACATGCTTTTTATATTGAAAAAAAGTTACGAGTCTTCTTCGTAATCACTAATTAATTGGTAATAGATAATCGACATGTGGTCGTTTGTCTGAGGATTTTTTTACATGATCAGAACATGAAAGATCAATGGTATGGCGTTTGTTACAGGATCGTTTTTCGTTAACAAGCATAAAACGCCCAGATAACAAACATAAAACGCCCAGATAGTCAACCGTAGCACAGGTAAAGAAGGACAATTGCTTGCCATCAAGCTTTGCTGTTAGTCTAGACGCCAGACGTGGTGCTGTATGCAATTCGAGGTCGCCGAAATAATTTTGTTGGATTCGATAGATTTTGACCTCCCGATCACGAATATATAAGGTGTTTTGCGAAAATCCCGGTCGTTTAATTGTTAATCGCAATTGTTTGTTAACAGAATTCGTTATTGTTTTTTTCACTTCGGATATTTTTTTTTTCGTATACTTTGGTTGATTTTGAGTCGAAAATGTTCTTTGCAATTTTATAATTCAATAATTAATAATTAATTTATAATTCAGTTCGTTCAATAATTTATTTTTGCAAATAAATTATTGAAAGTTGCAAATACGCCAAAACTGCTCTACTTAATAAATTTGTAGCGCCGAAAATATAGGTCGTAGACGAAAATTGTAAAAGACTTTTATTCGCCAAATGAACCGAGGAATATGGAAAAAAATATGCGACATTGTGCGGACCGAATATTATGTTTTTCAATCACTCGTGCAACCGCAGTTTTTTTTTTTGTTATTCCGTATGCTCGGCTATTCCTTCACATCTCCGAAAAAACGGCGGTTGCACGACTGATTGAGAATCACTACGTGATAAGATCCATAGGAATGCGAAGAGCAGGTCCTTAAATGCGGGATTTCGTTCTCCTAAATGGTACATTTAATGTTAGTGCATATTCCGAAATCGGTGAAATTCGTGGGATATTTTTCAATGCCATTGGGCGCAAGGTTTAACATCTAAATAACCTCACTGTTAGCACTACAAAGGAGTGTGTAAAACGGTAGATTTTTAGGAGCCCATATACGTCCTTATACGCACTGGTCCATTATACTGCGTCGGTCCATATTCACCACTTTTACCCTATACGATCTTTCTTTTCCGATTTCATTAAAATAACCACCGTGTCGCAAAATCGTCATCTTCGCCAATGACCATTACTGGCCTGGGAGTAATAGAGCTTCGGGAGGGAGTAATCAGCCCTATTACTCCCTAGAGAGTAATAGAATTGTACTGCGCATGCGCACATGTGAATAATGATCATCGGTCAATAATAGGCTTTTTACCGCCCGTATCGCACTCAAGAAATGTGGTTATTTTAGCGCAGTCGGGGAAAAAAAATCATTTTAACACAATAATCCGCCTAAATATCTAGTTACTTCTCGTGATTCCTTCGTATTTTTACGTTGAAACATATTTCCTCCTTCGCCATCACCGAAATATTCCGGAAAACCGCTCAATTCACTTGATGAATTTGACACCAGCAGACGCCGCAGCGAGAGATGAAATTGCTCAAGATCTCCGCTTAATGTAACACATTTCGAAGCTGGGGAGGAAGCGTTAAGGTAGGGATACCTGGGAACAGCAGCATGACGCAATACGAGAGAAGTCTAGTCGACGACGTAATAACTTCTTAATATTTTACGCTTCGTCGAGACCCATTCCGCTTCGCTTGAAGCAACGACCCTTGAAAATCTATTCCTCATCTCGAAGGCGTACCGGGAGCGCGACTCAGAGAGAAATGAGTTGCAATAAGAAAGGTCGCTGTTACATCACTGGTTCAATGATGCTAAAATCATTATTACCGTGCTTGGAGAATACTGAGGCGAGCGACAAGTGTTTTTTCAACATTTTTCTTCGTTAAATGTCGTTTTTGTATTTTTTTTTATTTCAAATAAACGAATGTAAAATAAATGATTCGATGTGATGGTAAAAAATGGGCTCGGCTCCTGAAAGGCATGAGGTTATGATACACGCCATAGGTACATAGGCGGTATCGCCAGTATGCACCCCTATGGTTTAATGAAAGTGGTTCGTTCGCGCGTAAAGCGATATCCCCAATTTGGTAGCGAGTGGGAAGTGCACGCGGAGGAGGTCGATTGCTCGTGGCTAATTTAACCGCGCTCGCAGCACCGAGCTCCTCTTTGTATGTGTGTGTGTGTCTATGTGGGTGTTATCCGGCCGTTCCCCATGTTGCTTGTTGGCGGCTTAAGCGATGGGCGAAAGCACGCTCACAGCCGCGTGAGCACAAACGCTTCGTATTCATTTGGAATCTCCCTAATTTAGGAAGATTTATGAGCGACGTTCATACACAGTAAAGCATACAGGAGTGAATGTAGAACGTATACACGATGTAAAACGCCATACGTTTAACCCTGGTTTAAAGTGTACGCGGAACCGGAAGTGTAGATGTTTAGAGAACAAGTAGGCGGCGATCTCCGAACATAATGCACATGGTCGGCACAGCGAGGTCCCTTTAAAATCGCTGCGAATTAAAAACTGTAAGTTCTCGACATTCGTTAAATGTCATCAGACGGTGAGATTGATAGGTGCCCCATTTTTGCTAAATCCCAAACTGCAATGTCCGCTCCGAAAGGCCTTAAGTTGAGTTTCGTCGTTTTGCTATATTTCCCCCTACAGTTAATCCACTGTACTTACACAGGCGAAAGTATTGTTACATTTGAATACATCAGTATAGTGGAATAGGGTTTACTTGAATGAAATAAATTGTTATTAGAATGCAGATATGAGTGTTACTTGCTATAACTACATAAGTAATTTCATTTGCGCATGTACATGCACAGGCAATTTCTTTATATATCAAACAAACACTATATTTAAACTCAGCCAAATAGATGTCACACTTAAATTGTAAAAGAATCTAATTTACAGACCGGGCGCCAAGAGTGCTGTACACTCCCGTGTAGGGGCCTTATCAATTAATCATTTGTTCCCGTCCGCGGGGTTTGTATCAGTGCATGTGTTTTTGATTTAGCACGTTTATTTGGTATTTACCAGTGACGGGTAAGAGAAAGCGATGGTTCTGGTCAATATATTAACGGTAAAAATTTGCCAGATTCAACTCCATTGCATGTGCGTCAAATATTGTACGATAATAATATTATTCTGTATAATAATTGAACTCGTAGTTAAATCAACTTACCTTCGTTGAAAGAATTCGTAATAGAAATTAATCGAATCTATACTAGTTAATGTTCAAAATGAATATATTGTTGATATACATAACAAATGTATTAATTTCAACAATATATCCTATTGGACACAAACAAATCCACTAGGTATGCCATTTAATGTATGGTTAAATAAAAAAAAATATACAATAAAATGCTAGTACGCCGATATACAAATAGCTTATTCGCCCGATCTAAATTTTATTTCAACCAAGCAAATCATTTCCCAAGGTGTTCGTGTGAAATCAAGCTTGATATATTATTGCGACGGCTGGTCCATCAACGAGTATCTTCTCCAAGCAACTGTTTATTAAGCCTACTAAAAGATCTAACGCTAGACAATTCCTTTTTAAAATACATCGAGACTATTTATCTCCGAGATAAATCGAAACGATTTATTTGCACGAACGAAAGACTCGGAACGAACGATCTACCAGAGTAGAATTGCAACCCTTTGGTTGTGTTATCAGCAAGGAAGAAACAATTACGCATGACATAGAGACTGTGAAGTTTGAAGGTGCGCACACGTACACGCACACGCGCACGCACACGCAGCTCCGTCTATAAAAGTGGCATGGTAGTAGATGGGTGAAGGGGTTGGCCTTAATCAAAAGGTAGCCGTCCTCATCGCGAAGCCGCTTCAAGCAGGTGTCCGTGTTTATATAGCTTTGCTGTTCCGAGCCTCGGGCGAGTTAGCTCAAGGGTTCGTTGGTCCCGTTCGAGGGTGTTTGCAGGTCGAGGGAAGAGCAAGCCAGCCGAGTGGCGTTTCGAGTGTCGAGACGTCGTCATCGTCGTCGGGGCAATAGGCGAAGAAGGGTGCAAAGGCAAAAAAAAAAAATACCTCTCGCATATACCGTGTATACCGGGACAGAGAAGGTCGCGACTAGAGTAGGAAAACTGAGAAAATTGCCACGAGCAGAATAAGGGGAAGGTGTTAAGGTTGGTCGGATTTAATGGGGTATAAAGGTATAAAAATGATGTCGCCTCTGAGAGTCAGAGGTAGAATGAGCGTTGGTGGGGATAAAAAAAAATGAAGAAGCAAGTGAGAGCGAACGAATTTGCGAGAGACGAAGAAAGAAAGAGAAACGAGAAGGGTGAACCCAAACTCCACCCCCGTGAGATACGGTCAGCCGCGACGGTATTTCATTCTAATGGCCAGATGTTGTCGCCTCTCCGCACCGGCCACACGATTTAAGGCCCGTTCACACGTTCCGCGGGTTCTTGCCGCCAACACAAATTCACCAACACTCCCTTATTACTCGAGACTTCTTCGTCATCTTCGCGTTTCCACCCATACACTTTTGGCCGGAAGTCGGGCCAGCGCCTCTTGGCACCTTTCTAATAACGACTGTACAGAGGCGTTGTAATCTGCGGCACAGCGTTCGCTATTTATTATTGCTGTCCCGTGTCTTCTGCGATGGGTCTCTTTTAAACATATATTTTTCATAGCGTATGAGTATTGGGGATACAAGATAAGGATACCTAATAAGACAATTGGAGATAAAGATTCTCTCCGAAATTTTGTTTTTGACTGCCTAACTAACTATTACTTTCGCGCGGAAGTAAAAAACTTTCTTTCTTCTGGTTATCTCGTTAGAGTAGAGTATCTTTCGAAACGCTCAATGAAGATTGGCCAAATTTGTGTGACATCCTCGGAAGACCGATGCGTCTGTTCGTGAATTTTTTAAGATTTTTTTAAATCCCGATATGTTGGTTTGATTGAATGTTTCATTCGTAGAAAGAGAATGTATCGACTTTTTGATGAGCGTTCTTTTCATTTTAGTTTGGATTGCTGTCGGCGATAGCTATGATAAATCCTTTTGCCTTCAGCTTCAGACGGTTTTCAGATTTGTAGGTCGTCTTCTTCGAAATTCGTAAAAACACATCACATTTTTCTTCCAAAACATTTCGAGTCTGATCAGAATTCCCTTCGCTTATTTACTTCTAAGATTTCTGATGGATAATTATTTCTCATTTTTCATAGTTACTCGCTTCGATACTCTTCTTAGCTCTGCCGTTGGAACAGGTAAAAATATTTCAACTAACGGTGTTACAATTTTGTTTGTCGATGGTAATGTGTTGAATTTTCGAATGTAGAAATTGCAAAAAGTGTGGTTGCGCTGTAGCTTTTGCAAATTTTGAGTTATCGGGCTATGAAACTTTCTAAAGAAGTTGACTAGCATCAAACAACTTTTGTTATTGAATTTTCAAAGAATTGGTCGAGGAGTCTGCATTTTCAGATATTTAGAATTGTTTGAAAAATGTTTTTTTACACTCTGGCTCTTAGTTATTGAGATTTAGGGGGAAAAAGTTGTACACAAATGGACAATTATTGATCGATAATCCCTAGTAAATTTGGTAATAATCGATCCGTCTGTGTAATGTGACGTATTTTTCTCGAACTGAGTTCGGGAGCGGGGAAAATCGGGAAAGATATCGGAAACTCGAGAACGTAACCGGCCACTCTCGCTCATATATTCGGCAGCCGGTAGGGCACCAGTCAATTTTTGATTCGCCGGAATTAACAAACCGGACTAATCGGAGGTCGATTGGGACTAAGCTCGACCCCCGGAAACCGTAAGTTAATTTTTGTATCGCCGGAATTACCAAACTAGACTAAACTGGCGGTCGAGTGGGACGAAGCTCGACGTCCGAAACGGCAAAAGAAACAAAACCCAACGAAAAACGAAACCGTAATGGAAACCGATACGAACCGTATCGAACGAGAGCTAATAACGAATGCACTTACGAGGGTGGACGGTAGCGGAATGCACGGGTTACTCAGGATGTGGGTTACGGTAGAAGGGTCGGAATACGTGGCCGGTAAAATCACTAAAACTTAACCGAAATCAAAACGAGAACTCTGAAACGCAAGAACGCGACAACATTAATTATTGGCGAAAGCCGCGGAAGCGCACAGAAATGAAATGAAAACTGAGACGTTAACTCAAAACGGCACTAATGCACGCGAACGGAGGAAGCGCGGCAACGGCAACGCAAGCGGACGTATCGCGGGACCGGGAGCAATCTTTATTTTTAAAGCTTACCCAAAAGCGGCCGAATAATCCATAACGAGCGGAAACCAGAGCACGCACACCCACGAGAATACCATTGGGATCGCGGCACGGTAGCTAGATCCTGGATCCCATAGAGATAAAAATATTTTTCACGGGAGCGCTGCTCGAAGAAACGAAACGCTATCGTAGATATCACCACGTAGGTAACGGTAGAGCGAGAGCACTGCACGCTAGCGAGACTACGCACGACGCGACGAGAACAGAAAAAAACCCTGACTGCAAAAATCGTACAATTGAAATAATTAATGCATGTAACGATAATTATGAACGTCAATAAACAATAATAGCAATAATTAACAATAAATAATAATAAGATAATTAATTAATCGTAATTATATCAATTTCCCGAGTAGAAATTTATTCAGGCTGGAAGCTGGCCCTTATCAGGCCTGCCCTATCAGCCTGATCTGGCCCATATCCGGAAAATATATCAGGGCCGGATGTAGTATATAACGCCATTTCGAATACGGCCCCGATCAGGCTACCAGATCCGGGCCAGATTTTGGCCCTGACGCAGCCCTAATCACAGCTTATTGCTAATTTGGACAATAAAATTGATAAAATAGTTAACTTGCTCCCCATTCGAATACTCAATTATCATTGTTTTTTATTATAGTTGATCCTTTGTCTCTCTATGAAGAGAGACAATTTTATCTCGGAAAAAACGATATTAATATTTCAATGAGCAAATGACTTGCTTTGTACTTTATAAAAATCACTGAAATGTTTCGAACGTGTATTGTTTAGACTTTGAATTCTTATACCACGATAACCCAGTAAACACTTCTGTTTTCAGTCACTTGAATAATTAATCGGTGAGTTATTTCCAATCGCCAATCGCGATTTTCTTAACAATTGTTTATTGTGAATGGGTAAACGATTGGCAATAACATTTAGTTACAAAAGTTAGTCAATTGTTATTTTTTCCAGACAATCCCTAGCATAGACTTAACGATCCTTGCAGTATAAATTTTATCAGTGCCTGATGTATTGTCAGGACCACATCAGGACCCAATAAGGCATGACGGAACAGGCTGCCCAGGTTGCCCTGACAGGGGAAACCTTATAGAATTATTTCATGTGACCCAGATGCTGGTGGTGTCTGACCAGCCTGATCAGACAAGTAGAGGCATGCCCTACTATAACCTGATATGGCCGTGATGCTGGCGACATGAGGCTGGCCTGACAGGGCAACTCTCAACGATACTTGACCTGGCCCGGATCCGTGTGCTACCTGGCCAGCCTGATCCGTCAGGCTTTACTGATACCTGATGTAGCCCTGACAATACATCAGCCAATATTCTGCTGGATAATACGACCTAGACATTATCACGGCATGCCTTACGATAACTCATTGTGGCCCTGATGCTAGTTACGTCAAGCTGTCCTAATAAGAAGATCCTTACCGACATTTGACGTACCCCGGATCCGGCTGATATCCGGCGAGTTTGATCGGTCATGCCTTAACAATACTTGAGCTAGCCCTGATAAGACATCAGACAGCCTGATTAAATTTTCACTCGGGTTATTCATAATCTTCGCTACAGTCGGGAGACGTCTTCCCTCACAACCCAGTACAGCCAATCTTTGCGGTCACGAAACGGATTAAACTTATGATATATCTGAATAGGCTTTCGGTCCGTTGATGGCGAAGTTGGCGTCAGTCTCACACGCAACGGTTCTGGCTACCCCCCGAAGTCACCCAATCCCGCGGCACGATCAGTACTTGGGTGAACTGCGCGCTGGCTAGTTACCCTAATTTCCATGAAGCTTAATCGTAGGATTTTTTACAATTAGATGATTATCTGTATCAAATCTGTGATATTTAATACTAAACATTGTTCAGTGTTAGTCAATTCGCGTACTAAATTTTCATTCGATAAATCCAAATTTGTTGAATTATAGTTTTATTTGTGATATTTTAAAAATTTTCAAAATCAGAGCGCGTAGCGTAGCGTGTGAACCATATTCGGAGAGTGTAGCGCATCGCACTTATTACCGAGCGCGTAGCGCGACGTGCAAACGACGAAACGACGTATAAAGGCTGTGAGTGCCTTGAAAATATTCGAAAGGGACAATTTTGGGGGGTTTTGGGGCGGAGTGTGCCAATTAGCGTCTCTGCGCCGGCAGAGCGCTGACGCGTTGGTTTTAACTCGGACTAGCAACAACGTGCTCGCTTCGCTCGCGCTTATTTAATTTCCTTTCGGTCAGGTGTGCCGACCTTACCAACGAAACGGACGATCCTGATTCGCTACGAAAACTGGCTTCACGATTTCGATTATTTCTATATATTTATCTTGATCATTCGAGTGTCATGTCTTTTTTAAGAGGGGATGGATATTCTTTCCGTTCTAAACCATTCATTCGTCGCACCACTCTCGTAATGTGAAACTCACCTCTTCTAACTCTCGAGAACTTCGAAGACTTGACGAGAATAACGATATAGTCAACAGTGGCGGAGCAAAAAAAGATAAAGACCGAGAGAGTGAAGGATCCTTGTAACTATGTGGATGGAGCCGTAGGCTAGCCGGTACAACGGTAATGGTTGCGCTACAATGATGAATACTGTGCTCACTTCCGGTCACCGATTCCTCGACTGTCCACGGAACAGTAAACGCATAAAAGAATCTGGGTAATGGTTACGAGAATATCATCGTTTCATTCCAATAATTCTTTCACAGTAACGACGTATGATTTATAATATGACTAATAATACCTGTCTGACATTTAATATAATCTGGATCATGTGTCCCGATCTCCTCATATTTTCTGGCAACGCCAAACAAATTGCCAACCTACTTTACACTTTATGTAAAAACACGATTCTGAAAAGTTAGCTAAATCGAGAGTTGATCATGCAAAATCCAAGTTCCAGACTCTCGAGTTTAACGAGGACCGCACATTCTACCTGTTTTGTTTGTGTTCTCAATTTCTTTAACTTAAAAAAGCGGCAATTTCATTCGCAAACGCGAAATGAGACTATTCGAGGGATTCTTCTATGGAGCAATGTCGGAAATGTACCCTGTTCAACAAACAACGCGGTAGGGAGATGACACGGCAAAACGGAACCCTGGGGTGAAACGCACCCATGTCCGCTATTTGTAACGAGATATTTTGTACATGTCCCGCGAAAAATTCGTAAAAATAGTCCGTATTGCTCCGGATTTCTGTTTTTACGCTCTCTATCCTGGTTTGTTAATCACCACTTCTATTTTCTCGTATTCGGATGGCCGAAGGGTGAAAACGTGAAAAAAAAAACAAAGGAAAAACAATATATAAATTACAGTGCTTCGCAGCGTCTAGTTAGCACGAGAATAATAAATTCCATTAAAAGTAGTAGTGGTAAAAGAGTGCAGGTAACAACGACTGCCACCAACTTGGTTCACGCAGGTAAAACGACGTCTACCCCTGGAGCAACGGACGAAAGAGCGCCCTTGGAAAGTTTTTAATTGCCGAGCAACTAGAAGGGAGACTTTACCTTTATTTTTTTTCGCACCGATTCCCGCGGCAGTAGAAACAGCGGCAGATCGACGAAAGGCTAAAAAGCGAAAAAAAGTTACTCGGTAGTCGGGTCTGAAAATATGATCCAATTTACTTTATTTTTTTTTTGTTTTCACGTATGTCCATGTAGGCCATTCCACACAAAGTCGGGCAGGCTTCATCCTTGCTGCTGTTTCTATTTTCTTTGTTTCTCTTCTGACTAACGCGGATCATAATCTCACAAAAAAGTGCTGTTCGCCAATTAAAAATGAATAAATGAAACATTAATTCATTTTTGCTTCCTCATGGAGGAAGCTTTGTTTTTACACTTTATTAATCAAGTTACAGAGTATTCGAGACTTCAAAAAGCAATTAACTGTTATCTCAACGAAGCATTCATCAAGAGTATCGAAGCTAGAGCTGTTAGAACTGCATTGCCGTCATATGCCATTGAGTAAAGTGATCAATGGCTACATTGCGTTCAATTGTTTTATTGGTTTTTCTGCTACGTACGGCAGCGAATATGAAAAATTTTGCTTTTCAAACAGTTTTATACTAAAAAGAACTGATGTTTCATTCAATGTCTGCATATCTAAATACATATATACACCCAGAAAAATAATTTATTTGACGGCTACTATTTATTTGGTTAAAGTAAAATATTTATTTAATTTAAATAGATATTTTAGTTAATCCAAATAAACGGTGGCCGTCAAATGAATTATTTTTCTGGGTGTACCGATGTCCGGTAAACTATTTATGCGATAGTCAGGTTGCGGGGAAGTTTTTGATCGCGCAGGGAGTCCCCCTAACCCCAACGAACGTTTCGTCTTTTTCTATCCAGCGAATTTTGTCGGCACGAACCAGTGTGGGAACATACAGTTTAATTGACCCATCGATAAATCAGACAGTGGAGTTCTGCGTAAACAGTGCGTATATCGCTATCCGGGGTATTCATCGGCAGCCCATATGCAACCGCTGTGCCCAAGGGAATACAGGCTTCTGTCCATTTGTTCACATACGCATCGTATATATATATATATATGTACACACACACACACAAACAAAAGTATATATATATATACTTTTTCTGTACCCCAGGTCACTGTGTGACCTGGGGTATAGAGGAGCACTTGCCACACGTACGTCCCCGCCAGTATTCCAATGCTTACCCATGAATTTTATTTATAAAAATATTTTTATAAAATCCGCGACCTCGAATGATTTTTTGGTTTTCATGAGTCACGAGGGTCTGCGAACGACAGCATCCGATAGTTCGTTTTACCCGGAATTCTTTTGTTATTCCCACCATTTTAAAGACCCGCTTTCACATGCTCGCTGACGGTAACCAGACATTTTCGAAATTCAATGCACTAAGTCGTTTATATCCAACGTGCACATATGTGTGCGTGTGTATTGTGCATACTTCCCCTAAAAATCGACCTTTATTTCTCCTGATCAAGTAATTTTCTTGTGGTGACGACAATGTGGGCCACCGACCAACAAAGTGCAAAGGCCACGCCAAGTGCACTGTGAAAGCCTGAGCTTGGGAAACGCTGAAAATAATGAATTCACATAGTTTTTTAGCTTCCATGTGGAGGAAGATTTGTAAATAAGAGAATAAAGAAAATTAACAGATATTTTTCGAAAATATCATTGTAGATAATCACCATCGTTGCGATGTTCAAGAGTTTTCTCGCTATGCATATTTGACGATGTATTTGATGACAACTCTGCAAATTTTGAAACTTTTGTTGAACATAAATCAAAGTCACAATACTCGTATGGAGTCAAATGTGAAAATTTGCTTAAAAAATGCAGTTTTTTAAAAGATAATCTGTACCAAGGTTTTGAAAGACTTCCATAGGTTTAGTAGTGCATGCTCTGCAGCAGAAAATGTTCCTTCGCTGTAAATTAAGACTACATCGGTGTTTACAGTCCAAAGATACTCATGGGTTCGGATCTCCGGGAAACGAAACAATTTTCTCAGCCTCTTCCAGTTGAAAATGACTGGGTAGCTACATTTTTCGGTATCAATGTGCATTGTAACGGGGCAATTGTTGCCTGCTACTGATTTGACCAGTCCAGCTCGATCGTTGATTCACAAGGCGATTCTATAGGGCCTAATTAATAAGAAAGGGTTATTTGTAATGCGTTTGTTAGAATATTTCATGGAACCGCGCCTCGGATGAAAAAGCGGGCCGGGGAGACAGATATGTCGTGGGAGAACAGTGGAGACTCGTCGATGGACTATGCCTCTCTGTGCCAGAGACTCATCCCGAAGAATCGTGGAGAATCCCGTCGCCTATCACTGCTGTTGGAGTCGCTATCGATGCGGTTTATAGAGGCAGCATCCCACAAGATTTATTGCGACGTCTTCATCCCGTCTTCATCCCGTCTTCATCCCGTCTTCATCCCGTCTTCATCCCGTCTTCATCCCGTCTTCATCCCGTCTTCATCCCGTCTTCATCCCGTCTTCATCCCGTCTTCATCCCGTCTTCATCCCGTCTTCATCCCGTCTTCATCCCGTCTTCATCCCGTCTTCATCCCGTCTTCATCCCGTCTTCATCCCGTCTTCATCCCGTCTTCATCCCGTCTTCATCCCGTCTTCATCCCGTCTTCATCCCGTCTTCATCCCGTCTTCATCCCGTCTTCATCCCGTCTTCATCCCGTGAAGTAATCATTAATATCGTAAGGGTCTTGCTACAGTGGGGACTAAGTACTACTGCGTGACGGAGTCACCTGTGTCTCTCCCGCACGGTTATCAGCATTACGCTGTTGCGGGAGAACGTTGACGAATTCCCGAAAAGGGCCGAATATGGACGAATATTGCGCAATTGGCACGGGTGGAAACGCATTAACGAGAACGATCAGCCCTTTCTGTTGGGTTCATGAGCGAGCTGGTCAGCGGGGAGTTTTCCCGAGTGCTCCAAGACTCAGTGCCTGATGAACGAGCGAGTCTTGCCACCCGTCGTTGCGGGCGTAACTGTTGTCGAATCGGTGAGTTTCTTCGTCCCGGCCTTATCATTTTGGGTAGCATCGTGTTAGATAATTGTGTAGAATATTTTGCGCATGTCGTGCGAACGTTTTACCGAGAATATTGTATTCGTCGGCGTACTTCGCCTGGCCCATTCCCGAGAGAACGCGGACGCCGTCGATCAGAGGACTCAAACTGTGTCGCGCGTCAAGGGCGTAACGTGTTGGGATTTTCCGCTGCACCATAATTAACTACATATGTGAAATGCACACCAATTTTAAGTAAGTATAAGCAAGTAAAGCCAAAAATTTGTAAGTATTTAAATACACAACCAAGGCAATTTTAATAGGCACTTTCCTCTAAACAGCAAGTGCCTAAAAAAGGATCTCTTCGTAGGGTTCATAAAAAATGTATGACTACCCGGTTAGAAATTCAGCCACGGCCCCAATACGGACATTATCAGGCTTGCTGCAGTGCCTCAGCAGGTTATAGTACGACAGCCTGAGAAGGGCCTTACATGAAATGTAACGTAGTGGTTGATAAGGCCGTGAACAGGCTGCCTGACCACGGTCTTATCAAAGTGCCAGGCTGCCCCCTAAGCGAAGTATAATATATATATATTATTTATTAGCGTTATTTTATCAGACTTGTGAACATTTTACATTTGTTTTTCGCATTAAATTAACTAATTACTACAATGTAAATCACAGTAAAATTAATTTTTATTTCACTCATGGTCGGACTCGAACCAGCGACCTTGCCGATGGGGACTGCGATGGTGGCGCCTTAACCAACTCGACGATTCCGAACTTGAGAATCGTAATATCGAATTTGCTTTTAAGCTCCGGAAGAAGTATGTACACGACTATATATACTTTCACAGTCCCACTACGCATGCATTCCCAGCCAAAAATAAAATTTAGTGACAATTTCGTACAATTTCTAATGAGATAAAAATTGGAAAAATCAACCATGTGAAATATGCTAGTGGAACATTGATTTTGGATAACAATAGTGTAAAAAAAATTATAATAAATAAAAAATACGTGTTCAACAAATGATCAGGAAATATTTTTTATTAAATCGTTTGAATTATTCAAGTTATTTATTAACGTATTAAATAATTCATACATCCAAAGTTCGTTGCAAGATTTGGTAAACATTTTTTTCCAACGTAAGAAAATTCTATAAAAAATGCACATCGACTGTAAAAAATGTACGACTTTATTTGAAATTAGGAAAAAAGGTTCACTGATTTTTTTCTAAACATTTATTTTTTAAGTACGTTAGTAATTTTTTTTTTTTGTTTTTTTTATTTCATTATGCAGAATCAATGTTCTTGGCACTTTTAATACTGTTCGTTTCGGCGTGTTACGAAGTACTGAAATTTATATGAAATTTAATTTTCGGTTGAAGATGTATCCACAAAGCATTCTTCAATTGTGATGTATACACTATGCAAAGGTAAATGTAAACTTTTCGTGAAAATAGGGTTCTTCAGGCCATGAAGTTTAAAATATTCAAAGATTTTAATGTTGAACATTGGGATGTTCACCTCATCAACTGCTGCTTAAAAGTTGGATATCAATCCTTAGTTGATACTTAGGAATGGAATACTATTAAACCACAGTGAAATAACAAGATATTCAGAATGCTGTACAGATATCTAAAGTTAACAAAATTATTTTGATGCAGTACCTATGGCAGACCTGATAACGCCCCTACTATGGCCGGGCCGAATATCCACTCAATTCCTTTACCATCGATTAACAAGAACTGCCCGATCAATGCCTGATCTGGACCTCATCTTACTAGCCGTAGGCTAGCCTGGTCATGCAAACCGTGTGTACGTCAGATCTGGCCCAGGTAAGGCTTTCCATAAAACGGCAAGCCTTACCGTTTCTTCATCACAACCTGATCAGTCGTAGGGCATACCTGATCACATTTCTACGCGGGTAATCCGGAACGGTTTCGCTCCAAAGTCAAGGCGGGCCTTTTCCGAGTGAAAATTCTGGATGGCAGATGGCGAGACTGTCACTTCAAAGGCGATGATGACCCGGTAGAATTCACTCAGTTCCCACAGGTGTTGGGAAGCGTCCTGATGGTCTCGGAGCAAAGAGCGGGATCTTTTGAGCAATATTCGGCAGCTAAATCTCATCGATATTTCGTGTATATACCGTTCGAATTGGCACTAGTAAGCAGGCGTATTACCGTAGTACGAGTATGCATTTTTCAACCGTAACTGACATCATACGCGAAAACTTCATTTTTGGTTTGAATATATCAGTTTTCAGTTTTTCAGTTCTTAAAAATTTCACTTTTTAAAAGTGCGCCTTTAAAATCAGAAGTCACAGACATTTTTTTCTCTGGTAATCACTAGCGTCGTAGCATTGCTTGGTACTTATAAGGACTGATAAGGCGTTTTTTTCGTACGGCAGCCAGTGTGGAACTAGCGACATTCCAATTTTCCAGTTACTGCAGAATCCCGCTTGTAATAATGTAATGTGGATACGCAATATTTCGCACAACGACAGAATATATTATAATATTTCGTTCCTGTTATATGTTCTCGTCACACTCGGGAAGTTTCTCAGTAGCTCTAACAAGCTTGTGAATCGTTGCTCGACACTCTCGAAAGTTGGTACGAATTATAATTTTTATAAAAAATAAATGTACAGGCGGTTGGAAGCAATGTTTCCACAAGAATGAAAATTGGATAAATTTTACATGACTCCTAGTAAGCATGTCGCCAGGTATTTCACGATGAGGACAGATTTTTCGTACACACTAGGAACAAAAGTTTACATATTTAATAAAAATGTCTCGCCCTCACAGGGCCACCATTTTTTTCTCTCGTTAATTTAACCATTCTTTTTTTTATTAAGTACAAGTAATTTTGAACTATGAAAAATGGCCTTTGCCAAAATGACACAAAATAATCGTGAATGTCTGTGAAGGGCTGTTCAACCACTTTCCGTGAAGAAATTTGTTAGGCAGTCCCGACTTACGATCGGATCACGATCGGGAGTTGTTAGGGATTCCCAAAAACGGGCGTCCTTGTAAGAATCCGGACGGATAGCAATTTGGATGATAAAATCGGTAATCAATGCAGCTAGGGACGTTGCGAGGACACTAAATAGGATGTCCTTATAAGAATCCAGTTGGATTCCGATTGGAACTTTGCAATAGTGCAGCAGTCAAGTTCCGCGCACCGCAAAAACTACCTTAACTTGTAGTAAGCATTTGTTAGGAAACATTAATTTTTAGATTCTTTCGATAAGACACCCATTCGACTTATTAGTGTGAAAGCTCATGCATGCATTTAAGAGCATGTGAAACATCTTTCCGAGTGTGTCTCTCTCGCACTCCATAGTGTTTCACATGCTCTTAACAACACAACGATATTAAGAGTTATACGAAAATGTGTATCAAGTAAAAAAAAATGCAAACGTTATTCACTTATTGTCGTTTATTTATTATCAACTAATTAGTGATAACAAAGGAAAATCATAAATGAATTCTGGCTAAACCAATTGTTAATCAATTAATTATTACTCAAACTGTTAAATAACAATGAGTAACGGATTATTAACGGCTAACTAATTCATAATCCGACAGCATATATAATTAATCAACAACAGTTAATTGATCGGCTACTCATAGTAAATCAATAATTATTGACTATAGTAGACTGACAAATGCGCCTCACTGCATACGAATATAAAAAACGCTTCGTGCTCTGTGCATACGTTTTACGTTCAAGTATTATTATTATCGGTATTTCTGCTTTAAAGAATCATTGTCGATACAATTTTTTTTTTTTTTGAAACATGACATCGAGACTTCAAAATTGACATTAACAATTAAATTAATATTCACAAATATAGGCGTCCAAACTAGGGCAATCAAATGTCTATAACTCTTTAAGTTTCAAATGAAGATTAAATGTTTCTGAGATCTGAATAGCTGAGTGGGTTAAGGCGCAACATTCCCACTGCACGACCCAGGGTCAACGGTTCGATCCCCAGCGAGTGACAAAATTAACAACGTTTCTTCCGGGATATTCTTGTGCCTGTCAGTTGAATAGGTTCATGTATATAATTAAACGTGAAAATTACCTCCAAAAAGTATAGTTCAAGGTCTTGTTTACATAATTGTACAATTTTTTAGCTGAGATTCAAATTGGATTTTGATCGGGATTCTGGACCAGGATGCTGGTTTGGAATCCCGATCCGAACTCAATCTGCGACCGTTACATCTCACTTCGCAGACTTGACTAGATATCTGACTGGATCCGAAGTTATAAGTAGAGAGTCTAGTAAGAATCCAGCTGGGTCCCTACCCAAATTTCCGCACAGGTTGGATGACCACTGAGGACGTGTCGATACCTTGGTCGGTCCGAGATTTGGTATGTCAGTTGGTGGGCAATTTGGGAAAAATGCTCTTTTGTATATCCAGTCTTGTAGATATGCGTAGCAATCTCCAAAAGTACCTAAAATGTATTCATAGATATAAAATTTGGACCGCAGAGCGGATCCGTGCGGAGGGCCGGGGACGAGCGGGCCATTGCTGAGTTTCGCTAATGAAATTGCGATCGACGGACCCCATCTCTCAGCTAACTCGCGAAAATCCTTCGTTACACAGCGGGCGGCATTTTCTTCTCCCGCGTCTTGAATATGGGTTCTACGTTTGCCGTACCGAAAGTTTTTACCTCAGTCTCTATTTGCACGGAATTCAATTTAAACTCCTCAGGCAGTGCCGAAGACTCCTTCGGTTACAGGAAGAGAAGGTGGCTCTGCTTCCGTCCCAACCCTTCGTCTGGTGGTACGCGAATGAATTTTCCGAGTCGTCGTCTTTGTTCGTTGCGATGACGTCGTGTTTAAACTTCGCCGCTTCTGTGCGGACGAGGACGATGACGACGAACGAACGAACGAACGATATTCTTCGAGAAATATACTGTGCCCCTGCGGCTGACTGGCTTGCTTTTACGAAGGATCTCGAATATCGCTATACAGGTCTGCCATAGCCGACGTTCTTCGATTTTTGTAAGAATTTTCACGCCCTCTTTTCAGATGGAGAAGTTGCCGAGCAACGGATCTTTTTTTGTCAGTTCCCGATAATCGGGAACGCGAAGTTAACGAGAAAACCTCATCGCCGTGGTACTTGGTTTCATTGAATAGACGAGATTGAACTTCCGTTCGCGTTTCATTCCAATGTTCAATTTTCTTGGAGCGAATGCGTAACAATAGGCTCCACGTGCTGCGATTTCCATCATTATATATATATATAAAATGATGGTATCGATTGATTCTTACCACATTTAATAGCGAAAATTCGTTGATATCAGTCTACTTCTGTCGCAAGTTTCGGCCTAATAATTAAACAATTGCTAAAGCTAGAGCGTGAAAACACTGTTTAAGAAATTCATAATCTGCTGAAAGCTAAACGAATGATTCAACTAGCGCACACGCGCACGCGCACGCGCACGCGCACGCACATAAATATGATTGTTTGACATTTTAGAACATTCTAATCATGTTTACAGGGAAATCTCGAAAAAAAATGCATGAAAACTTCCTCTAGGAGGAAGTGAAAGTCTTGACGCTATCGCCGTTGCCATTGCCGCCGTATTCCAAAAAGAGGGCGGGGAAGCAGAGAGGGGAGTGATAAGCGTCTCTGGCGGTCTCTCTGCGACCCCATATATATGTGCACGGTACGAACACTCTAAAAACAAGCGTGTTTCAATTCGCTTTAGGTTTATTAAGGTAGTTCTTGTATTTTTATCAAGTGTAGATAGGCGAGCAAATATAATATCAAATGACAGGTCAACATACGTAGAGCATATTCGCAGAGTTTGGAGTCTGTCCACCGTTTGGTTTTTTAGATATAAGCCTGTAAAATTTACCAATTTTACATGGCAATACCAGCACCAAAGTGGGAATACCGGTTCGAAGCGCATATTCATGAAATATGTTCATATTTATCGACTAGAAGAAGAAAAAAAAATTGTTTACCCGATGCAATTAACGTTTCTGAACATAGTAATAAGATAGTACACTGATTGACCGTACTATTTATAATTAAAATGACACTTTCGATGAACTTTCGGCAAATTTCCGACAAGCTGTGAGTGCCATGTCCCAGTCGAGCCAATTATTTTATCTCGCTTGAACAGAGAGCCAATGGGAGACACCATCTTCTTCGGCAATCGCACAAATATATAACGTAGAAATTGAAAATGTAACATACATTTTTTTTTTTTATATTAGCATCAACACATTTATAATATTCGCAACGGTCGTTTCGAAATGACCTTTACGTCGAGGCTGCTCTGTCACTCTTACACCCACTGACTTCATGAGGTTATGATAGTCCAGCGGGCAATCCGCCGGCCACCAAAATTACGACGTTACCAAATTGTGTTATCTCATAAAAACATACAACTTCAACTATAGTCAAATTTGTGACTTTGCTTTGCCATTTTCCGATTATTGTGAAGGTTTTATCGTAAAGAAAATTAAGGAATAATTAATCTAAGCATACGTTGATTTTTATATGAGAAATCGCACATACTTGTTACTAATAGCAATAGTTTTTCACATGACTTTAAAGTACTGCAAGAACTACCTTAATCGTGCGGTCGCTTTTTACGCACGTGGTTGCGTGTTCTTACCCAACAACGCACTTCGAGCGTGTTGGTATAACACATCTAGAACCACCTTTTCGCATGTATTCATTTGTTATACTTTACTTGGCTTGTTAAGCCCTGAGCTACACGCAAGCCCATGTCCCAAATGCGAAAAAAAAACAAAATTAGGGTTGTTCTTTTTAATGAACCTCATGTAATCGACTCGTTTCTAAGGTTCCGGAATTATTATCCAGAGACGCGGTGGCGCCAAGTACTTAAAAAAAGTTTTAGGCGAGAGCTACTAAGTAGTTATATCCGAGAATGCCGGAGGGCGAAACTTTGAGTCGATGTTATTTGAAAATGACACATCGAGTCGGAATTTTGAAGAGACTTTCCTCATGTAATGCGGCTTCAAGCGTTCCAACATGCCCAATTACCATCATAATTGTTCAGCAACTGTTGCGTTATGGTAATTGTGTGCCCCTAAAATCATGAAATTATGATGAAAGTGTCGTGAAGACTTCTGGTTCTTATTGCGAGTTATCGCTGCGGTCAGCTCAGTTGTCCAACAAAGGAGTATGTGGCATATTGTATTATCATTTAAAGTTATACTATACAATGCTTCTTTAATTGTGTAATTTTGTCGCAAATGTTATTTTTTAAATTGTCTCGTTGTATCGTTGAATCCAACGTCGAACCAATTGAAATTTCTGAAGTCAGTAATATCAGTGATATTGAGTATCAAGCGGTGCAAAATTTTTTTGGCGGAGGTCGATTCACATTTGTGGATTCAAGCGCGCATTATCTCGCATATGGATTATGAATGGGAGGTCTCGATCATGGAACGTCTTGCTCTCTGGAACTGACTGTTTTGAATATTAGAGTCCGGGAGGCTCGAATATGCCAGCGACAACATTGACAGGGTTTTGTTGATCCTAGTTTTCGATCATGCAGTGAAGATTTCCGACTCGGGGAATATATCGTCCGATCGACCGGAAGATGCGTTTAACAACAAATCCGAAGAGCCTGGAAAGAGCGAAGTGAAAGAGAGCGATGGGCAAAGGAGAGTGATGGGAACAAAGAGAGCCATGGGAAAAAGGAAAGCAATGGGGAAAAAGAGCGGTGGGAAAAAAACGACTGTAGGAAAAAGAGAGCGATGGGTAAAAAGAGAGCAATGGGAAAAAAGAGAGCAACGGAAAAAAAGAGAGCAATGGGAAAAAAGAGATGGAGGGGGAAAAACGAGAGCGATCGGAAAAAAGCGAGCGATCTAAAAAAAGAGAGCGATCGGGAAAAGATAGCGATCTAAAAAAAGAGAGCGATCGGGAAAAAGATAGCGATCTAAAAAAAGAGAGCGATCGGGAAAAGATAGCGATCGAAAAAAAAGAGCGATGCGGAATGAGCGAAAAGCGTGATCACCCGTTATACGTGTCAATTACTCTTGTGAGTACGATTGTATGAGTATGCGTGTGTAAGCAAAAGTGTATTGTCCAATCTTTATTATTCTCTGTCATTTCTTGACCATTATATTATAGTCAACTAAATTACCGACTTTTCATTTAACAACCTATCCAGATTCTGAGAAGCTTCGTGTGTAGGACACACCAGAACAAACCCGAAAAATAATTATAAATTCTTCGTGCTTCACCCGAGGAGGTTATTTGGACCTACACCAACGCCCGTACGTCACAGGCAAATTCAAATCGTAACGAATGGTTCGGGATAAGATTGAAACAAAGTTTCACGATCACCTGAGACGCAAGCTAATCGTTGCTCACATGTAGAAAGTTGCTCACACATCAGTTATGCATAAAAGTCGATGAAGATTTTCGAGTATGATTAACGAATATTATTGCATTCAAGTCATCATTATTATCGTACGATATTAAAAATATGTAATAATAATAATTATTGTTGTTATATTCTTGACTCGAATTGGCCTCGTAAATGTCTCATAAAAAGAATTTGGGGGTCTTTCAAAGTCCCGTGGGAGGGGGCGGGTTGGGGAGGTTTTCAAAGTGACCGACTTTTGAGTTCATCGTTGCTTACATATGCGAAGTTGTCGGCACGACAAATTGTCCTCAATCTTGTTGAATATTTTCGAGGAAAAGTAAGGAAAATATGGGCACAAATTAGGCTCGTGAATGTATCGCAAAAAAAAATTACAGAGTCTTTAAGGTCAATGAGTTGTAAACTCATCGTTGATTGCGTATAGAATTGTCAGCGCATAAGATTTACCTAAAATTAGGTGAAAACTTTCTAGCAAGCTTACTGAACATTCGAATCCAAATTGGCCAAGTATTACTATATACAGACCTATAAATACTGACCAAACAATTTTTTTACAGCAGTTCAAAAATAAGTAAAATCAAAACCAAAAGAACTTTATTTTTTTTAAGTAAAAATGGTACGCCAAGTACTTAACGTTTATTTCTCCGACAAAATATTTTTTTAAGAAATCAATTTCGAAAAAAAAAAATGAAGAACGTTAAATCACATGAGCCATGTACGTATACATGTATGTATATATTTGTGTACTACATACACATCATATTATGACGTAGAGATCATGCAGAAAATTGTGATAAAAAATACGAAAAGAAAGATGAATTTTTTAAATTATATTTATCGATCGAGTAAAAGTACACTGAGGCGATGTACAAAAACTTGGCGTACATAGCGTTGTACAGTACAACCGTCTTGTTTCCACACATTTAGTGGGCAGAACTCACTTAATATGTGTGTTGTGTGTTGTTTTAGCGTGCTTGGCAACACGTTTCTTTTCAGTCTGTAATAATTCCTATATTATCTCAATTCCTATATTCTGTCTCCATTTTCTACACATTCCGTTTTCTGTCAGCCTCTTGCCTGAGTTTACCTATATTTTGCAGTAACGTTACGATACTTATGCAACTGAAAAGTTTAAGAATTTCGGAACTATCGCTATAATCGGTAACTAGATTGTCTGGTGGTGGTTGCAACACTCGGCTAAAACAAAGCCCTCGTCTCGTTATGTTTTCTATACGCGTTTGGAGCGCACTTGTGACGACCCAGCATTGCATATATATAGACATCTCGGATGATGGAAAATATGGGTGACGTTAGGGCAGTAGTTAACGGTAGACAAAATTACGGTAGTAAAAAATTAATACTTTTTATTTGACTATAGGTTATTAGTGTTAGACGGAGACTGACATTTCGTTGTCATTATAATTGAACTTAAAAATGCCCGTTTGTTTAGCAGGTAGGAAACCAGGATTTTCGTGGTATGATGGATCATGTGCGACAATCGATGGTTAATCGGGTCTTTATTGACGATGGCAAAAATAATTAATTTTTTCCAACCAAAAAAGCCGAGAAAAGAGCTCGCAAGAAATTCTCGATATGCAAGTCATCGCCAATCTTGTTCCGGCGACGGAGATTCAACGAGGAGAAAGATACATTGGAAACATTCAACGCCGTAGTTCAGTCCATCGAGTTCAACGATTCATTCATCAATTCTCTCGCGTAGTCTCATTTAAAACCATTGCTTGACGGAAACTCGTTTAAAACACCCGCAAACTCGGAAACATCAAATTTTTCGATTTACAATCAGAAATGTATATAATGGTATCTGCAATAGGATATATATGTATATATATATATATATACAACATCGTTATAAAGCTTTCATTATTTGTCACGTGATAACAACTCGAGCATATGCACATATATGCACGCCCAGTCTGAGAAAGCTTTTGGTATCGCGTGTCAGTCTTGCATTATATTCCAGGCGCGTTTATTTTATTCGTGTCATTTCCATTTGCTACGTAATCGTTTCGGTATCGAGCGTACAGAGGGGAAGAAAGCATTATCATCTCTGTCTCTGTTTCCAACTTCTCCCTCGTTTTCTTTCACCGCTTCTTTTTCTTCTTTCTCCATGTCTATAGTCACTTTCGTGCCCATATATCTATTCGTATATCTAATCCGAGACCCTAACGTATTCATTGGTAATGTCGAATCTTCCCCGGTATTATCTCCCTGATGGTACGGAGAACAAACGTGTAGAGAACTTGCGAACAATAGTATACATATATGTACGTGGATTTCCGTATCTACATATCTATGTATACCACCGACTTGTGAAACCCACTTCTTCTTTGCGGAGACTCCACCTAGCTTTCGTGCCTGACTGACATACGCTGGTATTACTTCGTCGATTATTAGCTTCGTTGACGTTGAGTGGTGTTCTATTACGGTTTTGAGCCCCCCCCCCCCTCTCCCCTCCTTCATCGAGCGAAGCTTAACGAAGACGTATCGATCCGCGCTGAAAGTACAGAACGTTGTCGTTATTTCGAGGCATGAAAACATCCCTCGTCTCACACTTTAACGATAAATTTAATGATCTTCTTTTGTTCTTTTTCCGAATTTCTTAGAATCGGTTGGGGGTCCGAACTAAAACAAAAATGTATACGTCTCGGTTCGTTGTGACATCGATAAGTTATTGCATTGTTGGACGAAACAGATCTACAGGCGAACGACAGTGAGAAAATATTTTTCTTTTTTGCGTTGCAGGACAGATGAAACATGTGTGGAGCAATTAGTCGATAAATAATAATTCACGGATAATTAAACGAAATATATAAGGAAAGGTTCATTTGTCTCTAGTCTCGTCCACTGTACACCCATTCGCGACGACGACCGAGTCTCGACCGCCCTCTTTTTATTGGAGTCTATACCAACGAGTCTTCATTGTCTCGTGATCTCGCTCGCACTCATCTTACTGCCATCCATCTGCCGCTCTCACACCCGTATTCATGTATCCGACACATGTTTCTCAACACCATAATCTAATACACCATGTTTTGTATTACATTTTTTGTATAGCACTTCCTCTCCCCAGACACATCGTATGTATGAGAAAATTATTACAGCAGAAATAACAATTGCTTGTTGACTATACAATTTGTCAATCGATCACGAATACGTTCTTGGCTAAGTCTCCCATTAATTACTATTTGATGGGAGACTTTAATGGGAAAACCCTTGGCTAAGTCTCCCATTAATTACTATTTAAAAAATCACATTTATTACTTATTAACTATTCGTTAAAGGTAATTCAATGGGGTTTTGACAATGGTATTATTCCCACTTGTACTATCATTTAATATGCCATTCAGTATCCTATTCGTTGTATGATATTTTTATCCCGCTAGCATTTCCATTTGCGGAAAGATATGCTGCGTATAATTGTCTACTTTTCTACACTGTCTAATTACGTAATAAATAAAAAAAAAACTGGAATGCTACCAAAAAATGTCTCCTATTATTTATAAATAATTCGGTCCTTAAGTTCACAGCTTCCACTGTGGACTCATTTATCTGCAATTCATTATCGATTATACCATTTAAGAGAAAGTTCTTACTCACGTACGTGATTCCCTAGTCTTTGTCGACTCGACTCTCGTTCCTCGTGAATTATAAATAGTTAGACGTGCCATAAAAGATTCTCTAGCTTTTTACCGTTCGATTCAGTTCCCATTTATTCCCGATGGTAAGAAATACCATTCCAGCTGTTTCAGTCATGCTCCAATGGACTACCATTAATAACGAATGGAAAAAGTACCATTTGTCACGTCCCATTGACTTGTCAGTGAACTCCCATTAATAACGAATAGGAGAATTTTATAGGAGATAGGATAGGACACGAATAGGAGAAAGTACCAGTCATTTGGAATTGGACTCCCATTAATAACAAATGGGAAAACGTACCAGTTGAATTTTCCCAGGAAATTGCCTTTGGTCTCCGATTGGTAACGAACGAGAAAAAGTGCCATTTAAAATTCCCCACTGATTTGCCAGTGGAATTCCATTAAGAGTGAATCGTGAAAAGTACCGTTTGAATTTTCCTCATGAATTTCCATTGGGATCCATTGATTACCTTGCGATACCATTCATTACCATTAAACGCCCAATGGAAAACTTAGCCGAGAGAAGCGTCGCATTAAGGGAAAAACAATAATAATAATGTCAAGTTTGTCACATACGGGAAGCGTTCAGACGCTCCAATCGTTTTAGAGTTTGCGACAAAATCGTTCGTAAATGAATTTCTACAAAGTTAAAAGCGGTAACGATACAGCGAAAGTAATGGATTTGGTCCGGAAGTCGGAGACAAGAGCCTCGGTCGCGAGTGTGAAGCGTGGACTCCGATTTTATCTCGGAAACTAGGTGAAATTAATTGGACAACTCTCCAACCCTTTCTCTCTCCTTTCGCTGTCTTGGAACTTGGAGTTATGAAGATTCAAACAAACTTAGAAATTAACGAGACTATATATAATATATATACCGACCAGTCTCTGCTGAAGGAGGAGGAAATTGAATCTCGAGAAAATGTACTCGATATATATGGAAGCAATCAAGATAGCTTTGTAACTTTGTCAATGTACCGAAGGAGAAAAAAGAAACGCAAAGAGCTATGTAATTAAAGTTTGCAATATTGCAGCAACGAAATGACCTCAACTGTCAGTCGTATATTAAATGTGGATAACCTACAGATTAACCACTTATTTTCATATGAAATGAAATGGATGTAGATACAAAACGTGCACATGCTCAGGTCTTTCGTTATTTTAAGTTGTTTGGAGGCTCTTCATGCGAGCGGACGAAACGCCGCAGCCACCAGAAGCTCTACACGAAGAGAATTTTGTGAATTTTGAGGGATGGCTACAAAACGAATATGAAAAAGTTTCCCATCCAATATGATAAATTGAAAATATTTATCAATCTGGCAATGTTTTGCAATACTATAAATAAACAGGGAAAGGTTCTCTGTATAATAATGCCAACATCTTTCTCTTCCGACCAGATGGAAAAGTGTCACCTTCATAAAACGGGTGACCTCCCACTCAGTATGGTCAGCCCTTTCGATTCTTGTACGCGGCAATGACGGCGGCCACGACGGCGGTCGCGGTGTTGGCGACTGTTACATACCTTGTAACCTTTTCCTTTAGAATAATTCGTCGCCGTCCGTATCAAGCACCATGCACATATTCATCGAACTGTGATCTTGGTGGTTCAATAACCCACCCTAAAAGTAGTAGGTCCAAAAGGAAACTGTTAGCGCCTTGGTGTGAAAAACTAAAACACTGGGGCCTGTAGCGGGTTGGATCCCCGGACCGAAGTGCTGTAGGCGAAAGCAACGGACGAGACCCTATAGGTCCCCATGTATTTATAGCTCCGGATATGGGACGTAAGACCTACGACTATAGCCTTATGTCTGAGACTGACACCTAGCGGGGCTCAATGAAAAAGGCCAAGCAGGTCGAGTGAAGGAGCCTGTAACCCCTAGGGGATTGGGATAAAAACCACGATACTAATATCAATACCAGATTTTATTATTCATTTTGTAAACAAAAAATATTTCAAACAACGATTTGGAGTTTAAACGAAAAATGTTTTGTAAAGTCAATGCCACAACATCTACTAGTACCGTTAAAAATCCGCACGCAGTTGTGACAACATGAAACTAAACTTCTGAGATTTCTCAATTTCATCAAGCGTCGAAGCTGGTAGTAAATCGCACATGATCACTATGCGTTACTGCATAGGCTGCCTCATTCTCCCCTAATACGTAAAGTTATGTATGTAAACTTCAAACGTGAAGGGATTTTCATTCCGAAAAACCTTTTTGTAACCTCGAAACCGATCATCGATTACATTTCGTATTTATCCTTCCGGTGATTCTCCCAGTAGCGGTATCTAAAGGACACGCAATACCCCCGATTCTACATCGGTGATGTAGCGAAGGATCGTGTCGACTAAAGGCGAGCGCTCTAAAAAATTCACAAATTTCCGATCGATTTGGTGTAGAGATCGATTCGATGAATATAGTATGAACTGAAGAAGAGGGATAGAGGGTAAAGGTAGTGAATGCATCTATCCACTACTTCCACTTCGTCTCCCGCTATTTCCGTCTTGTTCGCTCTCTAACGGATCGTTCCGGCTTCTCAATTCAGGTCGACGAGTTTCATTCCTTGCTATCTGAAGGCCCGAGGTGCCAAAAGCCGCAACGCGAGGCGTGCGAGGAGTATATATATTCGTCGTCGGGTTTCATGTACCATTCGGCGAAAATCTCCTAGACGAGAGAAAGAGAGCTATGGGCGAACAACCGGGCCACTCGGATGCTGCGCCTGACTTCGAGGTTTTCGGAACGCTTGAACGAGAATCGTGGGAGCACGGAATCTTGTTTCTACTTTCTGCACGCTCGTATTTCTCACACTTCGCTACTCGTTTCCCTCGGGCTATCACGCTATCATTCACTATCATTCGGTCTACGTTCTTTCCCGACTCGTTCGTGAAAGCCTCTTCGTATGTACAGCAGGTGACACTGGAAAGATGTACGTCCGTACGTCCGTGCGTCCATCAGGATTGCAGAACTTACATGAACTGACGGTCGACATCGTGAGAAATCCCACCACAATTTCATGCATATTCATAGCGGGAACGTAAAGACTCATTACGCAAAACCCTGCTTTAGAAATCGCTGAGGCTCTTCGTCCTCCCGTCTTCGTTTTCTTTTTCTCTCTTCGCTTGGCTCTTCCATTTTCTACCCACGACCTTTTCTCGCCAGCTTTACATGTTCGCCAGCTTCCTATTTAAAGTCTAAAGCCTTTCAATTTTCAAGCAGCATAGGCAGATTCTAATGACAATGGCGACAGAATTCTGTGGCTATTACCTTTATCTTTTTTCCGTTTAAGCCGCTTTATTGCATTTTCGGGATCTTTTGTTCAGCGGTAAATGAAGTTATATATTCCATTAATTCGTTGTGAATACGTAAGAATATGATGACATATTGACTCTTCAATAATCAATGGGGAAAAAACGGTTCCTTTCATTTCAAAAGAAATTCGTATTGTCGTCGAGCTTGAGGTGTACGTAAGCAGTATACAACCCAGCGGACAAAGGAAAATGAGACGTTGTGTCAAACGGGAACGTAAGAATTTATGTTGAAAAAAAAGAGAGAAACGGGATATGAGCTACTACTCTCGCAGTTGTTGTCAGCAGCTGTCGGGAGTTGTAGGTACATCTCGTTGTTCCTACGATTGTGTCGAAGCTTTGCAGCGAAGAGAATCGCAACAAGTTGCACCCCTCGCCGCCTAGACGAGAATGTTTTGTTGCGACAATAGCATTCCAGCTTCCGCGAAAGTCTCCGGTGCTGTAGAGAATTCGTGTTCGAGGATCACGGAAGTCGCAAAAGCTCTCGGAGCAATTATCCAGCTCTGTTTGGCGTTTCCAAATAGATTACGAAATAGAAATGGAGGCTGCAAGCTCATCGAAAATTCGTTTAAATGCAACACTGTAAAGTGGTCGCGGATTTGTATCAAAACCACTAAATAATCTCGCCTAAAACGATGCTGAAATCGCGATTAGTGAATAAATCCCATAGTGCTCCCGGCAAATGTTTATAAATACACGAAGACAATATATATATATGGCAGATATTTAAAAAATACCATCGACAAAATCGTCGGCCAGATCTGTTGTACAATCCCATGTAGGGTGACCGGGTGTGGCCAATAGTTGGGCGAAGCTAGGCATCGATGCTGCCAACATTGGCACCCTCCATGGAAATAAAGTATATTCGGAAGTATATTCGAGATGTATTATTTTTATACTTAATATATTTTGCCGAAATAGTGTATATTATGGATATAAGATAGTATACTTGCAGAGTACATGCTGTAATATAATTGTTCTTACATATTTTCTTATAAATCGTATATATATTTTCCATATGGTTTATATAATTTTAATGACATGTCTATAATATTGAAACATATATCCAATATGTTGATTGTATATTAAAAATATATCGATTGTACATCGAAAAATATAAATGACATATATAATCATCCAGAATGTATGCTTGCAGATTCAAAATCTTATGTTCATGGACAACATAAACTATTTATCAAACTCAACAACTGGTTGCCCTGAGTAGAATAGATTTTTTGCTATTGTTCATTTTTTTGGCTTATATTTATAGGACTCAAAGAAATATGAAGATTGAAATAGATTAAAAGCAATTTACCTGTCGAAATTTTATAATGTGTTGAATTTATGGAAAATGCTAGTTGACCTGATTTTTTAAATTCCTTTCACTCGCAAAGTGTCCTCTGCGAGACAACCAAGTCATTTCAGAATATGCTTTATTATAGAAGAAGCTTTGTGAAAAGAAACAAAGCTTTCTCTATGAGGAAACAAAAAACCACATAATGAAGAAATGTGACAATTTTGATTCTCACCCTGAGAAAAACTTATAAACTAGATAGTATCCAGTGGGGACGTCTATATTTTATAGTTACGACAATGACCAAAAATTATATTTGTAACTATAATTATAGTTACAATCAATTGATATATACTATCACAAACTATCTATATAGACGTCCCCCCTGGGAACTTTTGTTATAGTAGGAAATACGATCCTTTTTTCTGAGTGCAGAGTATATTTTTGCTTCTGATAATAAGCGGTGCTGAAAAAGATTTTTTGCCTATCATCGTTGTAAACATGCCTATGCATGAAAAATGATATACATACAATTCACAAAACAATGTATCAGAGTCTACCACGCCTAATTTATAAGTTTCCAAAATTTTATTTTCAACTACTGAATAGCCGAGAAGATATTGCCGCAAACTACAAGTCGCAAGGTACCGGGTTCGAATTCTACCAATGTCAAAAATTTGTTATCGTTTTCCAGAATATAGTTTGCATCAATCGTTAGAATAATTACACAAAATTCGTCAAAAACCAGCGATGAAGATGCCGCAAAATAATTTTTGCACTATTTACATAATAGCCAGACTATATATTGCAAGCATATGAAACATACATATTTGTATATGTCACGTATATTCTTTTTATATATCAGCGATATAGAAAGAATATATGTGTTATATATTGTACATATAATTATGAATATAAAAGGGTACGAAAAATGTCATATTTAATTATAGGGTAAAAGTGGGGAATATGAACCGGTCCATATTTCATTGATTTACGTGTTAGTTGGTCCATATTCCCCACGTTTACCCTATACTTTCTATGTATTTTTAATGTATCAGAAGTATATCAAATAGATTTTTAATGTATGTCACTATATATGTATCAGTATACTTTTTTCATATACTTTATTTTCATGGGGGATACGAGCTTGACCCAATCATCGAGGGACCTTGGATGATAAGTACTTGCCACCATTGATAGCATTAGCCTCAAGGTCGATCAAGAGGATCCGCCGATAATTGGTTCCCAATGTAGGTTCTCTATAGGTTACTTATAAAAAAAAAAACTTGTACAGAGAAATTATCAAACCAACCAATAGAGAGCAAACCAATAGAGCCAATGTATGGATTCGACCAAACATTGGCCTCAAATGGACAAACCAACAATTGGCGTGTGAAACGCGGTCGAGCATTGGTCACAATTTGTCAAACCAATCATTGGGGAGCCAGTACTTGGCCAAACGTTGGCCGAAAGTTGGGGATTCGACAATCGTCACACTAACATTGGCCCGATCATCGGTCGCGTTCGTTCCATCAGCAAAACTTACGTGGAATGCGTACCCTTTCGCTTGCCGTATTCACAAAGCAATTGAAAACGATCCGATTCCGAGCCGACGATTGATATGAAAGGCAAAACAAATATTTTTAAAAAATGAATAAAAATAGACGTACAATGAATGAAAGAAATATAGAGGAGTGAAGGAAAAGGGAAAAAAATAGACCAGTACTCGTAGAGACGCTGCGTCCACACGGCCGGTAGGAAGACAAAGCCTCTTTTAAAATGCACGGTGCGACTCGCGGACCAACCTTTCCACCGGGTAGCGTACCACGAGTAGAGGAGTACAAGCGATGGAAACAGTATAACACGGAGTGTAGAAAGGATCACGGAGGGTTGGACAGAGAGGAAATAAATGCAACGGGGACATGCGAGACAGGGATGGTGTACCGGTGTACCCCCACGTACATGCCTGGCTGACCACACCGTGCAGAAGTAATCCGCAGGATCGAGCGGCAGTTGCGTGCTTGGAAATTGTAATCGTGTCGTCGGCGTCGTCGTCGGCGACGTCGTCTTGATCGTCCCGGAGCTTGGAGAACGGAGGGAGAGTATGTACCCGGTTACTATGTATAAGACCGTGTCTCGCGACGCTCTCTATACCACGGTATGTATCCGGTACGAGAGCGTTGACAAACTACCTGCTTACGTGATACGTGACCAGAGGGTAGCTCCCGTCGCATCAATCACAATATAAGTTACACACATAAGTCACGAATAATTTTCCTTCGTCGCAGAGTGAAAAATGTATCAAAATTTGCTCATTAAGAGATTCCAATCTCGATCATGCATTTGGAAATAGATTGGACGGAATGGAGTAAGTCCACTGACGGAAAACTGAAAACAAAAACATCCTCATGGTTTACAGTTTTGCGCAACTTCCTCTATGAGAAATTTCAGTGTTTGATTTTGGCTTCCTCATAGAAGAAGCTATAATTGCAATGCAATTTTTGCAATAACAATAGGAAAATGTCATACTTTAAGAATTACAAATTTACCATATAGTAGAACCTCGATTATCAGAACAACCATTATCCGAACCCGCTCTTATCCGAACCGCCGCTGGTTCGGACAAAGTTTCTACTATCCAAACTATTGCGTGAAATTCTCGTGTCCTTACATCATTGCGCACCAATACATTGTTGCGTGCTACAAGAACAAGCCAATTCAAGAACGCTCGAGCTCGCATAGACTTACACAACACTACCGTAAATACACGTCAGTTGTATGCGCAGTATTTATTAGTTTCTCAGTCGAGCAAAAGTACAGACGTATTCAAAATTTATTTTCATTAATCTAACTAATCTCGTAGTTATGCGTTATGGATTCAACGTCCTGTCCTTCGACCTATAAGCGTAAGCATAATGTATTTACAGTGGAAAATGGCGCGTGATGTCACATATATTTTATGTAACTCATGGATGAAAAGCGCTACTTTGCGTGCCTGCCGAGAGTGGCGGAAGGGGCGCTTTGCAGGCATGAGTGTGTAAATTTTTGGCGCATGCGCAGTTCGGCTCCTTTGCGTGCAAATTTTTTTGCGTGCGATTTCTGGAAATTATCGGACGCTGCTCGCAGCGCCACAATCAGCAGGCACGGACTAGCACTTCTGTTGCATTCGTTACATAAAATAATATGCGTTTCTTGTGCGTAAAAGCGGACTCCCGACGGCGGTTGTGAAGTGGCTGCACGAGCCAGATCGAGCACCACAATGGCACGAGGCGAATCCGAGTGGCGCGAGAGAAGGCGAGAGAAGGCGAGTGCGGCCACTTCACAACTGCGGTCGGGAGTCCGTTTTTACGAACTAGTATCGCAATATACTATTTCCTTGCTTATGAATGTCCAACTTACTTTACTCCTAGAGTGATATTCGATGCAAAAACGCGGGTGCGGAAAATACAAATTTTCTAATTAATAAAAAAATTTCGAAATCTTATAACATTTTTACGGTTATATGCATTTTCACAAAATTTATCATCAGACATTGTACAGTGTTAGTTAATTAATTAGCAAAAATTGAACTCGATACTTCCATGTTTACTGGAATTAGATTATTTTTAGTAATTTTTCATCAAAATCAACATTTCATAAAATCTGATAGCTTGCATAGATTTTGGCCAAATTCAATAGCAAATGTCTTTCATCATAGTATTACAGGATGGCCACTAAAGCGGACGAAAAAAAATCCCTGACATTTCCCTGACATTTTCGAAAATTTCCCTGACAAACTATACAGAATTGTGAAAAAAAGTAACACGGTAGGAACATTGCATACGTTTATTATGATTTATTTTTTAGTATTTTTTATTAAATTATATCTGGTTGAAATAAACAAGATCACATAAAAATTATTTTGCTTCCTTCAACGCCCAAATTTTTTCGTCGAGAAGAGATTCTTCTCGTTTTGCACTTTTGACAAGTTCTGCTTTCTTATTTTCGAGTTCTTTAAGTTCGAGCGCCCGAGTGTGTTTATCTCTATTCGCCGCCGTCGTCGCATTTTCTTCCCTTCGCTTGAGTTCCAGGCTCTCTTGATAGTGTGCGCGAGCATTACGACTTGCGTGAATCATCGATTTCGTGATCGTTACATTTTGAATCCCTCCAACCGCTGTAAGCCCATCGTGAACCTGCCTCTGAGCAACGAGCGATGCTTCGGTTTGATTGTCGATTATACACTCACGGTTTATGGAAAATCCTCTTTCCAGATTGGCGTTTCCGTGCGATAAAATTAGGACCTTCTTTAGAAACGCGATCAGTTCGTTGTTCGATGCATCTCCGTCTTTCTCCACAGTTATCCACAAAGCGTCTAATCGGTCATTATTTCGCAAGAAATCTTTCATCGCATCCATGAATGTTGGTCTTTCGCAAACCGAATGGAATTGTCTTTCGATCGTGTCGGCAACAACGCCGGCGATCTGTCGGTTTTTCACGAAGGTGTTCGAGGCTATACGAAGGCGATTGTTCCGGGTAATCGGGGTTATCGCTATCGCTGGATCCAAGCAGGATATACCTTTGGTGAGGGAGAAGGTGAGAGGCGACTGCATTTGAAGTTTTTCGCACAACTTCTGAAAACCCGTACGACACTGTTGCCGAAACTCCAGTATATCGCGATCGGTGATTTAAGCTCGAACTTGCCGGATGGCATCGTGAGTCGCGTATCCCAAATCGATGCGCTTTGCGTCCAAAAGATTATTATTCGTGACTTCTATATCATGAACAGCTTTGGCGACTGTCATTACTTCGGGCTTAATGAATCTGTGCACGATGTTTCTCATGAGCTTCGACAGAGATTCGAAAAGGAATGGGCGCTACGGGTTTGTCCGTCTGGAATTCAGTCAGAAATGGCTCAACTTCAGCCGTGACCGATTGAAAGAATGCCAATTTATATCCTAATAACTTATCTTTCAATGCCGCCCGGACGATTTTAAAGCTTTTCCTCTCTGGTATCGCTTTTTTATTTTTTTCAAGTCCCTCAATGTACTTTCGAACATTCGGTAGAATGATCGTTGCTCTCTCAACGACCGGACCATTTTCTAGTCAGCGAATCGTGCAAAATTTCTTCGGAAATAATTTCGAGCCAGAGTAGTGCGTGTAATCACTCCAACGGGCCAATGTATATTTGAAGATCACGTACAAAGCACGAAGGAATTCCGATATATCCCATGATGTCGCTTTCATGCCTGCTGTAAAAGCACCATTCACATTATGTAGTCCACAACTTTCGATGTTCAGTAGTATTCTGTCGTCAGGATCTGAAACCAAACTATCGCTGAGATCACGATGGAACTTCATGTTCACATTTGGCCCATCCATGGAAACTTGAAGGATCTTTTCGAGATCAACTTCCGATAGACTCGTTTTAAATACTCGCAGCAGATCGGCAGCCGTTGCGTGGTTTAGAAACACAGAATTGAAGTACTGAGTGGCTGCTTCATTGGTACTGTTTCGCCAAAATCGAACAACGATGTCCATTTGATCGAGCTGAGCCACTTTGTTCAGAGACTCGTCGAATCCAACTACGATGTCATCGCAATCTTTTAATTATTTTATGAGCTCATTATGAAAATACGGCGCTAAGCCGTGCACAAGGATGTACCCAATCTTTGTCCTTTGCATCTTCATCTTCGCGGCAATTTCAGAGTCCGGAAACATGCTCGGAGATAATGAGACACTTTTTGCTGCCGAACGTACAGAATTATGTGCCTCTGTCGTGTGAAGACACCATAAAATTTCAGCGCGTGTGACGTTCTCTGCGATTAAAAACGTATGCATGCCGCGCGACATCTCGATACTTTTCTCGCTTGCGCTTTGCATTTCGACGACACCGGAACTGGAAGCCGGTTCATTCGATGGTTTTTGAGATGTTGATGTAGACGCAGTGTCGCTTCAACATTCAGGGATCGTGTGGCAGCCAGCGAGATTACAACATCGAAAGTTTTTTTTCTCGCATTCAGGATGCATTGATGTTTCTTGAATTCTGCGTCACTTATAAGAGCGCGTCTACCCATATTGCTAAGCGAAAACGTCGTTGCACACAAATTACATCGTGCACTTTGCTGTCTTTGAGGAACACATGCAACCCAAGATGAAAATGTCGGGTCTGTCAGCCAATCGGGATTAAAAGCAGTCGATCTTGTTTTCCCCACCATATTTAATTTGGCTCTTGTCTTACTTCTGTAAATAAAATAGAAGAAAAACTGCGTGCAGTCAGAGGAGAACGCGAAACACAAAACACAATTACGAAACGAATTACGAAAAGCCAAAAAAAAAAGGTCATGTAAATGATACAATGTAAGCAAAAAAAATAAAAAATAAAAAGTTGCAAACGTCAAATCGCTCAACAACTGTTCTTGCGGTTATAAATGGACCAATTTTTTTAATATTGTGATTTGACACTGTACGGGTGCATTAGCTGATCACGGATTAAGAAGATACATATTTTTTTCATTTATTCCTTCAATAATTATTCGAGTTGATTTGCGTGACGTATATAAATCGTTGACTTACCTTACGCAATAAAAGAAGTTAAATTCTTTGAAAGCACGAGGACATTCTTTGAAGTTCGAATTGAACGTTCTTGCCAGTCGCAACGAGCACGACGGAGCTGGCTTCAACGCGCGACTGAAGCAATATAAGCGATCAACGACAGCGAGACAGAGAAAAAATACGACTATGTTGACCGTCTTTCACACGCGACGGCAAAAAGTGTCGCATTATCTCCGAGCATGTTTCCGCTCTACCACCGATTCGAGAAAATGGTCTCTACCGGCGGGTATCATTGCTACCTCGTGTCATTGGCGGGCACAGTCGCGTGTGTTTCTCGTTCTTCGGCAATGACAATAACATTCAATGGTGAATATAATGCCCGACTGTTAATAGTGATAATGAATTTGTAATCGCGATCGCGAATTTTCAATTTGTGTTTTTTATTTGCTTTGGAAAAAAAAAAGAAATGTCCGCCCATAATTTTTTTTCAGTACTGCGCAAAAAAAAAAAAAAAATGTTCGGCCAAGCATTTTTTTTCGCAATTTGATATTTCGTATTTTCCCTGACGAATATTTATATTTCCTGACATTTCCCCGATTTCCCTGACGCTAAAAAAAATTCCCTGACATTTCCAGATTTTCCCTGAGAGTGGCCATCCTGTATTTCATTGGGATGCAGTTTTTGAACAATAGCTCAAATTTATGTGAATTGGAGCTACCACAGATATTTAAAGAGAATTTTAAAAGCGCATATAATCTCGAACAAGGCCTCTTCATGAACATTTTACCAAAGGAAGAGACATGACTACTCTACGAGTGTACACAATTTCAACCCGCTATCTCGGACCGTTTTCGAGTTTGTATACTGTAAAAAATTTCTGTTTGAAAATTCATAAATGCATATGAAGTTTTATGCATATACAGTATATGACATTTCATTGACACATATGTAAGAATATTGCGTTACTGGTATATTAAAAACTATATTCTTTGTATAATATTTGTAATAATAACATAATTTTCATAAACGGATGTTTTAATTTTCAATGCCATCACCGGTAATTTTAATATACAGGTATGACATTTAAGATTAAATTATAAAAATTCAAATACGATGTATACGAAATCTAATTTCATATACCGAGATCGTATATTTCATATAACTTTGTATATTAAACGTGTTGTAAATTTCATAACATTTTTTACAGTGTAGCCATTTCAAACGATGCAAATATGCCACACACATACAAACATACACACAGTTTGTGTGTATGTTTGTTCACACACGCCCACACACATTCATCCGCACGCCAGGTAAAAATCGGTTTTCCCGACGCTTTAGAGCATTTCGAGTGCTGTGACATTAAAATGTGTTTTTTTTTTTTTAATCAAAACATAGCTTCCTCTATGAGTACGCAAAAGAAGAAAGAACAATACGGAGGAGAGATTTAATTGTCAGTACATTGTCCAAGAGCTTGGCAGGATAAGAGGAAGCCATTGTAGGCGAATACGGAAGACAGACCCGACGGTCTACCACCGGTGATAAAAAGCGGATTTGGTCTTTTCGTATTTCAGCGGGGTAACACACCCTCCGAACACGGTTCCCGAGAGGGAGTCTGACTACTCGCCGGCTACCGCCACTGGCCTTCGTCTGGCTGTGCTGGCGTAGAAAGAGTGTCTGGAAGACAAGCTCGCCAACACTGTGAATGGAGGAGAACAAGAAAGAAAAGATAGAATGAGATGGGCAAGAACGAGTTTAAAGGCTGAGTAAGAGGTTCATTCTCTTTTCCTTTACCAACCGGAAAAGTAAAGTGTGTGCGCGAACGCCGGGGAATTACCCTCGGTACCCTATGCTACCGTCTATACATGCATATATATATATATATTTTTTCTCAACCCAGTAGTATCCTCCACTTCCTCCTCCCTCTTTTCTTCACTCTCCATTCGGTTCATCCCCTTTCCGTCCCCGTCATTTTGACTCCTTTTCATTTTCTTCGTCTCCCTCACCGATTCGCTCCATATTCCAGCATCTCGCGGGGAACTCCGTTCTCATTCCATCAAACCCTTTAGCCGCGGCCTATTACGAATAAAGCTCGTTGCCTTCCATTTCTATACTCCGGCTTCTCTTGCGCTTCCCTCCCACCACCCAGAGTCTTCTTCTCTCATTTTCTTCGTTCCTTCCGCCCGCCCGGACCGAGAAGGGACAAGGACAAGTTGAACGTCGAAGGTACGAGGGAGAGAAGGGAATGGTGGCCATAGGTTTTTACGGTTGATACTAAAAGGTAACGGTGAACTGAACGAGACCGTGGAAAACGCCTTAACGACTCCATTGTCGCAAGTTCATGCATGGCGCTACGTATATTAACTATGAAATGAATGTGGTACACATGTAAAGGTGAGGATGGGGAGGGGGCGAGAGAGAGAGAGATGGGTAGTAAGGCTCCGGTGTTCTCGTTTCCTGCGGTAAAATTTCCCTTTCCCGTTGAAAAGCCCATTGGCTGCGAACGCGGCGATGTGACTACGCGGCACGGAGGATATGGGTTACCTGTGGGTATTAGATACCCGGCACTACCACTATCCCGGATACCGTGCCAAAGGCACATGCACAGTGGACTGATGTAGATTCGCCACACACACACACCTTCGCGATCCTGGCCCAAGCGATGGTGGGTTGGCACACTCGTGGGGTTATTCGGGTCGACGAGATGATACGCTTGTACGGGTCAGGTTAGCCACGTTTATGGTAATGTATGAATAACGGTTATTACCGTGAGTGTAGAAAAGACAGGTATAGGAGCGGTCGAAGGAGGGAACACACAAAAGGATGAAATGACGATCATAAAGAAAAGAAAAAGAAAAAAATGACTGTAACAATGTATAAGCGACAGTAAACTGTGGGGGAGAGCGGGGCAAAATGAAACGTTGGAGTAGAACGGTTCCGTGTCTTCCATATGAGATGAGACTTTTTTTCGTAACCCGCCAAAAAGGTAGTGAAGACAGTCTGTTTTGCCCCCTGGGTCGCCTATCCTATGGTGGTGATGTATGGTACTGTGAAAGGCTGATATGGATGAGTGGAGGGTGAGTGTGGATGCTTTTCTCGATTATTCGTGTCAAATAAAGAGTAGCTGCGGCGAGAGGGGGAGGGGGGTGGGGTATGGTGGGATTAAATTGTCGTCATCTTATCGCGTAGTGAGAATGTATTTCTCCATGAGGAGGCGGAGCACGTTTTAATGAAGAGATTCGAGTAGGGAGGGTCTTTCGAACGGAGCTTTATTTCAGAAAGGGATGTGATTCGTCTTGATTTATGTTTATAGCGTCAGCAGATAATTTGAGAGAATTTGAGATTGCCGAATTAATTGGCGATTTCTTTGGAAAATATTATTGCGTCCAATGAATAACGCACGGGGCAAAAGTTGTAACACCGGAATTACTGGAAACATCAATTGTGAAATATTATTATTATTATTATTATTTTTTATAAAAGTATTGCTGCGTTTGTAAATTATGAATATTTTGTATCCTCGTTAAGGAAGCTATGTTATCGAAAAAAAAAAAAAATGTTCGAGATTTTTTATAATAAATGACATCGGATAAATATTCTTAATTTGTAATAATAAATGACTACATCGCTAAAAATACTACATTTTTACACACAATTTCAATCTGCGTCGACTCCTCGATGACACGGTAATGATTTGTTGTTTGCGGATTCTTAATTACCGTAAAAAAAATTCGTTAGAGGATTTTTTACCTGGGTCAAGAAAAACGCACAGCGGAATGGGTATCAACATCGGAAATGCTGGGCTCTGGCACGGGAAGAGGGGCAAAGTAGAGAGTTGGAGGGGAAAAATAAATGCCTAGCGAGCGGAGGAGGGTTCTGTGCCGCAGAAAATTTACTTCTCTCCCGGGACGACAGATGCCCGCGAGAAATCCGAGTATGATAGAGAAAATGTAAGAAAGTAGGATACCGTTCTTTCTGTAGAATTGCGAGACTGTATTTCTTACCGAAACAGCGAGAAAGAAAATAAATTGCTTTGTTATACGCAAACAAACTGGATATCCATTCGCAAAGCTAGTGCCTACGTCTTGGAAACTTAAGAATAGATATTTCTTCCCTCATCCCTCGTATATCCCAGCAATGCTCGAGTGAAGGGTCCCGCGGATGCGCCGCGATTTATACGACCCTCGGGAAGCTTCGTATCAATTTTTTATTCTTCCGCTAACCCTCATCTCTCTTTTCGACGCAAATCTCGAAATACTTTCCGGTTCTCGGGCTCACGCCAATCTCTTATTTCTCTCAAATCTTGCGATTTCGAAAAGTTTTTTTTTTTCACCATTGACATACGCGGATGAATGAAGGCAAAATGGTATTCAAGATGTCAGCGTAGAAACAAATGCATTAATACACTCCCAGAAATTATTTATTAGGATCAGTTGAAATTTCGTTAAGACGAATAGACTGTCTTATTTGTATATCGGCCTACTAATATTTTATCAATTGCAAATTGCAATGACTACTCAGTGGATCCGTTTGTATTCAAAAGAATATGTCGTTGAAACGAATACATTTTTTTATTTGTCAAAACAATATTTTTTCTTTGAACAAAATATTTTTTGCCTTTGCAGGCCTGACGTTTATTGGTTTTGCTCAAACATCAAAAAAAAGTACAATATCTCATGAATATATTTTCATTTTGCACCTTTTACAGTACAGATTCGTCTTATTTTAATTACGAATACGTTTAACGAAGTTCATTTATTATGCAACATAAGGACGAGTAATATCGATGGCCTAATTCCAAAAGTGCATATCGGTTGTGTATAAGTATAGCCTGTTCGCCGTTTTAGCATTACGCCGTCGGTACATCTCTCTATAATACAAAAAGACTTCGTCGTCGCTGCCGTTACCGCCATCGCCGCCGCCGTGTACAAGAATCGAGGGGTGAGAGGGTCAACTATGGGGTCGGAGGCCGGGTTATTAATTGGGGGCGTCAAAAACAGGATCACAGGGGTCAATAATAGGGCCAGGGGGTCAAAAATAGGGACGTTAAGTTGGTTAATAATGGGACCGTAATAGTGAGGCTTATATTACAATTGTAAGGGAATACGTATTTTAAATGGACTTAGAATAATAAGGGCTTAAGTACGTAGAGGGGTGTGAGCACGCAAAACGCGCGAACCACCAGCTTCACTAGTGTATATAATTTTTTCTTTTTCTTTTTAAGTTGATATTCCATTTCCACCGTATACCCTTTTGGGTGATTATGGAACGCCATCCCCCGCTAACACTCTCTACCCGCACTCAGCTTGCAGTGCTTCCGTAGCTTACTTAGCTACGGTGTGCCGCATTTGCCGGGGAGGACACGAGGAAACTACGGAAAATCCGTGCCGGTACTGACGGCCATATTCTTGATCCTCCGAAATCCTCCGATGATCCTACGAAATTTTTGCACTTCAGTAAAGTGCAGAAACATCAAAGTCTCAGAAGAAAGCGCCTCCCGCTTAACGCCCGCTAATACGCCAGCTAGCGCTAAACGGTTACTCATCCAAGCACTGTATCCAGAAAAAAAGATTTAATAAAATCAAATAAATTTCGATCTTCAAATGACGTTTATTGAGATAAAAGAAATGTTTACCTTAACAAAATCTTTATTAGATTCAAATAACGGCTATTCTGTAGTGTAAGTAAGAAAATTTATTCAAAGATTTGTACTTTAAAATAAATGTTTGTTCGTGCTAAAGAAATCGTATATTTAACGTCAAGACAAACGCGGTAATTATCTGGTAGCGCGCATTACAGAGTCGTCACCGCATCAGTCGTCTGAAAACATCTCTCGCTGATAGTACAAGTTTGCATTTATTCGTTATACATGACGCGTCGTAAATCCATTTAAAAAAATGTCTTCCCTAACTTTAAGCAGTAGATTTTTTTTCCGCGAAAATGGGTGATATGGCCATCCATTTTCCAGGGAAAATGGCCACATCAATGTGGCCATCATCCCCGTTGGGCCATCGCCTGCAAGAGCGAGCGAGACGGCCACGTCAGTGGTGGCGGGCCATCATCTGCAATAGCGAGCGGTAGCCATATCACCCTGATATCGCGGATGAGATGACCACGTCAATGGTTGTGGGCCGCGTGGACATCTCGCCCGCACTATCTGCGTGATATGGCCACTAAAACTATTTTCTTTTTAGTTTAACATCTGAAACATTTAACAGAGGTGTTTATTATCTTTCTGTAGGTTATGTAGACAACATGATATATAGCAAAGAAATGTTCTATACGATTCCGATGCTTCTCTAGGCTCAATTGACTACCATTATTACTGTGGCCATGTCACCCGTAGTGTCCGGCCGAGACTGCCGATCGCAAATATTTATTTATAGTGCTGCAATTAAATGACGTATCGAAAATATCGAAAGCTCTGAGTTAATTACTTTAGCTTGATGTTTCTAGAGTTGGTCACAACAAAAATGTAAACGTCTTTTGAACGTTAAATCGATAATTTTCGTTGTTTAAAAAACCACGGCCATATCACCTCGACTTACCCTTCATTCTAATAAAAAATTTGTTTGCACAGGTAGAAATATATTCCATTCAAATAAACGCTATACCAATGTACTGATTTATTTTTATATTATAATCCTTTTTTCTCTGAGTATACACTAGATCAAAAATTCATCTGCGTACTTCCAAAAGAATATATGTTGTTATTTCAATTCTTGGAGAGTGCGCGAAAAACGTACTATTGTCATACCAATTTTTCGCAGAACATAAAAAAAATCTCGGCTAAAATGGGAGACGAAAGCCCGTTTTGTCACGTTCTCCCGTACTCACAATTCTCACAATCGTATACGAGACCGAAACAATAATGAAAAAAAAAAAAAAAAAAATCCTTAAGATGGTACATTATCGTTTCAATTCTGGCATGGTATTGTAGAATTATAGTATACATTTCTTTGGCACACGCGAGCGAATCGTTTTCGTGTCATGGATACTTGTTTTTTTTTTTTTTCAGTGTAGCATTCTTCTTCCGAGCATAAAGTCCGAATGTTTCCAAATGCAGTAAATTCTTATGTACGCGCTATGTGGAATTTTATGTGGGAAACTTTGAGGGTAGCATTGAATTGCTCGAGTTGCTATTTTAGAGAGTTTACACGTTATTCTACGAATGTCGAAACCGCGGCCGTCCAGCCGCCATCAGTTTGCTACTGCGGTCTGAGGCGGTATAACGTGTGAATTTCCGTTTTCCTCAGAACATCGTCTCGTTAAACGAAGGGGAAGAGGCGGAGTCCGCCCCGTTGCCGTTGCAGTCATTCGGGCTGCAGGTCCGTCAGAGGTTTCGCTCAAAGCGCTGTAGAAATGAGGCAGAGAGAGATAGCTACGGTAGAGGAACGAAGAGCACAGAACCTGAACCGAAGGTGTGCAAGGGACAAATAGATCGTAAATCAGACGAGGATGGCTTGATCGGCGTGTAAAACTTTACCGGCAATTTCGTTCGGTGAATCGACGGCGTAACGACCACCAATTCGGTCTGGCCTCGCTTGCTTGGCTACCCGTGTACGAAACACCTCTCGTACCTTTCCTATCGTTCGAAATAGTTATATATACTGTATATAATACTACACGCTGTCTTTACTGTCTGCACGCGAACACATATTACATACGTACACGAGTCGCCAGAGATCTCTGAAATACACGTGGAAATTTGAACCCGAGAAATAAACTATTAAAGTGTTTTAGGTGTGGCGCAACAGTATATAACAGTTTCAAGACTCCGAAGAACCCGGTATAGTTGCGGCGGAGAAGGATTGAAATTCGTGCGAATTTACTTTGCCCCTGTTATACGGCTGCTGTTTTCAGCGAGCAGTATCGTGCGGGGCGGAAGAAAAACAGTCGCACGTCATCCGTTTGTCGAGAAAAAGCGGCACTTTGCGGTGAAACCTCAGGCGCGGGATAACAAATATGTCTAACCGTCAGAAACACGCGACAACTCACACAGACGATTACGCTCTTAGAAATGCATGTCGTTGCAGGAGGGACCGGGGCTACTTGTGACGGTTTTTGGTATTTATGTTATTTGGCTGGAGAAAAATAAGTCGAATGCAAGTGAGACACCGTGGTCGTGGTGCTATCTCTGGCAAGGTTTTCAGTCAGTGAAATAGTTTCCATGATGGAGAGTAATTCATTAGTTAACAAAAAAATCCCCAATATGTCCAATTATCTGTTACTGAATACAATATACGAATAAAAGAACGAGTACATCTCGTTCTTCCTATTAGTGGTTTCCGATGTACCTGTTATCCACAATCCACGTTTCAACGCAGAATCTCGTCTCTAACAATGTGTACCGCGTTTTTATTTGCATGAAAATAATTTTAGTGAAATGTTATCTTGCTGAAGAAATGCACGGGAATCATTTTGCGTATTGAAAAATGTTACCGGAGCATAAAATTTTTCAATACGCAAACTGGAGAAGAATTGTTATTACGCATAAAGGCGTAAACCTGCCACTGATAGGATCACTGCCTGCTATAAGAGTATTTACCTTAGTGCCTGTTTATTTGTCCTGTAGAAGAGGCGCTGATTATAGGCCAGACATAATTGAGGCGTTCCCGCGAAAATTGGCACATGTATACTGAATGACGAATCAGTTTCGATTGTGGCACACACCAAGCCTTCATCTGCCTATTGAAAAAAAAATTCTGACATCTTTGGTCGATTCTATTTCTCACCACGAGTCTGTAACGTAGAGGACTTTAAGTAGCCCCCCTCCTCGTCCCAGCAGCGTGCAAAATACAATATGGCAAATTTTGGGTCAAACTTTCGTTCGCATCATTTGTCCACGGAATACAAAAATGCTCATCTATAAACGTTGACGTAAACTATTCATCGTCAATATCTGCTGAATGGAATAACCATATATCAATGTCCAAGCGTTTCTCGCGAGTGTTCTCACCCACTGTTGAGATGTTGAACGATAAATTGCGATTTGCACGCGGACTCTAGTGAGAGAAAGGCTGGTCGATTTCGGCTGTCGCAGGCATCGATACCGCAGTGTGCCCCAGTATTCCGGTATTTTTCATTTTTTTATTTTCGCGAAAACGTTGTAGAGAAAGAATTACGGGAAGAAGAGAAGGTGAGTGTAAACGGTGAAGAAGTATCGCCCCGATTCCCCAGAGTAGACGGAATGAACAACGACCTCGATTCGCTAGTACAACGTCGGAGTACGTGACGCTATTCTTTCTTTCTTTCGTTCCGGCTATTGTTTTTTTTTATCCCGCACAATCCCATTGCACACCCACATACAGCTTTCTTAGATTGAAACTGACCGGTTTGCCGTTATCGTAGTTACGATAATTGCAGTTGCAACGTAAAAGGACCTGAAGAAAACCTCGGCAAGCTTCATCATGCGAATGAAACGATATGCCTGGTGACATATTCCAAGAATCTTAAACGCTTTCGGAGTGTTTCGCTCTGGGGACTTGGTTTTTTTTTTTTTATTACTATTTTTATATGCCATATGCGAAACACGCGACACTGTTAAAATCGTGACTTTCTGCAAATAGTACCGAACAATCGAGGCACCATGATACGTAACGTGCGTGACTGGAAAATTGTTTCCTCGCAAAAGAGATCACGAGACGAGATCAAGTAGAACGGATAAGGATTTTTTTTTTATTTTTGCCGAGCGTGTGTACAATTTGTTGGATAACACACGAGTCTGTTTGTTGGAATGCTTCGACATTCAGCTCAGTTGCCTGTGTCCCGCTCGCCCATGTCAAGCTTGTGTCGACTTTTCGTCACTTTCTTTGCCGCCAAAGTAACGTATTCGCAAGTTCGTATATCTCGGACAGAGAGTTTCTCTGTGTCTTCGGCTAGACTAAGCCGATTGTGTCTATAGAGGTGCTCCATGCCGTGTTGGAAGTTGCAGACCGGTACAGTGGATCCTGACAAGACGCTCCAACGGCCGCTTTTAACCCTTTTCCGGATGTTGCGAGGGCCTGATCTAAAGCCCTAAAATTTCTACCGGAGACGTAATCGCGTTTCCGCTGAGATCTCTGTCTAAGCTGTCACCCTTCTTGATACGATAGGGTAAAAGTGGGGTATGTGATCAACCCCGATTAGCATGCAAATCAATGATATATGGACTTGGCCATATGCACCAGATTACCCTACCTGTCTCTGCGCCCATGTGAAAGGGGCAGCCTGCCCACTCAGCTGCACCGCTCTGCACGCGCATTAGTGACCGCAATTCATGCTTTTGTAGTGGGTTGAAGTGGAGACACTCCACACTCCCGGGGGCTCGAGACCCGGGTACGAAATTATACGAAGAGTCGACTGTATGTCTCCCATATAGTCAAAGCTCATTTTCTCTAACTCCATCTTACTTTCCACCGATCTTCCGTTCATTTCTCTGTGGCAAAGCTGAGAACCGCTGATTCAACGGGCTGGACGCCGTAACAAGATGCGTCCGGGGAATAAGTTTGAGAAAAGATCGGAAAGAAAATAGAAGCCCATGCTTCTTCAGCGGAATCGTCTTCTCGGTTTTCGCTAACATACCCAGGCGACCTCGCTGCTACTCTTGCCTGCATTCGCCAGACCTACCGTCCCACTTCCTTTTGGCTTCCTTCTGCTTCGCCCCCGCTTCTTCGTCGTATTCTTCTTCCCCTTCTTCTCCGTTCAACCAATGGCTCGGTCCTTCCTTATACCGTTGTCGCTCCCCTTTTACGCTATCGGGAAATCTGCTAGATCCCGTTGAGCAAAGACCAACTTTTAATCCGGTCTCTCCGGCGCTTTCTACGATGTTAACGACGGATCGTGAAACTCATGATCGTCGACGAGTCGGTTTTCCTTCTTCTGTCGTGGTTTCACCATCCATGGACGGCGCGCCCCTCGGACTGTCTTAAAAGTGAGAAGGGACATGCGAATCGCAGTGACCTCCCCCCCCCCCCCAGTCTGTTGACCACAAGATTAAAGAACCGTTTCTACGAGTTCTTTTGGTTTCCTGTATACCGTGCCCGGCGAAACTGTAATTGAAACGATGGCAATCGCTCCAACCGTCCCACCCGGAGGTCTCTTTAGTTCATCGCTGAATTTCTGCCTCTTTGCGAGCTTTCACGATTACTTTAGCGAATTTTACAGACTGGGGTATCTGCAGCGCTACTATATCATTGTGCAGCAGTGGAAGAAAACTTTTTCATAAGATGCAGTGAAATACCGATACCGTCGCTGTGTTTGCTGTCATTAAGGTAGTTCTTGTATTCTGGTGAAATCTAGATAGGCGAGCAAATATAATATCAAATTAAAGGCGTATCTGCCGAATTTAGAGTCCGTTCACCGCTTGGTTTTTGACACAGTTGAAAACACAGTTCTTCTATATACATTTGGACGACCCGACGGATTCGGCCGATGTCTCCCGACTGTAGCGAAAACTATTAATAAATGACTATTTATTTATTTATTGGTATTATTACAGGCTGGGCCCAATTACGGGTGGTACTTAAACGTATCACCAAAAAAAAAAAAAAAAAAATGGCAGATTGAGAGAGTACATCGCAGTAATAAGTAACTAAACATATTTGCTGACTAAAGTGAAAAGATAACAATACAAGAGGTCTTATAAAATGTCTATATAATCAAAATAACAAAATTACGGCACATTTCAACATTTTTATCCCATAAATATTTTTATAAATTTATTTAATAAATGTTAATAATTATTTATGCTGCATTGACGCCAATTTCCACAATTTGCAAGATGCGACGTTAAAATTTAATCGTCGAGTGAGTTTCACCGACGAGTCTCGGTATCGACCCGACTGTTTGACCCTCGGGACACTAGATATTTTCCGTCCCGAGAACTCCGACGATTTTCGAGTTTTGCGTAAACGGAATCATAGTTGCAGACACGTAAGTTTCGCTACGATCTAAAATCTCTTCAAAAAATTATTACAATTTCGGACGTGCCAGACAGGCCTTCGAAAATAGGAAATGTTTTTTGTTTTGCATTCTCGGCCATACAAAAGTATTCTCGAGATCATAATCTGACAGTCTAATTTGTTTATTACAATTCTTTCTATCCGTACCTATTGTGTGTGGACTGAGATCGTAATGAAGAGGTTGGGTAAAAATTGACTTGGATAAATGTGGATAAAATTTGGATGCGACACTTGGAACATAGCTATATGTATATGTTTCTAACCTTGGGTACGTAACACGACAGTGTCTATACCAGAGCATTTCACGAAAGTGTTTTCTTTCTGAAATATTGCCATGGCCCAATTTACACATAGGTTCAATTTAGTCGATCTTCCCCTATAGTACACAGCATTTTTATAGCAGACGACAAATAATCGCAAAGACAATAGTAGATAATGGCGGTCGCCATTATCTACATTTTGATATATCTGAATAGACTTTTGGCGTGTTTTTTCAAAGTTATTTATCTCCGCTACTTCACATTTATTTTCCTAATCTATCGCTACAAACGCACTCTCAAATCTACAGAACTAATATGCCAAATTCTCTTACGGGACATTGAGTCGTTCCGACAAACACTGGAGACGACGAAAACAGCAAAATCGCTGGACCTCAGTGAAACGCATAACTCCCGTCATTTGCCCTAGTGGGCAGTTGGGAGTTGTAAAATGGTACTTCTCGTGGTGACAGGTAGGTAGTTCGAGATTTAACCCTGTTCAGTCCCGAACCGCAAATGTTCTCTTTTTCTTTCGTATAACGACACCATTAACATTATCAACCAAGCTATTGTCGCGGATTTGAACTGACTAAGGTGTTGAGATATCGAGCTCAGGTCGCAGCTATCCATGGCCAAGATACAACACACCTTAGACTTTAGAATTCCGAGACCAAGTTGAGCAAGCTTTGCGAGCGGTGTGCGAGGCCCCGTTGGAGTCTACAACGTCGAGGTGCAAAGTATACACGAAGTAGGTAGGCTACCGTTCTCTCAAGTTGCGCAGTCTTGGGAGGTATTCTTGCCGCGAGCTTCTACGAAACTATATCAATGTTCAGGTACGATAAATTCTTCAGGTGTTTGAATTTCAGATATTTGTCTTTCCGATATTCAAACAAAGGCTTTATAGCGAAAGAGGTACGGAGGTATTCTATGGCGTCTATGATATAAGCGTTGTACCTACGCAGTGGCGCACGATGGAATGTCGTTCGGGGTATAAAGTTGATTCTTTTCATTTTGCACGTTTTCGTACTATTTGCATAGGGAAAAACGCGTTAAACTATAGACGTCTCGTTCGTTCGTCTGGATTCAGAGGCTCCGTTTAAACACGCGCGAGATGAGAGCCTCTCTCCTCACTCCTCCGGGTGTCGGGTGGACCAAGACGACATTCCAAATTACAAATTGGAAATTCCCTGGACGAATTCGTCCATAAGTTTGGAGGACGCAAAGTTGAAACGGGCGTTGTTCCACCAATCCAGGATTGGTGACTAAAAAGAGGGCGAGGTTGGCGTAACAGAGTGAGACAATTTCCCGGGACGAGTTTTGGCTTTGCTGTCGGAATGACGCGAAAGGAAGGCATTCTCAGCTTCGTTCGGTAAACCGAGCCGCAGCCGCGGGGTTGCCACAGCGGATCTCGCCTTCTCTCCCTTCTCGTCTCTCATACAATCGCAACTTTCGCAATAAATCCCCTGTCACTTGGAGTAACTGGCGCGATCGGGCCAGGGCCGCTCCCGCCCCCTCCCGCACCCCTCTCGCGCAATTGCACCGAAGTCTACTCTCCCTAACTTCCTCACTTCTTCCGTCTTCTACTCGGATGTCTTTCACTCTATCCCGACCCAAATGTAGTTTCCAACAACGGACCTATTTATTTTCAACCCGGACGTAAAATTTGCCGCTGTCATCTTACGTCCGATAAATGTTGAAGTGATTACGAGACTTCGGCAAGCCGCGGGATGTAAATTGAAAGGCACTCGATCGTCCGTTTCGCAAACTCAGTCTTTCCAGCTTCGGCGTTAGTTTATAGCGTATTTGGTACGGTGTTCAGAACTATCGGGACGTTTCACTGCACCCAAATCTGTTGCTGACGTATCGAGCGACTGGGAATAGCATCCCGTTGGTTTGGAAAGCAGCTCACGACCTAGCAAAATTAGATCTCTGGCGGTATTTTGCTGGGTCACGAGAACGAGTGATCGATTAATAATTAATTTGCGATACAATTTTAACTGTTTCGTGGTGAAAAATTTTTATGTGTTTAACAAATATTTCGTACGCGCGACTTTTACAATCTTTTCCTTGTCAGACTTATGAATTTTTCCGTTGAAAAAAATTATTATTTGACAAAAAGAAAATGGCACCAGACAAAACTGTTGGCCGTGATGGACGACAATTGTTTGTTACTTGCACAAATCTTTTTCACCTTGTATGCTATTAAAGTGCATTACGCGATAAAGAAGGACTTTAGGCACGAAGTCATTTTTTATGACTATATTCATTTTTAGCCAGAGCAAAAGTTTCGTCCGTGGACTTCGTCGAAGTAAAGGACAAGTATCGTATTAACAAATAAATAAAAAAAATCTTGCATTTCCACATCTTTCTTTACTTTATCCGAAACTATTTTCATTCTCTGAAAATCAATACTCATTTGTACCCAGAACAGAAATTTCCATTGTTTCAATGAAGTTTATACCAGACACCTCTGGTCCAATTTATCCTCGACAGTGCGCTTAACACAATAAAGTGCCGAGATTAAAGCCTGGTGACACCTCTCCAATCAATTACTAAAAGTGAAGCATCCACCGTAATGGAAGTTAATACCGATATAGCAAAAACTAATGACACATATGCTGTGATAAATTCACTGGTCAGTAGCTAATAATGACCGACCGAAAGCCTTCGGGCGTTCTGAATCGACGCACGATATTAGCGGAAGCGCGTATCAGCTGCATGGATTCGTAACTGAACTTGCTTTGAACAAGAATACTCAGTTGGAGTTACGCGTTTCTCTCTGACCCTTCACGAAATTACGAATGCGTTAATGCCAACTCGCTGTTTCGGTTTGAGGGCTCGACCGATGCATTTAGCCAGTATCGAAAGGCACGCAACTACATCACTGTGCGATTGTGTTCGTTGCGTCGAGTAGCTTCTACCTGTACCAACGTTACGTACAAATACGGTTGAAATTCATGGTTCTCTTGTGGCAGAAGTACCAAAATGTACGCCCCCACGAGCGTGAAGTACAGTGTAGATGCGTATAGTTAAAGTGTACATGTCCAAATCGTAAGAGCACTCTTCATTCCAGCAATGTGTACTTGCACATCATGGCTGCTACCACTACCCTATCGGTCATTGCGAATCGATGATGAATAGAATATCATGTGGCTCTCGATTGCGAGTTAATTCTCATTATAAAATCGTAGGTTTTCACTGATAAACCAACCTCGTACATAATCATCACCGTTAAGTACGATGTTGTTACGTCGTGAACATTATTTTCTCGCATCTGCAATCAAGGCGATTTCTCTTGCTATTATACGTTTATCGCATGTAACGCTTTATCAGAACAATGCCCCGCTTCGAATCTAACCTTTCGGAAACTTATTTACGGATAGGCTGCGAATGCATGCTTTAGCAGAAGAATGTGCGTTGATTATCACCCCATGGTGTTTACTACGGCTCGGTGTTATAACGGGATTTTATGTCCGCTAAACTTCGCTCTATCTGTCAGCGTAACCTGGATTCCCTAAATATTGACAATGCGAAAATCGGAGGCATAACCGGAACTAATAAGATGACGAGACGTCAATGCGTTTGACATGACAGATGGTCGCCCTGTGAATTTACTTATTCGCGGTGACTATCGAGTGGGATACCTTCTCCGGTTATAGAGAGGATCGGAGGAAACAAAATGCAATTTGATAACGAGACGGCAACTACGGTCAATGGGTCGAACGGAAATCAAAACCAACCTGCGATCGGGCAATCCACGTCGATGATCGCAAATCTCAGACGACATGGCCTTCAATACGAAAACCTAAACCAACCAAAACGGCGTCCCCTCTCTATACCACTAAACGGGGCGCCGGTATCACAACCGAACTTCCGTACCTTACCTATGCAAATCGCCTTAATCAAATGGGAAATGCAAAAATCCATTGGGCCACCTCTTTAAGAAATCGCACAACATTCTCCTTCTACAAATTTTAATAGTATTGTTACGTCCTGTGAATTTTCCCTAAAATTCACTGACGCAGCTGGTCAGAAATTTGGAAATATTCGATAGGAAAATAGGAAATTTAGAGAGGATTTAAAAGCTGTAAAATCACATTAACGAAGTAACCACTGAAAGGTGATTGCACGTTAAATAATTAATAATAGCGCATTTAAATTGATGGATGATTCTATCCAGTGATTGGCATAGCAATAATCACATGATCGACAATGTTATACGAAGAGGCTATTCGACTCGCTCTCGAAGGTAGACGACAGCGAGAATACCTCGGGTCCATAACCATTGTCTTAATTAAAGCGCAAAAGCAACATGAATCTTTCCCACATGCGAAAGGAGATGACACCTTATAGCTCTAACAGGCGGAGCGAGGCGACGCACGTACGCACACAGCGGTGCAGCCAAAGAATCGGTGCAACCGTCTCGAGGCGATCGATTGGGAAATTTACCGTCGGCGCTAACGAGTGCAGCACCTCTCGGACGATAATTATTTGAACCATTCGATAAACATATAAGAATTACTTATTAATAATAGGCTCATTTAAGTTGAAGATTTGTGAAGAAATGACCAGTAAACAAAAGATGAAGTATTAATTCGGTAGAATCAAGATTGATAAACCATTTGGGTCAAATCGTCGATATTAATTATTATAAACAAATTATAAATAGCAGAGAATTAATCAATATCGTTATTTAGGGTTTTATTGTAGTTTGAACGAAACAAAGTAATTATTCTTTAAAATCCGGAATTTATGAGGAATATTTTTAATATTCCTCATATAAAAATTATTTAAACAAATTTAATAAATCAACGGAATAACTTTTGATAGAAACAAGAGAGAAAATCCGTTCAAATTTCAACATTCTTATTATTTAAAACGAAAATTAAGCAAATAATTTGTTATACCAGAAAATTAATGTAAAAGTCAATATTGGAGAATTATTAAAATAAGCATATAACATGCCGAAACCGATCGATAATCGCCGCGGTAGGAGACCAGCCGATCAGCTGCGGGCCTCCTGGACATCAGTAGATGCAACGGGGAGCTTGGTGGTACGGGCACCCCCCCGATCGAAACGATGAAAGAAGCTCTCCAAGGGTGGAGCGTAGCCTCTTCGCGGAACTTCTTGTGGTGAAGAAGTCCTTATTAACTGACCATTGTATCTAACATTTGTCAATTATTTCAACTCCGGAAAATACGATAAAGAAATCGGAACTCAACGATTAACCATCGATAAATAAATTACTTGAACATTTATTGAAATCATTCGGAGTTATAATTTTTCATCAACATCCACTATTGGCATTGACAAATTATTCAACCGATTTATCTGAAAGAAGGAAGGAAGGAAGGACGAGGAATTTTTATTGGACATCTTCATGCATTTTCATTCATTTTCATATTCCTGGACGATTAATTCACTTTGAAACATCGTAAGTCATTACATCTTTTAATTTTCAATCATTTCATTTATTTTTCTATCTATCTCTTCTATCTAACTTTCTATCTATATCTTCTATCTATCTTTGGAAAATATTTTACTTTGTTTTTCTGAATTTTAATTATTTAACTCGAACAATTTGCGGATAATTAATAATCAATTCGGGGCTTAATTAACTAAAGAGTGATAGCCGAATACTTAGAAGTCGAGATCCTTTAATTTCTTAGTGAGCGTCGAACTGTAGTGGAACGAACCCGGCAATCCGCGATAACATTAGCCTTGATTCAGTGTCGCGAGGCGCGGCGCGAGCCATCAGGAGTCTTATTTCAGAGGCCTTGCTACGGTGTGTGAGGGTCGCGCGGAAAATCATAATCGTTCATATGTGATAGTCATCCCGCGTTCTCCTGCATCCTGCATTCTCAGCCCATCCCTGAATAAATTTCCGAAAGGTTAGATTCCAAAGGGGCACTGTTCTGATAAAGCGTCACATGCGATAAACGTGTAATAGGGAGAGAAATTTCCTTTACCGTAGATGCAGGAAAATGCTAATAAGGATGTAACAGTATGATATAAAACTACGGTTTCATGGGATGCGAAGTAAAAAAAAAAGGTTTTTTTTTGAGACATTATAATGGCCATATTTTACCATATATTATCATCTATCAAATGTATTTTGAAATTTTCACCTGCGGTTATGTTAGAAATTTATGATTGATTGATAGCCCTGACCCGCATTGATTTTCATACGCACAGCATTGGTTATTTAATGAATACTCATATACTGTAGTTTTCAATTATCTTTATATTAATATACGTTTCATGTATTTAGTTTATACATTGTGCACCTGAGCATAATGATTTTATAGTAGATTCACTAACGTTTTTAACGCAGTATATTGGTTGGTACAAAAAGAAATGTGTTTGCCATTCCGGCATGATTTTCGGACATCGTGTAAGTAAAAAAATCAAATTTAGACTCATCGATACTACGGTTGTCGATATTGACGCGTGACAATTTTCTGCGTCATTTATTTGGAAGGTAGTCTCTCGTAAAGTCGCGCGCAGAGTTTCCAAGCTGAGCCTTTCGATACTTCATTGGTGGTCATTGGGGGGTGGAGGGATTAATGGGGCTTCGATTAACTGCATCGCGCAACAATCGAGCCAAGAGCTTTCCGCAGAGAGAGCCGGATTCGAGCGTGGTCCCTTCTGCTCTGTTAGCTGGCTGACTCGATGGGTGGAGACCTACAGGGTGATCCGGGACGCAGGCGGGGGGTTGAGCAGCATGCACGGCACAAGTTCGGCAGTGCAACGATCGAGTTTGAGGGGTTCCTTGGGCCAGCCGGAGGGGGTTTATAACGGGAATACACGCCGTGTGCCGTTGCCGCGAAGCTCATCAACACAATTGTATTAGCAATGGACGACTAATTGCCCAGGCTCAACCACTGCTCTATACTATCGCGCACTCGCTGGATGGCTAACTACCGCGTAACACAATCTTCGTAACCTTCCAGTTCGTTTCTGAGATGATTGCCGTCGCCTAATATCGGCCAAATATCGCAATGGCATCGATACGCAGGAACGGAAATTCATCAGTTCTTCGATATCTATTTTTCCGTCAATTTTTACTTTCTCATCACATACGAAGTACGCAAGGAGCGAAAGTATTGTAACAACAAAACAAGATCGTCTGGCTGATTATGGTTGTTCCGTCAAAACCTACGTCAAAACATTGTCTGCTAGGTTCGAGCCGAAGTATCGGCGAATACGCCTGAGCACCCAGAGAGGAGAAATCCTCCCTTTAGTTCACCTAGCATCAAATTCGGCCACGACTGCCCGTTTTCCAGTCTTAAACTTGCAGAAAGTTTTTAAGGATGTGGGAGGGAATGTTTGCTTATTTTTCCCACGATGTTCCATTTGCAATAGCAACGGACAATGACCGATAATGATTGTGAAAAATGATATTCTTACCTTGTAAACAGGTAGAATGATTTAATCGATCAGCGAAGAGTAATTAATAATAATAATAACAATGAAATTGTACATACTGTTGTTGGTCGAGACGTTGAAGTTGGAATGGAAGAGGTTTGGTCACAATAGGCAATTGATCAGGGTTAAGTGCGTACTTCTTACGTACACTAACTTCTGATCTCTATCTGCTTATCGACTAGATTGAATGCTTTCTCATTAGGAGCCCCGTTCTTTAAAGTCGTCCCTTCTCCTTGATAACAGAACTTTTCCGAGGGATTACCTAATAGTGAGGATTCAGATTCTATGCACCAGAATACATCATTAGTCACATATAGGAGATCTTGAGTTTTTATCGATTACCTCGGGATGCATCCTCGCGAGTTGATATATAATATCTATAACGTTAGTAAGGAGGTTCGCAAATATAGCTCTGGATCAAATGACGGAGCAGTTACAGTGTTGATATGTCAATTCCTAGATATAAACCAAGTATCTACGTTACTGTATATATTTGCACATAGCAAACGGATTAATTATTACAGAGCCTTCTTACTAGCCCCGGATTCGATCATTTCCCTATTCCAGTGAATAAATTTTGTGATTGATATTTCATTTTTCCATCCCTTTGCTATATGGTATTTAGTGTTCTTCATGATTTTATTAAACCTTCAGTTACCGGAGTCTCGCTGAGGGAGGATCTCCATTCTGGATGATACGGTCGGCATCCTCGCTCAGCGAATTATTATATTGTGCACTGAGAGAAGGCTCTAGTAAAAATTACCAATCATCTAAGAAAAATTACCGTACATTTTTCGATGTACCTGTAAATATATTCGAATGCATAATGCTAAATACATTAAAAGTATAAGAGAATCGAAGTATACCTGGTACATATCTGAAATATATATTTTACATTTCGGAATATATTCCGAATATACGGGCAATATACTTGGAATATATGTTTGATATACTTTGGAGAATACCTGGAATGTATTGTAACAAAAATAATCTAGGGAATAGAGGATTGCCCGAAGGCTGCTATGACACGGTAAAATAATATTTGATTTCTTATTATAAGTCGCCGCATTTTAAATATCGTAGCTTTGCCGACTGTCCCAACCCCCCCCCCCCTCCCCCACACCTTCCTTTGCCCCTGTAGCCGAGCGACGTCGAGCGAGCGCTACGGAGCAAGCGGGGTGGTCAAACCGAGGAGAAGTTCCGTCAGCCTCGAAGGATGTTCATATACAAAGGGGTACGATATCGTCCCTTTGGTATCACCGAACATCGACCAGATGATCATGGAGACCCTTTCGAGTTATTCGCCACCGTGGAGTGCTCCCATCGGCCTTCTCCCCTCGATCAAAACGACGGGAAGTACGATAGGCCGATCCCCAAACGAATCGGATGAAGCACCTCTATCGGAACGATGGCGATCGGATAAGCGGTCTTCGACGTCAACATCAAGGAGCGACGGAGACGGACAGACAACATCTGTAGCTGTTCGCTCTGACCCATGCTCGAGGCCTAATCACGTGCTCCCGCGAATTTACGACGGGAGGAGAGGAACCGAGGTGCGAGACTGAGCTCGTCACTTCGGGGCAATCCTAGGCGCCGACAGCGTGTAGTATTTTCGCCCTCCCATAAAGAATATTAAGTATTGTTAGTCGCGAGTAAAGAGTGGATTCGAGTGTGTGCGATTCCTCCCCCCCCCCCTCCCAACACCTCTTTAAGATTATCAAGAATACCCCAGCTCGTTATTGTAAACGAGAAACAGATAGATTTCGGTAGAATGAACGGAGTGTATAAGCGACGTGCGCGACGAGGTGCGTTGTTCTGTATCATGTGCTGGCTTCGACGTTTGAACTGTATCGAGTCCGACCGAGTTTTACCAGTTACATGGGATTGGACGCCATTAATAACGAATGGGAAAAAATATTAGTTGAATTTTTTCAGGAAATTGCCATTGGTCTCCGATTGGCAACGAATAAGAAAACATCCCACTTCAAATTTCTGCTGATTTGCCAGTAATGTCCCATTAAGAGTGAATGGTAGAAAGTACCGTTTCAATTTTCCACATGAATTTCCATTGGAATCCCATTCATTACCTTTCGATACCATTCATTACCATTAAACGCCCAATGGAAAACTTTGCCAAGGGATCTCCGCCGTGTACAAAAATCGAGCGGAGTGTAGAAGGGAGGGTACGGGGTAATAGGGGTGAATCGGGCCCGCATGAAAAGTCTCCAAAAGACCTAGAATAATCAAAGCTCAAGGGGACTTAAAATGATCGGGCCCTAGGCAGGGGCCGGAACAAGTGTTAGAATAATCAGATCCCTCCTCAATTCATTCCTTCCCTCCACGACCCCCAACCCTGCCTCTATAAGGGACTTATAAGGGAATATTTCAGCCTTGGAAGCGTGGGAGGGGGGTCATCTTCATCAAAGCGGGACACGCTCCGTGTATAATGAAGATGACCTTTTTCCCCCTACAATAAGAGGGAAAGGATCACCTTCATAAAAAAGGACCTGCCCTACCGAATGGTGAAGCTGCCCCCCCCCCCACGATTCTTGACACGGTGGCGACGACAGTGGGACTTATATATATATATATATATATATATATATATATATATATATATATATATATATATATATACATACACATGTTTTTGTTCTCATTCCGTTCACGAGTCCTGAGCTGACGTGAGGAAAGTTCAGCAAGAGTTCACGAAAAAAGCGAAAAGAAGAAAAAAAAACGTCCGATCTCGCCCACGCCAAACGTTCGAGAATACTCGGATTAAATGGACCTCGTTTTCGACCAACTTTGGAGGGTTCATCCGTTAGAAAAATACGTGTAACGAAAGTATATACCCTCGGATCTGATACTTTTTGAGAAAGGTTTAACACGTGATTCTCGAGTTAGCCCGAGGAGGGATACCAGTCTGGATAATACTCTGTCGACGCCTCTTCTATGTCCCGCGGCACGTCCGACGTCGCCTTCGTTGCCGCACCGTCTCTCATCGTCTTTCCTTTTTTTTACTCTCCTTCACTATCTTCTGCTCTGACGCTTTCGCAAACGGGTAAAGGAAAAGGGGTCGCGAGATTAGCGAAGGGACCAGAAGTCTCGGAGCTTCGTGGCTCATTCGTGGTTGCCGAGGAATTAGAACATTAATTGTCATCCTCGCGAAGTTCTGTCGTCTCTTTCGAGAAAGGCAAGGTAAGGAGGCTGACGTTGAGAGAGAAAGAGAAATGACACACTCTCTCCCTGTCTCTCTCGCCTTCTACCGTTCTACCGTTTATAATTATTTCGCTACTGGTAATTACCGCGTAGCAAGAGTGCTTCCATATAGGTATATCAAAATTCTGTCATGTATTTAGCTTGTGCACATCAACGAGGTTGGATGTGAGTAGTGCGCACTATAAGATGCACTACAACGATCAAAGGTTCCCCCGGTTACCGGAGGCAGTGCACCGCTCGAGCGAAAACGCTCGCAATTAAAAGCGCGTTCGTTCGGCCGTTTGTTCCACCTCGTCTCGACAATGTGAGAAAACTTATCCCATAACCGCGGGAGTTGAACGGCTCATCGTGCGATACCGGTGCATGGCATCCCTGCTCTCTTCAACATTAAAATATATCGAAATTCCCATGCGTATCCGTGCAGCGCACACTCAAAGAACAAGCGTGTTGTTTCAACTCACTTTAGATATATTAATCGAGTAGTAATTTTTTAGACACTTTGTTGCGTGTTATTTTCCAACAACACGCTTCAAGTGTGTGAAGAGAAAACACGAATAACCAAGTTTTTGCATGTATTCACACCGAAAAAAGGTTCGGTAATATCAACCTCACTGCTGCGGTCACGGAAAATTGGTTTGTCAATCAATCCAGTCGCATTTACGGTAGAACCTCGATTATCCGAACACCCATTATCCAGACCCTCTGTTATCCGAACCGCCGCTGTTTCGGGAGTTTCTACTATCCGAACTGTTGCGCGAAATTCTCGTATCCTTACATTGTTGCGTGCCAGTACGTTGGCTCGCGCTACAAACAACAGGCCTATTGAAGAACGCTCGAGCTGGCATAGACAGAACTACCGTAAATGCACGTCAGTGTATTGCCGCATCAGTCACGTATTCAAAATTTATTTTCGTTAATCTACTCGTCTCGTAGTTTAGTGCGTTATGGATTCAATGTCCAGTCCTTTGACCTCTAAACGTAAGTACTTACGGTGGAATAAAAATTAGAAACCCTTTTGAAATTTGATGAGGGAGAGACAAACACATTGTTAGCGCGCTGGTATGATGTTTGTAAGTCAACGATCTCGGAGATAAAAAAAAAAAAAATTGGCTGCGAAAAAACGTACAACTCTCTTGCGCCAAACGAAAAATGTGAATTTCGTGATGAACATTTGAAATCACCATGAAATATCATAAAAATACATGTATCATGTTATTCCTCAAATATATATCATAATTATTTAAAATATATGAGTACTGTCGTTTTTTGGATCGCAGTACAGTTATTTACGTTATTTGTTACTGATTAATTCCATGCATGGTTACATCGTATTTTATATGTTTAATTGTTAACAGTAAATCGCTATTTATCAATATAACACAATTTCTACAAATAAAAATTCTATATATCCTAGCGGGGCTCGAACCCCGAAACTAACGCATCCTGACCTAGTACCTTACCACTACGCCATAATAGCTTATTAATAAGTATAATCTTGAATCAGATATATAAGTTATTCTCCGTCATTAACGTAGACTCAACTTCGATGATTTGACATTAAAATATCGAAACAACTTGAAAGTTGCTTAATGTGGGTATAATATGTGTGAATTACTAAATTGACGTCTTGTCGAATTGTATAAAATCATTCTCAAGATGACAAATGTTCGTATATATGAGGTATTTCATGTGAAATCGAACGGTCAAAAACCCGACCCTCTCCAAAAAAGTTGCAATTTCATCACAATTCATTATTATTTACAAGGGGTTTTTGTAATTTTTTTCAGAATTTTTGGATCGTATTTTTTTGAGATATCGAAAAATTGTACTTTTTAAAAAACCCTCTATATCTTAAAAACTATTAGTCATACAAAAAAACGTTTCCAACATAGTGATCTCATATTTTTGTTTGAATGGGCGAGACGTCCGTTTGATAGCTGTGCTCCGTTTAAGTTCGATTTTTCATTTTAAAAGTCCCTTTTTTTATAAAAAATCCCCAATCCCTTTTTTATTTGATCTTTTAACTTCCATTATTGTCAATAGTGTCACAATTTTTATAAAACTCAATGGGAAGCAGTAGATATCTCTCTTTTTTCTGAAAAATCGATCTTAAACGGAGCACAGCTATCAAACGGACGTCTCGCCCATCCAAACAAAAATATGAGATCACTCTACGTACATGGGAGTACATTATGGAATTTTTAAAGAAAAATCAAACATGACGTATTGGCTGAAAAAAAATGTTTTACTCTATTTTTCATAGAAATAGACGTTTATTGCATTCAAAAAATCTACAAAACGTTGTTTTCAATAAAGCAGCCTATTTAAATGGGCCTGGATTGATTTAAACCAATTTTCCGTGACCGCAGCTGTGAGGTTGATATTATCAAACCTTTTTTCGGTGTCTATACATTCCAATCGGAGTTGGATTCTTATATAATAACTTGCTAGATACCGGACCACTTACGAGAAACGTGAGGATCATCTTTATTCTTGAAGCCATCCAAAGGCAGATACAGCTCTTTATGAATCGGACGCACATACAAATGTGTGGTTTTGTTTCATAAAGTGTGTAGCTCACGTAATATGTACATTTGCATAAAGTGTGCTGTTTCAGGTTCATTCAACAGAACTTGCGCAGGTTATCAAAAGCTTTTATTTTCACACGACACTACAAAGCTCGCTGTGCATTTAATACTGTTGGCATGCAGTTTAACCGTCTTGTCTCAACACGTCTAATCCCTGCATCACAGTTACGATGCGCTGTTTTAATACGCTTTTGGCAACACGCTTATTTTCAGAGTGTCTGCGCTGCACGCTTTAATATGAAAACCAAAGGAAAGTTGATGAACTGACACGTCGAGTCGGAAAGTTTGGGAACCCTGGATTCGTCAAATTAATAGTATGCCAAGCCCAAATTCGCTACTGAAATTGGGAACCAATTGCGTGACTAAAGACGGAAAGGCGCATACCCTAGTGGGAGTGCCACACATGGTCATTGTTGGCACAGTGTCGGCCAAGGCTCGCCCAACGGCGGCTAGTATCGGTCCTGCGTGTCATTCCCACTACAGTACTTTTAAACTCACCACCCCCGCCCCCTCAATCATTCGGAATTTAATTAATAATAATCGATTATAAAATTCTTGCGTTTTCTTTTTAATATGCAGATGGTCGGCTACTCTCGCGGAAGGCTTTTGAAAAAATGGTTCCAACACGGACAATTTCCATACAGTAATCGTTTAAAAGGCGAAGGTGGAAAAATGTCTATGTGATCCCTCGTCATACTTCGAATTCTGTTTATGTGATGCGATTACTAATACGATGTACGGTGATGTGTTTGTATACTTGTTCCGATAAATCTTTAGCGAGACGAAAGTTCGCGATTCACCATGGAGCACTGTAGAAATTCTTACGACCGACATACGTGCCAATAGGATTATAATTTTTAACCAAGTTCGTAAAGGAACTCACAGATTTACGATTTTTATGCAAAAATATATTGTCGTCAACATTTTCTCATATTTCTCACATTTCGGCATCTATATCTATGATCTAATTCCATAAGGGCATATCAGCTGTTTATAAGCCTCCTTCTTTGCCCTTTTAGCATTGGGCCGTCGATATAATCAAAATATAATTATATCATTACCAATATATTAATATATTATTCATATGTATGCTTTTAACGAGCATTATACGCTAGAGAAGCTAAAGGAAATAAGTGATGCGATCATATAATTTTTTTCCTGTAACTCTATCGCGTAACTTGACTTTCTCTCTCTGTGGCATCTGAGGAAGCGCTCAGAGGAACCGACAATTTCCAGTAGCATGTAATTCCCGACGTACTTTTCCGCCCCAGCCGTGCGCTTTGAACTTTAATGAACTTCTCTGCGGTCCAGCCAGGACGAGGAAAACGGCGTCGGTAGTTCCCTTTCCCTATCTCTCTTTCTCTATCTCTCATGCCACGAAATTAGTGCTAGTCTTCTTTTCACAACCCTCGGGCCTCTGACTGTCGCATATTTATCCTACGTACAGTCTCAAAATTTTTGTTTAATTCACGTTTTCACGACTTATAGAGTTAGATAAAAGGAGATACAAAAAAAAAAGAAAAGTTATGATACTAAATAATTAAACGAAAGGTCTGAAAATGACTGACAATCCCCGTCGAATCTCGCATATCTCACTTATTTTATGAATCCACTGTATTTTACGACATCGAAATTTTACGAGCTTAAACCAAGATCTTTTTTTTAAACTATGTCCGTCACTAATCCATCCACGCGGTTGGCTGCGTACCCTCTATGCGATATAAAATTTATCGTAAATCGCATGTACGAGCCAGGAAGTACAGAGAGAACTTTTTATTTTTTATTGAATTTCTTGCCGGCCAGTGCGAATATTAACTCATCAATTTAAAAAAAGTCTTTTCGACGTACTTCCTGCCCGAATTCTCGATCATGGATAAAAATCAGTTTCCGCGAATGCCGTTTCCATTACTGCGGTCAAACTGAGCTCTTCCGGTTGGAGATGAGCTTCCGGCGGAAGCGCAGCGGATCCCGTATGAGGAACTTTTATAGTATTTTTCACTGTTACGAGGCCAACTCTGCGTAAGAGAAATTGAAAGAGAGAACGAACAAGAAATAGACAGAGGAGAGAACGAGGGGAGGGGGGGGGGGTGGGGAGGGAGGGGGTGGAAAGAGCGAAAAGACACACGGAGAAAATCGGTGACCGTGTATAGCGTCGTTCGTGCAGTCAGCTCGTTTCGCGGATAATTCGTTTCGTCGAATCGATTCCAATCGGCTGTAGACCGCGCGGCGGCGGGCGGCACACCGCACCGAGAAACACAACGTCTGTCCCGACCATCCTACATCCCCCTCCTATATACACGGACCTCTCTTTGCCCTGGACAAAACGAATCGCCGACTGAAATAAGTCGATTGTATCTCCCGCTTGGTTCTCTTGCCCGTTCGCTCGTGAGAATTTCGATTGCCGAGATGAGAGAGGAAGGGAGGGAGAGGGAGGCCAAAGGACAGTGCACCGTAGACAAGCTTCCGGTTGGAGAGGAAGCCGGGTTACCGGGCAAGAGAGAAAGCAATTTACCCGGATGGTTCGTTTCGAGAGATATAATTCATAAAGAGCAACGACCCACCATCCTGTGCGACAGTATCACTGTGGTCGGAAATGTCGGTCGATTTTTCATCTTGTTGCCGCCGACCGCTGGTCGAAGTGTCTCGATGATTCTCTATCGATTGTCTTGTTTTTATAATATTTATGTTCTTATTCACGCACTGAAAAAAGTCCACGATGCAGGTGGAGAACGTGAATACTAGAATTCAACAGGCGTTTCCCCGACTGCGACGCATAATCTTGTCGAGTCTGTAATAGTATTTTATGCCTTTTGCAGATTAACAATATTTCAGTCGGAGCTTTCTTGCAAAATGTTGATTTTGCTTTTTGCTTTGTGCCTTTTTATTGTGTATCGGATAATTACCTTCTTTTGTAGCGACTTTCCTTTGACTCTTGTCTCGGCAAGGTTATTTAAATAATCTACCTGCATTTGAGTAATTCAACATTTGACCACCGGCGTAACGAGCGATGTTTATTTCCGGCTTCACTCTGATCGAAGCAACTACTGACGAAACATGTGAGTGCGATAATAAATATCATATTATATTGGAATCATATTGTGATGTCGTGAGGAATATTTAATAACTTTTTTATCGTGAGTGGTAGTCGACTCTGCCACAGAACGCGGTTGTAGGACGGGAAAGACTCGGTAAACACTTTGTCGAACTGCTAAAGACGTTTATTCTATAATACAGATCCGGCAGCATAACAGTGTCGTGCGGAGTTTCGGTGACAAAATGACTGCTTAAACTAGGTGGAGGTTCGTTCTTATAGATCTATCTCGTGGCAAAGTCCAGATAGTGGGGAAGGAATTCGGGCGTCGGAAAAATACTGGAAAGGCAATGTTTCGGATTCCTGGAAGACGGTTAGTCATGAGAAAAGGAATGCAATGATCGAAGTCTAGGATTGTGTATTTAGGGGGTAATAAGGAATAGGCGTTCGGAGTCCTCGAGGAGATGACGGGATGCTCGGTGGTGCGATAAGCAGCGGCGGCGGATGAGAAGAGATAGGCGGCAATCGTGTGGTGGTTGTGTGAAAGCGAAAAAAGGAAGATGTAGGGAGGATCGTTATTACAATATATAGTTCGATAACATTTGTTTCCAACTCCCACATGAACCCAAATATGTTACAGTGGCGACGAGGATTGAAACGGTGTTTTATCATAAAGGGTCGCTGAGACTTTTTTCGGTTAAGTTTAGCCAGGCGATAATGGATTTTTGGAGCTCGTGAGATTTGAAAATCGTGAAAGTGTGGGTAATAATTGTATAGCAACTGATAGTGATAAAAGTCGTTGGTACATTCAAAAATGTGTAGACGCGATAATGATTACGATAATTTCGTTGGAGTTGATCGAATATCCGAAAAAGAAAAATGTCAAGTGACGAGGAACGCGTGTTAAGTTAAGATCGACAAGGGAAATGGAAAAAAGCATGTGTTTAAAAAAAAAACAAATGAAAGAGGGGTAAAGACAAATATAGCAGCAGCGATTGCACGAACAGCCGAAACAGGCGGAGCCGTCACAAAAAATCTAACGAGGGAAACGAGGGTTGGAGGTTACCCAGCAATAACAAGAAAGGCAATCGTTGGAAATCGCACAGCGTCGGCAACAGTTGACGTCGGAGCATGATAAGCACATGGCTGAATATCAGCCGATGCAGCAACAGGCAGCGCAATGACAAAGTGCAGTCCTACAGCAGCAGCAACTTCTATCGTGCACGCAGAATCCCGGCGCAAGTGTATCGTTTGCGAGTCGGTCACATTTTTCAATGATCGGGTGAATTGGAGAGATGAAGATATTCAATATACAGGAAGTCTGGACACAATGAACTGAGAGCTTAGTGCAATACTTTTGTGCTAACGACATTCCTGACAATTAAAAGGTTTTATTATTCTTAATGTTGATAGGGAGCAAATGGTATGCGCTATTGCGTAATCTGTGTACTCCATCGATACCCGCTACTCTGTCATTATATTATGATTTATGAATAATGATTTACAGCCTAAGCCAAGTGTGATTACAGAGCGTTATAATCTCAAGGAATGTAAACTAAAAGAGTGCGAAAATAATCAAACAATTTCTCTCTAACTTGTTGAAATTGCCAATGTACTGTGAATCCAACGATACGCTGAAAGATCTACAAGACGAATTCATTTGGGGTCGTCGGAATGACGTTATCGAGAAACTATTACAGGGCGAGTCAAGAATTACAATGAGAACGAAGTGATTTTTAGTCACGAGGACGTGTCAAATATTGTCAGGGAGTTCGAAATAGATTTTTGAAGGAACTTGATCGATACACTAAAGATAAATTTACACTCCACGTTAAAAAAGGTACTCAGCCAGTTCTTTGTAAACGGGCTGATTTTGTAAACTGAAATTGATGGATTAGTAAAAGAAGACATATTGATACCGGTTGAAAGCAGTCTCTGCACGTCTTTTGTAGTGCCAATTCTAAACAGTAATGGACAGATTCCTTGAACCCTCCCTTCCTTGAAAATAGATCGTTATCCTATTCGACGCATTCGAAATTTGTAGGTAACTTTAAACGGTTGACGAGTATTTACGGAATTGGATCTCACACAGCCGTACCAACTAAAGGAATCAGACGGCGAGTTTCGTCAATTGGTAACAATTTCATAGCATAAAGTGTTTTTCACATAGAGTTAGTCAGTATATACTCTAAAAACAAACGTGTTGTTTCAACACGCTTTAGGCGCGTAAATCGTGTAGTCACTTTTTACACGCTTCAAGGTGTGTTGATTTTCAACACATGTCAAAGCGTGTAAATTTTACACGCATTACGTGTATTGTTTCAACACGTTTTAAACGCATTTATGCATGTCGTCACTTTTTTACTCAGTTGTAGGCGTGTTCACCTACCCACCCTCCAAAACATATTGAAAAGAAATGGGGCTGTACCAACAACGAATTATCTTACAAATTAATTACAGTGATTGACCTTCAATCTCAACCTCAATCTTATCTCTGTTCACATTTGGGATATTTGCAGCTTCTTTGTTAAAGTCGACGTGAGAAAGCTTTCGAAACACATGCTGCTTGAAAGACTACCAATTTGTAAACGAGGCGCCACATCCATATTCGTTGCACTGCACTTTAAACGGTACACCAAATCAACGTGTTTCAGTAGTTAATTATCAGACGCAGCTTCAAAATAGCACATACGACACTTGAAAATATCGGGCGGCCTGTCCATGATCGTGCTGTACGATGTACGAATCCGCCATATTGCGATTGAATCAAACGCATATGCAAGTGTGTTGATTTTCTGGTGTTTTCATTTATAAAGTTGTTGTATGTCTAGCGTGTACCTGTGCACCAAGTGAGTTGTTCGGCCGTAAACGCGTTGGAACAACACACATTACGTGCCTTCCAATTAAGCGCGTTCTACACCAAAACACTAAGAATTGTGTTGCACAGGGAATCCAGGAAAGATGCCATGCAAGCGTGTTGTTTCAACACGCAAGCCGCCAACACGTATTTTATTGATGCACTTGGTTGGCGCAACACATGTAATATGTGTGTTGTGAGTTGTTTCAACACACTTGACGACACGCTTGTTTTTAGAGTGTATGATATGGCCACCCGTAATATTTTATTATCTTTTAACGTAACAAACGAATGGGGCTGCCATTTGCACAGTTTTCTGTATAAGTGGATACAATATGATTGCACCGAAAATGCTATAAGATTATATGAGCAAGGAGACAGTATGACATGCCACGTGGTCGTACCCCGCAATCCCGCAATTTCGCCGCAGTTTCCGGGTCATATGGCCAGTAAAACGTTTTTCTTTATAATTTAACATCAGAAATATTTTACGAAGGTAATTATTGTCTTTTTGTAGTTCATGTAGACAACATAAAATATACTAAGACATATTTTGTGCGATCCTTCTATGCTTCTCTAGGCCTAAATGGACTACCATTATTGCCATATCATCCGTAGTGTCCAGGTGATATGGCCGCTCGCAAATATTTGTCTATAGAGTTGCAATTAAATCACACATCGAAGAAACCGAAAATTCTAAATGAATTACGTCAGTTCGATATGTCTAGAGTTGGTTACGACCAACATTTGAAGGTTTTTTTAACGTTAAACCTCCAATTTTCATTGTTTAAAAAACTATGGCCATTTCATCACGACTTACCTCACAAACAGCTGTGCTTCGAAGTGACGTCGGTGCCTAGTTTGGTTCAAAGAGTAATGCAGAAAGTTCTGAACGGTGTCCAGGGAGCCATTTGCTTTTTGACGACATTTTGATCATAGCGCCTTCGAGAGAACTTCACGATTTGAGACTAAGGGCGGTGTTGTCGCGTTTCAAAGAAGCTCGGTTAATCGCTAAAAACGATAAGTGCAAATTTGCCAAAGATAAAGTGCAATTTTTTTGGATGTCCTGAGTGCTGATGGTTTGCAAGCCGCTGAACAGAAAACAAAAGCTATTGCAAGCACATCAATTTCGACTGATTTACCACAATGGTGACCTTTTCTGGGCACAACTAATTATTATTCGGAAATTAATCGGGAATTAGGCTGATTTAGTAAGTTCTTCGTATGAGTTGTTACTGTTTGAATAATTTGTGACAAACAGATGAGAGGACAATGTCACCCGAACTTTCTCAATACCGGTGCAGTCTGGAGAAATAACAAATCTAGTTGCCCGGGAGACAACGTAAACAAAATAAGGAAAAGATTGATATTGGGAATAAGCGGGGGGCACGAAATTACTATCGATTTCTTAACAGTTACGATAAGACTTTTCATGGAACTGATCTAAGGCCTGGGATGACCCTTTCAAGAAAGCCAAGCAATACTTAGTTCCGTCCGAGGATCTAATGCATTATAACTTTACCAATAAAGATCTCAAGTGATACGTCACCCGTCGGAATCGGTGCAGTGTTATCCCATGAATTGGAGAATTGAGTTGAAAGACCGGTCGTGCCCACTTCGAGATTCCTGTCTGAGGCAGACCCATGGAGGTTTTGCTGATTGAACGAAAATGGACGATCAGCGGGGCAGTGTTGACGCAACGATATTAATACTCCAACCTTCGGCCAATATTCGGCCAAGTATTGGTTTGCCAATCATTGTATTGTCAATTTAAGATCAATGTTAGGCCGAGCATGAATTCACTATCCATTGGTTTGCCGATATAAGGCCGATATTTCATCGAATATCGATTCGCCAACTGTTGATGCATATAAACTTAAGAACCATCGGTCTGCTGATTGTAGGCCAATGTTTAGTAAAAGTATTGGCTTGGTTAGTGTATAAGAAATCCGGCACGGAACCGTCATCCTATGGTCGAGCTGGAGTTCTCGCGCCCATTAAGAGTAAACCCAACAAAACTACCCACAATTTGCGTTACCCATTAAGGGCCGTGAGCTTGAAAAAACCCCTGCTCTCACCCTTTCTTGATACCATCGAACAAGTTGAACCTACCCAGCAGGAAAACGACTCCTTTGGTTATGATTTTGGTTCGAATTCCAACATGTCGAATCCCCTTGAAGATGCATCTAGCTGAGACCACGGGAAGGCGGAATCGTCGGCTACTTTGCCCGGTTTCAGCAGAACCGGGCAGATTCCAGAAAATATCCAGGTTGTTATCGGGGTTACGAACTCATTGTGTCTGCCTTGGCATGTTGCACTCGTTAGTAGACGTAGCTGGTTGGACATTTAATATAGAAATAATCAAGCACGAAAACTTCCTCTTATGCTCGACCCGAATGTCTCTCGCCCATTAAGAGCAAACGCAATAAACTTCCTTCTACTTTCTGTTGAAATACCCACCAAGCGAACTTCCACCGAGAGGCGTGCTTGGAAAAATATCCTGCTCTCCGAGTCCCTTTCTTGAGATCATCGAACAAGTTGAACCTACCCTTGGGAGATGAAGTCACTTAGCTAGGCTTAACCTTTTCGCTCAAAGTCGAAGAGTCGAAGTCATACCCAGCGGGGGCCACAGGGAAGCGGATTCGTCGGTATGTTCAATGCCTGGTTCTAGCAGGTCTACCCAGAAAATATCCAGGTATTTGTCAGAGGGATGAAACCTCTTGTGTCTGCCTTGAAATGTCGCACTCAACAGTGGACCGCTGCATGTGTCAAGCGCAGGCGGTTGGATGAACAATTTGCGACTAATGCTCGGCCGAGTGTTGAGTCGCCAATTGTTCGTTCGCCGTCTGAGGTCAATGTCCGGCCGAGCGCAAATTCGCCAACCATCAGTATACCGATTTTAAGCCAATGTTCAGCCCAAAATCGATTCGCCAACCATTGGTCTGTTGATGCATGAACTGAGGAACCATTGATCTGCTAATTTTAGGCCAATGTTTGGCCGAATATCAATGCGCCAATCTTCCGTTTGTCGATGTGACGCCAACATTGGGCCATCAACCAGCGGCTTTCGCCGCTAGATGGCGCCAACTCACGTTGTGTCTCATAAGCGAAAGTGTGCCTGGGCGTCCATATAAGAACATGTGAAATGAGACATTCTTTAATTGTCGCAAAAGATGCGTATTATTGTTGAGTTCGGAACTCCATATTCAATAAATGCTTCGGCAACAGATCAATTCAGTATGATCACTTCGAGAGTTCTCGCAAGTGAACATACATAAAATATAATCTCTTACAGACATGCGAAGCATAAAAAAAAAAGGGATCGGGATATTTCAATTTTTACAATATTAAAAAAGGCATAAGATAAAACCATTCTCGTCGTATATAAGTAACCTATACAGGGCCTACATTGAAAACCAATCATCGGCCAAGCATCATGAATGACCTTCCATCCAGTATAAGCTGCCCCCATCACGCTGGGCTTATCATCCAAGGCTCGATAGATGATAGGGCCAAGCTCGTATGACAATGGTGGAACCGTGCCTCATCCATTCACCCTATATGGGGAAAGGGGTTACTGGCAGTTACATCGGGAAGCGTTAGCCTTGGTTTTTGGCGTTAAGTTATTTCATCAGTTTATGTACGGACGTAATTTCGTCTTAGAAACAGATCATAAACCGTTGACGTATATTTTCGACTCTAAGCGTGGTCTGCCTTAAGTAGCAGCTATTCGTGTCGAGCGTTGGGCAATGTTTTTCTGCGGTTACAATGTGCAAATTAATCACATTCGAGGAGTCGATAATTCTTGCGCGTATACATAGTGATGCATACCGTTACCGTTAAAGTGGGACGGTAGTCTTCAGAAGGCTTTTGATGGTTTATATCGGTTTTTTTATCGGTATTGTCCCCCGCTTCTCAAAGCTACTGCCTTATAGCGGGTCGGCTCGGATAATGCGTAAACATATGACTGCGCTAATAAATATCATATTATTGTTACGTCCTGATCAACATTTTCCCGCGTCTACGGTCAAGAAGATTTCTCTCCCTATTATACGTTTATCGCATGTGACGCTTTATCAGAACAATGCCCAGTTTCGAATTTAACCTTTCGGAAATTTAATTTTTTATTTGGTTATTTTTTTAGTACGTAAGAATCGCAGAACCACTTTGGGATTTTTTTTTTAGAATCTTCATACAATGCTAAATATCGTGTAAAATTGGAACCAGAATCGAAGGTTCTGAAACCTGTTTTGAAGGTTCAAACGTATCCTTAGTAGACGTGAGGACTCATAGTACAGGACACTATAATATTTTCTGACTTCGTCAGAGACATGATGCTCGTATCTCAACATCTGCCAATCATTTATGATCGTAACTGCGCGCGTTGGAAACTCGCGTCCAAAATATATGATAAGTTTATCGTCGAAAATCGTATCCGATGTTTCGTTTTCGAGAAAATCGAGAATGAAGGTTCCACTTCCGGCATATTGTCGTAAGTATACGTGGTAGCGTCTCGCTCAAAAAAAATATTTTTTTTAAGTAAGTAATTTTTTTAAGTCTCTTGATCACGTGCAATAAATACTAGTAAAAATAAACTTTACATAGGACTCATATAAAGTGCCTTTTCTTTTCAGTGATACTTCCAGTAAATCAATAAATAAAGTATTCATTGTCCATTTACTTCAGATAAGAAAACTTTTGGTACGCTCAAATTTCACTACGAATGAGAACAATTTAAATGATAGGCTACAGTGTAGCGTGAAGGTTCGAGGTCAGCATGCGAAAGGTCCCAGAGACGAGCCCCGCTTTAGGTTGTTAGGTTTGTTTCTTTCGCCGAAATGCGTAATATAGTATTGTATCCTAAATTGATATAAGTCATGATGACAATTCAGACAAATTTTTTCTAATATAAGCAAACTTTCTTTTGGTACTTACTAACTACTGCAAAAAGAAATTTGAGTGTCTGGTGTGTTATTCTGTCGTCACCACCGTCGAAAGCAACATTTAAAACGAATATCGTTAAGTGATGTTTCGCGTAGTGATTCCGACAAACTACTTCGTAAACTTTTTGCACAAAATCACCGTGAAAACATGGTGATTTTTGGAGTGGTCGGATCTGCTAGGGTTGCGATCTGCCTTCATGCCGTCGTCCGACACCTCAGGGAATTATCGAGGCTGGTAGTTCACATTCTGCTTCAGGAGTCGAACGCTCATTGTTAGCGGACCGATCATCTTTTTACTTCACTCGGTTTTAAAATAGCAGTTTTACGCACACTACGCGTGCGGGAACCCCCTCCCCACTGTTCAGACCTTGTGAAATAGCATTTGGTACGATACTTCTGCAAACACTTTTTTTGACCTTTCATTTGAAACGAAATCTTATGAATACACAGTAAAAAATAATATCGTTCAATCGGAATGAAAAATTTGTAAAAATAATGTTGTTAAATAAGTGACAAACTCGTTTGCCACTTATTTGAATATACGAGCCAGTCCTTTTATTTCCCGTATCATTGACAATGTAAGGAAATCATTTCAAATCAAAATTTCGAGTCTAGAGACTCTCGAACGACAAGAAGGTCGAAACAATGTAAATGATCGAATATCGATAGTGTATCGATGAGAGCACGCACAGGTGTGAGATTTACGCGTAGAGTCGCCCTCTTTCTCTCCGGGGACGTCGATGAGTCAACAGGATTTCTCGTGTTTACGGCAATCGAGGAAGGAATAGCGAGCTGTCTCGTGTCTGAAGCCTTCGATCGAGTCAGGCCAGGCGATATCGATCAATTTGATGTATCCACGACAACCCTGCGAGCCCCGGAGATAAAGAAAGAGCCAACGCGGAAGCCACACAATTTACAAGTTGAGTAAAAACCACGAAACTGATTATTTAACTAATTTTCGTTGGGTATATGTGTGCATATTCGATTGAACCGGGACTTCTTATGGCCTGTATAATTTAATGTGGAACGTGTCGAGAGGTGTGATACTCTTAAATTTTTACTTATTCATGCGGAGTGAAGGAGTGAATATTTTTTTTTATGTAACTCGGTATGAATACTTGTCATTGACTGTAATCGATCGCTATGAGTTGAATTTTTTACGGCTATTTTTCAAGAAATCATTATTTTTATTGTTCAGCAAGAGGATCCGACGATAGTTGTTTGATAAATTACTATTCTAGCCGCCAACCATCATATTTATTATTGGTGTTACCATGTGGTGTGTCAGTCCAAGAATTCTTTAATCCGCTCGAAAAAGAAGGAGAAACAATTTACCAGTAGAGTGATCTAAAGTTTTCTGTACTTGTTTTCTTGTTTTATTTTTACTTAATTTATTTTTATTTTTATTTTTTTTTTGTATATTTAACTCGGGGATCATATCGATCATTTTATAAATTAAAACCATTTTTTTTCACAACAATTTTAGTTTGTACTCTTGTTTGTAAAACTAGAAAATTAAGAAATAAAAAATTGTGGACGTTTGTGGACAATAAGTTATTGTAAAAAGTACACACTTTTTTTTAGTGCGTACCGGGTTACCGACCGAGTTCGCAAGGTATTTACAGGAGAAACGAACCTATCATTATATGCTTGGTCAATATAGGTTATGTGACCGATTTTAAGGAAAATAACGAAGAAAATTTCATTCGTTATCCTGGACGTAAGAACTGCATCAAGGAATAATCAGGCTACGAAAATGCGGTAGAAAATTCTGAAATTTTTTTATCTCGGGTACATTACGATCTTTTCAACGGCTCGGACGATAGAGGGAGGGGAACACGGAAACCAAACCGATAACTCACGTCAATGTCGATCACATAATACTCCTCCTTTTCAGTAGGGTGTTAAAAATGATAATCGAAAGGGCAATCTTTCGGGACCAAGATTGATCGAATATTGATCGTTCGTTCAAAGGGTCCGAAAAGATGAAACTGTCGTAGATAAGATGTGAACGATTTTTTTTAAAAAAGAAAGATGCCACGTGAGCGAATGACGTATCGGCAAACTTCGTATACCTTTTCAATTTATTTATATGAAGGTTAAAAGATCGATAGACGCTATGTGCTTAACGTAGTTTTATTTCGACTCGATACCTCTCAATGGTCCCACGTACATTATCAATCATCATTATTTCCGGCACACTCCTTGCGGTATACAGTCCAGTCTGTTGAAAGCCAACGAAACGGTATGGCCGATGTATATACATGTATACACACAAACGCAAGCACTCATGGTGAAAACCAAGGCACGCGGAACGTATTTTCTCTTAGCCATTCAATGCCATATGTACCAGAACTGTGAGAGTTCTGCACGTATACACTTTTACAATAGATCAAGCGCCACGCATCTTGTTTATCTCTCATCGATGAAAAACGAACGATTATTATTAATTTCTTCTGAAATAATTGAACACATATTGAATTTTTTTAAGTCGCATTAGTGATAAAAAAAAATTTCTATCCGCAACTGACTTAAGGTTTTGTGAAATATCGCGGTCATCAACAAAACCTGGGGTGGAATCCCCGTCGTATCGTTCGCTAATGGTACACTCACGCTACGATAACGTTACGCTAACGGTAGCCTTACGGAAACACGATTGCCAATCCGATGTCAGCGACAGACTAAAGAAAATACATTAAGGAGTTACTTGCGAAGCGCAAGCGAGCGAAATGTATTTTCTTTAGTCTGTCACTGACATCGGTTTGACATACGCGTTGCCGTAAGGTTACCGTTAACGTAACGATATCATAGCGTGAGCGTACCATTAACGAAATATATTACGGGGCTCCCAGCCCTGCACGGTTAAAAAGTGCGGTTGAATTAATAAAATATTCGAGCAGGGACGTCGAAAAAATTTGGGAGGGACGGTGAAATCATCCAACATTTTTTAACCAAACCAATCTTTTAGCTGTACCAACACAATATTAATTTGAACGTCCCTGTCCGAATTCGTAGTTGATTCAACTGTATTTGTTTTATTGGTGTGTAATGAATACCGTTTCGTGATCGCAAACAGGTAAGGAGAACCATAGTTGTCTTTCCATGGGGAACTTGGTCGACGCAGGTGTCACGTTCTGTGCTGGAACAATTTTTATATAAAAATGTCTCGCGTGATCTGTGACTCTACGCGCGATATAGTACGTACAGACTTATCAGCGACTAGCAATTAATTATAAAGGCATCAAAATACACGGGATGTTTCGTTTTCGTATAGTTGCATCGCGCTGACCACTGCCATGGCGTCGTTATTCTATACGACACGGGTCGTGGCGCGATACTTATCTAAGACTCGTGACTAAGGGCGCAAGGGAGCATGAGAATATCTCCTTTCGCCTTTTGTCACCGAGATATTATTTCTGATAAATTTGGTGAAAATCTACCGGGCTTGCCGTCCAACGGTCACGCGATAGGCAAGCCGGAGAAGTTAGTGCCGAGCTGACAATCACGCCGTAAAGGTGCAGCTTGGTAAACTCCTTGATGAGGGCCGGCATGTCGAACTTAAGGTAGTCCTTGCGAATAGTATTCACTTGGCATAAGTTTCAGAGAAATGAGAAGGAATTGCAAACACTTGTCGATAGTATAAAAATCTGAAAAAAATCAAGCATTCCAAAGGTGCTGAAAAGATTAATTTTGCATAATAATAATTCTAAAATGTTATTAACAAATTGATTGATAAATAAAATTGTTCGACAAATCTTCCGGAAACCTAACTTTTCTTTAATGAAAATGATTCGCTTATTTTCTGAATACGTATGATTTTTTTCATATTTTTAAATTCACTTTGAATTTTGAGACTTTGTACACATTTTTGCCATATAAAAAAGAAAAATTAACTGCGCGTTAAATTATTTAAGTAAACTGCCATAGTTCACGTTGTCCACTGTCGGCGATATTTATCAATATTTGTGTTTAGTCGAAAAATTATCTGTATAAATATTATAAAATAAACAGAATTTCGATTTACAAAAGTGCTTTCTAACATAAATTTTGAATGTCCATAATTAAAAAATTTTCATCTGATATAAAATTACTGAACTCTATTCTTTAATTAGCGCTATTTGTTAATCTTGATTATGATTATTCTGAAAATGTAAAAATGACTCAAGGAAAATCTTATAAAATTCTTAGAAATCCTATATTACGAACACAATTGATAGAGTTTTTACTGCAGTTACTACATACATTTTTTTCGAAAAAAATAGAATCTAATGAGATACCCCTTTCGCTCTTGGCTTGAAAATTTTCATATCTGATACAGGATTTTTGAGAATTTGTTCAGATTTTTTAATTTGGGCTAATATGTTCACTTTAAAAAATTGGAATTAATGCACCAAAAAAGTAAAATTGGAGTGATTTTTGGAGTTAGAACAATATTATAAAAAAATGGGGCCGAATTGAAGAGACCGAGGGGCTGACCTAGGTCGAATCGGTATGGAATGTCCCATATGCTATTTATTCTTATGAGTATGAGTGGGTAAGTGCGATTGTATCAGCGTGTGCGTGTGCGTGTGCGTGTGCGTGTGCGTGTGCGTGTGCGTGTGCGTGTGCGTGTGCGTGTGCGTGTGCGTGTGCGTGTGCGTGTGCGTGTGCGTGTGCGTGTGCGTGTGCGTGTGCGTGTGCGTGTGCGTGTGCGTGTGCGTGTGCGTGTGCGTGTGCGTGTGCGTGTGCGTGTGCGTGTGCGTGTGCGTGTGCGTGTGCGTGTGCGTGTGCGTGTGCGTGTGCGTGTGCGTGTGCGTGTGCGTGTGCGTGTGCGTGTGCGTGTGCGTGTGCGTGTGCGTGTGCGTGTGCGTGTGCGTGTGCGTGTGCGTGTGCGTGTGCGTGTGCGTGTGCGTGTGCGTGTGCGTGTGCGTGTGCGTGTGCGTGTGCGTGTGCGTGTGCGTGTGCGTGTGCGTGTGCGTGTGCGTGTGCGTGTGCGTGTGCGTGTGCGTGTGCGTGTGCGTGTGCGTGTGCGTGTGCGTGTGCGTGTGCGTGTGCGTGTGCGTGTGCGTGTGCGTGTGCGTGTGCGTGTGCGTGTGCGTGTGCGTGTGCGTGTGCGTGTGCGTGTGCGTGTGCGTGTGCGTGTGCGTGTGCGTGTGCGTGTGCGTGTGCGTGTGCGTGTGCGTGTGCGTGTGCGTGTGCGTGTGCGTGTGCGTGTGCGTGTGCGTGTGCGTGTGCGTGTGCGCGTGCGCGTGCGCGTGCGCGTGCGCGTGCGCGTGCGCGTGCGCGTGCGCGTGCGCGTGCGCGTGCGCGTGCGCGTGCGCGTGCGCGTGCGCGTGCGCGCGCGTGTGTGTGTGTGTGTGTGTGTGTGTGTGTGTGTGTGTGTGTGTGTGTGTGTGTGTGTGTGTGTGTGTGAACGAGCGTGTATACATGCCGCCATATTTTTCCGTTTTCCTACTTTTATTAGAAGCAACGGTGATTATCAGTGAACTCAGCGCGCTTCACGCGATGGGGTGGTTTCGCCGTAACCAACGTCAGTACGTCACACAAGCAAAGATAATTTTCCTTTTCCTCGGATGTCTCAAAACTGCATCACCTTAATGTTTTTGTTTATCAAGTCTTCCCATGTAGCGAACAAAGATATTATAAAAATAAACGATAATAATAAAACAACGACTAAGATAGGCTACAGTGTGAAATGCTGTACTTTAAAGAAATACAAAAAGCCACACCGACAATAAAAACTCTATATATTAATAGTACGCACAAATAGTAAATACAAGAATTATCAAAATTCCCATAAACAATCCGTTCCGTAAAGACAGAAATTTCTAATTCTAAATTTGTGAAAAAAAATAAATTACTGGTAACACAACAGATTTTTTAAGAATTAAGATTTTAAGAAAATACGTACAAGTATACATGAGGGCTTGGAAAATTTTACCGGACCATTTCAGTAACATTCACACATCCATAACCCGCAGCATGCTGGCTGCTTTGGTATTATATGAAATATAAAATTCGCTGAAAAACACTATTTTTTTTTTCTTGTACATCACTGATTTATGATTCATTTATTTTAGTGCACGTTTGACCACGCGATTCGACTGTACACATAGCTCCGTTGAGGTAGATAAATCGAATATAGAGCTGTACATAAAGATTTTACAAGAGCTAGCAGATGGAACTACCTGGCGTCAATGCTTAAACTGGGTCGCGAATGAGGACTCACAGCCAAAAAGATTGAAATGCGTGTAACTGTACATGTCGGAAATACAGTTACACGCGGTACACACCCTGTACACAGTAACTCCTACATCCATCTTACATTACACTTGTCGAATGTAATATCTCGAATCCGGTGAGTTTGCGGGAAATGGGAAATCGTATTCGGAACACGATTTGCAGAAAGAGCTTCGGCGAAATATTTCATTCGTACCACTCGTATTCGAGATGTTTCCCTCAGAGGGTATGCCGTCTCGCATCCTACACGTATTCCCATGTAGGGTGAACGGATGGGGCCGACGATCGGGCCACCCTCGAAGCCCACGGTGCTACCATTGGCATGCGAACTTGGCCCGATCATCTATCGAGCTTGGGATGATAAGCCCGGCCCCGATGGTGGCAGCTTATATTGGCCCGAAGGTCATTCAGGATGCTCGGCTGATGATTGGTTTTCAATGTAGGCCCTCTATAGGTTAGTTATTAGGGTAAGAATGGTTTTATTGTATACTTTTTTGAATATTGTAAAAGTTGAAATATCCCTCTCCCTTTTTGTAACGACCGACGGGCTATTAGAGCAAAAAGAGGAAAGTTGCATTTCACCCTGTCACAATGAAACCAATGACAACTAGTTGAACTTAAATCGGAACGAATATACTCGATCCGAGATCAGCTTGTCCTCCGATTGCCAGCGAATAGAAAGCAATGAAATGTAATTGGCCACTCAACTCAATGGGATTAATTTAATATTATCTAATTAGAAAACCATTTAAATCGGCAATGACCGTGTTCAAATGATCGATCAATTACAATCGGAATTCTGTCCAAGACATTTCCAATACAACGACGTTTGTCCGATAGAAATATAAAATCGGACTTTCCCTATTTACGATTTCAATAAAGATTTATCGGAACATGCTATTTGCAAAAATAGAGATTTATTGGAATATTCGATTTGCAAAATACGTAACTAAAGTCTATTGGATAAAATCGGCGTGTTCAATTTCTATATATATTGGTCCAAATCTGCTTAGGGATAAGAAAGTGTGCGGTCGAAGTGAAATGGAATCAAAAAGTATGGAACTTGATGTTATTCTACTTTATCAATCAGAATTAATTTTTCAAAAAACAATCGGTTTTATTTGACTATTTCTTATCATCAATCAATTGGTAATAGACTATCTTAGAAAACCTATTTAGAAGTTGCAGATAACCTGTGAAATGAAACTTATCGTCTTTTATTGATCAAGCCGAAATCACAAAGTAATAGGAATTAATAGAATTTAGGGTAAACGTGGTAAATATGGACCAGCCCGATTAACACATAAACCACTGAAATATGGACCGGTCCATATTCCCCACTTTTACCCTATTTCACTAATGTCTGTGGGATACAATCGGAGTATATTGGTATGAATCTACATCGGGATAAGAAAGTGTGCCGTCGAGGTGAAAGGGAATTAAAAGGGATGCAACTTATTGTTATTCTACTTTATCTATTAGATTTTTTTAATGTCGGATTGTTTTGCCTTTTTTCTATCAATCAATTGGTGTCAATGGGATATCTTGAGATAGAATCTATCCGGAAGGGGCGATCAACTTTTGAATTAGATCTTATAGGTTTGAATTGGTTAAACCAAACGAATTTAGAAAGATTCATTTCGATAAACCCTCTCCATACTTAGATCCTTTACATCCCCATAAGATCAAATATTTAATAACATTTTATTGAAACCGTTCTAATAGAAATCAACGTGCTCCTGTGGTTTTTTACTCCTACAGAATCCAGTTGCGCCGCACAAACGAAAACGGTCTTCGCTAATTAATACCGGTTAAAGCAGAGTCTTAATATTCCTATTTGTACCAATTGGATTGTCCGACACGTATTACTATAGAATCCAAACGGCTAATATCGCGGCCAATTAGACAAAGCCTATTTGAATCCGATTGGCATACTATAGAAACCGTGCCGATACAGACCATCGCGATTATACAGTTAACTCCTATAGAATCCAATTGCGTGTCATAATCGAAAATGGTGGTTGCCGATTAATTCCGATTGGACCGTTGCCTTGATATTTCTATTAGTACCGATTGAGTCGTCCGACACGCATTACCATAAAACTCAAATATCTGGTATTGCGGCCAATTGGACAAAGCCTATTTGAATTCGGTTGGGACACTATGGAAACCGTGCCGATACAGACCAACGCGATTATATAGTTTACTCCTATAGAATTCAATTGATTGTCATTATGAAAATGGTAGTTGGCAATTAATTCCGATCGAAGCACTTCTGTTGATATGCCCATTAATACTTGTTGCATAGTTTGCCCATTATGTTGTAGATTTCAATTGATATGTCTTCCTAAGGCCAGTCACAAATCGTTCAATCCAATTCTAGTGACATTAAAATATTCCCGTTAATAGTAATGCACGAATAATTCCGAATAATTCCAATTGCATATGATTCACTTCCAATAAGATAAAACATATTACGACTGATTCTGGTATGTGTTGTAATGATTGGTGAGTTCATGCTCGGCCGGGCATTAACCTCAGACGACAAATCAATGACTGGTCAGTCAATACTCGGTCGAATATTGGCCTCAAAGCGGCAAACTAACAATTAGAGTGTCAGTACTCCGTCGAACAATGGCCTCAAATTGACAATAGTTGACTGAACAATGGCCCTTCGGCCAATGTTCGGCCAAGGCTGGGATATTAATATCGTTACGCCTGTACGGGCCCGCTGATCTGCCGTTTTCGTTTAATAGGCAAAACCTACATGGGTTATACGTACGAAATATCCACCAGAGTAGCAGCAGCGATATTCTACGACACGACTGTTGTTCGCATATGGCGTGGCTAAAATCGGAACCCATTTTTTACGGATAAACACTGAAAAACACAGAACGAGAGAAAGATTAGAAATAAAAATTAAATATATAAGAGCAATATTGTGAAATCTACAGAACCAGCGTACCGAAAATGAGAAACTGTGACCCTGGCACAACGTATGCCAGGGTCATCCACATGTGCGCACTGTATACCGCTAAATCGTCCGTAAAGAAAAAGTCGAAGAAATTGTTTCTTTCTATTTACCTTATCAGGAAAGTGCTATCGGCCATTACTTCAATCGCCTTATCGTCAAAGCAATATACATACTTAGATGCTCTTTTCGAGAACGAGATAATGAAGATGCAAAAAGAAAAAGAGATTGCAGAAATTCTTGGAGCATCGTATCCAATATTTTTCCCTCGAGCACTTTTTCGATATAAAAATAAAATGAGATAAATTGCATCCGTGGGATTACGAGAGGAACAGAGAGAGAGAGAGAGGAAGAGAGAGAGAGAGAGAGAGAGAAATCGGGAGAGCCAGAAGATTCAAGTCGACACTGAGCATTACGGTGGGGAACGGCGTTCAAATTTGCGAAGTTGATATCGTTTTCGTAGCCTTCCCAGACGCTGTTCAACCCTCGGGCCATCTTCCTTTCACCCGCCGTCATTGTGACCCATTTTTTTTTTTTACACTCCCCCTTCGTTTTCTTTAATCTTGGCATGTTCTCTATTCACTCGCTCGATGAAATTTTCTCTGGCCGGAGGGAGAATGAAGCAAAAGAGAGAAAACAAAATGACGGTTACCTCGCTAAACTTGGAATTGCGAAATTATCGAGACAACTGTTATACGCGGAGGTAATAAAGGGTCGGACTTTGCGAATTTAAGGTGTTAAAGGATCAGGATAGATTTAAAACGAAAGCGTGACGGTACGACATTTTCACAAACACTCTGAAAGAAAGCGCGTAGCCAAGCGTGTTAAAACACCACATAACACACATAGAAAATGTATTACAGCCATCATAGGTGATGAATCAGAACGGTTGAACTGTACGTCAGCAGTATTAAATGCATGTGTTTCTAGTGTCTCATGAAAATCAACGTTTTTTATAAGATGCGTAAAATATGTTCAATGAATCCACAAAAGCACACATTATCTAAAAGTACATACTACCGTAAAACTAATATACTGCTAATAATTACATACTACGTAAGCTACACATTTCATTAAACAAAATACGGGCAGACGATACATACTGTATACAGCATACTGTTGTATGTGGGGTATCCCATGTGAAATCGAACGCTCAAAAACCCGACCCTCTCCAAAAAAGTTGCGATTTCACCACAATTCATGATTATTTACAAGGGTTTTTTTTCGAATTTTTTCACAATTTTTGGATCGTATTTTTTTGAGATATCGAAAAATTGAATTTTTTAAAAAACCCTCTATATCTTCAAAACTATTGGTCATACAAAAAAAACGTTTAAAATATAAAAGTTGCAATTTTCGATGAACCTTTGAAAACAAAATTTTGTAGATTTTTTTGAACGCAGTAAACGTCTATTTCTATGAAAAAGAGACTAAAATATTTGTTTCAGCCAATATGTCATGTTTGATTTTTCTTAAAAAATTCCAGTATATACTCTCATGTACGTAGAGTGATATCATATTTTTGTTTGGATGGGCAAGACGTCCGTTTGATTGCTGTGTTCCGGTTAAGATCGATTTTTCATAAAAAAAAGAGAGATATCTATTATGTCCCATTGAATTTTATAAAAATTGTGACACTACCGACAATGATGGAAGTTAAAAGATCAAATAAAAAAGGGATTGGGGATTTGTCATAAAAAAAGGGATTTTTAAAATGAAAAATCGATCTTAAACGGAGCACAGCTATCAAATGGACGTCTCGCCCATTCAAACAAAAATATGAGATCACTCTACATACATGAGAGTATATTCTGGATTTTTTTAAGAAAAATCAAACACGACGAATTGGCTGAAAAAAAAATATTTCAGTCTATTCTTCATAGAAATGGAGGTTTATTGCATTCGAAAAAATGTACAAAATTTTGTTTTCAAAAGTTCATTTAAAACTGCAACTTTTATATTCCAAGCGTTTTTTTGTACGACTAATAGTTTTTAAGATATGGGGAATTTTTTTAAAAGTTCAATTTTCCGATATCTCAAAAAAATACAATTCCAAAATTCTGAAAAAAATTACAAAAACCCCTTGTAAATAATCATGAATTGTGGTGAAAATTCAGCTTTTTTGGAGAGGGTCGGGTTTTTGACCGTTCGATTTCATATGGAATACCTCATGTACTAAAAGAAGGGATGGTATTTCCTACTATAACGAATAGTTCTCAGGGGGGATGTCCGTATAGATAGTTTCTGATAGTATATATTCAATTGGTTAGACTATAGTTATGGTTGCAACCATGATTGTTTGTAATTGTCGTAACTATAAAATGTAGACCTTTCCCTTGGGAACGATCTTTTTATAGTAAAAAAAAAGTCAGTATTGTTTATATTACTATGTAATTTTTTCTCATTGTGTGTTTTCGATTAATAAAAAGCTGTATCTGCTTCTAGATAGAGTGTACGTGTGTTTATAGGTTACACAATGTCCACACATTTAAGAAGCCAAACGGAGTCAGCCAGCCGGCTAGTCACCATCTCCAATCGATCAGTCCGAGTAAAATCGAAGTATTCATAATAAATCATTACAAAACCTTAGATCGGTGCCGATTGCGTAAGCTCCATTAGAAAAATCAAACTGAATTTGTTGGCTCAGGACTTAATACATCAGGAAACCTGTGAAAAATGAATACATGCGAATACTCGGTATTCGTATGTTGTACTAACACACTCGAAGCATGTGGTGTGTACAAAGTGTGTAAAAATTATTACACGATGAACACGCCTAAAACGAGTTGAAACAACACGCTTGTTTTTTGAGTGCACCTATGCAATTGCTGTGCTATACGACGTATAAGTCTATCGACAAATTTGATGCAAAAAATCTACCTGAAAAAATCATCTTAACTTAAGATAAAAGAATTTAAGAAAACTTCAAAACCGTCGGAAAATATTTTCTCACCAGCCCACGGACCTGGCAATTAAACTCTCCATCTAGGAAATTAAATTTATACGTTTCCCCGTCGTGCACATAGCACCTGACAACGAAAAGAAGGTTGTATACGGAAGCACTCGATGAGGAACAGGAACGATGAGAGACCCTTCGCACAGCCAGAAGCAAAGCAGTAGCGCCGTACAGAGCACAAGCACTGTACAAGTGCTTGTGCGCTACGAAAGATTGAAATAGCTGCTCGGTGCGAAAAGTTCTCCATTCCCGGTTCGTAGGAAATCGGGAAAGTCGAGATTTTAAGCCGATGAGATAGAATGCGAAAGATACCGGAGACTCGCCCGGGAAGCGTAAGAATGGACCATCATGTTGCGTAACGTGAGATCTCATCAGCAGTTGCCGGATCTCGTTAGGAATCGTCGCGGACTAACGGGCCGGCATGTTTTTGTATTCTCACGCTGTTACAAGGCGGCAAAATTTATGAGAAATTTTGTTCCTATGAGTCAACAACAGCGGACATCAGCCCTACGTCGGTATTGAGACGGAACATCATATCGGCTCAATGAGAAATGCTACTGCTGCGCCTGCGTCGGGCACGGTATTAAAACACGTGCTCTCGTCCGCCGATTCATGGTTTGCGAATTTTATTCGAAGACCATGAATCTGCCTCGCGTCCACGCCGAAAACATTTGACACGTATCGCGCACGTTCTTTGACCCACTTTCATGTGTTCCTTAATTCATATGTTTCTGTCACTACCTGCAGTCGAAATACGCTCCAAATGTTGTTTGTATTTCCCTGTGACATCACTTCCAGCTTGAAAATCTCATTTTTAAACCGATTTTTAAACCGATATTTGACAAATTTCCTTGTGACCGTAACCGGAAGTTACGGTCCATGTAGCAAGAAGTTACGTGTTCTATATAATGTAACTCCCGATTGAAAACCGAAATTTTGTAACTGAAAGTGACAGTTTCCGATATGATGTAATTTCCGGTTCAAACGAGATTTTGAAATTGAACGTAATTTTACAACGACATTTTTTTTATGTTTCTGCATGGCGTCACTTCCAGTTTGAAAAATGAAAATTTCAAACTGAAAGTAACGTCATCGAGAAATTAATTTTTTTTTTTTCCTCAAATGTATCTCGGATGCAGTCAGTGACAGAAACGTAAGAATTCAGGAAGATAGGAAAGTGGATAAAAGAACGTGCGAAATCGTCTCAAATGTATTTGAAGTGAATCCAGAGTGCACTGGAGTGTCGCTGAGGTACATTGAATATGAATGGTCTGTGAATAAGATTCGCAGACTGGGATCTGTTTTGACCTACGTTCTCCGATGTGTCTTCATAACCGCAGTATAATTGTTTGCCTATTTTTTAATGCAATTTTGCGAGTTTCAAACTCAGTACGACTAACTGTAATATTCCTCGTCATAGCTCGCTTAAGATTTCTTACTCGGTGATAATTGTTTTTTGTAATACATACACAAAAAGTCCGTGCATGCAACGCGTGACGAAAGTGACGCTTCTTAGTGAGCTGAGCGAAAAAATGTCTGCATAAAATACACTACTTACTTTTTTGCATTCTTGGACATGTTTCCAAATAATATTATACGAAACCATATAACCTAATAGTCAATTTTCTACTTTTTTTATTACAATACGTTCTGTCCTCACATACTTTGATGAGAAAGTACGAATGTCTTACATATGTGTCCGATTTCTTGCACCGAGAAGAAAAAATAGTTGTATTAACCAATGTGTGATGATATGCGTTCAAAGGTATTATTTGGTCGGTGTCACAATAATTATTTGTATGGCAAGGATGTAGAAAGAGAGTTCTTAATGAGTGTGAAAATGCGGTATTCACAAGAGGGGGTGTTTTACGCAAGCGAAGGGTACGTAAAACCCCCACTTTCACACCGGGGGAAGTAAAATTTGGTACGATACTGGTGCGTAAAGCTTTTTCAACATTCATTCAACAACATTCCAACACTCGTCTTTGGCTCGTGCTCCAAACTCGTACTCGCCAGAAAAAGTTTTATCACACTAGTATCGTAAATTACTATTGTTTGAATCGAAACACTTCGAATCGACTGAAGCGAATAATCGTCCAACAAAACAATGCTTTAATAGTACCAACCAAATAACAGCTTTAATTACACCGGGAATTTTGATTAAACTAACCAATCTTTTTTCTCAGTGGAGGTGATGTATAAATTTTTTTTTTTTTTTTAAGTACTTGCCAGCGAAACGCTACCGCATCCGTTGATGAAATGCGATGGAGTAACAGAGTTGGTTGAATACATCATTTTTGCTGTGTACGTGCTGCAAGAAAAGTTTACCTTTCGGGTGAACCTGTAATACATCCGGGAGCTCCGCGCGGGTTTTCAAAGCTCGAAGAATGTCCGGGATCTATCGGTGTGTTCGATATCGTGCACGTATCGTTGCTTCCTCACAGCGACTCACGGATCACGTTCGCAGCTTACTGCCCTCTCACACTACGATGTAAGCCATATGTATCGAAAGTAACAGCGTGTATCGGAAACAACGCGTGGGCGAGGCGAGTATAGTATGTGTTTGTGTGTACCATTGCAACACCTTTGAAACGGATCAGTTGATAAAAGTTTCGGAGGCAAAGGCATTTTCGACCCCGAGCAATCTTACTCTTCGGGCGTGTTTGGATTTTCCGATTACCGTCGAGAGAAAACTCTTTTTTTTTATTATACACCGGTAAACTTTGTGGCTCTCATTAGCACCACAAAATTACATGCGTTATTCCACCCTCGCATACAATTGCCGATAGTGAACATTGTCGATGTGTTATACATTTTTTAAATTTAAATTCATACAGGCAACGAACCCAAGTGCGGGTCGATAGGGACTGTCCCATCAGCCACAGCATGCAGAACAGACAATAGAGGAGAAAATTGATTAAAGTATAAAAAAGAAATAAAGTATAAATAAGGAATATATTGCATACTTGTTTATTTTTTTCATAAAAACAAGTGAGGACATAAATTCAAACGTAAAAAGAAAAAATGTTGCGCATAGCTTTTTCTATGAGAAATTTCGACAAGAAAGTTGGGCAATTTGTCGTTTTGAGGCTATGTCTTATGTAGTTTTGCCTACTAGTGACGAATTTCCAAATTATTTTACTGCTAGGGAAACATTTGATGCATAAACTAATGTCGAACCGAAAATAGAAATATTTTTAAAAAATCAAAAATCCGATAAAATTTCAATAGGTGGATCAATTTTCACCAAATTTTATACCAAGCATTATGCAATAATTAGTCCATTTCCGGTCAAATTCAAGATTGATAACTCCATTTTTACTCGAATTAAACCGTTTAGTAATTTTTAAAAAAAAGTAAAAATTCCATAAAATCTGACCGCTTGGATAGATTTTGATCAAATTCAATCCCGAAGGTCTTTGCGGAATCAAAATATCATATTTGTATACAGTTGCAGGTCGATAGCTCAACTTTAACGCAAGTTAGGGATAACCGCAATATAATTGGTTGACGTTTTTAAAAAAACCTCAACCACACACGTTTCACCCACAAAATCTCCAATCCGACCTCAATATTCATAAAAATTGCATTGAATGAAGAAACATAACCACTCTACTAGTACATTAAGTATCAACTGGCTATCTCAAACCACTTACAAGTTATATGTGATGTGTGTCTGTCCCACACACACCTACACACATACATCCGGACGTTAGGTAAAAATCACATTTCTCAAACTTTCAGATTGTTTTAACTAATCTGACACTAAAATCTCAATTTTTAACGAAACATAACTTTCTCTATGAGGAAGCAAAGAAGTCAATTTTTCATTGTTTCAATGTTTCGCGGCTTCGACGTTGTTACATCGAAAATAATGGGATTTGTTAGATACACGCTGCATTCATCTTGTTATTACCGACAGAAATTGGGTTCTTTTCGTTTTGCAAATCTCTCGCGCGCAGAGAATACCGCGAGAGCTTAGAGAGTTATAGATGCGCGTATAGTCTGCCGCGGTGTGCTTTACTCTCGGCGAAAGGGGGAGGCGGTGGGGTGGGCGTCAATGCCACAGACCAAATACCATTTACCTCTCAACTTTATTACGATATAAATTAGGGATGGGGAATTATCAGGGAATAATTATCGGTGTGCTTCTCTGAGCGGGTGATTTATTGACAATTGAAATGCACATGGTGTGCGCGATTAAATTGATACGACTGGTTTTTATTGAGCTGCAGTATAGTTATTACGGTTCATCCCGTTATATAGATCTTTCTTTTATCGTACACAATGTGCGTTCATAGATATTTGTGCGGTAAGAACCTGTAACTAAAAATATCATTAATAGTTCACTTTTTTTACACATAAATTATATAAATTTCGAGCTAAAAGTGACGAATATGACTCGGTCCACGCACCATTGATTGACGTGCTAATTGGGGTGGACCATATTCACCACTTTTAGCCTACGTGATATGTGCAGGTTGATATGACTGCTTCGGAAGCTTCGTTTTCGTTAAAACAACCTGAAAATTGAAATTTTCATATGACTTTCTCACAATGTTCCATTATTCGCAAAGCTTCTTCTATGAGAAAGCATTTTCTGTATTTTTGGCTTCCTCATAGAGGAAGCCTCGCAAATAATGGAACATTGTGAGAAAGCCATATGAAAATTACAATTTGCAATTTTTATGAGGAAGCAATATGAAAATTTCAATTTTCAGCTTTTTTCAACGTCAACGTTGTGGTTGACTTTAAGGTAACACGATTGGTTGGTTTAGGTTCAGAGCGGGAAAATAATTAAAATAATTAAAAAATTAGAAACCCATATGCAAATGACTGCAACTTTTTTTGAAAGACAAAAAAAAATTCGTGCATTTCATAAAAAATGAATTTCATAAAAATTTATTGTAGAATATCGCTAACTGAAATTTGCTTTATTCGGCATTTCGAGGCCATATCTTACGTATTTTTCCGCACCGATGACGAATCTCCACATTATTTTACTTCTAGGGCGACACTTGATACATAAACTCGCGTTGAACATACAATCGCAATTTTCCAAAAGATTCAAAAATTTCAAAATCCCGTAAAATCTAAACGGTTAGATCAATTTTTATCAAATTTAATACCAAACATTATACAGTGTTAGTCCGCTCCTGTATCAAATTTTAGATCGATACCTCCATATTTACTCGAATTAGACAATTTTCAGTTATTTTTCAAAAAATCCAAATCTCATAAAATTGAACTGCTTGGATAGATTTTAACGAAATTCAATACCAAAGATCCTTGATCAAAATATTATATTCGTATGTAATTTTAGGACGCTAGCTCAAAATTTGCGCAAGATAGAGATACCACAGAAGTTTTTAAAAAAATTAAAAAACGCGTAAAATCTTCAATTGGGCCTCAATATTCATAAAAATTGCACTGAACCGAGAGACGTGACCACTCTACTATTGTGCCAAATGTTCAACTGGCTATCCGAAACCGTTTCTGAGTTATAGTCATTTTAAACGATGCACGTCCGTTACACACACGCACACACACACACTCACACATATATATCCGGACGCCAGCTAAAAATCACATTTCTCGACGTTGTAGACTATTTTAAGTACTCTGACACTAAAATCTCAAAAAAACATTTTTTCACAAAAACAAAGCTTCCTCCATGAGGAAGCAAACAAAAAAAAAACATGTTTTCAATATTTTCATGTCAACGAGTATCAGATATTCCAGGAACATTAAAAAATCATACCTAGAAAAAAATATCCTGGCGTATGTGTGCGCGAAGCAAACTCTAAAAACTGAAACCGCTATAACTGGAGAATTCCTCACACCATCGTGCAAAAATTTTTCACACAGTATGCTTGATCAATACTCAATGTTTCTGTTTCTACCCAATTTGCAACCGTTTTTTTTTCTTTTTATGTAGTCTACTTAGGAAACCAACAAATTTTTATATCAAATTTGTCTATTCGATACGTGATGCGAAGTATTTTTTTTTTTTTCTGTTTATGATTCCGTCTCCATGTCAGTAAAGCCGATTTCATGAAATCTCCGTATCCCTGGCTTGTTAGAGGCGTATTTCAAAGAATTCAATCGAAGAGCTCAACGATAAATGTAACATCGTGACGACATTTTCCGTTCCCATGTGAACCAGCAATAACCCGTCGACAACAAACGCCAACGTTTCCCTATAGAAAATAATTTGTCGATTATACGGTCGCTTGACGATACAAAGAAACCAGTGAAAATTTGTTTCCGTCATGTTGTCCAAATGGAATGAGGCTTTATGGATTTGGTTTGATCGAATCGGTAATCGGTTTGTGCCAAAACCCGGTCACGTTTTTACACTGGACTTGCCGGCATAATAACAGTCTCTCTAGAACGCCTGTTACATTGATCGGTGGGTAGGGAGGAGGGGCGGGGAGGGGAAGACCGACGGTGACTTTTCACGCTTGCTTCGTGCTTGAAGCTGAGTTTGGAAGAAAACGGTGACGCACGGAACGGGGGTGGTTTAGAGGGTCGAAGGGTTGAATAATGGCTGCACCACGGAAGGACCGGGAAAACCTTTAAAGTGAGGGAGAACGAGAGCGGAGAGAGCTCTTCCCTGACGGATAAATTCCTGGCTTCTCGTGAAAATAAGAGAAATAAGACGCCACAGGGAAACCGAGAGGTTTCTATAGGCAAAGTACAGAGGGAGTGTAGAATAAAAAAGGGCAGAGGAAAGAGTAGCGAAAAAAAGTAGTCTGGAAAAGCGAAAAATCTGTGACGAATGCTGAATCCCAATGCGCTTCGGTGGAGCGTTCCCAGCAGGCTTTGCTTTCACGAAAATAAACAGTGAAGCTTACTCGCCAGATCATCTCTGGCGTAAAAGCTAGCGGTGCAGATTTTGCCAGGTAATGCAAGTTCGCGCGAGAATTAAATATAAATGCTGGGGAGATTAAACAAAAAAATGCTCGTCCCCGCATTCTATTTTCGGTAACGAGTTTTCGGTTACCCATGGAGGTTTTGCCCGTCGAATGAAAATGGCCGAACAACGGGCCAGTGTTGACGTAACGATATCAATACCCCAACCTTCGGCCAAGTATTAGTTTACCAATAATCGGTTTCTTCATTTTCGGCCTATGTTTGGCCGAGTATAGGTTGGCCAATTGTTGGTTTGTCAATTTGAGGCCAATATTCGACCCAACATGAATTCACCAACCATCTGCCGATATTAGGCCAATGTTCGGCTAAATAACGCTTCACCAACCGTTGGTCTGTTGATGCATGAACTCTTCAATCATTGGTCTGCCGATTTTGACCAATGTTCGGCCGAGTACGTGGTTGGTTTGACAATTTGCAGCCAATGCTCGGCCACGCATTGACTAGCCAATTGTTGGTTTCTCGTTTAAGGTCAAAGTTCAGCCGAGCATGAACTCACGTGTTATTGCTCTGCCGATTTTAGGCTAATGTTCGGCCGAATAACTCTCCGCCAATCCTCGGATTGCTGATGTGACGCCAACATTGGGCCATCAACCAGCGGGTCTCTCCGCTAGATGGCGCCAACCCAAGTTTTTCCCGTAAGCGAAAGTGTACCGTAGCGTCAATATAAGAGCAGGTGAAATTGGATGATCATTAACTCTCGCAAAAAAATGCGTATTATTTTTGGGTTCCGTATTCTGCAGTCAATAAATGCTTGACTGCGCAAGATCCCTTTGAGAATTCTCGCCAGAGAAAATATATAAAATATAATCTCTTACAGACATGCGAAGCATAAAAAAGGTGCATAGTTCAATTTTTACAATATTAAAAAAAAAAGTATACGTTAAAACCATTCCCGCCCTATATAAAAAACCTATAGGGGGCCTACACTGAGAACCTATTATCGGCCGAGCATCATGAATGACCTTCGGGCCAATGTAAGCTGCCCGAAGGCATCAAGGCTCATCCAAGGCTCGATAGATGATCGGGCCAAGCTCGCATACCAACGCTGGCACCGTGAAGTTTCAGATCGGCCTCATCCGTTCACCCTACATGGGTGACGCTCAGATAGAATTCCTTGCACTTCACATAGAGGCTTGCTCAGCTCCAAAGAGCGACCACATTATCCTAGCAAGTTGACGGACGGCTGCTTTTAGAGAAAAAACTAACAAAACGGACCGAAAAACGGACACGTCCGTTAGGGAACGAAACGGACTGCAAAAACGGCAAAACGGACCGTACGTTTCTGGATTGGTCCTTTTTTGGTTGTGGAAACCGAGGAGGGACCGAACGTTTTTTATCGAAATTTTTAGCTAAGTTTTTTAAATTTTTGTTTGTTTTGCTTTTAATTCTGTTTTTAATGAAAGGACAGGATAAAAATACGATCGTGGTCGTTTTTCGGTGGCGGGAAACGATAACAAAACAAAGCAAATTGTTCGAAAAAAATGTTCGGTCCGTTTTCGGTTTCCGCAACCGGAAAAACACCAAATACCAACAAAAAATATACAGTCCGTTTTGTCGTTTTTTACGGTCAGTTTTGTTCCCCAACGGACGTGTCCGTTTTTAGGTCCGTTTGCTGTCCGTCAACTTGCTAGGGTATTCTAGAGCAAATATTACACGAAAGTTAAAGCGTTACGAGCATTTTAGTTTTATCTCATACGATGTTTTGTCTTTTTCAAAATCCATCACGCTATATTGACGATCGAAAAATTCGACACATTTGATTTTGGAGGCGCAAAAATATGTTATCGGGAAAGAATCAATCACGATTCAGTAATGAACTATTCATCGGAGAAACATAAAACCCCAATAACTTTTTTGCCTTTTTTGAAGTCGTACCTTTATTTTATAATAATGCCTTTTCAACTTGTATTACACTATAGTAGCCGCTGGCCGCTTGGGTCTTGGATGGAATAAAATGTGATGTTGAATTAATACGTTAATAAGGAGACTTTATTGACTAAAGAGTTCGATCAGTAAAGTGTACACTCACTGTCGGTCGTATCCGAACTGATTGTGACGGGCGTGCTGAGAGCCTCGGTGCCCGCTCTTACAATGGAACAAAGTCGTGACGGTGTTTTCTCTATTGGTCGCGACGCGCGATAAGAGCTCGCTGAAGGCGGTCCAGCCGAGGGATCGCGTGTCCCAGATGAGAGATAGCTTTATGGGCTCTCCGAAGGTGAGAACACCGTAAAATAATGCGTTAGCGATTAATAGTTAGTTACTGAGAGGCTGTGATCGTTACACAATATATTGCAAACAAATATTTACAACGATAAGGCGGGTTCGTGCGAGAAGTTGGTGCGAGAAGTTCGTGCGAGAAGTTGGTGCGAGAAGTTCGTGCGTTCTTGATTGAAGAAATATGCAATTGTAACTCCGCAATGTTTCGTTGCTGATCATTGGAAACGGAAAAAAAAACCGATAAAAAGTCAAAGAGTATTTTCAACGCTTTGAGCTATTGAGGCCATTCGCTAATTTACCTTTCCACCTCGCGCATTCACAATTCTATATATACGCGTCCCTTTGCTCGCATCAGCGTTACGCCGCCAGTGTGCATTTGCCGATCGATAGTCAATACAAGAATTAGTAACGGGGTGTGAACTGCTTGCTTGTTCGCACGCCAATGAGCGAAGGGCTTTCTCGAACGTTGTATCGTCGGTATCGTAACCAAACCAAAGCTTTGCGTGTCCTGGAAATAGATTACTATTCCGCCAATAATTGCCAACGACCGCGATGGTAAATCGCATAGCTGTGACGAGGGAGAGGACTATCGGGTATACGAAAGGGTCATGAATACAAAGGACGTTCGAGAACGTAGCCGCGTTGCATCAACAACAACGTGGTCTCACGCCGGCCTCTCGCGACGAGAGACAAAACTTGTTTGAGTCAACAAATCAGGAAACCCACTCGCGTTCCTTCCAATCTCAATTCGTCGGGGCACCGAAGGATACTCGCGAGGAATTGTGTATTACTACAGTAGAAAATCGGTTCGAGCTCGCTTCGAACGCACGATCGTAATTTTGGCAATAAACGCGGCAGGATATGGAAAAAAAAATTGAAAATTGAAAATTGAAAATTGAAAATTGAAAATTGAAAATTGAAAATTGAAAATTGAAAATTGAAAATTGAAAATTGAAAATTGAAAATTGAAAATTGAAAATTGAAAATTGAAAATTGAAAATTGAAAATTGAAAATTGAAAATTGAAAATTGAAAATTGAAAATTGAAAATTGAAAATTGAAAATTGAAAATTGAAAATTGAAAATTGAAAATTGAAAATTGAAAATTGAAAATTGAAAATTGAAAATTGAAAATTGAAAATTGAAAATTGAAAATTGAAAATTGAAAATTGAAAATTGAAAATTGAAAATTGAAAATTGAAAATTGAAAATTGAAAATTGAAAATTGAAAATTGAAAATTGAAAATTGAAAATTGAAAATTGAAAATTGAAAATTGAAAATTGAAAATTGAAAATTGAAAATTGAAAATTGAAAATTGAAAATTGAAAATTGAAAATTGAAAATTGAAAATTGAAAATTGAAAATTGAAAATTGAAAATTGAAAATTGAAAATTGAAAATTGAAAATTGAAAATTGAAAATTGAAAATTGAAAATTGAAAATTGAAAATTGAAAATTGAAAATTGAAAATTGAAAATTGAAAATTGAAAATTGAAAATTGAAAATTGAAAATATATTTTTAAAACATTTGAAAAACATTCTATATTTTTGGCTTCCTCCTAGACATTACAAGGAACAAACATTATAAGGAAGCGATATGAAAATTTCAATTTTCAACTTTTTGCAACATCAACGTTGTGTTTGATGTTGCAAACACTTTTATGCAAAACGGCTGACCGATTCAGGTTCGGCATAAAAAATACATGAAGCGCGACAACGTCGCCCTTCACTTTGCCTAATCTGGGCTCAGCGCAAAAAAAATACATGCAATTATGCACTCTTGATTTTTTTTTTTTTTTTTGTGCTTTCGATTTTTATTTATAAAGTCCAAATTATACCACTTTATCTAGCTTTTTTAACCCCGTCATATACACCATATCGTGGATTTCTTGCCGTAGAACGTGGTGGACACCTGAGTTTTTGTACGATGCCATCAAGAAGCAAAGAAAACGGTGGTTGAAAATACGCAAAATCACTAATTTCTGCAATATTGGCTATAAAAATTCCCAGAAATTGTTTCCCTTTAATCGTCGTCCAGGGACTATACATAATCTCATACTGATAATGAATCTCCCAGTTATTGTATTCATAGATGAATATTTAATACAGAAAATTGCGTCTGAAATAAAGTACGATTTTTTCGTGAAATTCAGAAAATTTCTAATGAGAAAATTTAAACGATCCAATCAATTCTCCTCAAATTGTATAGGGGTAATCGGGAGTTTATACTCCATCTGTGAACAACGTTTTGTCCCGATAGCTAAAAAATCGCGAGAGCTGGAGTGCGCACAGAAATTTTTGAAGAAATTAAAAATCGCGTACAAAAAGAAACAACCGAACATTTGGTAATGAAATTATGAAGAAACATTGACTATTAACCACATATGCTATCTATGAAATTTAAACGTGACTAGCCGAGGCATCTTCGAGGCATCCTCTGATTCACACACATACGCACTCACACACATTCGAACATTTTTTCTTAATGTGATTTTTCGAAATTGGGAATATTCTGAATATATATTTTCATTAAATTCCCGATATTCTTTTCCATTAAAACAAAGCTTCCTCTAGGAAAAAGCAAAAAAGATGAAAATTGCGATTTTCACATATCTTCCTCACGTAATGCACTTTTGAGTACAAAGCATCTATGAAAGGGCAATTTTTGTGATAATTCGACTTCTTCACAGAGGAAATTTTCTCAATAACAGGAAATAATCGCATTTAGATTCTTCAATTTTCAACCATTCCACCGATTCGTCGATTACAAGAAAGAAACGCCAATCGTCGCTAATTTTCGCAACATTGGCTACAAAAATGTTTCATCAAATTGTTACATTAGTCAATGTTTCGCAGCTAAATCTGATGTATTTAGTCCTGCACATTCTGTAACTACGACTTATTTTGCTTTTAACTGAATATTCGATATAAAAAATATACGTTGGGACTGAGGTATTCATATTTTATAAAATAAAAAAGAAATTCAAAACCTGATTAACTTCAAACAGTTAGATCGATTATTACCAAATTCAGCAGGAATAATCGATTGTGATTATTGTCCATTTGGGTACAACATTCAGATCTCTCGATCAGTTATTTCCAAATTCAATGGCTAAAAATGGTCAACTCAGTCTAGTTTTGTACAAAGTTTCATCCCGATAATTCAAAATTTGCGAAAACTAGAGCGCGAAAATACTTTTTTCAAAAAATTCACAATATGGTAAAATCTGAACCTGTGTTTTAATGACTGCGTAACTTGTATCAAACATAAGCTTACGTGCTCCACAGTTGCATGCCAAATTTTCGCGCGATACAGCCGGTCTTCAATTATAGAGTTCGGAATTGTAGAGGCATGTCACACACCCACATCCATCCAAAATTTTTTCTAAATGTGATTTTTCGAACTTTTGGAACATTCTGAATATGTATACATTTAAATCGCAACAAAAGAAATTTCATAAAAACAAAGCTTCCTCTACGAGGAAACAAAATTAAAAAGTATCTCCTGTAGGCAGTAATTGCTCCAGTGATCATACCGTCCGGCCGGAGCTTGACCCGTTTCACGTAATTTCATTTTGTGTAACTTCAGCTTCACAATTGCTCTGAGTACATACAATCGGTCGATCATGAAAATAAAAGTCATAAGTACACTGAGCGAAGGATCTAGTAAAAATGACTACATATATCACTTGGGAGATATTACCATATCACATAGTAGTAGAGCGTTAGGACGCCACCTATGGTAGGAAGTACCGGATTTATAACAGAGCTGGGCAGAGTATTTAAAGTACCAAGTACTTAAAGTACATTGTACTTAAAGTTCTATGTACTTTATACATTGTCAAGTACTCAGGACTTTGAGTATTATGTACTTTAAGTACTTATAAAGTACTTTAAGTTCTTATAAAATACCCAAAAAAAAAATCGTATTTAGTTGTTTATCAAGTGAGATAAAAAAATATGCTTATGAAAAATCATACAAATTAAGGTAATGCGGCGATAGACTTTATTAGAAAAATAGTAGAATTACGTGATGCTTTGTCGCCAAGTTGGGCGGTACTTCAACATCATGGTCCGCGATTGGTAATTGAAGTACGGGCTTCAAGTACAAGTCTACTTACGGTAAAGCTGAACAAAGTTCTAAAAAATAATTAAATTACAAAGTACAAAGGATCACTGGTACTTTTTGTACTTGATGTATTTCTCAAGTACTTTTTCCAGGTATCCCCAAAATTAATGTATTTGAAGAGGTCGCTACCGGCTATTTGAAAAATGGAAAACTTTGGAACATCTAAATTTAAAGTAAAAATAAAAATAAAAATTGACATTTCCTTGGAGGTACCCCGTACTTCCAGAATATAACGTATAATTAAACCCTCGTTAGCGACCTCTAAGAAGACTTCGATTTCGTAAGGATTTTGCAGAGTTTTTTCTTATACATTATACTTTGTAAGCGCGGGTTGACACCAATGAAATTTCGAATTTTTCACTTTGACTTTAAATTTAAATGTTCCGAAGTTTTTCATTTTTTAAATAGCCGACAGTGACCTCTAACAATGCATTAATTTCGGGGATCCTTGGCACATCACATTTTTATTTGATACCTCACGATAATACGGGGTGGCCCCCAAAAAATTGAAAAATGTTCAATTTAAGAACCACCCTACCCTGCGGCCTTAGTCGCGCGATATACTATATCAGATCAGATGAAAATAATTGTGAAATCCACCTAGAAATATTTTATACTTACTTAAATTAAACTTGTATAACCTTGACATATTTTGGCCGGCTCTGATTTTCACGTTTCACGCAATTGAAAATACTTGAAGTAATGAAAAAGAACTTTAAGTGCAGTATACTTCAAGTACTTCCTGTACTTTAAGTACAGTATTTAAAGTACATATGTACTTTAAGTACTTTAAAAAATGGAAGTACTTAAAGTAAACCTGTACTTAAAGTATCGGAGTTAAAGTACCAAATAAGTACAATGTACCGTAAGTACCGCCCAGCTCTGATTTATAAGAATTTTTCTTAGACATTATGGTAAAAATTCTTGGATAACCTCAGACTTTCTACCATAGATGGGGCGCTGGCGCGCGTACTACTATGCGCTATGGTAATTTTTCTTAGATGATTAGTAATTTTTATTAGATCCTTCTCTCAGTGTAAACTTCGAAATTTGTATACAATTGTTCTGTTTCATTGGCGAAAAAAAAATGTAAACAGATATTCGGCAAAATAATTTTTTTTTGACCAAATAATGATATCAATTCCGTTCCATAAATTTTGCCGAAACATTATTTTATCCGCTAAATAATTATATCAGTTCCCTCCCATAAATTATCGGAGCTTCCTGCTGTTCCGTAAGCGGCATTATTTGATAACTGATTTACATTCTAACCGTAAAGCTGGGTATAAATATTGTAATAATTAAATTTCACATTAATTTTCAATATTATAATATCGTATAATTTATCATTATTCACGCATGCAATTTGGGTTTAATGTATATTTTGCTTCACGTTATTCTCTTCTCTATTCTCCGTGTCTGTCTGTCGTTCTCGTTATACCGCGTGTATGTTTGTGAGTAGCGAGAGGGGGGGGGGGGGGAAGTTTCGACGATAGTCAGAATTGGCACGGTGCAAATATTTAACGATTGCCAAAGCAGAACGGTTTGAGTGGAAATGCGAGAGAGACGGAGAGAGAGGCATATACATATATATATAGAGAGAGAGAGAAAGAGAGAGAGAGAGAGAGAGAGAGCTAGACCGATAATGCTGGGTTCGCTCGTTCGAGTATCGATTTGACGCAGCGCGTTTCTATTACAGACGAGGAGAACTCGTTGGTACACGGTATCGTGACGGCGGATGGCCTGTTCGACGGCACGGTGATCACCGCGTCGGGGGATGAAATTTACATTGAACCGACGAGGAGGTATGTTCCTCCGGAGGATCGAAACACCGAGCCTGACTATGGTACACAACACGACAACGGCCTCGACTCTCATCACACGATCGCCTATCGCTCCAATGACGTTGCGACACCATTGCGAAATCAACAGCCATGCGACATCGGGACACTTCACAAAAAAAATTACGCGAGTCACGACTTCGCTGGTCACGGGTAAGTTTGCACGTTAAATGTCCAGCGCATATGTATTCGTAATTAATTAATTACAAATGCGTATGCGGCAAATTAATGTGAAACCCGATTGACGTTGAACTACTTTGCTTCCCTACACAGATGGCTATGTTTTCATTTTTTTTTTTTTTTTATTTATTTTAAAAAATCCAGATTTTTGTATCAGAGTACTGAAAATCGTTTAAAACGTCAAGAAATGTGATTTTTAATTAACGTCCCGATGTGTGTACGCGTGTTCATGTTTGTGAATGATTCTGAACCCTTCAAATCCCTATAGGGTAAAAGTGGGGAATATTGACCGGTCCATATTTCATTGATTTACGTGTTAATCGGGGTGGTCCATATTCACGACGTTTACCCTAACTCGCGTTTAGAGTCAGGTAGTTGAAACTTGGTAAACGGGTAAAGTGGTCACCTCCCTTTGTTCCGCATAATTTCGACAAAAATTTATGTCCGATCAGAGATTTTAAGAGATTTTGAATCCTTAAGAAAACGGTGTTGGTTCTCTGCGCAAATTCAGAGCTATCATCTTAAAAGTATACATAAATGTAAAATATCGATGGAAAACCATTAATATTGAACTTGGCCGAAATTACCCTTTATTTCGTCTAGAGTTTTTTTTTTTTTTAATTATGGAATTTGCATTTCAATTCGCTCACCTATATGTTACTCTTTATTTCGACGTTGCTATAGCTACAGATACTTATTTATCGTCTCTCGTTCGTCGCTTTTTTCAATGTTTGTTCACCTTACTGAATCGGTCGAAAAACAATCGAATCCAATTATTTGATTAACCACAGTGTATCTTAATAATTTGAGGCACTTTGATGCACGGCAAAGTTTGCCGAGGCGGGTAATTTCTCTATTTGCATCCTCGTGGGCGCGTATAAGCATGTCGATCGACGGATCGAAGTTATGTTCGGTTGGTGCGCATCGTACGTACACTACGTCTCAGCAGCCGATACATATGTATGTTGGGCAAGAGCGAACTTTGAGTCGACTACACTATTTACATAGTGTACATGTGTGTGTGTGTGTGTGTGTGTGTGTGTGTGTGTGTGTGTGTGTACGCCTCACGCTGACGCTCTCCCTCACGAACGGCAGCTGCTCGATTGTTCGCGTTCCTGTTCGTTCACGAGAGGGATAGGGGTTCGATCGTAGCCGGATCGCAATTAGAGACCGCTTAATTAGAGATCGCGCGGTCGGTATAATTAAAAGGGAATAAGGACCGACGGAGGTAGACACGTTGTACAATGTGTATCCATCGATGTCCACACACACATATATACTATATACTGTATATATACATATGTGTAACGAGACAGGTGCACGCTTTACATTGGGTCAGAAAAATCCCGTATGCCAATTAGTGGAGCCATACGGAACTCGCCAATCGCGTGTACCGAGTGAATAATTGGCAACTACGGCCGTTCGGCTTCCAATAAAATGAAACAACCGCGAACGAGCCTTCTTAAGGTAATAAATAAGAAAGAAAGTGATCGCGCTCGTCCTCAAACTTAGGGCGAGCGAATCTCTGTTGATATCAGTTTTTCATTTACATTATTTTAAATAACTGCATGAAAGCGACGCAACGAGCGCCGAGACTTCTCGGCACACTCCTCTCGAAACTACCAAATATACAAACTCCAAAGAGGGTAACACGAGTGGCTGGCAAATGGTCCTGGTCGAGACGAGGGATATTTTTCTATACAAAAGCGAGCTGATCGAGACCACGAGTTGTGCAGTCGTACCGCCGCGCACCAAATATCATAAAACATATCGTACCAGACGTACCGAGATTTCTGTAAAAATATATATTCCGCAAGAATATTTCTAACATGTGATCGTAATATTTCGACGAAAGTAATATTTCCGATAATTTCGTAGTATAATATTATATAATGACTCAAATATTCGTCAACACAATTTTATCATTGCTGAGACAATACAAATGTATATGAGGTATTCCATGTGAAACCGAACGGTCAAAAACCCAACCCTCTCCAAAAAAAGTTGTCATTTCACCACAATTCATGATTATTGACAAGAGGTTTTTGTAATTTTTTATCAGAATTTTTGGATCGTATTTTTATGAGATGTCGAAAACTTGAACTTTTTAAAAAACTCTCTGTATCTTAAAAACTATTAGTCATACAAAAAAAACATTTAAAACATAAAAGTTGCAGTTTTTGATGAACCTTTGAAAACAAAATTTTGTCCATTTTTTTGAATGCATGTTTATTTCTATGAAAAATAGACTAAAATATTATTTTTTCAGCCAATACGTCACGTTTGATTTTTCTTTAAAAATTCCAGAATATACTCTCATGTACGTAGAGTGATCTCATATTTTTGTTTGGATGGGCCAGACGTCCGTTTGATAGCTGTGCTCCGTTTAAGATCGATTTTTCACAAAAAAAAAAAAAACGAGATATCTATTACTTCCCATTGAATTTTATAAAAATTGTAACACTATCGACAATATAGGAAGTTAAAAGATCAAATAAAAAAGGGATCGGGGTTTTTTCATAAAAAAAAAGGGATTTTTAAAATGAAAAATTGATCTTAAACGGAGCACAGCTATCAAACGGACGGCCCATCCTAACAAAAATATGAAATCACTCTAACGTATATGAGAGTATATACTGGAATTTTTTTAAGAAAAATCAAACGTGACGTATTGGTTGAAAAAAAAATATATTTTAGTCTATTTTTCAGACAAATGGACGTTTATTGCATTAAAAAAAATCTACAAAATTTTGTTTTCAAAGGTTCATTGAAAACTGCAAATTTATGTTTTAAACGTTTTTTTTTTTGTATGACTAATAGTTTTTAAGATATAGAGAGTTTTTAAAAAAGTTCAATTTTTCGATATCTCAAAAAAAATACGATCCAAAAATTCTGAAATAATTACAACAAACCCCTTGTCAATAATCATGAATTGTAGTAAAATTGCAACTTTTTTTGGAGAGGGTCGGGTTTTTGACCGTTCGATTTCACATGGAATACCTCATTTACATAGTGTAAAATAACAGTTGCATACTAAGATTTTTATTATTCCAATATATTGCATAGTAACGTGTGGTACCGATGCGGGATTTAGATATCAACGCGGATTCATTCCGAACGTAGTACTGTGGAAACATTCTTATTTTTTTTTTGTTTTATTTCGCGACAAAGTTGAAAAAAAAGGAAAATCGTATTTTCCAGATCGAACGAGACGCAAGGGTATTATTGGATAAACGTGACGAGTTCGCCGCATCAGAATCCGAAAGACGGTAGAAAACCGCCGAAGCCAGGTTTCTATCCCAAAGACGCGAGAAAGAAGGATCCGAGTGCGAGCACTCACAACCTCGAACTTCTCGATAAGTGAGTACTCGACGATTATACTGTCGTATCTTTTCCATTATCTTCCGTTTGTACTATGTTGTTCTCTTTCCCGCCGTTTCTCGAACAGGCGAAAACCGAGGGTTGGTTAGTGTGTACCCTATGCATACATAGTATAGTTATACCATATTCGGGGATCTGAAGCTCGCAGAGTAAGCACACAAAAAAGGGCTCCCGAAATAGTGAAGAGCCAGTAATCCAGAAGAATATTCCACAAGTGCATGGAAAATAGTCGCGAGACCGACTGATAAAAGTACTGCGAGAGATTTCCCTCCGATCTCTCGTTGCCATCCTCGCTGACTATATATATATATATATATGTGACGCTCGCGATCATTTCTCTATTTACTCGGATAAAGTATTTGCCGATGGATCGTTCGCCACTTTAACGTTTGCTCAATAAACTGACCAATTCATTCGGTTCGGGTCCGTCATGATTTACATTGGTACGAGATATGTTACGTCAATAATAATTCGAAGGTATTCACATGTTTTCCACATTATTTGACGAGTTTATTTTTGTCAGAAAAATGATCAGGCTTTCTTTTTATGTATGGGGGAAATGAGGTAAATCGGACAGAACAAAACGGGCACCTCGAATAAAATAAAAAACTTGAGTCTAAATTATTTTTCACGATGTGCCGACGTCTTTTTTGTGTGTTTTTGATATTGACTCGCGCTCCACCGTCCAAAATTTCATACGGTAGTGATCTCCTAAAATATAGGACGAAAAACCAAACGGTCTGACGTCACGCACGGCGAGTGTGTCTGTAGAGTAATCGCAGAAAAGATGGACGGGAAAACTGAACGGTCTGACGTCACGCACCAGGTATAGACGAATTCGTCTGTAAAGCAATCTCAAAAAAGATGGGATCGAAAGTCGCATGGTCGGACGTCATGCACGATGTATAAGCGAATTTGTCAGTAGACAAATCAGAGGAACGATGGGACGAAAAGCCGAACAGTCGGACATCACGCATGAGGTATAATCGAATTAGTCAGTAGAGTAATCTCAGAAAAAATTGGACGAAAAATCGAAAGTTCTGACGTCATGCACGAGGTATGGGTGAATTTGTCCGTAGAGTAATCTCAGAGAATATAGGGCGAAAAACGGTGTAATTTCGTGTCATAGCGATCGTCAATTTGAACGTTCCGGAGTATCCAGTTCCAGTAAATATCTCGCCTTACTGCGCCCCCCGCTCCTCTAATTTCGAATAGTAGTAATCTCAGAAAAGACGAGATGAAAAAACGAACGTTCTGCTGTTATGGATGAGGCATAGCCGAATTGGTCAATAGAGAAATCCCAGAATAGATGGGACGAGACACCGAACGAAAATACATCATACCCAAGGTATAAGCAAATTTCGCCGTGGAGCGTTGTGCACATTAAAGCCGGCGTATGCGTCAGATTGTTCAGCGAAGCGATAACCGAGTTTCTCTGTGGTGCGTAACTGTTATGGATCGCAGATTATAAATTCTGCCAAAATAAGACAGCTGTCGTGAGGTCTGGAAAAAAAGAGTTCCCGTGACAGTATGAGTTGACGGGGACCCGTCTGAGCATCGAAATGCCGAGCTTTCGTGACTTCTCGTACGATTGAAATATGAAGAATCGTTATGAAAATTTCAATGTTCAACTTTTATGAAGAAGCGATGTGAAAATTTCAATTTTCAACTTTTATGAGGAAACGATACGAACATTTTTATTTTTACCTTTTATGAGGAAGTGGTATGAAAATTTCGATTTTCAACTTTTTTTCAACGGCAACGTCGTGTGAGATTTTTGTGCCAAACGACTAGTCTATTTAGATTCAGCGTGTAACAGTATACCAACGTCGCACTTCACTTTGTCGCATGTGTGCTCGGCGCATAAAAATACATGGAATTTTGCGCTCCTAAATATTTTTTTGACACTTTCGATTTTTACTCAAAAAATCCAAATGATACCTTCTTATCTAGGTTTTCAACCCCGTTATATCCATTATCTTATGTATTTCTTGCCGTAGAATATGCTAGGTACCTGGGTTTTTCGTCGATGTCATCGGGAACCAAAGAAATCGCTGTTTGAAAATCCACAAAATTACTCATTTTTGCAATTTTGGCGATAAATATTCCCGATAATTTTTTTCGTTTGTCATCGCTCCGGGACTGTATTTCATGTATTTTTTCACGCTGTTCACGAATCTACCAGTTATTTTATTCACAGATGAATATTTAATCAGGAATATTGCGTCTAAAGTACAGTACTAATTTTTCAAGAAATTCGAAAAATTCAAAATGACATGAAATTTTAACCGTTCAATCGATTCTCTTGAAATTTCAGTGGGATCATCGGGTGATCATATTCTATCGGTGTACGCATTTTTATCCAGTCAGCTAAAAAATTGTCATTGCTGGAGCGCTAACCGACATTTTTTAAGAAAGTAACCACCCACACCCACACCCACACACGGACATTTTTTCTAAGTGTGATTTTTCAATGTTTTGGAATATTCTGAACACGTTTTCTTTAAAATACGGATTTTTTTTTTGCCCACCATAACAAAGCTATCTTTATGGGAAAGAAAAATTTACAAAATTTTGTTTTCAAAGGTCATTTGAAACGGCAATTTTTATGTTTTAAACGTTTTTTGTATGACTGATACTTTTTAAGATGCAGGGGTTTTAAAAAAGTTCAATTTTTTAATATCTCAAAAAATACGATCAGAAAATTCTATGAAAAAATTACAAAAACCCCTTGTAAATAATCATTAATTGTGGTGAAATTAGAATTTTTTTTTTAGACAGTCGAGCTTTTATCCGTTCGAAACCGGATGGAATACCTCATGTATACATTTTTTTTATTAGGTAAAGTTAAAGTAATCTAGTTGGTAGGACAAAACGAACTATTTTTATCAATTTTTCGCGGAACAAGAAAACATTAAAGTCTCATCTCAAATGGAAGATATGGTTCCGTTGTGCTCCGATGTTCCACTTTGGCTGACTCTTGTCTAACTACCCTGTAGAAAAAATATCCTTTTTTTCCGTTTGCCCCAATAAAGTCGATAATATATTCCAGATACTATAACACTAATGAAATCGTGTATTGTAGACTCTACAGGGAACGATACTCGAGAGTCTTGAGAAAGCGTACGTCCGTGGATCCGAAGAAAACAACATGCATGCTGTATCTCCAAGCCGATCACACGTTCTTCGATCACTACAAATCCGAGGAGGCTTGCATCGAGGTCATGACTCGTCACGTTCAACGTGTCAACTCGATATATCGTTACACCGGTGAGTGGTTCTTGAATTATATTTTAAACAATTATAAGGGTGCTTTCCCATCTATGAGCCCCGGTAGATATCCCATTGAAAACACGGTATATATTCCATTTATATTTCATTAACATGCTTACGCGACTCGCGAGATGAAGATGTTAAATGTTAACTGTGTGGAAGTCTCCGTCAGGACAAGCAACATTTTTTTTATTATATTATTATTATTCAGTAAGTTAATGTTATGAGCCTTTTCTGTAAATGCGAGTCAAAAAGCGTTGATTTTTCCAGAATAATTGAAAATCGCGTTTTGTCAAAGTCGATGTTTTTTTTGGTGACCTATGAGAAGATCTGTGAGTTGTTACGTCCAGACCGGCGGATTGTGAGTTCGCTCGGCAGAACCATAAATGAATGGTCACGCTTTGGGGTCAAGACATTAGCCCTTCACCCAGGAACGGAGACCTCGTCGTACTGCCGTGGATTTATTTTAAAAGGATGACGTTCAGAGGTATTGAGCCTCCGAGAGATTACCAGAAGGCCGGAAATGCATGCACAATGATATTAAACGTTTTTGGTTTAAAACTTACTCAGTGTTTAATAAAGCACGATGTTGAAACGATTACAGGTTTTTACAGACAAAGTGTAAATGAGCCAACTTGCTCATTTAAGTTCGTCGGACTTTGCCTCGCAGGGCTAAAGATTTCGCAGCAGAACCTTGCTCGCTCTGAGTAGATTTCGGTGATGCAGCAGCTTCGTTGTTCGTAGGATAACTGATTTGATTTGGGAAACAGGTGGCCTATTTATACTAGGTCTACTCCTATGCTTACTAATGCTAGAGGAAGCTAACAATATAAACCTGGACAAAAGATAGATTCTAAATGTGCGGAAGGAAGAAAGAGTGTTTAAATTGGAGTAGGGAGTCGATGTTCCTTGAGTGACAAAAAAGACGGTATTTGGGATTCGAAGAATAGTAATTAATAGTACAAGTAGAGTCTTTAACAGATGTGAAGAGAGTGACGTTGACAATATAATGTAGGTCAATTTGTAAAGATAAATATATTCGATTTCCGGGTGTGACAGATTTTACGGTTGACATTAATTAGTGCATGGGGAACTCGGGTGAAAGAGCTAGAGAGAGAGAGAGATGATTTTTAGGCACTAGTCGAAGAAAATATATTTGAGTGAGGTTACTGCCTTTTGGAGGGAAGTGTGAAAGATTTTATGTACGAGCGGTGACAGAAAAACGGGGAAGAAACCTGACTCGGAAGAAGTAATAAGTTCCTACCGACACGGGTCGGTACGACAGAGTGCGGTAGAGTAGTGAGAGAGATAGCGGGATGGTAGACCTAACCCTATTCTGCCTACGCTGAGGCAGAACTCATACAATATAGAATATGCGTTTAAATAGTTATATTAATTGCTATTAAAAGTTACGTGGGATGTAACAGAGTATCTGTGTGAATACTTATGGGAGTGTCCGTAAGCATCTACGTGAATACGGATGATTGTGTGGGTGAGTGTCGGTAAGCGTTTGGAAGAGAGTCCGGCAACGTTTGTAGGTGACCGTGACGATCGTCAGTGCTATGAGTGCATTCGTGAGTGTCCATGAGGCCAGGAGTGTCTGTGAGTGTCCCCGAGGCCATGAGTGTCAGTGAGTGTCCATGTTTAGGCGTTCGTGAGAGCGTCTGTGAGTGAATGTTGAGAGGACAGACACAAACGCATTCAAGGACTTTCGTTTGTATGTTGAATCGTTTTGTGAATTCGAGCTATCCTTTGAAGAGGGCTCCTCGGGTGTTACCAGAGGCCTTGAATCGTGTATCGAACGAATTCCGAAATTTTAGTTATATTCTCGTTGTGTGAGTAAACAAAATGAAAATTAAAGTGCTGATCACTGGTAGGTTCGTGCACTGGGACAGCTTGGAAAGGAATATTGAGTGAATTTAATGCCAGAAATTTGTTATGCGAAATTTAGAAAAATGAATTAAAATAATTATCGATTAGTTAAACTTTACCTGGCCTCAGTAAGGATCACGCGAGTCGTTGCGAACGAGTGCTCGATCCTTCATCCAAGGCACTTTGTCGAGTCAAGAATTGTAACGCTGCCCCTCGAGAAGCGAGAGGCCAAAAGGAATTTAGCAATGATTTTACTAGAGATTTTAATGTAGGATTTCACTGGAGGGAAAATAAAATTTGATCAGCAGTTGAGTTCGGAAGGAAGTCAGGCTCGATGGATTTTACAATGTTCTATAAATGTATCGTCGACGTAATAGGCGATAAGCGTTTATGCTCGACGTCATCGTTAAGTTCTAAGTGAATCGCATGATTTCTGACGGCGGACAATGATTTTTTTTATTTTTTATTATAAGGCATTTATCCGGCCTACTTGCTGCGGTCCCGGATGAGCCTCAACACCGAATTTAAAACAGTGCTGCAGTTATCCAAAAATAAACTACAATAAAAAAGAGGTGTTGAAACGCAAACCCGCTGATGGGTAGCGGAGAAACGTTTTTTTTTTTTTAAAGGTTACGCCGGGTGAAGCCCTACTCCTGCCTATCCGACACCGATGTTCGTGGACGAAATAATTAGTCTGTCATTTAGCCTCGGACGCTTAGTAATAATCTAATCAACCAAGGGCCTCTAAGTCTGTGAGTTTAGGTATCGTACGAGATCAATTTGCACTATCACGGGATGTTGATGGATAAGCGCGAACAGCGTTCCTTATTTTTCCCCGCAACGTCCGAATAAAACGTCTAGATGAAGCTAATAAAAGTACCTCAACCGCTGTTCATCGACAGTATTATTTGGCAAGGGTCACACTTAAATAACGGGCTTATTTTACCTCGCGCCGTGATCCGACTCTCGGTCACAATGCCGGACTTCACATGGAACGAGGTTTCTAACTGAGTATTTTCAGTGCTCGGAGAATCCTTGCTAATTCGGAGCATAGCTCCGGCTCGAACCCAGAGATGATACTCGATCGATTTACACGGTGCTGATAAGGACGATTTGTGAGCTCATTGCGGTTTTATTATCTCGGTGTCTTCGGATGCGCGGTAGTGGGAATTTTCTCTACTTCTGTGTCCCAAAAATTGGTAGAGGGAGTCAAGTTCGGAAGCCGCGGCGACCCCGCAAGGTGTGGGGCGAGGGGGGGGGGGTCGACCATCTTTCTCATGTCTTCCTTCTGCCGGTAACGAGGCGACTCCAGCTTGTCCCGTTACAATGTATAGGAACAAAAGATAGAGATATATCATTAATTCCGAATTCGGTCCGACAAATTTTTTTTCCTAATGCATGCCTGTAAAATTCCGCTTTCCGTTTTTGTGAAGTGTGCACAGAAAGGCCCTTTTTTGCATCGCATGCGTGAAAAATATTGCGCACGTGTACAAATGCAGTATGGTGTTTATGCCCGAACTAGTGCGGAAAAGTGCCTTTCTACGCACACTTCATGGGAACGGGAAGCGTGATTTTTGTGAATTTGTTAGGAAAATTTATGTGAATGGCATGGCCGTGGAAAAGGGCGTTCTGACTCGTGTGAATGTCGCACTTGCCTTCGACTCGTGCGGCCTTTTCACTCTCGTTAAGAACTCCCTTTCTACGCCCTTGCCATACAAATAACTATGAGGATTTTCACGAGATACGTGTCTCGCAGGCTTTAGAAAGAGCACGATTGTCGAGCTTCACGACGGAAGCCTTGAATTGTAAATTTCACGTGAAATTTTACTTTTGTCCGACTACGAAAGACTTTATCTACTTCACATTCGATCCGTATGCCACTGTAATAGGACTCGCAAAGTTCGTAAAATGTCTCGCGTGTTTCTTATCTATTATCTGACTGTCTGTGAGATATACACTTGACCCATGTTCACCGTAGACTCAATTATTCCGGGAGATCACGTACCAACATTGTTTTCCCAGAGATAGTGTGTGTGTAGGTTTGTGTGCTTTTTAAGACAGGTGTATGTTTTTTTAAATTACCACTGCAGAGTGCTCAAATGCGTGAGTCACGTTACAGTTTTATTTATCTATTGTCCCATTGCTACTCAGCGCATTGCACACGACATTTTTTAGAGCTTGGATGTTACTGTCTTTATGTGCTCTGCACTACTAACGTGCTGAAAGGGAGTTCGTGTCGCTCGACGGAAGAAGCTAATAAAAGTACCGCGATCGCTGTTCATCGATAGTATTATTCCATTCGAAGTAGGAGAACGCCGAGAAAAAGAGTTGGTAACATTTTTAGTAATCTTTATATTCAAAATACTTTGGGTATTGGCTGACTCTTATTTAAATACTACGGCATATGTATGCAAATTTTACTATCTGCATAGTAATAACTATTATAAATATATATATACCACGACCAGAACAACAGTGTAACAATTTGTATCGTAATCCCACAAGAAATGGTACACCGCTGTTTTAGGGGTACGATAGATGACTCAAAACTGCCAAAATGTTGGCATCTATTTTTCTTGATAGAGGCCAATGATTGTAGTACTCTCGAATATAGTCCATATAGCTCGATCAATTAAGTACAGATGAATCCATTTAAATTCTTCATTTTCAAAATTTACATTAAGATTTGAAATATGGAAAAAAAAACTGAAACGAAAATTCGTACCGATATGTAGGGTAAAAGTGGGGAATATGGACCGGTCCATATTTCATTGATTCACGTGTTAATCGGGGTGGTCCATAATCACCACGTTTACCCTATAACACGTTGAAAATATTTACGAACCGGAAAGCGGAACGTGCGGAGAGGTGCAGGCCCGGGGCATGTAAGCGCGGACTTTGATGGTGATTTCCTTAAAACTACATTTTTCGGTGGTCAGTACACGATATCATGAAATTGGAACTAAAGATAAAGGGTACGACATTGTCCAAACGGAACCTGAGAATCGACAGAAAATCCATACATTTGTTTTTAAATAATAAATAACACGAACTCCCATATATATACTAGGGGAGCTCGGGGCTTGCGCGCTTCGCGCGCTCGCACCCCTTTATGGACTTAAGCCCTTGTTGTTCTAAGTCTTCTAAAAGACTTATACCCTTACAATTATATTCCGCACTATTACGGTTCCATTTTTAACCAACTTCATGTCCCTATTATTGCCCGTCTAACCCTATTATTGATCCACCTAACCTTATCGTTAACCCCCTTAACCCTATTATTAGTCCCCTTAACCCCATTATTAGTGCCCTTAACCCTATGGCTTACCCCCTTTGCCCCTATTATTGACCCTCTCTGATCCAGTTTTATTAACCCCGTTAACCCTATTATTGAACCCCTTAACCCTATTGTTGACACCCTTAACCCTATTATTGACGTCATCGGACTCTATTACTGCCCCCCCCCCCTCGATTTTTGAACACGGTGGCGGCGGCGAAATCTTTTTATATTGTAGAGAGATATCTATTTATTCTGTTTATAGAGTAGGGCATTAGTAACAATAGTTCTCCTATGAACACTGAAGAAATTTTCAGTCATTCTCATGGAATCGTGTACAGAAGCAAAAAGTACATGTTTGGTGCGATCGATTATACAACGTTGTTAATAATGATATTAGCATTTTTAATACATTTCATTTTTAGTAACGTTGTCATGCATACTTGCCATATGGACAACTATTTTTTCACTTCGTTATAGCCCCGTTATAAATCATCTAGAGTCACTGAATTTTCGGTCGGGCAAACGTCCCGGTTCCCTCAATGTTCAAACTAGGAGAAAAACAATCCGTTATTATTTTCCTTTTATTTAATGTAACTGAACAAACAATGAAGCGAACGCGGCTACAGAATACATTTCAGCCTGCTCGATTAATTATATTCACGCGTTCATCTCATTTCATATGCTAGTGCAATTAATTCGACATGCCATTAATTCGCCATACTGGTGCCATCGACTGTGGAGTTTCGCTCTAGAAACGGTATAGGACAGAGCAATGTGTGTCCCACCAGTGTTTTGCCCGGTGGTGTTAAACATCGCGTGATCATGGAATAGGTACGATCTGTGTACGAGAGCGAGGAGGAGGGACGGGGATACAAGCCCGACTGTATAATTTAGAATTTCTCTATCTCTTCGCGTCGAACAGCCGCACTACAGTCGGCCGTGGATGGGGGCGGGAGGGGGGGGGGGGCGCAAGGTTGAAGTTAAACTTGCCGGGCCGCCCCCGAAGCATCCGCTTTCAAACGAATTTGCCTGCGTGCAGGAGGTACCGCGCCGGGCCATGGGGCATCTCTACTGTACAAACTGCTAGTAGCTACTACAAGGCGGCAAACCTTATCTCTGGACAATCCTCGAATCGTGAAGTCCTTTTCCTCTTATCTCTCTTCCACACACACACACACATGCCCACATACTAATGGCTCCATAGTAATAGACGATGCTGAGATTTCATATAGTATAACCAACCACCGGCTGTGTGTAATTAACGGGTAATATGGAGTTACAGTTCGTTCGGAATTTCAATTACCAGCATGCCCCGGGATCCCGAACCCTTGAAGTTACAATTATCGTGGTTTATATCATGTTTACACACATAAACACACACACACACAGCAATTCCGAACGACGTACACAGTGTTTACATGTAAACGAGAATGGCAAAATGGGGCTGTGGTAGAAGAAAGCTTCAAGTATATTCTATTTTAAAATATCCATTTTTCTTGGAGGATGAAGGAAACTTCCGAAGGATAATTATGATTGACTGCATCTGTACAGATATTTTCGAAATTCTATGAGATTATTTCTTTTCGTTTTTTTTTTTTTTTTTTTGCAATTCCTCACAAAATAGTTCAAAATAGTTCACACAATAGTTTTCTTCAAATACGTGGAGATTTTTTTGTGAAGTTTGTGAGTTGTTAATATTTTTGGACATAAAAAATTAATGTTTCAATGAAAGTGATCAATGTTTATCGCCGAACAATCCTTTTCGGTACGATTTACGGATAGTGTTCCCTGAATTGAGATGAGACTTTTTTGTGTCCCGCAAAGAAATGGTAAAAGTAATCTGTTTTGCCCGAGCTTTTCGTTCTCGCCGGCCGTTTAACATCAATACGCGCTTTGGTACATTTTGCTCGTGAAATGTTTGGAGCAAACAATTTTAGCGCCCTCAAAACACTAGAGCATCGTCTTGTATTTGAGGTGGGGGGGGAGTCTAAAACTATCTTGAAGCCTCTAGACATGCATGTCGCGAGACGCTGGACGAGATTTTGTCCCGTGTTAACGGTGAGAGCTTCCGAGAAGCGCCGTGTGAATTATACAAGCATTAAAACACAACTCCACGCCCACATGCTCTTGTCAGACTCCCAGCCACTGTTCATCGTCTAACGCAATCTCCGCGAAGTACTCAACTAATGCGCCAGTTTAAATCCGCTTTTCCTCTAATCCTAATGCAACATTCAGCGTGAACGAAGCTTTTCGTTTATCATTAACCGCCATTAAATTTCCAAGGCACCTGTCTCTGTCGCGCTAACTGCATGCGACGAGCAAAAAGTTAAGGAAATAAGAGATACAAGAAAAATCGTTGCAGAGAACACTCAGTCCCTTTCGCGGCGAGTGGATTCGGTGTTCCAGTCGTTGAGATAAATTCCAGACATCTATTTATTATTTATGGAGTACGAAGATTTTAGAGTGCCGCGATTACGAGTCGGCCAAGCGGATAAATGGAAATAACATTAATAAACGAGAATGAAAGGAGTCGAAGCGAAAAACATTTCGAGCTTCGAAATCAAGTGTAACAGGATAGTTCGCTTTCAACTCTCACTCCATCGCCTACATTCATTACCGCTCATCCTTTCTCCACTTTCGTCCGAGGAATACTTAATCCGGCGGTTAAATTTACACTTCTCAATTAAAGCTCTTATTATACCTCCTAAATTTCTATGGAATACCGTACAATTATCGTGCTTCAGTGAAAAAGTTTCTTTCTTCACATTTTCATACGGTGATTAATACACCGGTCACACAAGGTAATTGACCCAGTTCCGTAATTCGCTAATGAAACTTTTCAGTGTGTGCGCAACGGTGATGGCAATATGTTTCTAATTGAGAAAGCGGATGATTTCAATTTCGGAGGATCGAAATATGCAGATGAAACTGTAACGATCGTGTGAAGCCTTTTACAGAACACTTTAATAGTTGCTTTGAGATCGAAACTGCTATTCATCAACTCTCTCGAAATTTCGGCCGAATATGCAAGATGGTCCCTTTTTGTTATTATACAAACAATGATATGAATTATTGAAAATGTAAAGTGATAAGTCGAGTACCATTGATTCTTAACAATAGTTAGTGATTGACGAACTATGGGTAAAATTTCTTAGACTCCCATGGAACTTTGAGTCTGACAAATTTGCCTGAAAATTGCTAATCCGGCGTTCGACAAGGGTCGCTAGTGAACGAGATCAGCACAAGAAAGTCCTTGGGAAGGGTTCGGGTACCCGTCGTTCACAATGGCCATTCATCCGTGTCGCCAGTGACAAAGGCGAGCCAGGGAGGACTTACATACCTTACGCTATTCGTCTGTCAATCCCCCCCCCCCAAAGCACTTTAGCTACTCGCGTGAGGTAACCCCGTTTTTCCAATTTCCAATCCCACTTCTATGCTGACTATAGTTATATCTACCCTCGAGACGCGAACATCAGACTGACGAGCGGACTGAGTGTTTCACGTCACGCGAAAGAGCATCCGATAAAACCGAGCTCAATTGTCCCCTGATAGATTCGAACAAATATATATCCATATTTCATACAGCTGTGAAGCATATACAATACAAATTAATGCTTTCCTCAGAAAATATAAAAATGTGCTCGTTGAAAAAAAAAAAAAAAAACATGGCCTCCGAAATCGAAGGAAGTAGACTTCAGCGATTTTTCTCGTTAGTCCGGGTACACTTTCATCACCGTGTAATGAATAATGAACGAGGAAGATGAAAAAAAAACCACGCGGTACGGTGTGATAAATATTCAGAAAATGTTTCGATTATCTTGCTCGTTCGCGCGAATATTTCTGGACTCGAAGTGCCGAGAGAACTAGAGATTATTAATGGTGTACGAACACGCGCGATAGCGCATAGTCTGCAGGGCTTACTTTGACTAACTATTAATATTCCAATTACTTTGCAGATTTTAACCAAGACGGTCAGCCCGACAACATCAGCTTCATGATAAAGCGTGTCAAGGTACACGGAAAGGAGTCCCTTAGGGATCCGTCCTATCGCTACACCGGCACGTACGGGGTCGAAGAATATCTCGAGCTCTTCTCCGGTGAGTATTTTCAACATATCTTATATATATTTTGGAAATCTGGGTGCTTGCTGTCGACTCTCCCCGTTCGATGAAGCCCCCCTCCCCCACTTAATCAATAAGTGGTTAAAGTCCCGGCATTAGTAAGGTAATGGTATGTATCTGTATTATCGCCAGTTTCTCAAAACTACTGCTGAATAGCAAACCGGCTCGGTTGATACGTAATTACTAGCCTTCACTTTTTTTTGTCCATTTCTGTTGTTTATCCTTACCCACCGATCCAGTCCTCCCATTTTTCGCGGCTGCAGCCGACTTCCCCCTGTATCGCATTCGCCTTACACTGTTAAAAATGTTATGAAATTTACAAACACGTTTAATATACAAAGTTATATGAAATATACAACCTCGGTATATGAAATTAGAATTCACCCATGTGCGAATCGGGGTATACTGCCAGAGTTACCAACATGGTCCAGTACTAAAACGAGGTTGGTTGCCAAACGTTGTTCAGTAGTACCGTTACCGCACTGACTGACAAATGGGTCCTGCTCTGGCGGCCAGTACTTACGGCATAACATAAATAGTACTTAGCCGACAGTCGTATGAGTATCGGGCATAGACTGAACCGAGACTCGCTTTAGTATTGCGGAAAAAATGTCCTCAGTACCAGTCCAATATGCGGATGAGTACTGGCGTTACACTGCACGACACTAAAGATTACTATTGGCTGAAGAATATGACCGACGCACAGCCAACAGTCGTCTGAGTACAGAGCACGTCTTGTGATGATATTTTTGTTATTTTATGGGTGAACAAAGTGGACATTCGCCCACGACAACGAACGACTTTGGACCAGTACCCGCTTGCGATGTTCACCCAATGTTCGACACAAAATATTGGAAAACAACGAAATTTTGTTTCAATTTGCACGACTGCTGAATGCTTTTTTTTATTATTAACAAATTCCTTTATTATCGTTTTTATCTACAGTACTGTAGTGCTGAGAGCATAAGTTTCGCCAACATTATTAATTAATAAAGTGTAAAAACAACAAACGAAATAGTAAAACTTAGATAATTTAAAGCAATTGGTAAGATAATATGATATACATAGACGTGCAGTAGACGTGCAGCTTATATATAAGATTCGAAAAAAATTCTCCAAGATGAGCATAGCCAAGAGATAAGAGCGTCGACTAGTAATCCTGAGGTCACTGGTTCGAGTCCCTATTACCGACTAAAAAATGTATTCGAATGATTTCAATGTGTGAAGATAAAAAGCAATTGCAGAATGATAAAAAGTATTTAGGAGTCGCGCAGATTGACAAATAAATTTCTTTATTGCTTATTAATCATTTTTGTTCAACATTGGCGACATCGGCAGCCAACATTGGGTCAAGGTCGTTTGATAACGTTGAGCCGATACCGGCGATTGAACTAAGGACCAATATGATAATTCCAAAGTCGGCTCAGTATTAAGGCAGGGATGTTTCTGTGCCTGCTCAGAACTGACCGCCAGTCCCGGCAATGTTGGCAACAGTACTGCGCCAAGACTCATGGGCATATACATTGTATTTGAATTTCAACGATTTAATCTTAAATGCAACACATGGATATTAAAATTATCGGTGATGGCATTGGAAATTAAGATATCCGTATATGAAAACTACGTTATTATTACAAAGATTATACAAATAATATTGTTTTTAATATACTGCTAACGCAATCTTCTTACATACATACAACTTCATATATATTTTATGAATTTTCGAACAGAAACTTTTAACAGTGTAGTTTTGAGACATAGGGAAACTACAGAAAACCTATGCCGATTCAGCCGGTCTCAGATTTGCTTCACGGCACCGGAGCTACGTCGGGTTTCGCCGAGAATGTAAACATGGACTACCGCTATATACTTGTGTTACATATGAACAAGTACGAGTGTGGCTCAAGTATTTGTCTGGAGCTATGTCCCGCCCGTACTTTTAATTCTTGACGAAACCGCGGCACCGGGCATCGAACCGTCGACCTGCCGATGCTCTGGTTTAGAGGCTAGCATGCCAACCACTAGGCCAACGCACCGGTTAGATCATGGTATGTATCAGATCGGAATGTCTGCAGCCCGGTATTACCATAGGCCCGGAGTGACTCGATTACCGGAATTTGTCCGTTCCGTTCAGTTTCTTCGATTCGTCATTTTTTTTTTTTTTTTTTTATGATTGAAAAAATAGTATAATGTAATCTACGTAATAATAAATTACAATACCCCCCTCCCCAATGTCCACATCTACACAGACACTAACACAGCGTCTGTAAGTAATTTATACAATGTTTCCACATTTATTACGATTTTGCACACAACTTTCTCTATGAGGAAGTCAAAATCGATCATCGAACTTTTTCGTAGATGAAGCTATTCGCAAAATTGCAATAAAAGAAGATGTCATGGGCAAATAATATTGCACCTTTTTTATTAACGATTTATAATTCGTCATCCGTTCAAGGGATCATTTTTTTTAACGTAAGCATCGAAGATGAAAAATCTTTCTCGAGGAAAATACCTTCGGATTTTTAAATCCAGTATTATCTCTAGAACTGAATTCTCCGAAAGAGTCGCTATACTTCAAATCCGATAGAGTAAACAAAGCGAGTTTCGTTGTTTCCCCGTAAGATTGAATCTCCGGATTATCCGTGAACGATACACTCCCGGTAGTTATCCTCGAATGTAGATAAAGCGTATACGAATCGGGGACCATTCGCATTGTCCGAGAATAGCATGCTGCTGGTTCACCGGACAAAGATACGTCGAGCGATACAAGCCGGTATAAGATAAAGAAACAGAGTCGCAGTGAAGGAAAGCGTAGCGGGTGGTGTTGGTAGTAGAGTTGAGAGAGGATTAGTGTTTTTCTGTTGGTGTTGCGAAGAGAGAGAAAAGAAAGCCGCGAGTAGAATGCGAGTGGAGAGTCGAGCCACGGTGGCCGCCACACTCCGGTGGCGAACCTGTCCAACCTTATCGACTTTATTTAGTGGCGTCCAGTGGCAAAACTGTTCAGCGTTATCGACTTTATTTAGTGGACCGGAAAGAAAGCGCGAGAACGAAATAAAAAACGATTGTCAGGGATTTCTGTTTGAGAGTAAGAGAGAACGGAAACAACTTTTGTGTGATGCCCATATTTCTTCTTACACATGGCGTCGAGAAATGGAATATACGCTACAAACAGGTGTGTTGTTTCAATTCGTTTTAGGTGTGTTAATCTTATTGTCACTTTTTACGCGCTTTGTGGTTGTTTTCCAACGACACGCTTTAAGTGTTGACGCAACACATCTTGAACCATGTTTTTGCATGTACACATTTTTTACACTTTTCTTGACTTGTAAATCGTGAGTCACTCACGGGTCCACGTCTCAAATGCGAGAAACGTATTAAGGTTGATCTTTTTAATGGACTTTCTTGCAATCGGGTCATTTCTAACTTTTTGGAGTCATTATTATTAATACTTCGATTTTTATTCCGCTGATCTATAGGAGATGGCGACTGGAAGGCAATGTTTCGCAGTTCGCTCACCTCGTTTGGTTTCGTGAATATGTGGTCGTTGTGTTACTTACAAACGCACGTACATTCTAATCGGTGTTAGATTCTTATATAGTCACTTTCTAGATACCGGACCACTTGTATGAGAAACGACAAGGCCATCTTTATCCTCGGAGCCATGCAGCAACGCATGGGGCTCTTTATGAATCGGAAACACGTACAAATGTATTATCTGCTGGTGTGTTGTTTCATAAAGTGCGGAACTTGTGTAGTGTGTCCTTTTAGATAAACTGTATTGTTGAGCGTTATGCGCATTCACTCAAAACACTTTGCGCGTGTTATCAAAAGCATTTTGTTTAATAACATTACGAAGCGTGTGATGCATTTAATATTGTTGACGTAGAATGCAATGAACTGTGTATGTGTATCGTGTGTTGCTTTAACACGTTTGGCAACACGCTTCTTTTTAGACATTACACTCTGCTGGCAAGTCTTCCACCAGCTTACCTAATTACGCCTGCATCGCCATTTTTATCCCAAGTTCTCGATTTCGTTATCGATGTCGTCGCAGCATCGCCACCGGACCGAACTGGGCGGCATGTTGGGACCAAATAGGGCGTCACACATTTTTATAAAAATTCATTGGAACACTTAGAGAGTTCCTGGGGAGACTGGGGTTAAATGGGGACACTAGATATACTATCAATTCGGACAAAATGAGATACCTCCTAATTTTTGTCAAATTACAAAAATGGCAGTTGGAGAGTTACTTCGAAATTTCTTCCAATCGCGATTTTTCTCAGATAGATGCCTGAAGCAATTATCGTGAATTTCATTTTTTGTGAGTAAGCACTCAATTCGAAACCTCGGACTCATCCGAACGTCCTTTGTGTCTTATACTCACTACTTTTGTTCCAACATACCCTATACGTGTACACTGCCAGTCTTTGATGCCTGATTGTTCTGGTTTTTCTATCTTGCTGAATCTCTTAACGGGATCGATGATATCAAGCAAGACATCCAGCAATACATCTAGCAAAACTGGATGTCCTGTTGGTCATATGTCTTGTTTTATTTGTACGATTCCGTTGAGACATCGAGCAAGATATTCATAAAAACCAGGCATCAATGACGAACAGTGTGCAAGCACATCCTATTTTCCTCGGGCTCGGTTCGCATCTCCTAGATATTTGTAGACGTTATAAGATACCGGGTGAAGAACAAGCACCGGCGGGTGCACCTAGAGGTAATATAATGCGGCTGATAGCGTGAGCGAGAGAAGCATCACCGGGAGGGCCAGCGACAGGCGTCGGTGGGACGCTGCTCTACTCGGGGTTAATAGTATCCCAACAAAAGGGGCTGCCATAATATCGCGCTTCATTGGACCCCGCCGATCGACCAGAAAGGGCACAATGGAGGGACATACGCGCTGCCCATCCGCATCCACGATAAGCGAACAACGTGGCCCGTTGAACCATAATAGTTTAGCTTATGCTATAACCTTCCGTGATATGTATATATATCATGAAGGGCTGATAACGGACGTCGGTAGAAATCAAGACGTTAGAACCAAGGATCTTTAATATCTAAAGCGAATGATTGAAGTTCTTTTTTGACACATTATTTTTAATCCATCGATTACAGAATTCGCTATGGTGAAAGTCACTTTCGAGCTATTTCCAGCATCATATTTGCTTACTACTATTGTGCGTGCAGTTTTGACAGTGGTTCGGCGGAAGCTCAAGTAGGTATACCATCGGTTCCGGCAGCAAACAGTAACATATGTCGGTAACCAGAGACTATGTATCATCAAGTTCGAGGGTTCGCTAATTAGCACCGTGCGGTTCCATAACAATGCTATGGAACCTATTAAGATAGTACGCGCCACATATGACGGATACGTGCACTACTCCGTTACCCAGTCATATTCATTTTTAACTCACGACAATGTCACAAAAACTAAACGGTAAATTATTCTCAAATTTCGTTTACCATTCTTGGGATATGCACCTTTAATTTAATCCCGTTTTTTGTTGACTTCTTAAATATCGTTTGTGTCGCTTGTGCGTGTTCGGTAGAGGAGACACCTCCAAAATACCCAGGTGGTATTCTGCCGTAACTGGAAAAAAACGCCATATCGGTTCTTCTTCCTCTAGGGCAATAGGCGAAAAAGATTTCCAGGTGGGGGTGAGGTAGAAGCCTCGAATGCTCAATATTCAGACGGCCGGCATTCTCGATTTTTTTCACACTACATGAAAGAATCGGAAAATCCTGATTACCGATATTTTTAAAACAAAAAAGTCAATGCTCCGAATTTAAAAAACATGAAAGAATAAATTCCAGAAAACCCGATAAAGCAATTATAAAGTTAACCAATAATAAATAATAGCTACGGCAACAAAAATCGAATTTTAATTATCAGAAAGTTAAAAACTCTGAACACGTTACAGCAGCGTTAAAATTTATTGGTGAATAGCCAATTCTTCGAAAATTTAATACTCCGAACAGAGAGTAACCGATGTGTAAGTATCTCGAAATAAATTATCAGAAAGTGTAAAAATACGGGAGATCTTTTAATCAACAAACTGGAAGTACAAGATGTTAAAAAATCGAAAGCTTAAATCTTCGAAACGTGAAAACCGGCATATTTAGAACTACGAAAAGAAAAACTCCGAAAGATTCGAAATCCGAATAGTAAAAATCCGAAAGGTTCGAAATCCGAATAGTAAAAATCCGAAAGGTCGAAAATATTTTGCCCCCGTATACCTATGTTTGTTAACAGCGGTAGGAAAAGCTTTTTCAATTACAGTGTACAAATTCAGTGATTTGCCCTATCGGAGAAATCTGCATTCGGAGATTCACTCTGTGGAAGAAATCTGCATTTGACGATTTGACCACTCAGAGAGTGTATTTTCGGAAATTTGGCAGTTCGGGGAATTCACTTACGAAGTCTTTGAATTTCTAAATTGAATCTTTTCGAAATCCGAATTTCGTGTATATGATCGTTCTTTGAACTAAATGTCGGGAATTCGGGTGTCCAAAATGTTCGGTATTCCTCAAATTCAATATCGAATTTGTACATTTTTCTGAGTATCAAACCATCTTGTTTTCGAATATCGCAATTATAATTTGGTGGGAAATAAGCATGGAGTTACCGCGTACCTTTGGAAACTTGGCCTTTGTGGGAATTTCATTTTGTATTATTTTTCCTTCGTAGCCATAATCATCATACGATTATTTCTATCGATTATTTTGCATTATGGTGGATTGACCTGTCGTAGAATATATCGAGTGAGATATTTCGTTTCGGGCTTTTACGCCTTCGAATTTTCAACATTCGCGTATATTTAATCCCGCCCCTCTTGGCTTCCGATGTCCAGCTAATGTTGAATGGAACATATTAATAAGCAATAGAAACATTTTAAATGATCTACGCGACTTTTAAATGTTTTTTTATCATCCTACAATTGCTGCTTCTAGTTTTTGATCTTCACACATTGGAATCATCAGAATACATTTTTTAGTCGGTAATGGGGCTCGAACCCAGAACCCGGGATTACAGTGGACGGTCATACGCACTCGGCTATGCTCACCTTAAAGATTTACTTTTCGAATATCATATGACAGCTCCATATCTACTGCATTTCTATCTAACATTAACTGACCAATTGCTTTAAATTGTCTAAATTTTATTATTTCATTTTTGTATTCACACTTCAATTAATAATATTGGTGAAACTTAGGCTGTCTGCACTTGAGTATTGTAGATAAAATTATAATAAAGAAATCCGAAATAATAAAAAAGGATTCAGCAGGCGCGTAAATTTAAAAAAAAATGCATTGTTTATAAATATTTGGTGAACGGCGTTGGGTGAACGTCACTAGCGGGTATTGGGCCAAAATCGTTCGACGTCGTGAGCGAACGTCCGTTTGATATCGTCGAACACGCATCCTTACGACGATACACCATCGCCGGCTCAACTCTGGTAAGCGGCGTTTTGCCAACTATCGAGTCCAACGTTCGAGTGGTTATCAATCGACAGATTAGCCAAAGCTGGGTATTCGTTGAAATCCGATAATTAGCTGCCAATCTGCTGCCGCCTAAAAGCTAATCGTCGGCCATACTCGGAGCGTTGGAAGTGACGTTGCACGAAAAATTTGTTATCTTTCTCCGGAATGTATCTTGAATAGCCAGTAACGGAACCGTGTAAATTAAGGAATACAGGAAGTGGGTAAAAGAACGTGCTTGATGCATCCCAAATATATTTGGGGTCGACCCGGAGTGCACTGGAGTAGACACGAGGCAGATTCATGGTCTTCGAATAATATTCGCAGACTGTGAATCTACACAATAGAGCACAGGCTCCAATGCTGTGCCCGGTACTGGCGCTGCGATAACATTATTCGTCGAGCCGATATGTTGGGTCCAACTCAATACCAGGGTTGGGCGGATACCGACTTGAGCGCCGGGCGAGTACAAGTCCCTCGGCAACTGGTGCAATGCCGTGGCCCTGTCGATGATTAAATCTCACCTGGGTAATTCCAACGTAGAGTGCAAATACCGCGATTTAGGCACGATAAATCTTTTTTAAATTACAATAGAACCTCGTGAAATTATACTGTAAATAAAATGTCCTCGGATCAATAATCATTTATGCCGGTGCGGTTGGCCGACGCTCGGCGTATGGCCGACGATTAGCTTTTAGTTGGTAGCCAATTGTCGGATCTCAACGAATACCCAGCATTGGCTAAACTGTCAATTGACAAACACTCCAACGTTGAGCTCAATAGTTGGCAAAACGCTGCTTACTACAGTCGAGCCGGCGCTGACGTATCGTCGTAATGGTGCGTGCTCGGCGATATTAAGTGGACGTTCGCTCACGACATCGAACGACTTTGATCCAGTACCCACTAGCGACGTTCAGCCAACATCCAACACAAAGTATTTGTTAACAATGATTTTTTATTCATAAACGAATCCTTTTTTATTATGCCAGATTCCTTTATTATAGTTTTATCTACTGTACCCTCCTATTATTAAAAATGTGGAGGAATTGTAGTGTGTACGATCAGGTTTGTGGAGAAATAAATGTGTTGCCTCAAGACCGTCGCGTATCGAGTTGCGCGGTAAAATTCGTGTGTTCAAACGGTCTGTGCGGCAAGCAATGTGTATAATCAAAATGTGTACTATCGAAATGTCGTGGAAAACGCATGTGCACATTAAAAATGTGAAGGAAAGCTGGCGTGAGCATCTCGACTTGTGGAGAAACGAATGTGTTGGTTCGAGACTGTGGCGTATCGGTTCGCGCGGTATACTGAGCGTGTTTAAACGGTTTGTGCAGAAAGCAATGTGTATAATCGAAGTGTGTACAATCTACATGTCGTGAAAAATACATGTGAACATTAAAATTGTGAAGGAAAAGCCGTGTGTGCTATAGAGTTTGTGGAAAAACGAATGTGTTGGATCGATGCTGTGGTGAAAAGAAATGTGCGGAAAAGAAGGGCTGCCCAATATGCCAGCGCCGGCTCAACTCTGGTAAGCAGCGTTTTGCCAACTATTGAGGCCAACGTGGAAGTGGTTGTCAATCGACAGTTTGGCCAATGCCGGTCATTCGTCGAGATGCGATCATCGGCTGCCAACCTGCTGCCGACTAAAAACTAATCGTCGGCCATACTCGGGGCGTCGGCCATCCGCACCTGTGGAGCGTTCTGAACGGACCTACATTGATAGGATGTCATTTTCCTATACCTTATTCCATCTACACGGCAACGAGTGTACATATTTTATGCATTACATACAAAAAGTTATCTCTTGCTGAAGCTAACATATGCGATTATAGCAAAATACAAATCGTACGGGCGTTTTATGATTCACGCGCCCGATATGATATCCCATCGTCGGTCGATGTGAGGCAATATGGGTTTGACTATTTCCAAGAGATGAAAACCATGGCGAGCTCATCGATAAAACAGAGTGCAAGTGTGAATGTTTAAGCATTCCAACATTCAAACATTAAACATCGTACTTGAAGTACATGGTACTTGGAATACGGGAAGCACCTAAAGTACGTCAAGTACAATACTTGAAGTATTGGTATTCGCGACACTGACAAAGCAGGAGAAACAAGAGAGTGGAAGAGCCCGTAACCCCTAGGGGATTCGTGTAACAACTCAGTCCCAATAGTACTTGAAGTAGTTTTTGTTCACCCATTTACGTACCAAATTACAGTTCAAGCGGTACCAGTTTATTCGAGTAGAACTGGTTGTATAACTAGTAATGAAACAAGGCGTGACAAGAGGAAACTTCGCTCTCGTCTAGTAAAATATTTCCATACAACACGGTGTCCTCTCGAAAAAAAACGAAACAAGACATTTAGAAACTTTGTGATGCCTTGTCTTGTTTCGATCTCTTCAAGACTGTTGGCCAATTTTCCCAAAATTTAATCAAATGTTTAATTTAAACATCAAATGTTAATTTAATCAAATGTTTTCATTTAAACAAATGATTTCCCGTCATTAAACCGTTGAATAAACCAATAAACGAATGTGCGCGAATGAATAAATCGACAGACCGTTGAATAAATTAATAACGACATTTGGAAATCGAAATTTTGAATATTACTTAAATATTTAAATACAATCCTGACCTGGAGTCGATTTATCCACTTATTTATCGATTAATTGAACGCTTTGCGCATTTATACACTCGTTATAATTGTATTGTACTTATTATAAGCATAGAAATACTTAATCATTACCCTTAAATCGAGGATATTTAATTATTGACTTAAGCATATTAAATATATTATTGGCTCTGTGTTAACAATCAAATATTCATAGAACGATAATTATCATTATTTTAAGACGAGCTTTTTTCGCGTGAAAATTTCAACACAATAAAATATTTTGTATTTAAAATTGAGAGAGGCTTTTCTTGACTACGGAATTACTGAAATATTTATCGAAAGCCATACCTGACGTGGCTGGGGTCAGTGGCTGCCAGGGCTCTATTTAATGGCTAAGAGAATTTTATAATTTGTCGTTGATTAAATGGGCGCCAATTAGTTTTTCGATAAACTAATATAAAATAATAAACTCTTATTATTTTATAATTTAATCGACAAAAGACTCGCGCAGGGAAAGTTCAATTGGAGGACCCAAGGAATGAAATAGATTTGCATTGTCAGAGTAATATATCTCGTGGTATTTCAGGCAGAAGTATATGAATTTATTTAGATACGTTGACTCACGTGTTTATCGCTTGACAAGTATCCTTCTGTGCATTGAACAAATCAATCCGATACGACAGAGTTGACATAATTTCAATAACTAACAATAATTAGACTGAGCGACGAGACTCCTTGAGAGCTGACTAATCCGAGTCCTAAAGCTTCTCGCGGAAGAGTCATTAGCGTCGTCAATCAGCGCGCGATCTAAACTCTCCCCGATCGGTATTTTACGCGGGCAGAGTTTGCTCTCGGGTTCTCTCTCTCAGGCTCTCACTTTCGATTGGTCAGCGCTCTGGCTCGTAGCGCTTTGTAGTCTGAATCTATCACATTCACACATATTTAGTACAGTTCGTCTATACCACATTGACGCTTATACGGTACAATAAAATTCTGAATGTATAGGTAGGGTAAAAGTGGGGAATACAGATTGGTCCATATTTCATCGATTTACGTGTTAATCGGGGTGTTCCATATTAACCTCGTTTACCTTATACAAAAATATAACAGGATATACATGTGAGTTCCGATGATTATCGTTCGAGCGTTCTCGCATATAGGCGGTAACGCTCGAGGAGTCGCGTCGACTATTGACGTCGAGCGGACGTTTTTGAATTTTCTGTCACAGAATAGGTACTCGTTACAATAAGAAGTACATGGTACTCGGTATTTGAAGTACTTTGCCCAGACCTGAAAATTAAAAGTCATAGAAATTAGCAACGTTGCTCCAACAAAATTATTGACAGCTGTCACGTTTCGCAGGAAGTTATTTTCCAAGCGAGCCGATAATATAATATAATGTAATATAATAATATATAACATTATAAATATTTCTAATAATTACAATTATATAATAATAATAAAATAATATAAAGTAATACTTTTTAAAAATTATTTCGCCGGAAAATAAACTATTTTGAGAATAGTGACAACTGTCAATGATACATTTGGAGCAACGTTGCTAACTTCCATGCTATAAAATTAATAGTTGGTGCAATCGCGGCAGTTCCACTCGATACCCGGTTCATGCCGGTTTGTTGATTCTCATGAAACAATTAACTGTCGCCTGCGAAGGTGGCGTTCCGAGTTACCAATTTTTCTGTTCCCGGACCGAGCTATCGAAAAATATGTCACAGGGCATATATTTGATTAATGTGGGGTCCTCGCTTTATACTTGGATGTTCGAATATCATATAGATCGATATATCAGATGCATTTTTTATACATTTTTCCATGCATTTTCTCGTTTCCGTTACTCGTACTCTTATATATATACATACTCGTACTTATATATAGGTACTCTTATATATATATATATATAAAAAACGCTTCGATATATACGGTCTCTTTATAGTCTGACCCACATGACTGCGACACCACAGTTACCTGTTGATGAATGAAGGAAAGAAAAGAAAATCATTTCAGGTACCAATTCGATCAGAATAAAAGTTTATTCATTCGCCCCAGCCCATTTCAACAGTTGAGCTTGTGTACACAGCGTGACAGTTATATCGGATGTGGATGAGTTTTTATTCAACCTCACTGACCGCACAATCGCGCAATACGACGAGGTATGTGATACGACGAGATATGTGACACGATTAGTATACACAAGTTTGTGTACAAAACTGCTCGAATAATCGGCAGTGGCTGCCATTAAATTCGTTAATGTCGCAACCACACGGGTGGTCGGTAGAGGGTAATTGCATATACCATCCCGCGCGTATTTGTTTGCATGTTTGTTTTTTGAATATTATTTTTTGTTTCCCTTCTCCATTCCGTTGACTCTCACGCGTGCAAACTGTCTGCCGCAAGCCCGACGGTACGGCTCGTTCAATTAATGTCATTTTTAATTTCCTCGCGGGGCGCGCCGTATTTCACTGGTAAAAGCGCGAACAACATTTAGCACACAGTTTTCCAAGCCGGGATGGTGAACGTCATCTACGTACCCGACGACAGACTTACTATCTCGTTGAGCTTTTCGTCATATTCTCTATGCGCGAGCGATAGAACTCTTCGAGGGAACAGCACCGTACGAACTGGCGCTGCAACCCCATCGAATAACAAATCAGCACACTAAAGTGTTCGTTAATTTTGTTTCGGACAAAAGTTTTTGCCTTTTACGAAACCTCAGCGACAGGCGAAACTTTTTCTGCTGTGTCGAGCCGTCGCGTCGTCGACGTTGCTCTCGTCATATACGCCAGAAAGAGTTATGCGATGGATTAAAATAATAACAAACCGGAAACGAAACGGATTTCCCACAGGCAAATAATAATACCGGTGCTTGTGCCTTTACTCGACGCCCGAAGCTTCTTTTATTCGTCTAAGTGAACGCTTCAAGCCACATTTCCTTCCTCCGCTTTTCCATTTTCCTTTTTTTTTTCCCCTCAAGCTTCTGTTCATCTCTCGCCTCCATTCGATTTCAATTTGCCCCAAGCGGCAAATGAAAAATTCCAAAGATATCGATGCATTCCCCGAGTCCGCATCGCAGAAAAGTAGAGGGATGAAAAAGTATGAAGCGGAGAAAAGCAGGAGGAAATCCGTCACTGACGAAGCTCCATTGTCAAATGGGAACGTTATTAAAATTCAGCCACCGATTATTTTATTCTTCTGCCGATACCTCTGGATTTAAACAGCCCTCACATCCGCCACCCATATTTCATTATATATTCCACCCATAACGAACTATTGTCTGTCTTATCGTTATCTTTCTTTTGTTCGCTTTTTTCTTTTTAACAATACGACTTTTGTACTGAATATTTAAATTGCGACGGTAATAGCACGATGGTAAAATTGTATGATAATTTTAAAAACGTACTTTATTATTACAGAGGAGGATTACGATGCTTTCTGTCTATCGTACATGTTCACTTATCGTGACTTCGAGAAGGGTACACTCGGTCTCGCATGGACCGGCGATCTGAAGAATGCTGGCGGAGTTTGCGAAAAGAATGGCGTGAGTATGCAAAACGTCCAGATATATATATATATATATATATATATATATATATATATATATATATATATACATCAATGTATGGAAACGAGGCACGTATGCATTATCCATGTGGAAATAATTGGAAGATGAAACATATTTTAAAATCATTATTATAATATTAATATTCGCTAAAACAATTTCCTGGCCGTATTGACCCAATTTTTGGGGTGTGATATATATTCCTCCTTATAATGTACTCAATAACAAAGTACAAGACCACTTGTGGTGTCTATTGGTCACTCTCATAACACTCTCGCGGACACCTGACAAAGGTACTCAAAGGGCATTCCATGACACTCACAGACATTAATTTTCCGAAGGTCTGCGCGTATGAGAGGCATTGACAATTTTTTTCCATGAGACACTCACAGACACTCATTTTCCGAAGGTCTGCGTGTCGTCCATGAGAGGCATTGACGTACACTGCCGACCACTCACGGGAAGTCTCAGACACTCACGGACACTCATGGCCACCCTCAACCACTCACGGTGAGTGTCTGTGAGTGTTGATGATTGCCAATGCGCGAGCTACACAACCACTAGTTACATTACATACTAGCGATTGTCGTCAGTCGTGCGCTCCCATTAACTTTGTAAAATAGTTTTACTTCAATCACCTAATCGTTGTTTGAAATAACTCTTATTTCATTATTTATATTTACAAAAGAAATGTATTGTTACGTTCTCGTGGAATAAATAACGCCCGTATTTGGGTTTAGGGCGGATATTATTAGTACAGTCGCAGTTAAATATCTCGAGCATGAAGTGTCACACTTCTGTTCGCTCAGAAAGTGTGATCACGACTTGTCATTCGGTCAATCGATAATCTGTCCGTTTGTCATTTGCCATACCGAGCTATTCCGGTCATCTACGTAATATCGTATATCTCGATCGATCCTCATCTCCTATATTCGTTACAGTATATATTTTGAATGCATGAAGGATCAAGTCGAAGACAAATGTTCTTATTGCACGCCTTCGTGTATATACGAAAGACTCTGAGTGTGCGATCGTCTGTAAGTTACCAATCGACATATACTTTATTATTATGTAGATCATGAAATTAATATTACATTATAATGAAATGTACATATATATATATATATATATATATATATATATATGGGGTGTTATATATGTTACACAACAAAAATATATGAAAATATGTTTTCGCCAGGTTCTACATTATTTCATATAATCGACTTTGCTCCGAAGATATGTTATCGTATCTTTTTTCCACGTGGGTATGCAGCTTATGTGTAGCGTATAATATGAAACGTGTAAACTATACACGTTACGAAACGTTCTTGAGCCTCGATATTTCTATATTCAAGCACTATCGCGGAAGCATGAAATCTCTCAACACGGGCATAATAACCCTGTTGAACTATGGGAAGCACGTGCCACCTGCCGTATCCCACGTCACCCTCGCTCACGAGATCGGCCACAACTTTGGATCTCCCGTAAGTTACAAGTACAACTACTTAAAGATAGGTTGGTAAGAGCAAGAGAAGGTGAGTTAAGATGGAGAGAAGCGAGTGAGGTGAGGAGCCGAAGCTCGAAGGTACAGAAAAGGAACACAGAAGTGAGGTTTACGGTACGCTTCTCACTCTCTCACCAAAAACCCCCACCGTCGGGCACCACAGGGCGAGTAACACCCCCGCCGACAAACTTTGCCACTAATCGCCTATCGAGAGGGTATAACGCTTCGCCACCGCCGGGGCCCACCCTCGACGCTCACCTACCTCCTTCTTCGCTCGTTCCGGAATTTCAAGCGTGATCTCGACCGAACAACCCGCAAATACTGAATACAGATTAGACGGGTACGGAATGCACCGGATGCGGACGAGGCCACGGGGAATACTGGCCGAACGGACCCCATGAGAGACAGAAATATTTCGTCCCACAACGGCAAATTTAGTCTCATACAAAACTTTCCGTTAGCGTTATTTCTCAGAACCATTCTTTTTTTTTTGGGGGGGGGGGAGGGATGACGCATCTTGCCGGACACATAAAAACAAGATTTTTAATAGTTATAGCTTGGTCTTCGGATGTTTCTCGAATGAGGGCCAAATATGCTAATAAATTTGTATTCGGCATTGAAAAAGTTCACACAAATATTGGGCTCCGGATTTTCTTCTTTTAATCCGTACATTTTTAGACAAAAAGAACCGTTGCGTAAATTTTCCAAATGCGTATTTTTTTGTATCCTGTATTTTTCTTCCCGTAGAATATCGCATCGGGAAGCAAAGATTATTAGTGTTCAAAAATACAAAAAATTGCGACATTTCGCAAAATGAGTCGGATGAAAAAATTAAATAGAAATTCTGAATCGTCGTTTCGTATTATAAAATGGTGATTGGACCAGTTCCATTTGTCAGTAATGAGATGATGCATCGCGGCGCGATAGTTTGCCCTCTATTTTAGACATCGAAAAATACAGTCGTACACCAAATTGCACTTAAATCAGTAGATCCACACGGTAACGGCACATCAAAGTCCATTTATGAAACTAGGTGTTCACTTTTGGATATAAATTTCCGTCGAATTATTTTATATGGATAGAAGTGATCGGTTAAGGTTACCTTAAATATTCCATGTGCCAAAGCTTCCGAAAATAGGATCCGAACCAACCCGGCATATTTGAAGCTAACTATTTCGGAGAGGGCACGGAATATTCATGATTCCTTTTGACCCTCATTCATGTCTTATGATTTCACTCTCTCCGAACTCTCGGAAAATTCTCATTACCCCGTCGACGAATTCCCTCTTGCTCCCCAATTCCGCTTTTGCAAATTTTCATTCTTCTCTCAAGTTCTCTCTTTCTCTCCATCCTACGACACTCCAATGACTCTTCCAGTGGGAAGCATGAAGAGGTGGAAACCTCTTCATGCTTCCCACTGTGAATGTGCAAATTCATCGAAGGCACTTATTTTACTGAGTGGAAGGGAGAACTAAAAGCTTAAAAAAAAATGTATAGCTCGAGGGTCCGTTCGTCTCGGGTCAACAATGACTATCTATAATGTAATAGACACTCCAATAATGTAACACACTTTACCCATAAATTAATTTAAAACAAATATTTTCCAGACCGTACCAAAAAAAAAAACCCGAACCAGCCCGTTTTTCAATAAAAAATAATATTTCCTTTATCTCATAGTCCCAGCTGTCTGGTTCGTTTCCTCAGATATACCGAGAATTTTTTTTCCATTATCCATCGTTATTATTGTTTTTTATTTTGTATTATTATTTCATTCGCGTAGCGATTGAAGTATCGATTGTCGGATTCTCCGTTCGGCTCTCGTGGAATTAACGGTAGAGCCGTATTGCAAAAAAAGAAATAAATAAAAAAAAGCCCCGAACCGTAGTAGCGGTAAAAAAAACAATGCAGAGAGAGAGAGAGAGAGAGAGAGAGAGAGATTGAGTATGGAAATGTATCGGAGGGAACGTCCCGCATGTATAGAATGTTTTGAGGCAGGTTTTCGTTCGGGGGACTTCGATGTACTTTCCGTTTTTTCCCCGTCTTCCGTCTCCCCCGTCTCTCCATTTCCGCGATCGTGTCCCGCACGTGGCGGATGAAAAATAAAAAAAATTTGCCCCCTCGCCCCCCTAATCTTTCGGTACTCGCAGTGCCTACAATATATACCGAATAGCCGATGTATCCGCACAGCACAGTTCACCGATACATAGACGCGAGAGTGAGCCGGCACCGATTGGGGCCGAAAGCCTCGCACGTACATTTTTCTACCCACCTTTCTGGCCTCCCCCGCCCGAAATAACGTCTGGAAACGAGAGAGCGAAAGAGAGAGAGAGAGAGAGAGTATCGACGTGCTCCGAATGCGCTCTACCCCCGGGCACCGTGTCGCGATGACGTTCCCACCGTGTATCCCCTTCCCGCCATTTTGTAATATATCGTTCGTTGGGCGCGAAATCGGAAACCCATGTAGCAATACGCCCGGGTACGTACGTCATTGGTTGTAGCTGGTAACAGCTGGTTACTCTCCTCTCCTACATAACCCTTCGATCCTATATGTTGAAACCTACCGGTTTACCCGTTGCCTTTTCCGGCTAGCCTCGCTACTCCGCCACTCACTCGCCGCTTCGCACAACTCTTTACTGGCACATATGTATTGGGCAACAAGAAACCAACTTGCCCGATACTATTTTCCTACCGCGAAACGCGGATTTTCGTTGTTTTCATATCATATTTTCATCGGTAGAGAGTTTGTCTATTTTTCTCTTTCTCATTCCATTGCTTTTTATTTATTTATTTATTTATTTTACTTTTTTTTTTTATTGTGTCTCTACTTTTGTACACAGCACGACCCCGACGAGTGTTCACCTGGAGGCGTCGACGGAAACTTCATAATGTTTGCACGGGCTACCAGCGGCGATAAGAGAAACAACAATCGATTCAGTCCCTGCAGTCTCGTATCCATCAATCCAGTGCTGAACGCTAAAGCGCGCTCGCCGAAGGGCTGCTTTGCAGGTAGGTTTGTAGCAACAAAACAAAAAGTAACTCTTACATTTTATTTTATTTATTTTTCTTAAAAAAAAAAAAAAAAAAAAGCAGCGCATCCGGACTTCGAGGTAACGAGGGGATGCGCAATTTCCTTTGCCGCTTTTATAACAATCTATACACTCTTGGCGGGATCAAAGGAGCCCAACCTCGGGATAATAATCAAAGAGCTTTGCGTTGTCCATGAGAAAAATGCTCGTCTCCTTATTAAAGAATTTCTTCGATGATTATTCAGCAGCAAGGATACCTTTCTAGCGGATTGTATAGTTATACTTTGCGGTTCTATCGATAAGGGTCACGATGCGATAATGAGGCTTCGTGTTTCACTGCTCGAGCGATCATTTTACAACACACTTTCGAATATACTTCTTCTTCGGAATATTGGGGCATGAAACATAATAAAGCTGAGACGTGTCTTATGTCGGCTCGAATAGGATAAGGCCGTGATTATCTTACAGTACAGAGAAGTAAAAAATCGATGTTAAAATTAACACCCTTTTAACACCAGTGCGGTGTCTATATAGGTCCATCAAATTTGTGTTAACCGAGTACTCTGCCATGGTGTAAATTAAGAATGTCACTCAACATCGTATATGTTAACACCAATTTATATTAATACTGTTCGGTGTACAACATGATATTCCAATGGGTTGGAGAATAGCACAAGATGGTGCAACTATTGGCACATATCAGTGTCAATATTCAATCCTATACATTTTTTAACCCTTTATTAGCACACGAATGGTGTCAACCATCCGCATTGTGAGCTGCTTAAAAACACTGTAATGTATAACAGTAACCTTTTTTTTTGTCCACAAACGTCCACAATTATTTTTGTAAGCACCTTTGTTTTATGGACATTTTTGTAAAATTAACAAGAAACGAATTGTGGATATTTGTGAATGAGAAACTTTGGTATCTTTTTTACCGTGTAAAAACTAACTATCGGAATTAGCATTAAAATACGAGGCAACGTAAAGGTTGTCTACAGTTTGGGAGGCTGACGTTTAAGATCATTTCAATGCTGCAATGCTGCGAACTTTAGCGACATCACTGTACGACCGAAGCATTAAAGTCAATACTAATAGTAAGTCTGCATAGCGTCCGTCATTATTAACTACAAATAAAGTCTCTCATCAAATCGATTCAGTTATGTATTCGTAATTTTTCATGATTTTATCATATTTTTAACTACGTCGATTTTTTTTTTCTCTCAAAGTTTGGATAAGATTGAAAGAAACCTCTTAATACGGTTTACATCGACGATAAACACAGGCTCGGATTATCGTTGAGGAGAACAGAGGAGCAGAGAGTAAAATCGTTTAATTGTACACTCTACCGAGTTAAAGTCTCGGCGAGACCTTTATTGGCTCGACAATCAAATCAGCCGTCTAATCGTCTACGTTCGATCAGCAGCGACAAAGCCCAGTCGCTAATGGACCATCGATTCCGTTCGTCCAACGCCGTCGTACGGAGTACAGAAGTACGTTTTCTCTCACTCTCGAGGAAAATAGCTTTTCCGTTCCTCCGGACGTCCCCTGCATTCACTCTCGGGTATCGACAGAACTATATAGACAGAAAGTAGTGCGGAGTTGGAGGTTTCCTCGTGGACCTTGCTTCGTCCCAGCCGGTAAATGCCTCTGTCGTCTCTTTAGCCCTCCTAAAAGTTTCGCCCTTAACGACAAACTTTTTTTCCTCTCACAAACTAAGTTTCACTAGTTTTCCCAACGATACTAGTTTTAGATCTTTCAACTTCAGATAAAACTCGTCTCTGTCTGAGTTGCATTAACGAAGGAAATTTTTAACCTTTCCGACTGATGATATTTTCAATCCGACATTAAAGTATGGCTGACATTGTATCAGACTCTCCGACCAAGGATTAAGAACAGAAAATAAACTTGGTTAAAAATACCGATGACAATAGTTTCTCGCAATCATCGACGACGAGAATTATTGAGTGAAAGAAATCGCGCCACCGTGATTGGACGCTGAAGCGGAGAATGGACACAGTAATTAGCGCGCTTCTACCCCTCGACGCCCCCTCCCGACGAGCTGGAGCTCCCTTATCCATCCGTTTGCAATCTACAAATGGCTGTTAACATGCACAGTCAAATGAGAAGTGTATTATGGATATTTTGAGGTACCACTATTTACGCTTCAAAAAAATAGTCATATGATTAAGTGTTATTTCACACGTGTATGAGACTACCTGATTGGGAACTGTTAAGGTAGCTATGACGCTTCGCGCTCATTTCGCATTAGGTCGAGAAAAATGAGAGAATATTGCAGGTACTTCTCGATGGTATAAAAATCTGAAAAAATTCATGCATATTAAAGGTATTTAAAAGATTAAATTTTGCATAATAATAAGTCCAAACAATTATTAACAAATTAAACAAAAATTGTATCGTTTAACAAATTATCCGGCAAACTAATTTTTTTTATTGCGAAATGTAGTCGTTCATTTTTCTGAATACGTATGAATTTTTTTCAGATTTTTCAGTCAACTTTGATTTTTTTTTGTTTTTTCACACATTTTTTCCACATATGATGAACAAAAAAAATTAAAGTTGACTGAAAAATCTGAAGAAATTCATACGTATTCAGAAAAATGAACGAATCATTTTCATGAAAAAAAAAGTTACGTTGACGGATAATTTGTTAAACAATTCATTTTTTGATTAATTTGTTAATAACATTTTGGAATTATTATTATTATGTAAAATTAATATTTTCAGTACCTTTAGTACGCATGATTTTTTCAGAATTTTATATCATCGAGAAGTACATGCAATTGTCTCTTATTTTTCTCGAACTTATGCGAAATGAGCGCGAAGCGACATAGCTACCTTAAATATTAAAACTGAACGAATTTTGGCTCACAGTTTGATCGATAATACATTTTCACATTATTAATTGGTGCACAAATTTCACGTATTTTTATATGCTTGCGGGCTATCTACGGGTGTAAACCTAATGGCTTGGCACAGGTAATATCATTGATCCGGAATTCAGTCTCGACATATTGGTACGAAATGAGACCACCGCCGATAGACTAATAGCCGATATTAATTATATAATTCTCATTGAAACATTCGGTAAGCCCAATATTTTCGAATATCATATTAATCCTCGAAATGTTCGGATCATATTGGGGTCATCGTTTCTATTGGCGTCTAATCAACGAAATACAAGTAAAACTGAACAAAAACCCGATCGTGACACTTTTCCAACAAGAAATCATCTACTTTGAAATATTTGAAATTATAAATCTGTCGACATTGGATTTATTTATGTAATGTAATCAGCCGGTAACATTGCTCGACTTTTTATTGCCATGGTCCTATATGCATTGTTTGTAACATATAAAAAAAAAATTGTCATTGTACCCCACAATCAAGTTCGTGCCGGTGCTGCATTAAAATCCTTCGGACTGAGCGAAAATCGCAAGATTATCCGAGTGTCGTAATTAAGCTTTGAAATCAAGCCCGTTTCAGGAATGCCGCGCGAACCCAAGAATTGTTTATGATTCCGATTGGCCTTTCCGCCGAGCTATTCTGTTCCACCTTTCCTCCTCTTCGCTGCAACGATAACTGCGCAAAGGTAATAAAGATACCAGAAGTAATTACACTCCGGTTTTCTCTGACTCTCTATCCTCCGAATGCTATATGGGATTATATATCCGACAATGTGTGCGCCCGTGTGTATCGCGAAGTAAACGGCTATCTGGCCATCTATTATCAAAGGGTACCAGCAACGGCCGGGACGACACGTTAACTTCCGGTCTTGGGACCGGCGGTTGCACTGTTCCCCGGAATCGTTTCCCTCGCCGATTTCTGGTGAAATTCGCCTCGAACTCCCGGTGCTCCGGTATGTGCTATTCACGTCCGCTGTACCACGAGCCGGAGGGGAAGGGGGGTGGTACGCAGTGAATGGTCTATTGGGTACTGGGCGAGGTAACTGAGTCTAAACGGCCATCATCGAGCAGCAATTCCGGTTTCCCTATCGGTCGGCCCCAGCAGGTATTCGAGGAGGAAGGACGAGCGAGGGGGCTTGCCATTACAATTCCAATCGTCGAACGAACGGACGTACGTTGGGTCTGGCTGATGCCGAAGCTGTGTCCGGGTACCGGAGAGTGATGTAAACCGGGTCGGTCCATCCGCCTCTCTCCGAAGAGCCCCACGCCGTTACCCATCGTAACCAGTTCCGAACTAACGCGCTCGGATACGTGTCTATATACGACCTCACGTTCGACCTACCACCAACCCCACGGATCCCGACGTCGACGTCGGATGAATGAGCGATTTAACCAGGGTGAACACGACGTAGCACGTCGTCGGCTTGATTAAACTTCACAAAGGCACCACTAATGGTCCGAGAGCGAGTACAATTCTCAGTAGAGTCAACGCTAATGGTATATACTATGCACATACGTATATATGTATATATATATACATATATATATATATATATATATATATATATATAAGTGCTGAAAACGTAAGGCCTCAAACAATTTTCACTAAATTCAATACCAAACAGTATTCAGTATTGGCCTCTATGAAGGTTACTTTTAACCATAACTCGAAGTGTACAACTAGTTGAAGTGTCTACGACAGTTTGTTTTTACTTGAACTTGAGCGAAAATTTTGTACGTTTTCACCAGAATGACGGGAGGACTAGGATTAAGTTTGATGAAAATTGGTCAATGGGTCAAATTTAGTATGATTTAGTCAATATTTCAAATTTAGGAAATTTAGGATTTTAGGCTTTCAATTTTCGGAAGAATTGCATGTATAATAGCTAATAGAAAAAATTAAATTGTATGTTCAAACAATTTTACAATCCCTCACAGTGATTTCTCTACGTGAAAGCCACCGTTGGTTAACAAAGTCAAGAGTTGTAAATAATGAAGAAGCAAAGTGCAATCAAGTTACGTGTACACTTTTCTTTTTTTAACCGAAATATATCTTTCTCTATGAGGAAGCACAAACGGTTGTACACTGTTTTTATGATTTGTTTGATTCCTAAATCGAGAACGCATGACTACACACTACAATAATCGCCATTTAACATTTTCCCGAAGTGGTAATTTGGTCCCAACATTTTTACATTGATTCATTAACGAAGAGTGTTTTTTATAACAATTTAATATAACAAGAAATTGAGTTCCTCGTATTTCGGTAAGCAATTGTTACCGAACGTGGTGTGATTCTGATGATATATAACGGTTGCTCAATCAAAAACGAGGTACAAACGCAATTTATTTTGCAAGTTGATCGGGATCATCGAAAATCTCATCATTAGCTTACAAAATTCTATGTTTAAGCTTTAATGTATACGTCATTAGAAACATGTCCAGATGAGAACAATGTTGAATACCGATTATTACAATTCTGCAGCTATAGCTTCACGATTTTAGAATAAAACAAATGATAAAAACAATGTACAACCAATTTTGCTTAATACACCTCTGATTTTTTCAAATTTTATGATCGCTTGCTGTTAAGCCACTATGAAGCCATGCATACGTTTCTGACTAACAGCGCTTGATAAGTGATTGACAATTATTGTCGAGTAAAACGCCACTTAGGAAGAATATAACATATTTTTTGCTAACAGTCCTCTTTCGCAAGGTGTTAGGTTAGATAAAAATCTAGATTTTTGAACAATGGGACATGATCTTTTTTCATTTTTTTTTTTTTCCAAAAAAACATTTTCTGAAAATCGAAAATACTATAGAAAGTTCAGCTCCCACCATCTACAACTTTTATTTTGTGTATTAGAAAACGTCACAATAAAGCTGCGTGCTAGCAATTAAGCCTAAGAGGTGTCTTTATGGGTTGTATACAAATGTGAATAAAGACACCAATTAGGATTTTTTTTTTTACAATATTCTCTTTCCGCGAGGGGTTTTGTAACATAACAATCTAGACTTTTGTCAGATGCAAAACAAAGAAAAAAATAAAAAATAAACGAAACACCCTAATATATATATACAGGAGGTATAACACTGATGTATACAATAAGAAAAGAATTTATGTAATGTTGACAAATTTTCGTTGAGCCAAAGAAAATTTAATTGATCCAACAAAACTGTTAAGCCAGTTGGTAAGAAAAAGAAATTATTTCACTCAACTAAAATTTCGTAACAGTAGCTAAATATTTATTTGGCCTTGTTCAATCAAAGGTTTATGAACATTACATAAAATCTTTTATCAATGTATTCCGTAATTGCAGTTGGAAGTTTCTCAAGCAATCGGCGAAAGACAGTTTTAATTATTATCGAATGAATTTATTTAGCGACACTTTTTCGTAAATAGTCAACCACGATAAAATTGCCATCGTGGATGCAATGTCATAATGCGCGGAGTAAAAATGTATATTACCGAATAGCATCCAGACATTTCGTAGAAAGATAGCACTAATTAATTATCGTGTGTGTGTTGTATATTTGCATCGCGATAATCTAAGTAAATTTTATAATATTACAAATAATATTATATCAAAGCGCTACTATTGTGTTTTAACGTATTAGCATAGTAAAAAATCTTAGTGTCGATTTTTTTTCAACGCGCGACACATGTATATTAATAATAATTGACATTAATTTTCCAATGTCCATGTCAATGTTTCTGGACAATTCATCGTGGACAATTAAATTTAAAAAATTAATGATATAAATTTCACTGCGTATAGTTTCAGTCAACCCGTATTTATATTAATATTATAAAATCGTCAGACATTGAAACCCTCGGTGTATCGCAAGTTTCGCGTGGCTCCATGGCACAGTTGACCAAATATTTGCCTCTGTGGGTGGGCGAAACGTATGTGCATACACGCACACAGCATCTCTCGATGTGTATAGAACAGTGTGCATATCTCAGCGTGTTCTCTCGCAGGCAGCGAATCCTTGTTCTGCCCAGAACCAGTTAATTGCGAGCAAACGTTGTCCGGCGCGGGAGCCCGCGCGGAGGACGCCTCTGGTCCAAGGAAAATACGGCTCTCGTGTGTGGTGTTCGCAACGTCACTGTCACAGACAGCACGTAATCACTGAAAATTGCTGGATCACCATCTACAGAAGCTGCTCTCATATTCTTGTTTGAATATCGCGTACGCAAGGGAGAGCGAGGCAAAGCGGACCTGCACTCTTCAGTCCAGATGGAGGATTCTTTTTTGTCTCGCAAAAAAGTTATAATATTAGTCTATTTTTGCGTGAGGTCCCGTTTTGGCCTGCTCTCCGCTCAGTTGAAGGGGAAGTTTTTGTTTTTTTGTCAACTCTTTGGGAAAAATGAGACGAAAAAAATCCATCTGGAACGGAGGCGTCTCGTTTTACCCCGCTTTCGACTGCTCAGTACCGGACGGACCTATCCCGCATAGTTTTACATGTTCAATAACGTGGGATATGCCCTTTCGTGTCTGAGCGGTCGACGCATCTATGCAGCGATTGCCGAACGCTTGCGGCCGGATTAATAACTGAAATCCTCGTTAAATCCTCGTATACCACAGGCAGATTATTTTAATATTTTACCAATATGTTTATGGGGCATTCCATACCGATTCAACCTAGGCCGAACCCTCGACCTATTCAATTCGATCGGCAATTTTTTATAATATTGATCTAACTCCAAAAATCACTCTAAATTTTTTCCGTTTTTTTTGTCTTTTTTTTTATTTGCATTAATTACAATTTTTTTTATAGTGAACATATTGTTAGCCCAAATTTAAAAATCTGAAAAAATTCTCAAAAATCCTGTACCACATATGAAAGTGGTTTCGCATTAGATTCTATTTTTTTTTCTTGAAAAAAAAATGAATGTAGTAACCGCAGTCAAAACTCTATCAATTGTGTTTAGAACATATGTATTCGTAATATAGGATTTGTAAGAATTTTATAAGATTTTGCTCGAATTATTTTTACATTTTCAGAATAGACGTAAACCAAGATTAACAAATAGCCCTAATTAAAGAATGGAGTTCAGTACTGTTATATAAGATGTAGATTTTTTAAATATGGACATTCAAAGTTCAAGTTACAAAACACTTTTGTAAATCGGAGTTCTGTCTAATTTTCAGCGATTTTTAGAGTTAGAACAGTATTATAAAAAATTACCGACCGAATTGAAGAGATTGAGGGTCCGACCTAGGTCCAATCGGAATGGAATGCCCCATATGTATGTTTATATACAGGCAGCTGAGTTTGATCAACAAATTATTAACGCGGGTTGCATGTTTCCGGTGATTTTTTTTCGGGTATATATAATCGATCGTGAGGCCAATTTACCAAACGACGCTCAATAAAATACTGGCTTATTCCTTCCTGTTCTATATTTATTAGTGTCATTCATATATGGCCGCGTAATGTATTACAGTTATATATACACATTTTTCTCGAATATCATTACTGGCCTCCAGGGCCGCGCTTGGCGACATATATTTTATAGTATATAACGTGTGTGTGTGTGTGTGTGTGTACACGTATACAAAGCCATATAACATGCCTGTCGCTTGACCGCACAGCATCGGCACGATTTTATCACATACATCAAGACCCGATAATCGATGGTGTTTCCGTAGAACCCCAGACGGCAATTTGTGGAAACGGCGTTGTCGAGGAAAGCGAGGAGTGCGATTGCGGCTGGGAGGAGGACTGCAATGATCCTTGTTGCCATCCTCAACGGCTGCATCATGCACCCTTCGAGATACCGTGTCGACTTACCGAAGACGCTGTCTGCAGTCCCAGCCAGGTGAGTCTTTCTCACGGTTCTTCAATTTAATTATATAGGAATTGTTAATGTTATTTTATTCCTTGACTTGGGATTATTGAGTGGGTTTCGTGTTCTGTCGAAGTCATAACTAACGTAAATACACTGAGAGAAGGATCTAGTAAAAATGAGCAATCATCTAAGAAAAATTACCATAGCGCATAGTAGTACAGCGCCAGCGCGCCACCTATGGTAGAAAGTCTGGGATTATCCAAGAATTTTTACCATAATATCTAAGAAAAATTCTTATAAATCCGGTACTTCCTACCGTAGGTGGCGCCCTAACGCTCTACTACTATGTGATATGGTAATATCTCCCAAGTGATAGAGTAATTTTTACTAGATCCTTCTCTCAGTGTACTGTTTATTGACAAAATATAATGGTAATAATAACGACTAAACTATGCGGTCACGTGCTGATCACTGGATAATCACCGGGTTATATGTGCACGGAGAGCAGGATCTGGCAAAAACGACTTGTCACCTGGGTATATACGTTGTATATATTGTATCGAATATGATAAGTATTGGAAATCAACATCGAATATAGATGGTGGCGTTGTTGCATTCGGTCAAAGAGTTGAAGCCCTCATTAAAAAAAGTGTTTATTATTTCAAAAGAGGTTATTACGGACGCTGGCGATCGGAGAGGGTGCCCTTGGGACCTGGAATGCCAAGAAACGAGCTGGGTTTTAAGCCCTCAGAGGAGGAGGGGGGGGGGGCGTCATATCATAAATCCTTTTACGGAGAGATATTCTAAGTCTTTTGGATAACCTTACCCTTAGCCGAAATTTTGCCTGACAAATGACAATTCATGTGGATGTGGAAGTTGTATTTGTTATTAGAAAATTTTGTTTTTTATTTTTACGCGAAGATGTCTAATCATAAGACCGTAATGTTGGCCAATAATACCGATGTGGAAGCTGATCGATAATAGCCCCCAAGCTGAAATATTCGAAGTTCTTTTATGGGGTTGGGGGGACTGAAATATTCCCCTTGGGTGGCACCTCAACCCGCTATTGCCGTCGCCGCCACCGTGTCAAGAATCAGGGGAGGGGTGGTAGCGTCACCGTTCAATGTCTCCAAAACTTACTTAGAATAGTGACTTAAAATTATCAAGACCACGGACAAGGTCCCAAGGGATTTAAAATAATCAGCTCCTTCTCAATCCACCCCATCCCTCCTCGATGCCCGCCCTTCTATAAAGGGGGATCGTCTTGGGGGGGGGGGGGGGGAGCTTCACCAAACGGGGAGAGGTTTGGTGTATCATGAAGCTAACCTTTTACCTTTTCATATTCTCTCTCTAATATATAAAAGTTTCTCAGCCCCGCTATGACCCGGGTCGAAGGGTGTTGGTGTTCTTTAGGGTTGAACCGGTGCTAAGCACGTATTGTTGGATGGAAGGGAAACACCGTCAAAATATAACGGATTTACTTTTATTGTTTGCGTTTATAACTGTTACACGTCTGGCCGTTTCAACGGCGTGTTCCCGACTGACTCTCGATGCTGCGTTTAGCGCCACCTCGAGTCACGTGATAGCTGTGGATCGCGCATATTACTGCTGTTTAGAAGATAGCTCGCGCTTATGATATAAAGACGAGCAATATGAAATATATAAATTTATAAGTGAACAAAAAAAAGAAAAAACAAAAGTCAAACGATAATAAACACATCTCGCGAATAAAGGGACTTGAGTTTTTAATCCTCTACGCCCCTTAGAGAACTTATACTCTCATTATTTTAAGTCCATTTAATGTACTTAGAATAATAAGCTCACGAGTCGACAAAAAAGGGTACTTACACCTTCACAATTTTCAGCCCGACTTAATGGAATTACGCCTTTATTATCCTAAGTCCGTTAAATCTATTAAGTGAGGCTTATAATTGCAAGAGCAAGGTCTTTTCAAGGACCTTAGATTAATAAGGGCGTAAATCCGTCCGACCGTCTGCCCTCACCTCTTTGATCCTCACCGGAGGTTGCTGCGGTGCTCTACGGGCTAAAGGCGTTCTTTTGTAATATATGTATTGTAAAAGGACGCCCTTAACCGCAAGTAGAGTCTCCGGTTGGCCGCGCGGCGGCAAGTCTGCGGGATCCTTCGCGTAAACGAAGTGGTACCGGCCCGCTATAAAGGCTCCACCCATCCTATTCCCAGCGTCCTTTCCTATACCCACGAGAATTGACCAGAACCTGCTCGAGGTAATCCTGAAATGGACCCTCGTTGTAAAATGATTTCATAGACTGCATGAGCACGTATGCCTCGGCATACATGTCTCTGAGTGCAGTAGGCTCATAGTCAAAGGAGCGTATTCGGCCAGGCAGATCGTTTCGACCTTTCAGTTCGCGATTTACTAGACTGACGGACTCCTTTGACTTGCTAGTTCCCTTACGTCATAAGCGTTAGCGTTTAACTAATGCACCCGTGCGTTATAGACGAGTCGGCAATCCAGCTGCCTCCTTCAATCGAGCGCATATCCCGCGAAATCCTTTCCTTCATACCTTCTCCAGCCAGTCCAGTACCGAACTTAATACCTTCTCTACTTGGAAGAAGACGATCTGAAAAAATCGTGATATCGATATTCCGCCACCGCGGAATATCGCAACGTTTCAATATACATACAAGGTCTTCTGGTAGGTCACGCCCTTCGTAATCTTAGTTAGAATAGGGACTTACAATAATTATGCCTGGTCACCCTCCCCTTCCCCCTCCTTAGAGTTGTCCGTGGAAAAATGCCTCCTGGGGTTGCCCGAGGCGACCCCCAGGTTGGCGGGTCGCCCCCTGATCAGGCATTCCCCCAGGTTGCCGAGAGCTTCGATTGATACCGGTCTTCTATCCCCTGATCCTATTAAGGGCCACGTCAATCCCTGTTTTAACCGGCTGACGCTATTAGTAGCCCCCCCCCCCTCTGACCTATTATTCAGAATAATCAGAGCGTGGGTACGAATCCTAAGGGGTCTTAGAATAATCAGCCGTCCCCGCTCGACCTCCGCTTTCTAAAAGACAGGATATTTTAAGCCGAGGGGCCACCCCCGATGAGCGAATTACAAATTGGCTATGTCTTGGCGCAGCACTGTTGCCAACATTGCCGGGACTGGCGGTCAGTTTTGAGCAGGTACAGAAACATCCCTGCCATAATACTGGGCCGACTTTGGGATGATCATATTGGTCCTTAGTTCAATCGCCAGTATCGGCCCAACGTTATTAAACGACCTTGACCCAGTGTTGGCTGCCGATGTTGCCAATGTTGAACAAAAATTATTAATAAGCAATAAAAAAATGTATTTGTCAATTTGCGCGACTCCTAAATACTTTTTTATCATTCTACAATTGCTTTTTATCTTCACACATTGAAATCATTCGAATACATTTTTTAGTCGGTAATGGGGACTCGAACCCGTGACCTCAGATTACTTGTCGATGCTCGACCTCTCGGCTATGCTTATCTTGAGGAATTTTTCTCGAATCTTATAGCTTCACGTCTACTGCACGTCTATATCATACCAAACCAAACTTACCAATTGATTTAAATTATCTAAGTTTTACGATTTCGTTTGTTTTATTTACACTTTAATTAATAATGTTGGCGAAACTTATGCTCTCAGCACTACAGTACTGTAGATAAAAACTATAATAAAGGAATTTGTAACAATAAAAAAGCATTCAGCAGTCGTGCGGATTGAAACAAAATTTCGTCGTTTACCAATATTTTGTGTTGAACATTGGGTGAACATCGCCAGCGGGTACTGGCCCAAAATCGTTCGATGTCGTGGGCGAACGTCCACTTTGTTCGCCCATAAAAAAAAACAAAAGTATCATCGCAAGACGTGCTCTCTGCTCAGACAATTGTTGATCGTGCGTCGGTCATATTCTTCACCTAATACTAATCTTTAGTGTCGTACAGTGTAACGCCAGTACTCTTCCGCATGTCGGACTGGTACTGACCACATTTTTTCGGCAATACTAAGACGAGTCTCGGCTCAGTCTATGCCCGATACTCATACGACTATCGGCTAATTATATTTATGTTATGCCGTAAGTACTGGCCGCCAGAGCTGGGCCCGTATGAAGCCATTGGTCAGTCAGTGCGGTAACGGAACTACTGAACAACGTTTGGCAAGTAACCTCGTTTCAGTACTGGACCGTGTTGGTAACTCTGGCAGTATACCCCGATTCGCACATGGGCCAAGGGGACCTAGAACATTTCAGCTGTGCCGAGGTAAGCTTCACCAAAACATTCAGCAAGAGGGACCTCATATCATGAAGCTGATCTTTTTCCCTTACGATCAAGGGGACAAAAAAGTCACCTTCATAGGGACCTCCCTCTCCGTGTGATGAAGCTGATCCCGTCGATTCTTGCACACGACGACGACGTCGCCAACGGCGACATTTGGTTTCTATATTTGGCTCGACAGAAGATATTGACGAAAGCAGAAGGGGAACTAAAAATTACTTTCCTGATGGAGTTATTCTGGGAGTGTCCGCCGATATTGATATAAGTTAGAATTGAGAAGTTGAGACTGAAGAGCGTGGACAGGGTAAAAGTGGGGAATATGGACCGGTCCATATTTCATTGATTTATGTGTTAATCGGGGTGGTCCATATTCACCACGGTTATCCTACATTGGAGTTATATATTCAGCAGGTGGATGTATGAGTACGCGACTCCAAATTGGGAACACGGGCGTCAAAGTATACCATCCTATGTAAAACTCGCGACTATTTTGCAGGGAGTCGGACAGTTCGGCTATCGATTCTGTTATCGATAATGCCTAAAAGATTGAATTTAAAAAAAGAGCATTCTGTGAACCACAAAAACTACATAACTGGCGAAAATAAAACGGTGCTATGAAGAAATATTTTTAGAAGTCGGACGGACGTTTATTTTCAATAATCGATTATTCTCATTACTTGAAATTCACGAACTAGTAGCATCGTAGCACTCAGCGATAGTCTGAATAAATAAAGTCTCCTATTCGGAACATAAACGTCACAAGCCGCACTTATGACCCGTTTCGGCAATTGAAATTCTTCACAACACAAAAGTAGCTACCTCAAATGCGTGGGCTCTCCAAAATTGTATGTGAAAAAAAATCTTCCGTAGTTTTAGGATTGGGTGAAAATCTAATAATGCGCATAACAACTCGGGGAAAAAAAAACAAAAAACGTACACGAAAACACTGGTGACCGAGCCACCTGATCCCGACAAGACAGCAACTTTACTACCCCGTCCGGCGTAATCGCAGGTCCATGTCTCGATCTCGATCCATTATTTATTTAAATGACATCCATGACACGTAAATATTTATTTAAATCAAATAAATATTTTACTTAATCTACATAAACAGTGACCGTCAAATAAATTATTTTTCTGGGTGTACCAAACAAATAATAGCTTTGAACGTATGTCACCGCGACTTTTGGTTAAGATGACCATTCTTTTTCTTAGACTATATTAGATTAGGTATTACAAATTTTTTGTAATTTGTACTACACTACCGTCGAGCTATGAATAGTTTGTATTAAAATATTTAAAATATAGAAGTTTACTAAAATGTTACTACTACTAAAATGTTTACTAAATTTTTTACCATTTCGTTAATTACCTACAGATACTCGCGAATCAAAGAATCCCTCAAATCTGTCGAAGCCCGTGGCATTCTTGGGTGATAGTTCATCGGTGAACTTCGGACTAACGAGGGACGGCATCAGTATCCCGGCGGGGATATTTCTATCTATCATACTATACCTACTCTACATACACACACACACACACACACGCGCGCGCGCGCGCACACACACACGCGCATATATATATATCGGCCTACATATATGTATAAGTATAGACGCGGGCGGATGGTAGATAGAGTTTAATTCCCCATGCGAGTCGCGCGCGCGCCCGTTCGCTTTCCCCGAGGTGTGTTCTCAGCGCCGGTTCTCCAGGAAATGGGAACAATTAATCAAATGAATCGTGCCGCCGGTGGCGTTTACTATCGGCGAGTAGGTGGTCCTCGAGGGATCGCCAAGAGCCTCGGGAACGCGAGAGACCATCCGTAGCCATGTGACTCTGAAGCAGTTGGACGAGGAAGAGAACAGGCACACACACACACACATTCAGCCACCTATTCCTGTGGCAACAGATAAAACAATTAATCTTGCTACTTTGTAATTCGAACGGATATCCCCTCGTGGCCATCCCAGCGTTGGCGCGTTATTCCCTGTAGAAAGGGATGGGAGGGCTAAGAACGGGTGAAACAGGAGCCAGTAGGAGAACCAAGTTCGTCCTTTCCTGTAGGTGCAGGATCCACAGTTCGGCCACCACCCTCAATGGTGATAAAGCCTTGGCCGTGATGGATCGCGAACGACCGAGTAGTTCTGCTCTCAAGCCACGTGTAGGTCAGAACTACGCGCGAGACTTTTGGTAAAACTGACGAGTTCTTCACTCCAAAGCACGTGGAAACAAAAAATTAATCGGCTAATTCGTTTTGAGGCGGGTTTTTTTTTTTTCCTTTCTCATCCTGTACGACGGATGTAAGGTGAGAGAAAATATCGTAATCCAAAAAAAATCGGCTGTCAGATTATGGTCTAGAAACATGTTGTGCATGACCCAGAAGACGACAAAATTTCCCTTTTTTTTTGTATACATTTTTAGTAAAGGAAGCTATTTTTTTAAAAAGGTAGCTTTCTCTATGAAAGCAATGGTCTATAACGTTGAATAATGCGATCAAATGTCACGCTAATAACAGTAAAATAAGTTCCAGTTTTGTAATCATCTGTGAAGAATAGATTAAAGATTGCCCCAAAAATGACGAAATGCGCGAATTTCAGTTTGCGATTTTCTACAATAAATTTTGCGGTAAATTTTGACGGTTTCAATTTTACGAGATGTAAAGATCTTTTTATGTTACGACAAAAGGTGCAAAGTAATTTGCACATGGCTTCCTCATTTTTTACAATTTTACGCATAGCTTCCTCCACGACGAAGCCAAAATTGAACAACAAACTTTCTCATAGAGAAGGCTATGCGCAACATTTTGAAATAAGTCGACCTATCTATCATAATTATCTAATATGATTTTTGGAAGTTTTGACACAATCTTGTCGGTCATTACTGTGGCTTCCCCTAAAACCAGTCAGTGGCACGAAAAGCTCCGGGAAGCGGCATCCGCAGCCGTAGTCACATAGCAGGAAAATTCGTGATAGAGACTTCGACTAACTGTAAGAGTCCGAGCGACTTTTTTTTCGAGAAGGGGCGCGCACAGTCCATAAATTTACCGTCGGTAGGAGTCACCTATTCAATCACCGGATTTTTCGAAGCACTCTTTCAAACGTCACTCAAGCGTAATTACAACACGAGAAGCGCGAGAGGCTTGAAATCCGTGGAGTTGGAATGGGGGTTTGAAACAAAAAATACAGTAACTAAAACAAAAAAAAAATAAAGGAGAGACCGAGTGAGATAGGGCTGGCGAGAACACGAGCCACTTCCCTTGAACGAGAAAACGAAGAGTGATTGCTTACTAAAAAATAAAAACTGCTAGAGGACGGGATTTCTTTTATCAATTAGCCCAACGAAGGGTTGCATAATGCTAAGAATAAAGTGGAGCACTAAAAGCAAAATTAGTGTTATATATTAAATAATGTTTTTTTAACCTTTCAAAAAGTTGAGAAAATGCATAGATAATTCATTCCAGTGTTACACTAAAATGTGTCCAATATAGAACAGTTGCGAGGAGGCTTAAAAAATTGTTGTCATTACAGTGAATGCTTCGTACATAGAAGCAACGCAATGATTTTACTGATTTCGATAGGTCACGAGTTTTTACCTGATTTCTACCACGAACACAAATCTCTTAGGCTGACTCTGTCTTTGGCTGGCCACTTATCAAAATGAGCACACGTCTCGAAGGACGATAGTAAATTTTATTTACTGCTCGTCAGAGACAACACACTTCTATTGAAATGCCCTTAGCATGTAGACCAACCCTTAGATTTATGGAAAAACAACCAAGGAGGAACGACCACTTGTTGACATGGATTATTCGCTTTAGGGAACCATTTTTTTAAACCATGTACTATTGGAATAGACTTGTTGCACATGAGGTTAGTTTCGTGGTTTAGAAATATTTAATAAGAGCAATTGGTTGTACTGAAATGTGTTCTTATCGAAGTCAGGACACTTCTGTTGATGACAGGCTTCGAAACATGCTCGGAAAAATCAGCAAACGTCTCTTCAGATGACTCTGTGTTTGACTCGCTACTTGTCCTAAGCATCTCACGTAACGAAATACGATTGAGGTTCTGACTTGCCGCTCGTCCAAGTCAGCACACTTCCGTTGAGATGACAGAATTCGACGACAACAAAATAAGAAACCTACAATAATATTTTTAAACCTATCCTATATTTTCTAATCCTGAGGCTTGCAAAAAAAGCCTTGTAGAAGAAACAAATGGAAGATTTATTAGCCGAACGATTTTTTTTTGTCATAATCATTCTCGTTATTTTTATTGTTTTAGTAATCATTATCGATATTCAACTTGTTTTGTTTTTTCCTTGAAATGTAGACGGTATTTTATTTGGTATGCATAAAATTTAGTTTAAAGAGTTGCAACAACCGACTCATCGGGGCTAGAAATAGCTTGACGCCTTGGAATTATTTCGCAAACAAACATTGTTGAGAACTTTAAAACATATTTTTCGAAATAAAACGTGACATTTCTTAACGTTCTCGATCACAACGCATACAGTTCTGTCGCAATGGCGGTAGAAAAAAAAAAAAAAACAAAATTCAAACAACATTGTCGGTTTATGGAAAACAATAGATGTAAACGTTTTTCTGAAAAGCAAAAAGATGAAAATCCACTTAATGATTATTTCTTGCACATCGATATTCATAAGGAAGGATATTCAATTTCTATTCTTAATAGAAATTGATAGAAAACTCATTCATGTATAAAACTGCTGACTTTCTTGACACTACGACATAGAACTATAGCGGGATTCTCATAGTAATAACTTTTCGCTTAAACATGTAAGTTTTCAATAGGGGAAACGAGAAATAAAAACGACAACCTGCCGAGCAGGGTCCGAGAATAAATTACCCGGGACAAACAAACACAAGAAATAATAAAATGCGAATCATCGGCTATGACAATATTTAATAGAATCGAGAGTAATTCCTTGCCAAACAATGCGTATCTCAGTTTAAAAAGAAAATAGCCGAAAAAAAGTCATTCCCAATGATAGCCATATAAATGATGGTTTAGAAAAATACTCACATCCCTCACATACAATACACATACACAGTTTCAATATACAATCGCGAACGTCCCAAGTCGCTAAGATATAAAATCTCAATATTTATATACAAATAAAAAGTACTCAGCTGACTTTTGGTGCGCTTCTTCGATGGCTCTTTCGTTACTCTCTGGGGCTCGCTGGTCAGCACAATGAAAATAATCTCGGTCCGCTCAGATGTGAAATACAGAGAAATCGGACGGCCGTAACGATTTTCGGGAAATCCAACACGAGGCTGCTCGCTAATTCCCGTGACAACGATCGGACAGTAGAACGTGTAGAGACGTCTCGACATCCCCAGAGCGAAAGACGCCGAGGTGTCGCGATTTTGGAGCTTCTCTCCTCGTTCTCCCCTCTTTCATTTTACTCCGATTTATCTTACACACCTTCCGCGGCTCTCCCATCGCCACACGACGGCGCGCGAATATTCGATTTAATTTTGTCTGCTTGCAAACATGGCACTTCCGTAATATAGGGGAGAGCGGGGCAAAACGGAGCAGTGCAGGAAAACGCCATATTCCAATTATTTTTTTGATGGAAAGATGGGGCAAAACCGGACAGATAATCCTGATGTACCGGCAGGGAAAAATTGGACACCCAAAAATGATTGGAAACTTGCGTTCTGCTCGCTGCCCCGTTTTGCCCCACTGCTCCATTTTGCCCCGCTCTACCCTACGCATATTGTAAACTCTCCGGCAAGAGGGGGGAGTTCTCAGGTTCTAAAGAACCAAGATCTCAGGGAGTTCAAGGTTCTCATCACCAGTCACAAGGCGATAGACAACGCGAGCGTCGTTTACACTTGACACGATAATCCATTATGTAATCGACTTGCCGACGATTTTGGGATATTCGAAAAAATTCAAAAAATCGGCGTGCACTCTAGTTTGACGAATGTGAGTTGCAGAATCATTTATTTACTTCAGAACAAATGCCGCTGATATTCGAGCGGCCATATTCGTTTTCGCGACGATTCGTAATATTCGATTTTCTTTGTTTCTTATACGCTTTAAAGCGATATTCGAGTGCACGCCAAGGCGTTTATAATCACATTATCGTCTTGCAGAACTTGAAGCATGTGTGTAGCATATTGACGATGTTAAATCGAAGCTAAGATATCGCCTTCTTCGACCGTTAAAACAGAAAGATTCAGGCAGCCCTTTAACAGTAACGATTCTTTCGAGACAACTCGTCGTTCAATCAGAAAAGCGAGCTTGCACCGCCTGCGAGAAAATTACATTTTATCGTAACAAAAGGAACGTTCAAAGGAAAACAAAAATTATCACCGGACAGAATTAATACAATCGAGGTTTCAAACGGTCGATTTTATAGTATAATTTTTTTTTCACAAAAAAAAGTAGCGAAAAATAGTGAACAAAGGGGGGGGGGGGAAATGGATGGAGAATTGAAAATTGAAGGATTCGTCTGTGTTGAGCTACAGGAAACGATAAAAGACTCTGCGTACTCAATGGATGAAAGAGAGGGAAAAAAATAAAAATAAAAAAAGCGTGACCGAGGGGTATGGTGAAGCGACGAGAGACTCAAAGCTTTTGTGTTTCGTCTCGTTGGTTCTACGTTCCATTTCGCGGACACATAGTCCCGCGGGATCAATGCATCAAGCGCATTACTCTCGAACTCGTTCGCTGCATCAATTGCCCTATATGTCCAGGGTCCCTGCTGTACGTCCGGCTGCACTCTACGGACCGGGGACAAGTGCAGGGACGACAACGGTTGCAGAGACGCGAGTTTCTGCAACGGCTTGGGTCCCCAGTGTCCGCCATCCATCAACAAGCCCAACAAAACAATATGCAACGAGGAGTTCGTCTGTTATATGGGGGTGAGTACACATGCGGTACTGATGTACCGCCCTATACAGCAAACCGTTATACCACCGTGGACGAAAATAGAATGGGGACTCAGTTAGCTGATTAAGCTCAACAGATATATCGTCGAACTTGTCGATTCAACGATAAATCTAAACGGACTCATTTTATTCGAACTGTATTCACGAGGGGTGGGGTGGGGGGGGGAGGGCATAAAATATTATAGTGAATTTAAAAACAATTATGACATTGATTATAGTTTTTAGAAAAATATAACACGGTGAGATAATAAATTAAAGATAAAACAATTGTCGTAGCTTTTTGGTGAATGCAACGCTTTTCAAAGTATCGTAAACTTTTTATACTTTTTTTTTTTTTTTTGTCAATTTTCGACATACCGACATTTTTTTTTTCTTTTTAGTACACTGTAAAAATAAATTGTAAATTTAATGTATTGGAAATCGAAATTTTTCTTACTTTACTTACATTAATTGAACATTGAGGTTCTTTTGTTATAAAATAAAAATTACGAGATATTTTAATTACAAATCTTTTGCCGGAAATTTATAAAAATTTCCATGAAAAAAAAAACAAATTTTACTGTAAAATTGCAACGCATATGTGTTTGAAATTTGAGAAATAGTTTATGTAAAAAAGCTTCTATTACCGTTCATTAATTTTCACCAAAATTTTTTTACAGTGTAAACATTGAGATGGTCCCATTCATCAATAATGGATAATTATTTTCATTTGAAAACTTAACATGCAATGTATATTTTTCCACCACAGTATATATATATATATAGCACATAGATATGCGTAGTAGTTTTTCGCTTGCAGGTATAAAATATTCGCGAGCTCCGGTGTGTCTCATTGATTCAGTTCCCCCATTCCACTCCATTTTCACTCTTTATATATGCGATAGGGTAGTGCAGTCGAGGCGGTGGATCGGGCGAGATAAGAACTATGCTGGTGTTCGCCGCGAGACTCCGCCGAATACACAGTACCGGGCCAGAGCGACAACGAACGAAGAAGCAAGACCGCAGTAGTGCGGAGAGTGCACAGTTGCCCGACGGGTGTTAGATGATAGAGTATGTGTGTACGTGTAGAAAGTTTTCCGTGCACTTCGCGCGCGCAGACGGGGAAACGAACGAACAACGACATCGGGGCGACGCGAACGACGGACAGGGAATAGGACCGAGCTTCAGAACGGATGTGCCTCGAGGCCAGGTGTTCTTTGGAGTAAAATCATTCTCTCGAAAAGAGCCTCGAGCCTTTTCTACCAGATCGAGCTTTGTAAACTCAGCAACGCGGGGTGGAACGGGTTTGTGGGGTGGGCTTGGGTACCGTATTCAACAAAGCTTTCTCATCTATTCGGTTGGGTTAAGCAAAAGACGCGCGGGCTTGAGGACTTCACCGATGCTCTGCAGAGGAAGTTGCATTACTATCACCCGTAGGCGCAAGCCCTTCGCTTTCCGTTGTTATCGACAACTCTTTTTTTGCATCTCTATGCCCCTGAGGAATCTCTTTTGCATTTGCGAAACTCGTTACGTCTCGTATCATTCACAAACAGACGAACAAACAAAAATGTATACATACGAGCGTAATAACCGAATTTAATATTCCTGTCGGTAGTATATTATGTGCATAGATGCAAGTTCATTATTCACAAATTTGCCGCGAAACGAACGAATTTTATGCAAAAAAAAAAAAAAAATCAGAGACCCACCATACACTACGTCATGTATATTATACTATATGCAACATATAGAAATTGGCCGAGACTTGTATACGTCGGATATATTTATACACCTGCATAAACTCGAAGTACACAGTGCACAATGCATAATCCTCATAGCGTAAAGTGGGTGCGAGCTGTCTAGATACCGTGAGTCATAAACAATCTTGAGTTCCCGAGATGAAGCTATCGTCTTTTATATTTCCTTGAATTTCCGTTAAACCGCTCGAGGCTGTGATGATGGAGTGTTCATAACTGTATATAGCTGAAATTCTTGTTACTAACTGATCGAGACTAGAGAGCGCAACGTACCTCGTCGCTGAGTATAGTAGTATAGGGTAGAAGAAAGACAGTGAGACTCTGGGGTGCAACAATATCGGTGCGACAGGATGGCTTTCGGCCTCTCACCAGGGACATTGTACTCCATCCTCCTTTCTCGCGAGCGAAATCGTGCGGGCAAAGTATCCTCGGGCGTCCCTTATCCTCTTCTATCCGCCATTCATCCACGGACCTCGACGCATTGTACTTGCAGATTCGCGTAGCCGACCACCGAGGCACACCGTGGCTCCTATCGACCGAAGTGAACTATTACAAAGAGCGATATAGCACAACGAGAGGAATGCTGTAATATCGCAAACGCAGCCTTGAGGCTTTCATTCCACGTCTGACAAATCAGGCGCGTCAATTAAATCCACTCAGCGATCTCTATTCATCAATGTTCTGACACCATCGTCCATATTTTTTGCTTGCAAACTCTCTGTCCATTACTTCTTGTTGCGATTTTTTGTTCCTCGTCATTCACGTGTACTTTTGTTATTTTCTGTAAACTTTTTCCTGCTTCGATTTAACTCTTTTTTTCTGATACTTTTTGATAGAAAGCCCTTTGATAGAGAAAGCCTTTTTGATTGCAATCCCAAAAAAAAAAAAAATGGATTGTTCACTTATGGTCTTGAGACATATTTTGCCTATCCCACAAGGCAAGAAAAGTTTTTATGTCACTCGGTGGGAAAATGGCGGTTTTTGCGCACGCTTCGCGTGCGAAAATCGCGATTTTCACTACTCGGAGACATAAAATTTTGTTCGATACTCATACGAAAAACGTTTTCTGAATTCGTGTAATTGCAACACTCGCCTTCCTCCCATGGAAATAAAGTATATTCGGAAATATATTCCAGATGTATTATTTTTATACCTAATATATTTCGCCAAAGTATTGTATATTATGGACATAAAAGATAGTATACTTGAAGAGTACATGATATAATATACTTGTTCTTATATGTTTTCTTATAACTGGTATATATATTTTCCATATGGATTATATAATTTGGATGACATGTCTATAATATTGAAATATATATCCTATAATATGTTGGTTTTATATTTAAAATATATCGATTGTTCCAAAAAAAAAAAACATAAATGACATATATGGTCATTCAGAATGTATGCTTGCAAATTCAAAATCTTAGGAAATGGCAATAGAAACTGTTTATCAAACTCAACAACTTGTTGCCCTGAATACAACAAATTTTTTGCTATTGTTGATTTTTTTAACTCATATTTATGAGACTCAAAGAATTATGAAGATTGAATTAGGTTAAAATCAATTTACCTGTCGGAATTTTAAAATGTGTTGAATTTATGGAAAATGTTTGTTGAACTGATTTTTTTTTTTAATTCCTTTCACTCACAAAGTGTCCTATGCGAAAAAACCAAGTCATTTCAGAATATGCTTTATTATAGAAGAAGCTTTGTGAAAAGAAAAAAAAAAACCACGTAACGAAGAAATGTGACAATTTTGATTCTCAGAGTACATTTTTGCTTCGAATAATAAGCGGCGATGAAAAAGATTTTTTGCGTATCATCGTGGTAAACATCCCTATGCATGAAAAATTATATACCGACAATTCACAAAATAATGTTTTAGAGTCTACCACGCCTAATTTATAAGTTTCCAAAATTTTATTTTCAACTAATGAATAGCCGAGTGGATATTGCCGCAAACTTCAAGTCGGAAGGTACCGAGTTCAAATCTTTACCAATGCCAAATTTTGTTATCGTCTTTCAGAATATGATTTGCATAAATTGTTAGAGTAATTACATGAAATTCGTGAAAAACCAGCGATAAAAAGGTGCTGTAAAATAATTTTGCACTATTTACGTAACAGCTAGACTGTATATTGCAAGCATATGTAACACACATATTTGTGTATGTCACATATATTCTTTTTATATATCAGCGATATCGAAAGAATATACGTGTTATATATTTTACATATAATTACGAATATATAAGGGCACGAAGAATGTCATATTTAATTATATACTTTTAATGTATCTTTAATATATCAGAAGTATATCAAATAGATTTTTAATGTATGTCACTATATGTGCATCAGTATATTTTTTTCATATACTTTATTTTCATGGGGGTCGGCTCGTGCTGCAAACTCACACTCGTCAGAAAAAGTTTTTCCGCACTCGTATCGAAATGTACTATTCTGCATTGGTATCGACATGTACTATTTTCCCATTTCTATCTATCTTAAGGTCTATCGCGTGCAAAAACACAATAACTTTCTTCGGGTCGCAGAGAAATTTGCTGTGTCATCTACATATAAAATATAGTTTTGATATTCACTTTCGAATTCCTTTTTTGCTTTCTGCTTTCTCGAGTTGTATAATTTTAACGGGATTTAAATTATATTTCTCTTACTCTTAGTTTGTAAACAAAGCATCATATGTACCCAAAGACTCGAGCCAAACAATGAGATGCAGTAGCATTTTATTGGTCTTATTTGATAATGCACCCTCGTAGTAATTTAGAGCAGAACAATTGTACTCTCGCATAAGAACAGTAACGAACTCCACAGACCGTTAACTGGCAACAATTTCACCGTGCCTTTGTTCACGTAATGATCCTTCTTTTTTTTTTTCCTATTTTTCATCTTTTTTTACCTCCTCATACTTTGCTTATTTCAATTAAACTCCCGGCCACCTTGACTTGTGCCGCTCTTATAATGCTTCTTGCGCAAAGTTCAAAGGAGTACGCACGTGTCACTACGTCCATTCGTCGAATTTTCTTTTGTCGCAGTGCCGAGTACACAATTATTTTTCATTACTTCTCTCGTACTCGGTAAATTCTTATTTTCCTAAGACACACGCCCCGCTGCTCAGCTTCGTCTCTTTTTTTTTTTTGTTTCTCGCTTCATCACAGTTCGACCGTTAATGGCCGCTTCGCATCCGATATTTTTCTTTCTTTCTTTCTTTCTTTTTTCTTTTGCATTCGCTACTTTGTTAGACATCAGTCTTTTGTTCTCATTCGTTTCGTTTATACAGAGTGGGGGAAGTAGAATAAATCTAAGATTGGCAAAGAGACTGCAGGGAGAGCGAGAGGAAAAGAGAGCACTCTCATCGTGGCGAGGGTGCTGCCCACGATATTCAAACCCTCTCAGGAGAAATCTTCGCTTCCGTTTTGCAGGAATGCACCGGCAGCATTTGTCTGGCTTACGGTCTGGAGTCCTGTCAGTGCATCGCGGGACCCGACGATCCTCCGACCAAGAGCTGCGAGCTCTGCTGCAAATTGCCTGGGGAGGATCAGCCTTGCCTGTAAGCCCTTCCTTCCGCTTTCTCTTTCTCCTCTGTTCTATACATACATACATATACATATATACATATATATATATATGTATATCTCGTTTCTCCGTCTCTCCGCTACGGTCTATCTCGCCACTCTCGATGTACACTCTCTCGAGTCGAAGAAAATTCTTCGCAACCGAATTACCATACCACTGTGCTTTCGCGACTCCCACGACGCGACGACCGAGCGCTGCTCGGCTCAGATCGTGCAGGACGAAAGGGGAAGAATAAAAGTAGATACAGAGTTACAGAGAGAAAGAGAGAACGGTGCGCAGAGACAGGGGACAAAGAGAAATGTAGGGAAGAAAATTATGTATCGTCGGTAAGAACGCAACGGTGAGCGGATTTCGCACCACCAAAGCCGGAGGGAGGAGAAGGAGAAGGGAAAAGCACCTTGGGAAACTATGACTTTCGTTTCTACACTCCGTTTGCAACATCGTGTTCCAGATCTTCCTTCTCGTGGAATTCAGCACCGTACGAGATTCCCGACATGATGTCCAAGCCTGGCACACCCTGCAACGATTACAACGGTTACTGCGATGTTTTTCAACGATGTCGAGAGGTATGGGCATTTTTTTTATTTTTTTTTTATTTCATTTCTTGGTGGAGTGCATATTCGTAATTTTCTTACTTTCTTTCTTGCGGCGTCGAGATTATATTCCTCAGGAGTATAATTCGAGTGCCACTTTGACTATGCATGTAGACGTCGATTGGCAGACAGTAGCATGCATTTTTTTGTTTTTGTTTTATTAACCGTCTGAATGCAAACTGGGTCATTCTGTCTGCCACTAAATCGTAAACTAAGATTTTCCGTAAATACAGACCTTTTTTTAAACTGTGTCGCTATAAAGTCGAATACATTGGCAAAAACGTCACAACATTTTAAAAAGTAAAAAGTGCATATCTGGGAAAAAATTATCATGCATGATCACGCGTTGCCACATGTGTACATATCTGCATCATATGTAAATCAGATCGGTTCATATACGTATATATAGAAGTTCATCTATAGTCACGTCTTCTTCCATATCTGATGTGTTCGGATACAAAGCGAAATCTAGGCAAACATGATGACCGTCTCTCCGTGTTGAATCATATCTGGACATAACTGCTCATGTGGAATCATATCAGATGAGATATACGACAATAGCTGACCGTGTATTTACGCATATATCTTCACATCCAATCGTTTATGATTACGTTTCCCTCCTGTAGAATCACACCTCTCATCATGTCTGCTCTCACAACATTATATCTGACCAGATGTGAACAATACCTGACTAAATACGACGTATGCTCATGTCTGGGCGAATATGAATTGATATCTGATCGTATGTGTTTTTTTTTTTTTTTACACATTCCACCATTACTTTATTTGAACTACTTTATTTAATTTTAAGCAAAAACCTACAATTTACGTCAATTTAGAGCAAGATTTTTGCCAGAAAAAAAGCCATACCAAATATGACCAGATATGATCAGCCAACGTCTGGTCAGACATGTCCCTTACATAATCCGATCTAGCAATTTTTCTTATTCGATTAAATATGATCAATCGGATCCGATCTCTATAGGATCATACAGTGTAAATCGTCCAATGAATGGACAGTTCAGCGGATGAAAAAGCCAGTGAATAGACTTTTTTTTTATGCCCGTGCTTTTATTGAAAGTGTCCATTCATTGGTCCTGTCCATTCAGTGGCTGGTTTACCCTGAAATCATTTATTCCCTGACTATGTAATCGCTGGGGTCAATTTGACCCAACGTGCACTTTGAGTTTCACGACGAAGGTATGCACTCAAATTGGCTCCTGCTGAGTGTTGACGCATTTACAGGTCGACCCTAGTGGACCCTTGGCTACCTTGAGGAGGCTCCTCCTGTCGGACGCCAGTCTCGCACAGTTTCAACGATGGATGGTCGATCGTTGGTACGCAGTGGCACTGGGAATTCTCGCTGCTCTACTCGGCCTCGTGAGTAGTTAGACCATTATCCATACAACGTACATGTATGTACGTTAGGTACACGACGCGTATCGCTAATTAACCCGAGTACGACAATCTAGACACGACGCACGGTCTCTCGTAGAGGCTCTTGTCACGCCACTGTACCATCCATCCAGTCACTTTCCCACTGTAAATCCTCGGCTGTACGACAGTCTGGAATTCGAGATACGAAATCCGTTCGAAAATCTCGGTGCTGCGTCAAATTTTCTCATGAGGTATCGCGACTTTTTCAAGACCATTAATTCATCATTTATATCTCTTAAAAACAATATTGCCCGAATTATCGTTAACGTCGTTATTCACATTCGAGACATTACGTTTCAAAGACTACTTTTTAGTGAATTCTTTTGTTCACGGACTGTTTGCCACTAGAAGCCGATTTTGTAATTTTTATTTCATTAAAACTAGTGAAACATAGATGAAATAGATTGACGGTTTTTTTATTCTTTTTTTTTTTGTATATACTTGTGATAGAGAGAGAATTCTAAATGGTTTAGTCGAACTTGTGGCTTAAGATACAATATACTGTATTATCGGTGCGTTGATACGATAGTTTTACAAATTGAGTCAACCTGTTCGTTTTTTATTTTAACAATGACTCTGTCTCACAGGGTTGAAGGTTCAGCGCATTGCAGAGTCTTGCTTGGTCAAAGTCGATGTAAAAGATGATTATGGTTCAGTTGGCTGTCAAACAACTGTCTTAACACTAAAAACGGACGTTTTCTATACTTTTTTACCCTACATGTTTAATGACAATTAAACACTGTTACTGCAGAGTAGAGTTGATGCGTGATCTATAGATTAGGATGCCGAGATTCTGGTGAAACTCGTAAATTAAGGATGATACGCGCAACAACGTGTAGGGCGTAGAAGTGCGGACAAGATGAACGGCAAAGGCGCAGCATAACGCTATACGACGTTGTTGGGTCTATAGCTTCATCGCCCAGAAAAATAATTTATTTAGCGGCCACCATTTATTTGGTTTAAGTAAAATATTAATTTGATTTAAATAAATATTTATTTAAATCAAGTAAATATTTTATTTAAACCAAATAAACGGTGGCCGCAAAATAAATTATTTTTCTGGGTGTGTGTAGAAAATACAGATTTAGATTGTTACACGGAATATGGAGTAATTAAAATGTAATATGTCAGCGAAAAGTTACATGGGACGTAACAACTAGTAACGGCGACTGGTAAGTGAATAACACTCGCCTTCAGCTCGTACCACATACGGCACTCGCTGTCGGCTCGTGTTGCCAAAATCACAAAGTTCGTCGAAAGTCCGTTTTTCGCACTAGTGTCGAAAATTATTATTCCTGTTTATGTTTGATATTCGCTAAACGATCATTATTTTTTACCATTTTGTTGATGACTATCTGGCCTTATGATTATGCAAGATCAAAGCTCCTGGCGCCTCACATATTCATGAGTCTCGCATTTTTATCCCATTGAACAGTAAAAAAAAAGGTCCTCACCGGTTCTAACTTTTGTGTTGTTATGTATACGTCGATTAATTCTCAAAACCGCTGTACACCTACACAGTTAACCGATTATATTTATATCGGCAACGTAACAAAACACGAGCTCGTTATTTTTCGCCCAACAAAACGGAATCTCGTTATTTTTCATCACTATCGCGGAATACACGGTTTCGCGAAGAGCAACGAGAATACCGAGAATCTGGTTCGCGGCGAGCAGTAGACCAGAGTTCTATCTCTTTCGTGTTTCAACTTCGTTCGCCGGCTTTCTCACCCTCCCGAGAGAGGATACGCGGCGCCTTCCATATTCTCGTTGGGAAATTACGTCGTTAACCTTCGCTCCTTCTGCACCGAACGGAGACGCCAAAACCCCCGGTGGCGTGCAATCGTCCTACCGGTTTTCTTCCCCGGGGCCAGAGCAGCCAACAGGATTAATTGGACGCCTCGCTAAACGACGTCGCGATTGCCTTCAAAGACGCTCTATAGTATCCTACCCATATCTCAATCTTCCCTAGCGTTAATTATACTGGCGAACGAAAGTACTCAAATTCCTTCTTATCTAATTAGATTTTTTTTTTTGTTGTTTTCCATATTTACTTTTTTTTTTAATTAAATATACTTTGATCCAGAAGGTACCAGTTGAAAATTGTTTACTATTGATTACTGTAATCCAACCTTCGCGGAAATTTACTATCTTTCCGTGGTGAACAATTTCAATGTAACTGATGTATTTTTTAAACAATCTAGTATCGTTATCGATTTTTTTGTTGCCATTAACTCGCTCTTGAAAGGCTCCTAGTTGAAGATCGACGGAAAGTTAACCGTTGTGACAAATTCGTGAACGATAGCCGTCCGATTAAAAATTTCGTTATCATTAACTCGCTCTTGAAAGGCTCTGGGTCTTGGTTCTTAAGTTCTAAAGTCTCAGTTAAAGATCAACGGGCAGTTAACCGTTGTGACGAATTCGTGAACGATGCCAGTCCGACTTAAGTATGACAAAAACTTCGTTGATTCTCGATAATCGTCGTGCGTGCCACACGCGCGCGACGGCGATGTGCTCCAGTGTCGAGGTGGCTCGTGGCTCTCGTGCGCCATAACAGCCAAGCGGTTAATTCCCGAGAGGCGACCTAATGGCAGGATTTACTCCTTTGAACGTTACGTAGCTACGTGCCCAAGTGCCCAGAGCTCTCTCGGTATAACTTTGCGACTTCCGACCTTGCTCCGCTGTGTACAAAGCACCCGGAAATTCATCCGCAAATAGGATTAACCGTAGGATATTCCGATACTGAGCGTGAAACGGACGAAAAACGTTGCGAAAGCCGCTAATTAGATGAGTCTGCAAAATCATACAGATGAAACTATGGACTTTGGATATTGAGGTGGAAACAAAAAAAAAAAAAATTGCAAAACAAAAGTCAATTATCCTTCGAAGGTGTAAGAGACTCGATCGTAATACGTCACTTCCGGTGGAAAAAATAAGATTTCCGGACCGGAAGTTATGTGTTTCAGGTATAACGTCACTTTCGATCGAAGAAATAGTTTGTTTTTTTTTGGCAGACGACGATAGTACACAGCGCTGTTGTGCACCGCGTTATTGTGCACAACTTATCGAGACGCACAGAATAGAACCAGCATAATATAATAGGATACACTGTTATATTAATATTATTATTATTTATTTATTTAATATAAGGCTCTAGGACAACGTCTCCTGAGAGCTAACTCCAAATACACATGTTATCAGAACACAGAGGCTTTGACATGATTAACATTTAGACCGGAAAATAATTAACGTGAAATAATTAACGAGAAATAGATACTTAAGGTACTTAAGCTTGAGCCATTCAGAGTGAATGCTTAACGCTACTGTGGTTGAATCGCCTCACGTTCCTCCTCCGCCAGCAGAAATCGATGGCAACAGCCGCGAAAAATCTCTAATAATCAAGTCCATAATAGGAGAAATCCTCGAATTAGGAAGTACATAATAGGAGAAATAAATGAAAAAAGAAAAAAACTTTCCAATATATACATACGATTACAAAGATCTTAATCTTTGCTTAAATATTCATGCCGTAATGATGAGATAAATATGATTTTTAGAACATTTTGAATACTTTGACCCAAAAATGACGACTTTTTTCTTTTTTTTTTTTTTTACAAAATCAAAGCTTCCTCCTTGAGGCAGGAAAATTTAAATATCACAGTCAGTTCAGTATCACATATGTACTTTTAATGTATGCACATTTATTATTTTATATTTATTTGTTGCAGACAATAATGGCCCGTTTGTTGGGTAAACGAGCGGACGCACGGCTGAAGGCCCAATCGATCGGCGAGCACGCTTCGGCGATGGAATATCCAAGCGCGACGGGTACAGGATCGACGGATCGTGATGGAACGAATCGTATTGGAAAGATCGCGAGAATCAAGAGACGAATAGTCGAGACCATGAAGACGTTAGCGTCACCGCGAAAGACGAAGGATTCGTCCGCCCTACCCGGCGAGACGAGAATCTCGAAGATCCTGTGCTTCGTCACGAACGACAGAAGGGGTATAAATTCGTTCGAGGGGGATCGCGTGACGAAGCCCGAGAGAGCTGGTTTTGACGAATCGAGGGCAGAGAAGGGATTTTCGTCGCAGCGAAGGGATGCGGCAAAGCGCGAAACGCCGCAGTGGGAGCAACGTCGTAAGGATAGAAATTGCGAAACCATTCGAGATAAAATCGTTGTCGAGGAGCCGAGGAGTTTTGCGAGGAACGACGGTGGGCCCGATGACGACGAGGAGGACGAAGAGGACGTCTTCAGGAGAACTGTCGATTCGTCCCGAGCCGAGGACGTGAGATCGAACGAGGACTGGCCCTTTATCGAATTCATCGAGAGAATATATCGCGGCAAAACTTTTCGTGTGAGAAAAAAATTTAACATCGGCGGTAAAATGCGAAAAATCGAGAGACTATGCGGCTCGCCGAAGTTTCGTTGTGACAAGAATCTATCGGCCTCGGGCTCGTCGGAGTTCTGCGTCAATCAGTCCGTGCCCCTCGTGTCACCCGACACTCCGGAAACACCGACGGAAAATCCGGAACCGAGATTACCGATCTCCGATCTCGACGTACTCTTGCGCGAGAGTTAGTGACTCTGTCGAAGCGCCAAATACTCAAATTGTGCGACGTTGGAATGAAATCCGTTAGCCCTGGATATTTTCGATAATAAATCATTGTTTAAAAATGTTTTAAACAATGGAAAACATTCGTTATTGCCCAGGAATTTCCACGATCACATTGTACACACGAAAAAAAAAATATATATATATACATATATTCTCTGTAAATAATGTAAATGTAAATTACTGCGAAGAATTTATGAATTTCCAACGAAAATAATTTAGTTGATCTATAAATATTGCGAACAGACTAGTTTTTCATTGAACCAATACAAAAATATTGTTTTTTTTTTTTTTTTTTGTGGGAAATTGTCAACGGTTTTTTATTATCAAAAAACCATGAATGAACGTTGTCCAGTTCAATAGCTCCCAACTTTCCGTTGTAAAGCAAATTAAATTAATGAAAAGACGAGGCATAAGCACTACGAAGACGGACGGGAAACTGATTCTTCAATCCTGGGTCCTCTGTAGCCAATCTTTTTACATAGAGGTGGACCAAACGTAGAAATGTTATTTACCGTGTAAAAGAAGTATAGCAGAGCTGGACAAATACAATAAGCACTTGAAGTACGTATTGAAATATTTAGTACTTGAAATAAATATTGAAGCGCGTATTGAATTACGAAAAGATTGGAGTGCATATTGAAGTACCAAGTACATGATGTACGCATCGAAGAACACGTTGCAGTGCTGGGTACTAACGAAGGGCGTTCTGGCGTATCAAGTACTCGAAGTTCTAAGCACTTGGTAGTATTTGAGTACTGACGTATTGAGTACCGACAGAACGGAAGTGCCGAAGTTCTGAATACTTAATACGCTACAGTAGAACCCCGTTTATCCGAGGTAAGGTAGGGAGAGGGTAGGTCGGATAAGCGAAAACTCGGATAACACGGATAACATACCCAATGCAAACTTGTACTACTATTATTGATTTAAAAACTAACACACCACTTCATTTGAACATTAACTTTATTTGTTAATTTAATTATTTTTTTAAATATAATTATAATTTAGTTAATTAACATTAACTTCACATAAACATAAACATAAACATAAACACGTGAGACCTGGACGAATGCTTAGTAATCTTTACAAACGTGTATTACTATTGTATTTCTAACGTGTATACCCTACGGTGGTCGTTCCGACGCCGCAATCAGCTGCTACATTCCTGACAATGTCGCCCCTATCCAAACTTTTGATTGCTTCCAATGTTTTCTCAACATTCACTACGACTTTTTTCCTTTTTGAGGCATCACAATATGGGGTAAAAGTGGGGAATATGGACCAGTCCGTATTTCATTGATTTACGTGTTAATCGAGGTGCTCCATATTCACCACGTTTACCCTAATGACGCAGCAAACTTGTACACATTTAAGCGCGTATGCAATAATGTAGCAGTTACAGACTACGCCGCGCGCAAGCATGCTTTATCCGTTTTATCCGAGTTTTCCGTATTATCCGAGCCTAGACCTCGGATAACGCGGAGGGGTCGGATGAGTTGGGTGCATCGGATAACGCGGAGGCTCGGACAATCGAAGGTCGGATAAGCGCGGTTTTACTGTAATACATATTCCAAGTACTTAGTGTATTTGTCCAACTCTGAAGTACAGTAACCTATCGCTAAGTGCGTGTCTATGAGGCTGCAGTGGAGAAGACGCGTACTTACAGAGTTACCGCCAATCCACTCGACCGCACCACAGTGGCGAGTGAAGTGAACCATCATCCTTGCACTACTCTCTCCAGTAGCAGTTGGATCTCGGCGAACGGTGGGGTTATTCTTTCGACAGCGGATCGAGGGGGAATAGTCTCTCGTTCACTTAGCGAGAGGCGACTGTACCGTTAGATATACGAATAAAAAGAAAACCATAAATAGTAAGGCATAACGTGTATAAAGTGATTCGTTACTGTAAATCGATAATAAATTGTACACAGAATAATTTCGTGAAAAATGTTAAACTCCGCAGCGTATTTAAACTATATACAGCAGGATCAAATTTTGTACGTCCTTGAAGTCTGGCCTGCAGCTTATTAATTGCTCCGGTCAAGTCGTTACGGCCGCTGACGACGGAGCCATCGTATAGCGATTCCGCTGAGAGAAGATACATCCAATACCTAATGGCTTTCTCCGTATCGAGATTGGGGGCTTTAGCACCCCATTATCATGACAAAGTACGCACGATAGTATCGGGTGCCACCCTCGCTAAATTCCCTCGTTATCGGGGACCCCACACTCGGAAGGGAGCTATGGAGCATCGATAATCTATAAACCTAATTTGACTAATTGATGGAGCGTGATGTTGTCATAGGGCAATACCGATCTCGATTCGCGCGCTTCGCAACATAATTTTCTTATTGCAAAGAATATATAATATGTACTATATATATAGATCTATAAATATATACAAAATTTAAAAAAATATATAAAAAGAATTGCTGCTTCTTGTCGGTCTCGAAAAGAATTAATTTTGTACACAGGAAATATCATTTCGACTTTTTTATTGGCCAAGTTTTATTAACTCTTGTCTCTTTAAAATAATTTTTTTTTTGTCTGACAAGTACGAATTTTCTTATAGGCGATTGGCGTTACTGGTGTATTATTGGTTTCAATTCTCGAAATCCAATTTCGCATTTAAAACACGTAAAATAAACTCGGTAATATACACTCATATATCTATAAGGTATGATTTAAAGAGTGTGAAACAAATCACAGAGTGAGCGCAATATCCAGTTAACGTGTAACTTATCGCCTCGTGGAACAAGACTATAAAGCAGTTTGAGAATTTACACGTATTTCATAATGTAAATCTGACGGTATCTTCATTCGTTCCATTCGTGATAAATATAAACCTTATAAATTGGCTTAGCAGAATTAAGACGGGGACGGTCGATACGGAACTCCACGTTCCTTAATGGCGTATGAAATACGACGGTCGGTAAAAAAAATCACCTTCCTTATTTTCTCTGAGGCTGTTGATATCTCGGATAAAATCAAATGAGGTTTTCACGCGTTTATCTAATAACTACGAAAACCTAATATGCTTTTGCCCAAAACAATGACAGTGTCGGAGAAAATAGGGAAGGCGAGTTATTACTGATTGAGCGAGGGGTGGGGGGCCGATAGGATGTTTCACATTACCTTTAGGGAATTTGAAACTATTCAGTCGTATCGGAATGTGTAACAAACTTTTTTAATTGTATACATTTTTCCCAAAAAAAATTAGCGTAATCGAAAATGTTCACGAGAAAATTGCAGCTACCGCTCGCACTCGCACAGTGGTAACGACAACTGTAATCTCAGCTGGTAACAAAAACTGTAATCTACTTTTTATAGTGAATATTTTTCTGAGGAACAATATTGCATCATGAAAAAAATATATATATAAAAAAAATGAAATCTATATCTCTCGCACACACACAGCGGTTGCAACTTCACCTTAACCCTAGAACTCACTCAGCCGATATACAAACTGCACGCCTAAAGTAGAAATTGACATTATCAACTTGGAACCTCCACGATAATTTAGTTCCATGATCTGACGATGTGCGGGGACTGGCAGTAGCCTCAGTTACTTGTAACGCCTGCGGTTCCGCTACTCACCCGACGCCGTGTCTCTAGACCGCGAAGTAGAGAAATAATACACGATGGATAAAGTAGATTCGACGAACGCGGACAAGTAGATAAGCAGGCGGAAGAGCCGGATGACGATACGGTTGATTACGCTTGCATATAGGAATATAATAACTTTCGGTTCTATCTCAGTTCTTCGTTCCCGTCTTCGAAAGCAGTAAACAGTCATTTGAAACTCAGAAATATACTAACTTCGAGTCTCCAGCAACGCGAGATCTTTATTACAAACGCCTGGCAAGACATATGAACTTTTGTTTAAGAATGTTAGAGCGAGGGTCTGTTCCCTTTCAAAAAGGTTTGTAAGCGTTCCCTTCGGACGACCAGACGAGAGTCATGAAAAGATTAGCAAAGGACTTTCTCCGAGTTCAAGTACCGTCACGAGCGACAAGCCGAGCGTCGTGTTTTTACAAAGGATATTTGGAATTTTCCATAGGAAAAGAAGACCACATGTTGCAGTCGAACCATTGACGCCAAGAGAAAAGCGAGTAACTGAGATAGAGACAGTGCGATAGAAAGTAAGAAAGAGATGGTGGAGAACACGAAGGAAAAAGTAAACGATCGCGCGGGCGGTGCCCTGCTCGACCAATCAACGCTTTAAAAAGACAAAGTTTCCACCCTGTAAGCTACTTAGAGATGTCGAGGATGTGAACGGATTCGTTTTATAGGGATAGGAATCGCACTTGATAGGCAACAGTGAAATAATTGCACGAGGTCAAGGTTTGGTAATTCGAAGTTAATTTTGTGTAATGTACTCTTTATTTCGTCGAACACTTTTCGTTGTTAAATTAGAGTTGTTGGAGCGGATTGGCTTGTTAAATTTATTAATTAACTAATGTTCTTTATATTGCCGCACGCGGTACACAAAATGGCGGCACCGTCCGACCACTTATCAACCTTTACGATGCGCACATTCTTGTCCTTCGAGACACGTTCTCGATAGCTCACACAGGGCCACACTGACTCCGATTACCTCGGTCTTCTACCTCGACCATATTCGCGCTTGCGCACTCACGTTCGCTCGCAGGGCTGACAACCCACATACTTCTTTCAGTAAATATTTGGCGCTTACAGCTCGACCGTCCTGACTCTATTTTAGGACTCTCTAAAATTTTCGCTTGCGTTTAAACGTATCACAGGTTTAGGTTTTTTTTTTCCCCCTTTTTTTTTTTTTTTTTTTTTTAAACACAGTAAAAAAAATATATGGCGCCCGTAATCTGGGTTATCGAAGGCCGTAGTCTTACACCACAAAGTTTTCATTCATTTATCTATTTTTTTTTTTTTTATATTTCTACGTAGTCTCGTAGATACGCCGGTGGTCGTCGTTGTCGCTGAGGACGTACGATTTCCTTTTGCGCGCTATTTCCGCTCGTTTTTCTGGTTTGTATCGTTTCGACTAGAGTCTCGTCGTCATTAATACTATGGTCTTCCGTTTCCCGGAACTCGTCGTTCGCGCCGCTTACGTCGGTAACATTGTTTTCGTCATTATCACAGATTACATTATTATCACATAATTCGTCATTATCATCTAGTTTTTCTTCAGTCGCAGAGTACTTATCACGACCACGCCACAGCTTCAGCTGAGATACATGAGCTGTCAGCGGTCTGTGCATCTTTCTTCCTCCCGCTATTCTCGTAATTACATAAGTATCGTTCGTTAAGCTTTTAGTTACGACAAACGGTCCTCTGTAACGTGGTTGTAACTTAGCACTCTCTCCCGTGCTCACGTGATCAACTTTCACGTACACTATATCACCACTCGAGAAGTTCACACTTTTATTGCGGCGTTTATCGTAATATTCCTTGTTCAACATCTGGCTTTCGTTGATTTTGGCTCGAATTTTCTCTTGTACGTCTACAGGGTTACGATAAACCTCGCAATTCTCGGTTATTTCACGCATTCTTCCATCATTAAATCGGGGCTGGTAACCATACAGACTTTCGAACGGTGTTTTCCCCGTTGACTTACTAACGGACGAGTTTACATCGCGCTCGATGTCCTTAACCTCGTCGTCCCAATTCAAACGTAGACCCTGCTCGGTTCGTATTATCATCGGGGGAAGCAGCGTTCGATTCATTCGTTCTATCAATCCATTCGCTTGCGGATGTCGGCTCGAATTTAGAGTATGCTTAATACCGTGTTTTGTACAAAACTCTTCGAACTTTTTCGATGTGAAACAGGATCCTCGATCACTAATAATTCTCGTCGGCGCTCCGAACTGATTAACAAATTTTTCGAGCTTTTTCACGGTTGTTACGGCGCTGGTGTTTTTGACCGGTTCAAAGATCACGTACTTCGTTAGCGTGTCGATCAAGCCTAATACGTATTTACTTCCCCGCGTCGAAGTTACAAAAGGCCCTACGTGATCCACGTGCACCACGGAAAACGGCCTTTCGCCCGGCGGAATCGGTCTAAGTTCCCCTGCTCGTGCTCCGGTAGTTTTTTTGCTCATGATACATTCAAGACACTGCGCGATGTGTCTCTTAATGTACGTTCGCATCCGAGGAAAGTAATAATAAGCCTGCATCTTCGCAAAAGTCTTATCTGCTCCAAAATGGCTAGATAAGTCGTGATATTTGATGACCAGTGCCTTCCGCATCATCGATGGTACCACATACAATTCGATTTCTTTCCCGTCTCTAACAATCGACCGATAGAGAATTCCGTCGCGCAACCGGTAATCTTGTACTGCATCTAGTTCCTTTTTGGAGCATGCAGAACGATCCTTTGATAAAATGTCAATTTTTCTTTTCAACATATCATCCTCTCGTTGATACAAAAGTATCTCTTCCTCGCGTAAACTGACTTGAAATACTTGCGATCGTTCTAGCAGCTCCTCTGTTACCGGTTCCTCGATAGGAGCCCTCGACAACGCGTCCACATGCGTCATCTGCGTACCTTTTTTATGTTTTATTTCGAAATCGTATTCGGATAACGTAGCCGTCCACCGAGCAACCTGGGGATTGGTTGTTTTGTTGGCGTTCAGATAAACTAACGCTTGACAATCGGTCACGATGGTAAACTTTATCGAAATCAAGAACATTCGTAATCTCTCTACCGCCCAAACAATCGCCATCAACTCCAGTTTGCTCGAGTGGTAATTTCTTTCCGCTTCAGACGTTCGTCGGCTTATCGCGAATATTGGATGTAGTTCCTTTTTTTTGTTTTCCTGTAGCAAAATTGCTCCTAATCCCGCAGCACTCGCGTCAGTGTGTAACTCAGTTCGTGGTGACCTGGGATTGAAGATTCCCAGGACCGGTTTTGAGGTCAACAATCTTTTAACTTCCTCGTACGCCGCTTGTTCTTTTTCACCCCAACGAAATTCTACTTCTTTCCGCGTTAATTCGGTCAACGGGGCTACGATTGAGGAGAATTTCGGGACGAAGCGTCTAAAAAAACTGGCCATACCGATGAAACGTCGTATTTCGTGAACGTTACTAGGCACAGGAAACTTCGCGATCGCTTCTACTTTGACTGGACCCGGTTCAATCCCCGCTTCACTCACCACGAAACCGAGATATTCGACTTTTCGTTTGCCGAAATGGCACTTAGCTAGTTTCAAAGTTAGACCCGCTGCTCGCAAGGCCTCGAGAACCGCTCTGAGACGATCCATCAGCTCCTCCCAATCCCTTGCCAATACCAAAACGTCGTCGAGATAAAACAGTACAAATTTATTTCGAAGTGGTCCAAGCGCTATCTCCATCATTTTAGAAAAATAAAATGGTGCGTTCATCAGGCCGAACATTGTTCGAGTAAACTCCCCAGTCTCGTCCGGCGTGATGAAGGCAGTTTTCGCACAAGCTTCCTTCGAAAGCGGGAGCTGTAGATAGCCATGCGCCAAGTCTAGCGTTGCGAAAATCTTTGCGCCGCTAACTACTTCAAGGTATTCGTCTATGTTCGGCAAGGGATAGTGGATGCGTTCCGTCTGTGCATTCAACTTTCGATAATCTACTACCAAACGTTTCTCGCCATTTTTCTTAGTTACCAACAACACGGGACTTGCATACGGCGACGAAGTCTCTCGCACTATTCCAGCATCCTTCCACTCAGATACAATTTCTTTTATCGACTCACGTTCTTTACGATTATTTCGGTACGGTTTCACCGACACGGGTACGCTACCTGGCTTTTCCTGTATATCCATCTCTAGCAGACTGGTTCTGCCGATTTCGTGGATATTTTGCGCGATGCAGTCTCGATATTCTTCCAGGAGTCCCCTCAGTTGTCGACGTTGAGTGTTGGAAACCGTGTCGTCGACGTTAATCTCGCTGTCTTCGATCGCTGTCTCTCGTTGTCGAAGAGGCGCGGCCCTTTCGATCCGCATTAAAGATGAGTCGATAATTTCCCCCTCTCTGAGGGACCGCGATCTCGAGTCCAGATTAGCCAGAGGTAGCGACATCTTTGTACCTTCGAATTTTACTTCTACGAAGTTCACCGACGCTGGTGGCAACGTGTTATCTCGCGACACTGCGGGACGTTCTATTTTTTTTTTATTCGACTCCGGCAAAACTTTCGACAATTCGAAAGTTGCCTTTTCGATAAATATGAGTTTATTGTCCACTTTTACATATACTATATGATCTAATTCGGTAAACGTGCGCCCGATCAGCACGTCTGTCGATTGAACGTCGTCCGGCACAATGCGAAACAGGACATCCCGTGCTTCGACCTCGTCGACTTCCACTGAAACTCGCACCACCCCACACGATGTCACCAAATTGTTCGCGTCTTGTTTACCGAATCCTCCCAGAACACTGGGCAGTCGAATAACTTCAAGGCCGTGACATAAAACAGCGGTAGCCTTGATTGTGCAATCCGAGCTTCCCGGATCGATCATGGATTGCATCGTCAAGCCATTGATTTTAATCGTCTTAAGATATTTAGCAAGTCTGTTCTCCGGAGCTCCTGTGCATCCTACAGACCCCAACTCGTGCTCAGTTTTGACACTGCCACTTGCTGAGACGATGTTCACCTCGCCTTTGTCCATCGGCAACGGTTTTGCACAATTTTTGGCATAATGCCCCGTCTCTCCGCATCTCCTGCACTCCTTGTTCTTGGGTGGTTCGGGACACTTGTTGGAAAAATGACCGGTTTTCAAACAATTATAACACTTCCGTTCGGAACTCTTCGACGAACTCGATTTTTTTTCGCTCGATTCACTCTCACTCGGTGCTGTTTCCGTTGTTTTCTTATTTTTATTCGCGGGAACGTCCTTCGCCTTCCGATTTCTCGAAGTGTCAAAATTTTTAATCGTTCGATCGAAACGAAGAAGTCCGTGGAATAATTTTTCCACACTGTCGAATTCCATACCCAGCGCGTGCACAGCTAGATCCCGATTCAATAGACCGGTCGCTATTTGTTCTCTGGTTTCATCGAAGTTCAACTCGAGTGTGTTACAGAGCCGAGCTTTCTCGTAAAAATAATCCTGCAAGCACTCGTTTTCACGCTGCCGTCGATTTTTCAAATTGTCCCACATTTGCGACTTGTTCACTTGAGGCACGAACGTTGCGATAAAAGCACACTTGAAATCTTCCCAGCTTGTAAAAGAATTATTTTTGGACAAAAACCACGATCGCGCTGCATTCTTTAGATGTATCGTCGCGGTTTCGTACAAAAATGCTTCAGGCCACGCGTGAATAAAAGCCGAGGATTCCACCTGCTGTATCCAACGCTTTGCCTCGACCGGAGTTTCTCGACCGGTAAAGTCGCCAATCGACTTGGTTAAATCGGGCATAACGTGGAAACTTCTCGGGGGAATAGCCGCTGCTTGGTTTTGGAGTAGAGTGGCATTCTGCTGTAACAGCTGTGTCATGGCGTCGAGCACGCGGTCCATCGAACCCACGCGTGCCGACGCGTGTTCACTCGGTTCATGCGACGCTTCACTACCGTGCATCGTAACGCTGTCGACACCGTTCTCGTTTTCTCGCTCCACATCGTTGTCGTCTGCGACGTTCTGTCCCACTCCAGCACCGATCGCGTCGTTCCGTCGCACACCACTACCGTTCAGCGGTAAATTTCCAAACTCGACATTCAATCGACGTGTCGTGTTATGCCAGTCTTCACTCATCGGCAATCGGGGAGTCATTTCCATGGGAGGCAATCGCGGTCGCGGCAATGCCGGCGGCGGAAACGGAAATGTTGAGCCACGCGGTGTAAACGATGGTCTTTGAAACCGTTGGTCTCCCGAAAATTGAACGGTCAAATTCGGTGGCCGCAACGAATACGCTGTAGATTGGAGCATCTCCTGTCGAAGTCCACGACGAAACGACGGAAAGTCTGGAATCGACATGTTTCACCACGCTATTATAATAATTTTTCACACGAATTACTCGTCTCTAATAATGAAAAACAATTATAGTCACTCGTCACAATTACCGCGTCGACTCCGAAAATGTCTAAGATGTCCGACCACTCGTCGAAACCTTTTCGGAGCACGTTTTTTTTAACATAAATTATTTTCGCACAAAATAACAAAAAAATAATTTAAGCAAACGATTCACTGTGCCGATCGAAACGCGGAATCCCACTTCTGACTGTAAGCTACTTAGAGATGTCGAGGATGTGAACGGATTCGTTTTATAGGGATAGGAATCGCACTTGATAGGCAACAGTGAAATAATTGCACGAGGTCAAGGTTTGGTAATTCGAAGTTAATTTTGTGTAATGTACTCTTTATTTCGTCGAACACTTTTCGTTGTTAAATTAGAGTTGTTGGAGCGGATTGGCTTGTTAAATTTATTAATTAACTAATGTTCTTTATATTGCCGCACGCGGTACACAAAATGGCGGCACCGTCCGACCACTTATCAACCTTTACGATGCGCACATTCTTGTCCTTCGAGACACGTTCTCGATAGCTCACACAGGGCCACACTGACTCCGATTACCTCGGTCTTCTACCTCGACCATATTCGCGCTTGCGCACTCACGTTCGCTCGCAGGGCTGACAACCCACATACTTCTTTCAGTAAATATTTGGCGCTTACAACCCTTAGAAAACATGTACCCCTTTTCGGAGATGCTTCGAGTCTCATGATTATTTTGAAAGTCAGTCGTCGTTTAGACAGCAAAGAGCAAGGAGCTTCGAGTCGCGAACTCGATCCTTATCGACGTATTAACTTTATCGCGTAAATACTGTTAATCGATCATAACGATACGTTGTAATACGAGTGATATTTATTTTGAATATATATATACGATTGAATATTCTTTCTAATGTCTGTGTACTGAATTTATTCGACGACTCGATTCAAACTTAAATCCTTCCCGGCACTCACGGAGCGAATTTCTATTCGCCACGGCAACGCGAATCAGATCCAAATACAGTGGCTCGAGAGGAGCCAATGAACAGCAAAACTCCCCAGCAACACAGGCCGGGACGTAACATACTTGTTACGTCCCGGCCTGTGTTGCTGGGGATCTCGAGTTGCTGGAGAGTCGAAGTTAGTATATTTCTGAGTTTCAAATGACTGTTTACTGGTTTCGAAGACGGGAACGAAGAACTGAGATAGAACCAAAAGTTATTATATTCCTAAATGCAAGCATAAACAACCGTATCGGCATCCGTCTCTGCCGCCTGCTTATCGACTTGTCCGCGTTCGTCGAATCTACTTTATCCATCGTGTATTATTTCTCTACTTCGCAGTCTAGAGACACGGCGTCGGGTGAGTAGCGGAACCGCAGACGTCACACGATTGTTACGTCCCAGACTGTGCCACTGGGGAGTTCGATGTTGATTGGCTCCTCGAGAGCCACTGTATCTGGACTTGATTGGTGTTGCCGCGGCGAATGGAAATTCGCTTCGTGAGTCCCGGGAAGGTTTTAAAATTATATTGAATAGACGAATGAATTAACACACAGATATTAGAGAGGATATTTGTTGTATATATTCGAATTTAGACATTAACTGAGTTACAACTTGTTCGACATGGGCAATTAAAATAATATTTGTAACGCGACAAATAACGAATCGATAAGGGTCGCGTTCGCGGTTCGGGGCTCCTAGCTCTGTGGTGTCTGAACCAAGACTGCCTTTTTAATTATTGTCTGTCCGAGAGCGTCTTCGAAAAAGGTGCAAGTTTCCTAAGGGTGGAAACTTTGTACTTCCAGCGTTGATTGGTCGAGCAGGGCACCGCCCGCGCGACCGTGTACTTTTTCCTTGTCGCTCTTGCCGTCTCTTTCTTACTTCCTATCGTACTATTTCCATCTCAGTTATTCGCCTTTTCGCTTGGCGTCTATGCTTCAACTGCCACATGTGGCCTTCTTTGTCTATTGGAAAATCCAAATGGCCTTTGTAAAACTCGAAGCTCGGCTTGTCGCTCGGGCGGGTACTTGAACTCGGAGAAAGTCCTTTCTTAATCTTTTTATGACTCTCGTCCGGTCGTCCGAAGGGAATTCGTGTTCGCTTGTAAACCTTTTTTTTGAAAAAGAACAGACCTTCGCTCTGAAATTCTTAAACAACAGATCATATGGCTTGCCAGGCGTTTGTAGTAAATATCTCGCGTTGCTGCAGACTCGAACTTTGTATATTTTTGAGCTTCGGGTTACTATTTATTGCTTCTGACGACGGGAACGAAGAACAGAGATGGAATTAAAAGTTATTGTATTCATAAACGTAGGCATGGTTAAATGTATCGTCACCCTGCTTTACCGCTCATATTAAAACTTGTCCATTTTCGTTGAGTCTACTTTACCCATCGTGTGTTATCTAACTAGTTCGCGGTGCAGGAACACCGCGTCGGGTGAGCAGCGGAACCGCGGACGTCACACGAAACGGACTCTCGCGCCATCTTGAGCGAGGAAATAATAGGACGACGAAAAATCGTACGTCACAACTACTAGGGAGTTTGCGCCTGTCGGTACAGCGGATTTACGTTCCAAAACAACTATAGGGTGCAGCTCTGACAAAAAAATTGGTACACGGCCCCCGGCATAAAACCAAAGAAGGAAGATCAGGAAGAGAAAGAAAATGCGCGTGACTATTTGTGATAGTCCGTGTGCAACCATATAGAGGCTGTTTCTGACCGTCACAGTACTGTAACGGATCTAGTTGGTGACCGCGATATTAATCGATAGCCGAATTACGCGCGGCGCCCGATTTGCCCGATTCAAATGGGTGACAGACAGTTGACCGAATGCGAACTATGAATCATGGCCAACCTCATCATATCGAAAGTCTCTAGCGTAGTTTAGGTCCGAAATCTTTATAACTAAATATTAAAGGTTTCCACGGTCGAATGAAATTTTCGTATAGAATGCCTGGATAGGTTTGCATATTCTAGCATAGAGATTAATGGTACAATGATTTTAGTGATAAATGTCAAAATCGCAATGGATACGCATCGAATACACTACCTACGAACGCCTACCTACTGCATACTGCAAGAAAATTATAATTTTTTTTTCAAGCATCCGTCTTGAGTGCGAAGCGATTTTTAGCCAACGCGATGGGTTAATAAATCAATGAGTCGGATTCGAAATTCTACGATGGCTTTTTAGCACATTACTGCCCAAAACCGTTTATGTAGAACAGATAGAATACCTGTGCTCAAATAGAATTTTCGTATAGAATCACCTGAAATGTTGCATGATATAGTAAACAAGTTTAATTAATGCAATGATTTTCATGACCTATACCGAAATAATCGAAATATCGAAATGAACGACACGCATTCCGTATGCATCATCTAGGAACTTCTCCCGACTGCATACTACATGAAAACGCGAATCTCCCCTCATGAAGTAAAGTTGAGCGAAAAGCGATTCCGACGGTTTAAGTCAGGAGAAGCAGCTAAATTACCGACGCTTGGAAAAGCACGCTATTCATACCTTTCAAGCGAGCAGATACCTACATTACCGACCGCTCGCTTCTTGAACGCCTGACTCAAACCGTCGAAATCGTTTTTTTCGCTTAACCTCATTTCATGGAGAGCTTCGAGTTTTCATGTAGTTTGCAGTCAGTAAGAGCTCCTAGATGGTCCATACGAAACGCGTGCCCGTCTTGATTTGGATATTTCTCATGAAAATCATTATATTATAAAACGTTTTTGACTGTATTATGCAAACGCCTCCGGTAATTCTATATGGAAATTGTATTTTAGCGCGGATATTCTATCTGTTCTACATAAACTATTTCAGAAAGTAATGTCCTAAAGGCCGCCGTAGAAATTTTGAATCAGGCCCACTGATTTATTAACCGATCGGGATAGGTGAAAATTGCTTTGCACTTCAGACGGCTACTTGAAAGAAAATTTTAATTTTCTTCCAGTATATAGTGGGTAGGCGTTCGTAGGTAGTGAGTGCAATGTATAATCCATCAGGATTTTTATATTTAATCGCAAAAATCATTGTCCCATTAAACTTTTTGACAAGACTACGCAAATCTATAGGGATTCTATACGGAAATCTCATTTGACTGTGGAAACCTTTAATATTTAGTTATAAAGATTTCGGACCTAAACTACGCTAGAGACTTTCGATATGATGAGGTTGGCCATGATTCACAGTTCGCATTCGGTCAACTGTCTGTCACCCGAATGGTCACATCCGAACTTTCTATAGAAGTGGGTAATTCAGAAAAGATAGCGAGAGCGCAGACCTTTCCCCAAGGATGGATGCCAGATGTGGAAACTTCAGTGTTGCCAGATTAGGGTATTTTACCCTAGATTTAGGGGTATTTTACTCGGTTTGGGGGGCAAACAGGGAAATAAATTATTTAGGGTTTTTTTTAGGGGATCCTGAAATTCAAAGATAAAGATTTTTTTGCACGTGCTGAAAATTTTGAATAAATTGAAAATAACCATTTCTGTCTTACATGAACCATTCCAAGTGAGCTCGCAGTGAAATGCGCATTTATGTATTAGTTAGAATAATCTTCGTGGCACTGTCAAAGCACACGTGGCGTATACTGTGACGTCCGCGGTCCCGCTGCTCACCCGACGCGGTGTTCCTGCACCGCGAACTAGTTAGATAACACACGATGGGTAAAGTAGACTCAACGAAAATGGACAAGTTTCAATATAAGCGGTAAAGCAGGGGGACGATACGTGAACCATGCCTACGTTTATGAATACAGTAACCTTTAATTCCATCTCAGTTCTTCGTTCCCATGGTCAGAAGCAATAAATAGTAACCCGAAGCTCAGAAATACATAAAGTTCAAGTCCGCAGCAACTCGAGGTATTTACTACAGACGCCTGGCAAGCCATATGATCTGTTGTTTAAGAATTTCAGAGCGAAGGTCTGTTCTTTTTCAAAAAGAAGGTTTACAAGCGAACACGAATTCCCTTCGGACGACCGGACGAGAGTCGTAAAAAGATTAAGAAAGGACTTTCTCCGGGCTCAAGTACCGGCCCGAGCGACAAGCCGAGCTTCGAGGTTTACAAAGGCCATTTGGCTTTTCCAATAGACAAAGAGGGCCACATGTGGCGGTTGAAGCACAGACGCCAAGCGAAAAGGCGAATAACTGAGATGGAAATAGTACGATAGGAAGTAAGAAAGAGACGGCAAAAGCGACAAGGAAAAAGTACACGGCCGCGCGGGCGGTGCCCTGCTCGACCAATCAATGCTGGAAGTACAAAGTTTCCACCCTTAGGAAACTTGAACCTTTTTCGAAGACGCTCCCGGACAGACAATAATTAAAAAGTCAGTCTTAGTTCAGACACCACAGAGCTAGGAGCTCCGAGTCGCGAACGCGACCCTTATCGACTCGTTATTTGTCGCGTTACAAGTATCATTTTAGTTGCCCATGTCGAACAAGTTGTAACCCAGTTAATGTCTCATTTCGAATATATACAACAAATATCCTCTCTAATATCTGTGTGTTCAATTCATTCTTCCATTCAGTGTAATTTTTTTAAAACCTTCCCGGGACTCACGGAGCGAATTTCCATTCGCCGCGGCAACACCAATCAAGTCCAGATACAGCGGCTCTCGAGGAGCCAATCAACATCGAACTCCCCAGCGGCACAGACTGGGACGTAACAATACCCGATACGGTATACTGGGGAATATGCTATACCTTACTCTCGCACTTCAGGAGTATCGTTCTGTCCTTGTTTACCTACTTGCGTTGGATGGAGACTGAACGTTGCATAGCAAAAGAGTAGTTTTAGAATATGTCCCAGAAATAGAAGTACCCTTGATTTACCGACAGGTCACAAGAATCCGCTAGTGTCGCCCTCTCCAGTCAGTCAAACGAGTCTTACATTGTTTTGGCCAATGAGATCATTGTACTTTCTTCATCGTAGCCGCATGGCCTAACCGCTTTACGATTCCTTTGTCTGCAATCGTTCGTTGTGTGTTCACCTTGTTAATACGGGGAAACACCGAAATACCAATATCGTGTTTCAATTTAAATGTAATATCTGTAAGTAAAACATGCCAAAAGTGCAAAATAAAAAAACTTATGTGCAGAAATATGTACAGAGTTGGGAGCGAGAATCGAGCTTTCAAGGTAGGTTATCCTAAATACATGTTTATGGTTATCCTCAATACATGTTTATTGTAAATAAATGTTGTCGTTTCTAGTCTTATACTCGTTTAGTTATTCTTGTTTATTGTATACAATATAGGTTGGTTAAAACCGTCACCTGCTGGAGATTCTACCAAAGCATTTTGTGCCTATTGCAAGACAGTTCTTCTTGCACACAAGAAGGGCTTACAACTCCATGGCACCTCGAAGAAGCACATACAATGTGTAGACAATCACCAAATGGATGTTAAGTTGCCAAAAATTGATAAATTCACGAAGCCGACTCTATCTCAAAAAAGAAAGATAGCTGAACTGAAGATTGCTGCATACATCGCCGAACATTCGTCGATAAAAACGGTCGACCACTTCTCAATCGTCATAAAAGGCCTGGATGAAGAATCTCCAGTCTTGCAGGACATTCAATTGCATCGCACAAAATGCTCCTCCCTCATCAAGAACGTTTTATCGCCGTGCATTTTGGAAGAGTTAATAGATGACGTGAATAATACATATTATTCGCTGATTATCGATGAGTCTACTACAGTAGATACAAAGACGGTTCTTTGCATCATGATAAGGTACTTCAGTAAGGCGAAAAAAAAGATAGTAACGGCTTTTTATCGCCTAATCGAGTTACAAGCAGGGACGTCAGATGCTATTGCAGCAGCAATACTTAAGCAATTAGAAATCGACGGGCTGAAGCCTGGAAAACTATTAGGTCTAGGTGTTGACGGGGCAAGCGTGAATGTTGGGACACGTCACTCAGTTACGACAATATTGCGGGAAATTAACCCAGAACTCGTCGTTATTAAATGCATATGTCATTCCCTTCATCCCGCGGCTGAAGAAGCGTGCAAAATTCTACCACGGCACTTGGACTTTATGGTGCGTGAAACTCACGGTTGGTTCTCGCATAGTATAAAACGTCAAATTAAATATGCCGAGATTTACCAAACCATAGCGGGTAAATTACCACGAAAAGTAACAAAACTCTCCAATACACGGTGGTTAGCACGGCTTCTGGCTGTCGAAACGATTCTTGAACAGTGGGATGCATTGAAGCTTCACTTCCAGATAACTGAGTGCAATAAAGAGCGTTGCTACACAGCCTGCCAGTTACACGGGATGTACTGTACGCCCGAAAACAAGTTGTTCTTGACATTTCTCAGCAGCAGTCTGAAAGGCGTTATCGGGCTTAATAAGGGGTTTCAGTCTGATTCTGTTGATCCGGTCAAACTGTTTGAAGATTTAAACAATGTAATTTACATGATTTTGCAAACTCTGGTTGTTCCCTCACAACTCCAAAAAATATCACGCTACGATCTGGCTGATTTCGATTTCAAGAAGTATTGTATGCCTCTTGATTGCATCAACTTTGGATCTGATTTTAACAATCTGGCTGCCAGCATAAGAGCTGAAACTGTTGTGCAGATAAAAGAAAGATGCAGGGACTTTTTAAAAGTTCTCTGTTCCGAGTTACAAAAAAGAGTGCCCGAAAATATAAAAATTTTGGAGAAAATATCGATGTTTTCACCGCAGGCCTCTTCCTCACAAGTCAAACCGGATATAACGGAAATTGCCGTAAAATTGAAGAACAGCTTGTGTTCGGATATAGACTCCACTGTAAGAGAGTGGAATGTTCTGCACCGAGCAGAAATTGACAGCAGTGCAAGCATCGAAAGTTTTTGGGCGGAGGTGAACCAAATTAAAGACGCAGGAGGAAATCAAAGATTTGGAAACATTTCCACGCTTGTACTGGGACTGTTGTGTTTGCCCTTCTCTAACGCCGCTGTCGAACGTGCCTTTTCCATCGTAAACATTGTAAAAGATAAGTTGCGAAACACGATGTCTATACGTATGGTAGAGGCAATTATGCACATCCGTTGCACCCTAAACATCGAGTGTTAAAAGTTAAATCCTACTACTGCCATGCTAAAACGTTTAAGCTCCGAACACATGTACATCAACGTAAACGACGATGACGTTGGAGTTCTCGATATTTTTTCTGACGTATAAAAAAAAGTATAAGTTTAGTTCATAAGTGAAATCGTATAAAAGTATAAAAACATAAATAAGTGTTGTATACAGTTTATAAAGAATATAAATATATTTTATTCCTATAATTTGTGCTCCTATAATTTTCTTTACGTAAATATGAATATGAATGAAAAATTACCGTCAATTGACCACATTTTTCAAATGACGGTCAATTAAGTTAAAATGACTCTAATATCACTATTTACGGTAATTTTAGGGATAAATAGAGTTTGTCTAGGGTAACCCGTGAAGAGCGTCTGGCAACACTGGGATACTTCACCCGAAGAAAAGGAACTCTGTGGAAAAACGCAGACTTGTTTTAGGGTCTGCAAAGAAAGGACCCAAACTCATAAAATTAAGCAGACGCCTTTCACCGACAGTCCTTCGGACCACCAACGGACTCAGCATCTACCCCGGCGAAACTCCGCGAAGGAGGCGGGCCCCGGCCCACGACTAGATAAGGCACCTACTGGAGGCGTCGAACCACCCTACTTTTCTTGGACATCGAGGAAGCACCATCGTCAAAAATCATCGAAAAGCAAAAGAGTACAAAAATTGAAAGAACAGAACTCGGTTGAATTTCAAGCTGTGAGCATCACGCTCTTGAGTAAAAGTCTTGAGTAAAAGTAATATCAGTTGAAAACTTCAACAATAACGTCCTGTCTCTCCGAGTTTTCGGTTATCTCCACAAATACCTTAATAACTCCCTCTCATAATTCCCGCGCACCGCGAGTCGAACACTTGGGTGACAGACAGTTGACCGAATGCGAACTGTGAATCATGGTCAACCTCATCATATCGAAAGTCTCTAGTGTAGTTTAGGTCCGAAATCTTTATAACTAAATATTAAAGGTTTCCACAGTCAAATGAGATTTCCGTATAGAATCCCTACAGATTTACGTAGTCTTGTCAAAAAGTTTAATGGGACAATGATTTTTGCGATTAAATATAAAAATCTTGATGGATTATACATCGCACTCACTACCTACGAACGCCTACCCACTATATACTGGATGAAAATTTAAATTTTCTTTCAAGTAGCCGTCTGAAGTGCAAAGCGATTTTTAACCATCCCGATCGGTTTATAAATCGGTGGGCCTGATTCAAAATTTCTACAGTGGCCTTTAGGACATTACTTTCTGAAATCGTTTATGTAGAACAGATAGAATATCCGGGCTCAAATACAATTTCCATATAGAATTACCTGAGACGTTTGCATAATATAGTTAAAAACGTTTTATAATACAATGATTTTCATGAGAAATATTCAAACCAAGACGGGCACGCGTTCCGTATGGACCATCTAGGAGCTTCTATTGACTGCAAACTACATGAAAACTCGAAGCTCTCTATGAAGTGAGGTTAACCGAAAGAAACGATTTCGACGGTTTGAGTCAGGCGTTCAGGAAGCGAGCGGTCGGTAATGTAGGTATCTGCTCGCTTGAAAGGTATGAATAGCGTGCTTTTCCAAGCGTCGGTAATTTAGCTGCTTCTCCTGACTTAAACCGTCGGAATCGCTTTTCGCTCAACCTTACTTCATGAGGGGAGATTCGAGTTGTCATGTAGTATGCAGTCGGGAGAAGTTCCTAGATGATGCGTACGGAATGCGTGTCGTTCATTTCGATATTTCGATTATTTCGGTATAGGTCATGAAAATCATTGCATTCATTAAACTTTTTTACTATATCATGCAACATTTCAGGTGATTCTATACGACAATTCTATTTGACCGCAGGTATTCTATCGGTTCTACATAAACGGTTTCGGGCAGTAATATGCTAAAAAGCCGTCGGAGAATTTCGAATCCGACTCATCGATTTATTAACCGATCGCATTGGCTAAAAATCACTTCGCACTCAAGACAGATGCTTGAAAAAAAAAATTATAATTTTCTTGCAATATGCAGTAGGTAGGCGTTCGTAGGTAGTGTATTCGATGCGTATCCATTGCGATTTTGACATTTATCACTAAAATCATTGTACCATTAATCTTTATGCTAAGAAATGCAAACCTATCCAGGCATTCTATACGGAAATTTCATTCGACCGTGGAAACCTTTAATATTTAGTCATAAAGATTTCGAACCTAAACTACGCTAGAGACTTTCAATATGATGAGGTTGGCCATGATTCACAGTTCGCATTCGGTCAACCAAAATTAACCAGTCCTTAATAGCTTCCAAGTAATAAGTATCGTTTAATAGTCATTATCAGTATTTTATTGAAGAAGTTAAACGTTGGCTAAATGTTTCGCAATAACGTAGACATTTTATCAAATTTAAATTGAAAGTTAGAGTGCGCTTGTTGGTTACATTGTCGTTACTTAAATAACCGGTTGTTTTACCGGTAAAAATGGTTACGAACGTTATTAACCGGTAAATGCTCAACACTAATCTTCCGACTTGATTTGCATTCGGCCACCGATTAGAGATGTGAAAATACCGGTATTTTAATATTTCGTAAAATTATCATAAAAATACCGTACTTTTACCGTATTATGACGTAATTTTTTTCTCAACATATTGTGTTGCAAAAATACGGTCACAAAAGTTTCTCGTACTTCACCGTAAAAAGTGGTAAAAATCATCTATCTAGATGTGAAATTGCCGGTCATAAAATTTTTGGTAAATTTACCGTCAAAACATATTAAATCTGCCTATTTAAATGTGACATTACCGGTTGAAAAATTATAAACTTCACTCTTACATAGTTATGGAATTACAAATAACACATTTTTTTAAAAACATTATCGTAACATTTTTTTTTTATTCATCATGTGTTGGTGATGTTTTAAATCACTATGAGACCATATGATTTTATTACCAATGTGGTGTGTAACGTAGGGTTGCAGTGATATCGACGACTATCGATAGTCGCTCTACGCGGGACGCGCGAATTCAAATATAAGTTAACTAAATAGCGTATATACATTAGGTATAGGAATGGTCACTCGAGAAATAGAATAACTATATATAACCGTCGACATTCAACGAGGGCTAACGACGAGAAAACACATCATGGAAAATTCCTTCGGAGCGCGGAGGCCTGCTCGGACCCTTTCAAGTGGAGGGCCATAAAACCCTTGAGCGAGGAACCTTCGCTAATGAGTGGATGCCACATGTGGACGCCTCATTCCGAGGGAAAAAGCAGATAGGCTGGTAAACAACTGTAGAACGGGATCTGCGACATTTCAAACGGGTAACAAAGGGGCTGTAGCTTGTAAAACAGTGTGGCCGCTTTCACCCGCCTTGGACAACCCTCGACTACCCCGGAAACCCGCGTGGACGCCGCGAACTACCCCTGCTGGACTGCACGACGAGGGCGGGACCTGACTTACGATTCGATAACTCACCCACTGAAGAAAGCAAACCACCCCCTAGTCCTGGATATCGAAGAAGCCCCATCGTCAAGAATCATCGAGCAAGAAACTTTGTACAAATAAAAAGGGTAGAATACGTTAGAACTTCGAACTGTGAGCATCAAGCTTTCGAGTAAAAGTCTGTAACAATACATATACATTCAGTTGAAACTTCAACTATAACGTTTTGTTTCTCGGTTATCTCCGCAACCACCTTAATAACTCCTTCTCATAATTCCCGCGCACCGCGAGTCGAACACTTTCGTGTTCGGGTGACAGGCAGTTGACCGAATGTGAACTGTGAATCATGGCCCTCATCATTTTGAAAGTCTCTAGCGTAGTTTAGGTTCGAAATCTTTATAACTAAATATTAAAGCTTTCCACGGTCGAATGAAATTTCCGTATAGAATGCCTGGATAGGTTTGCATATTTTAGCATAAAGATTAATGGTACAATGATTTTAGTGATAAATGTCAAAATCGCAATGGATACGCGTCGAATACACTACCTACGAACGCCTACCTACTGCATACTGCAAGAAAATTATAATTTTTTTTCAAGCATCCGTCTTGAGTGCGAAGCGATTTTTAGCCAACGCGATCGGTTAATAAATCGATGAGTCGGATTCGAAATTCTACGACGGTTTTTTAGCACATTACTGCCCGAAACCGTTTATGTAGAACAGATAGAATACCTGCGGTCAAATAGAATTTTCATATAGAATCACCTGAAATGTTGCATGATATAATAAAAAAGTTTAATTAATGCAATGATTTTCATGACCTATACCGAAATAATCGAAATATCGAAATGAACGACACGCATTCCGTACACATTATCGGGACGGTAGCTGATTGCGTTTTTCCAACTTGCGTCTGTGTCAGATTGCGTCCCTAGTTGTACTCTGTCCCAGCTTACACAAATGTTCAACTTATGTCGATCTTATTTTACCACGACGAACTCAAGACCGATTTTGGAAAATCGTCGGGTTGAACAGAGTTCAGACCAGCTTGCGTCCTGTCCAACTTACGTCGATCTCAATCTGACCGGTCGTTTTGCCGATGACTAAGCTGGGTCGCGGTCGGTTTCGTGCTTTTGTGTCAACTTACGTCGGTCTCATCTCTCACCATTTCTCACGTCGTTCGAGCTAAGCTCAGTTTGCGTCATTTTCAACTATCGTCGATTCTTATGTTACGTCCTGTGAATTTTCGGCCAAATTCACCGGCGCAACTGACCAAAAATCCACAAAATTGGGACGTATTCGTGGAAAATAATTAGCCGCTGAGAAACAATTATGTGTGCAGTAATGTATCAGCTAATACTGAATGACTCGATTCAGTGATTGGCATAGCAACAGATTGGTACGGTCATGTAACCAAAAGACGAAACGGAAATAAAATATCAAAGGGATATTCGGGTTGCTAGAGGGGTATCATCGGCAGCGAGGATGCCTTCGGCTACCTGAAGACCCATTGTTTCAATTGAGACGAGAAAGGCTATCCGAATCTTTAGCTGTATGCGTCGGGAGACGGTGCCTTATCTCTCTAACACGTAGCACGTAGCGACGCACGTACGCACACAGCGGTGCAGCCAGAGAATTGGTGTGACTGCCTCGGGGCGACTGATTGGGAAAATCACCGTTGGCTCTTACGAGTGCAGCACCTCTCGGGGCATAATTGTGCGCAACGTTCATTTAAAATTGTGGAATTGATGTTAATGAAAACAATGTTGGGATGAAGCGGACGTGGGAATATGGTCGGAAAGTAATAAATTCGTTAATTATCCACTAGAATCACGCATGAAAGGTATTTTGGGTCAAATCGTTAATATAAAATTATTATAAAAATTTATGAAATATTATCATCTATTATTATAATCATTAGGGAAGTTAATTAACCCGATAGAATCACGATTTTGCTATCAATAAAATAGTTAAATAAATTAGTCAATAACAGGGAATTAGTTATTATCGTTCAGAAAAATATTCAGGGACATTATTATTAATTTAAGGAAAATTAGAAAAATTATCCGTTGAAAAACAGGAATGAATGAGCAATATTTAAAATAATTCGTTAGATCAGGGTTAAAACTTTTGATAGAAACATCGTAGGAACTTCGTTCAAATTTGTAAGCTATTATTATTTAAATCAAAAATTAATGGAATAATTTGTTTATCCGGGAATCTGTTGTAAAAACCGAAATTGCGAAATTATTAAAATAAGTTACGGAAGACGCCGAAACCGATCGATAATTACCACGGAGGGGGCAGCTGATGCAACGCACTGCTTGGAGGCGCGGGCGCCCCCCCCGATCAAGACAATAAAAGAAGCTCCCCAAAGGGCGCATTATCACTTCAGCACTTCTTCACTTCCTCACTGTCTGGACAGCTACGTGTCAGTCTTCGACACCTCTTCGAGACATTACTTGTTCGCAATTCACTTGTCGCAGAGAGTATTATACACAGTCAGAAATTTATTTCCATCATTAAAATCTGAACTTTGAAGTCGGAAAGTTAAATAAAGTCTTTAAATATTTCAACGGATAAATAAATCGGAGTTTCAACGGAACATTATTTCATCACCTATATTCTTCATTATCGACATTCATTGTCTTCAACATTCCTCGTTGACCCAATCGACTTTCACTGAAAGAAAGAACGAAGGAAGGAAGGAAGGAAGAAGGAATTCGGGATTACGAACTTTACATCCTCATCAATCGATCATCTCGACTTAATCGAACATTTCATTCATTCCTAATCACCGTAAGTTATCAAATCCTTTTATTTTAAAATTATTTATTTTATTTCATTAATCGTCTTTGGAAATTTTATTCTTTTGTTGATTTTACCGATCAATAATTAAATACTTTCGAATATCCGAGAATAATTAATAATCTATGGGAATCTGAATAAGTTAATAAATTGAAGAGATTTAATATCCGGAAGTCGAGGTTTTCCAATCTTTCCAAGTGAGAACCGAAGTATAGAGCAACGAACTCGACGGCCAGTGATAACGTTAGCTCGACTCGGTGCAGCGCGGTGCGAGCCATCGGGGGTCGTATTACACCTAGGCCTTCGTACGGTGTGTCAGGGTCACGCGGAGATTCGTAATCGTCCAAGTGTGGTAGAGACTGCGCGCTAATAATCGAGCCACGCATATTATTTTGGCACACAAACTTAGCCCATCCCTGAATAAATTTCCGAAAGGTTAGATTCAAAAGGGGCATTGTTCTGAAAGAGCGTCACATGCGATAAACGCGTAAAAGGGAGAGAAATCTCCTTGACCGTAGATACAGGAAAAAGCTGTTCAGGACGTAACACTTACTTACAGCACTTGCAGTTCGAACCGATTTCAGTGATCCTCATTGCTGCTGGTTTCAAACAACATCGATAACACGCGCTCCAAAAACAAACTGCTCTAAATGGTACAATACTATCACAGATAAATATTTTGTGTTAATATTTTTATACGTTATTAATATTCTTTATTTGTAAAGCATAATTGTCATTATGATTTACAAATAAATAATTTCAATAACATATAAAAATATTAACACAAAATATTTACCTACTTACCTTTGTATGGAATCACGATTCACTGTCGATGTAAGAATGCCTGCAGTATTATTAGAGCAGTTTGTTTTTGGAGCGCGTGTTATCGATCTTGTTTGAAACCGGCAGCAATGAGGATCATTGAAATCGGTTTGAATTGCAAGTGCTGTAAGAATCGACGACAGTTGAAAATGACGCAAACTGGGCCTAGCTCGAACGGCGTGAGAAATGGTGAGAGATGAGACCGACGTAAATTGACACAGAGGTAGGAAACCGACCGCGACCCGGCTTAGCCATCAGCAAAAGGACCGGTCAGTTTGAGATCGACGTAAGTTGGACATGACGCTAGTTGGTCTGAACTCTGTCCAACTCGACGATTTTCCAAAATCGGTCTTGAGCTCGTCGTGGTAAGATGAGATCGACGTAAGTTGAACATTTGTGTAAGCTGGGACAGAGTACAACTAGGGACGCAATCTGACACAGACGCAAGTTGGAAAAACGTAATCAGCTACCGTCCCCGCATCATTTAGGAACTTCTCCCGACTGCATACTACATGAAAACTCGAATCTCCCCTCATGAAGTGAGGTTGAGCGAAAAGCGATTCCGACAGTTTAAGTCAGGAGAAGCAGCTAAATTACCGACGCTTGGAAAAGCACGCTATTCATACCTTTCAAGCGAGCAGATACCTACATTACCGACCGCTCGCTTCCTGAACGCCTGACTTAAACCGTCGAAATCGTTTTTTTCGCTTAACCTCACTTCATAGAGAGCTTCGAGTTTTCATGTAGTTTGCAGTCAGTAGAAGCTCCTAGATGGTCCATACGGAACGCGTGCCCGTCTTGGTTTGGATATTTCTCATGAAAATCATTGTATTATAAAACGTTTTTAACTATATTATGCAAACGCCTCAGGTAATTCTATGGAAATTGTATTTGAGCGCGGATATTCTATCTGTTCTACATAAACGATTTCAGAAAGTAATGTCCTAAAGGCCGCCGTAGAAATTTTGAATCAGGCCCACCGATTTATAAACCGATCGGGATGGTTAAAAATCGCTTTGCACTTCAGACGGCTACTTGAAAGAAAATTTAAATTTTCATCCAGTATATAGTGGGTAGGCGTTCGTAGGTAGTGAGTGCGATGTATAATCCATCAAGATTTTTATATTTAATCGCAAAAATCATTGTCCCATTAAACTTTTTGACAAGACTACGTAAATCTGTAGGGATTCTATACGGAAATCTCATTTGACTGTGGAAACCTTTAATATTTAGTTATAAACATTTCGGACCTAAACTACGCTAGAGACTTTCGATATGATGAGGTTGACCATGATTCACAGTTCGCATTCGGTCAACTGTCTGTCACCCTCGTGTTCCACGGGTGAAACGGACTCTCGCGCCATCTCGAGCGAGGAAATAATAGGACAGCGAAAAATCCTACATCACAGTGGTAATGTTGAACGCGGTCACGTACCGTACATTTACGGTAAAAATACGGTAAAATTACCGGTCACATTTACCGCTACATCTCTAGCACTGATATGTCACCCCACACTTTAGTGTTCCACAGGCAAAAAGGCCTTTCGCCCCGTCTTGTGCGACGAAATAGTAGCACCACGAAAATACGTATCATGGTGTCTTCGAGCTCTAGTAAACTTGCTGCTCGTGCAAAATCGCCTTAACATCACACCAGTACAAGCTACAGCTGACTTCTCGTCTTTGACATATTGACATTCTTGTAGGTTATTCTCGTTCGCTGTTCATTAGCTACTCTCGGGATAAAAAATTACGTGCCTTTAAACGAAAAGAAAAAGCAAAATTTACCGACTTCATAATCAACTTCGTTCGCGACTGATAAATCCAAATTGGACAAGCGAAAAAAAATCATAGGCCACGGGACGATGATACGAGAACTCGGAAATCGGGCGAATTCTCCGGAGAAAACGTTACTTCGAAATGGCCGGAGATAAGCACCGATTTATTCGCGATGCCACGCCGGCTGTCCTAGAAACATTGGCCGCTTCTCATCCACGACAGGGTACGGCGATGTGTTTCACAGATATTTCCATTCACATGACTCCGTGCACAAGTGTTTGCATTATTGTCTTCCAGCTGTCCGTTCGTACTCTGATTGCTTCCTCGCCTGGCTTAATTTGGATGTCACGAATATTGCAAATGTATATTTTTTCGTAACAAATGCACGTAAAATCCTGTTTTCCTTTACCGCAAAGAGAGCGCAGGAAGGCACTTTTTTGCATTGCACGCAGATGCAAACAAACATAATCTGGACTTTTTTTTCTTGCACCAGTGCAAGAAAGCGCCTTTCTCCGCACACCTCCCAAAAACGAAAAGCATGATTTTGTGAATTTGTTGGAAAAAATTATGCGAATGGCAGGGGTGTAGAAAGCGGCGTCCGGACTCATGTTAATAATACACTTTGTCAACGACTCTCTTTCTATGTCACTGCACAGTAAAAAATAATTTCGTAAAATCGGAATATGAAATTTCGTAAAAATTATTTTGTTAAATAAGTGACAAACTTGTTTGTCACTTATCTGAATACACGAAACTGTCCTTTCAGTTCCTGTATTATTGACAATTTTAGTTTGTACTTTTGCTTGTAAAATTAGAAAATTAACAAATAAAAAATTGTGGACGCTTGTGGACAATAATTTGTTGTAAAAAGTACACATTGTTTTTTACTGTGTGCCAAACAGATAACTATTTCACCAGATAGAGGATTTTTTTTTTTTTCATATTAACAAAATATTTATCGTTAATAATGTATTGTTGCGACGGCAAAAACATTGGCTGTTACCGCCGTACAGTTTGCTGCTACCATGAAAAATTTGCTGCAGCAGCAAAATTGTTTGTCATCCTTATACAGTAGAACCCCGATTAACCGAGTTCGGATGAACTGGGAAGCGGATTAACCGTGTATTTTCCAAGGTTTTTTTTGTTTGTTTTAATGCATGGAGTGCCATGGTTGAGCAAGTTTCAATGACATGTACAAACGCGAAACTTGCTAGTGGTAGCGAATGAAAACAATGTCGCACGTTGCATCGTACGCTTGGCAGTCCACTTTCGCACATTAATTAAACAAAATACCCAAAGCTTTACATTCTAGTTCACATTTTTTAACAATTAAGTGCACGTGGTGTTTCAATGCCAACTACTCAAAAAACTATTATTTTAAGCTTTAGTTACACTAACAAAATTCTTGCTTTTCCAACAAACTTTTGTTTTTCCACTACCTGTTTATTTCTGTATTAAATATTATTCATTTAATGCATTAAATTATCCTAAATACTATTATATTAAATATAATAATATTATTATTATTATATTTAATAAATATTTTCATCATTGTATCTTTGTACTTGTCGAGTAGAAAATTGTTGTTCCTACCCAATTATTTCCCTGCCCTTTGAAACAATTTGCTTCCTGACCTGCATAACTCTACTTTGCTCTACTTTGTGATTTTTTTTTTCATCAAGATGGAACAAACCTGAATTCGGGACAGTGTGATGCAAGATTATGGGCCGAATAGTCGGCCTTCGGACAAAGGAATAATGGAAACTCACGTGGCCACTTTGTCCACGGAACCACAAAATTCCATTTGTGCTGCTGCCCTAGAGATGAACCACATCCGGCTGTACGAGCGTGGCAATGCACCGTTTGAAAACGAGCAGAATCTTCCGGACACGATATCTTCCGATTACGAAAACATTCCTCTGGATTCTCCCGAATCCTCCGGAGAAGTATCAGATTTTGTTGGACGAAAAATTAACGACGAGGAGAATTTCGAGAGCTCGGAAAGTGTAAAGAAAAATTTGCCTACCGCTGAGAATTCGCCAATTCTCGGGCGTTGTGAATTATCGACGAAATTCCAAGATGACAATTCCATTGAGAACAACACCACTCCAATCGAGAGTTCCAGTCTTGAGTCCGCTCGGTGGAAAACGGAGGAAAAATTTGTCGCTTATCCCGACGAAGCGAGCATCGAAGATTCCTGCGAAGCGCGGCCGGTCTATGAGAGGAGCAGTGCTGACAATGCTGGCAATCCGAAGGATTCGTCGATTCGATCAAAGTCCACGAGCAACGAGACGAGCAGGCCTTGGACTCTGAGCGAAGACAGCAGACTCGTTAAAATTCCACTGCCAACGAGTTCCATAAACATAATGCAATCGAACGCTCAGTTCTTGAACAAGAGTCGCAACTTCTTGAACTTCATTACCGAAAAATCGACGAATATAATGGAGAAGACGCTGTTGCCTCAGAATATAGCGGTTCGTTACAATTCGCTGTTGAAGCTATCCGATGGTAATTACGCGACGGATAAGAAGTTATCCGAGGAATCTTCCAACGGGGCTGTGTCCTCGGCAACGAATTTCTCGTCGCGTTCAGAGCCGGACCTGATCTCAAAGTCTCGGCTGGTCGACGATCGTTCGTGCAACGACGCGACCGATGAAGATGCAACGCAGCCGGAAAACGCCGGATCTACGACGAAATCGGATGCAAAGCCGATCGGTGAGTCGTCGAATGATTCGCATTCGCCGACCGGTATCACCGACGTCGTTTCTTCGGCATTGAAAAAAAATTCCAGTGACTTGGATCGCACGATGGAAGCCGAGATAACAGAATCACCGCCTGGCGCTGCTTGCGATGTACCCGAACGAGAACCGGAAGCTGGAAGATCTCCGCGGGATGAATCGGACCTTTTAGCGGATTCGAGCCGCAGCTTGCTACGACATCCGGTCTATCTGACGCTCGTGAGAGATTACGCTAAAGCGAGGGATGACAAATTTAAGCTCGCCGAAAGAGTAAAGCACCTCGAGGAAAGAAATCTAATTCTCGAAGCTCAGAATCGTGGCGAATCGTTTGACATTCAGCTCGAAGCGTTGGAAAAAACCGTTGAGCGTCTGACCGGGGAATTGCGCTCGGCAAACTCCAATCAGGAAGAACTCGGTCGCGAGTACGCCGCGGCCAACAAGGAACGGGAAAGCATGGTGATGAAGTACGCGGTCAGCGAGAAGCAACTGATAGACACCCAGAGGTAGAAAAAAACTATTTCAAGCCTAGCATTTATTACTGAATAATTTTTTGTTTCACTATCGCCTTATAGCTTAAATCTTTGTTGACACTTGACAGAGCGCGCGACTACGTGGAGCGACGGTACAAAGAGATAGCGAAGGATCACGAGTTGCTGCAGAACAAATTGCGTCAGGCCCAGAGCGAACGTACAAGAATATGCAATATATTGGACACAAAGTGTCGAGAATTGACGGATCTGCAGAAGGACGTGGAGAGACTGAAGGAGGATGTCAACGTTCGGGACGTTAAGCTCAAGTGGACGCAGAACAAGCTGAAGACGGAGATGGAGGGTCACAAGGAGACTCAGCAGAAACTGGACAAGGCAACGGTAATCGACATTTTTCCAATCTGAAAAATCCTCGTAGTACCGAAGAATTTTTTTCATATTGATGTTTTGTTTCGCAGACAAGAATAAACGACATGAAGGAGGAGTGCGAGCAGGTGCGCCGCGAGTCCCAAGAAATGATCCGTAAGTTTCAATATTCCGAAGAGAATAAGGCAGTGACACTGGATCATCAGCTCAAGGAGCAACAGGCGCGTCTTATCCTCGAGCGTCACGTTACCGAGGACAAGGAGATGCTGAGGATTCAGTTGCAAAAAGAGGTAGATCTCTTGAAGAATCGTCAACAAGCTCTTATCGAGGAAAACAATACACTGAGCCTGAAGGTTCAAGACTCCGAGAAGGAACGTCTCGCCTACGAGAGCAGGCTGAGCGAATTAAAGATCATTGCTGATCAAAGACAAAAGGAAATCGTAGATCTGTCTTCAAAAGTTTCACACTTGGAGACTCTGAAACTGCAATTGATACAGTGAGGAGATTATGTTTTTTTCAACTCGAAATATACTTTACGATGGAAAGAAAGATTAACGATTGAATTTATTTTTCAGCAAGGAACAGTGTCTGGCATCGAACGAGGCCGAGGTCGAGCGTTTGCGTCAAGTTAATCAAGAGCTCCAAGCCGACATGGATTGTTGTCGTCAGCGCGAGGCTCACATGTTGGATTTCACCCAAAAATTGACGGACAAGAATGTCCGTTTGCAGTCGGAATTCACGTCGGTGGAGGCGAAAGCTGTTCAGCTCGAGCAAGAGCAAGGTCCCTTGCGCGACGGTATCGTAGAGCTCAGGGCCAAAGTAAAGACGTTGGAGGAAAATCTGTCCTACGAGAAGAAGAAGAGGACGGAGGAGTGCGAAATACTGGCAAGACACTTAGCCGAACAGACGCAATTGTCGCAGAATCTTGCGCAAAAGCTCGAGGATAGTCAGGGCGAGATCGCCGTTCTCCGGAGAAAACGGGAGACATCGGTTAAAGAGATGTCGCGAGAATTGCAACAGTGTCGTAAAAGATTGGAAGCTTACGAGAGCGCCTCGCCTAGCAATTCGCTCGACCCCACATCGAGAAATGGTTCCAACACGTCGCTGAACACAGGTTTGAATTCGTAGTCACGAATAAAAATTATAACCAAATAGGGAATTGTGAAAAATAGCAAGGATAATGAAAAAGGTGCACAGTAATTTGCACATAGCTTCCGCATGTATTACAATTTCGCGCATGGCTTTCTCTATGAAAAAATTCATTGATCGACTGTGACTTTCTCATAGAAAAGGCTATACGCAAAATTGTTTAAAAAAAATAAGGAAACCATGTGCAAATTACTTTGCGCCTTTTTTTTAAAGCCTCCATAACACTTGACGCTACGAACCTAATTGCGAACAATACTTGGAAAAAGCACTTGAGAAATACTTCAAGTACTTGTGATGTTTTGTATTTTGTAGTCGAAATATTTTTTCGTATTTTGCCCAGCTCTACTAGGTACCTCCGTGTTTATTCCAATTAGACAATTTAATAGTAATATCAGATTTAATAGTAAAATCTGACGACTTGACTAGATTTTGACCGATTTCAATATAATCGTCTTCGATAAAAATATTATATTTGAGCGCAGTTTTAGAACGACAGCTCAAAATTTACGCAACTTAGAGCTACCACAAAGAATTTTCAAAAAATACAATATCGCGGAAATTTTCAATCAGGCATCATAAAAATTACATTGAATGAAGAGACTTGAGCACTCTACCAGTATAGCAAATTTTAGCTTGCCATTTCAAGCCATTTCCGAGTTGTAGCCGATTCAAACGATACAAATCTTTCACAAACACTCACATGCATCCGGGTGCCAGCTAAGAATGACATTTCTTAACGTTATAGACTATTTTCAGTACTCTGTCATTAAAATCTCGATTTTTTTTTTATTACTAAAACGGCTTCCTCTATGAGAAAGCAAAAACATCCTGACTAAACTCGAGATTGATGTTCTTATTTTCGTAGGTGAAACTTTAAACGGTGTCGCATCCGACCACAGTGGAAATGGCGAGACTACGCTCCAGTCCGCCGAACTTGACAAGCAATCGCTGATCGACCGCATTCTTAAGATGCAGAAGATCAACGTGAGGAGGGCCGAGAAGCTCGATTTCCTCGAGGAACACACGCGGTCTCTAGTTGCTGAACTGCAGAAAAAAACCAAGATAATACAGAATTACATAATGCACGAGAACTTTGACGCCATGGGAAGCAACGAGAGAGATCGGCACAAGGTATTCGACGTTTCATTTTCGCATCGCTCAATGTATTCGTTAGCGCGAATTTCTATCGCCAACTCGAACGTCTTATTTATGTTTCACGCCAGCATATAAAAAGTAGAAGGAATCCGGTAAGACGAGAAGCTACGAGATTATTATTAGTGTTGGTTGCAATTTTTTTTTTTTTTTTTTTTATCAACCGTTATGCTTCAATCGATATTCATGAACAATTATCTGCGATGCGTAGGCTGAACTGGCGAGACACGGAGGTATTATGGCGTCCGTTTACAATCACCGAGTATCAGACGACAACATGACGCTCGAATTATCGTTGGAGATAAATCAGAAACTTCAAGCTGTTCTTGAGGACGCTCTTTTGAAAAATATCACTTTAAAGGTGAAATTATATTAACGGGCTTATCGACGACTCCTGGGACGCTTGACCAAAACCAAATTATATTTATTTATCTTTTTCGCAGGATAATATCGATACCTTGGGTGAGGAGATTGCGAGGCTGACTATGAAAAATCAACAAATGCTACAGCAGAAAGGAAAGTGAAAGTCAACGGAAAAGCAAGATCAGACGTCGCGCGTGCTAAGTCATCAGGGTGCTAAAATCGTACTTAAGGTGCTGTTTTGGGAAAATGTCTTGCCAGGTGTAATATCAATTTTGCCTTCTCATAAAGGAAGCTTTTTATTTATTTATTAGATCGAATCGTAAAGACGTGGAGGATCTTTTTTATGATTATTTTTTAGAATCAAACATCGTATACTACATAATATTTTGTTTCGTCGTTAACCTTTTAGTATTTTATCGTAAAAATCAACCGGCGGTTGTTGAACCTAATGAAATTTAATTTTCTGATTACCTTTATTTTGTACACCTACCTTATTGACGTATGTATATGTCATATACGCGCTGGAACGTTTCGACGGAGCACGAACGCGATCTAGCCGAAAGTAAATATCGAAGTTTTCGACGAATCGTATGTGTATCGCCGTGACTTCTGCAAACAGTTTAATTATACATACGAAAAAGAAGAATTGTCTGATATGTATTAAAAGAAATAGGTATATTATACGTAATATATAGTATTATACATACAACGGCATATGAGCATATATACGAAGAGAGGAATAAATTTTATGTTGAACAATCTATCGAGCATTCAGTTTAAACATCTCTTTTTGTCTTCGATTTCCATACATTCTCTACGAAAAAATGTCGTTTCATCACTTTGTATATTTTTTTCAACCCTTTGGCGTAGTTGCTGGTAAAACGCACACAACTACTTAGGACGGTGTAAGAGGCTTTAGTAGAAAATTTTTTTTTTTCGAACGAAATTCACACAGTACATTCCTACCGCACTATATAATATCTGTATTGATTTTTTTCCATTCCGTAAACGATACAACGTTGGGGTATAGGCGAGGGATATACGAACGACGGGGGGGGGGCAAAGCGGGACTGCAATTACCAAGTTTTCGTAGTAAATTATTCTAATATAGTGTTTTAAAATTTGTTTTATTTATTTTTTATAATAAAAGTCGCAGTACGTTAGACCATTTATAGCGTTTTTCCGCACTTCTGAAATTGCAATTTATACTTTGCTCCTCTCGATAGTTACTGTTATGTGCCGACAATCGTTATGTATTTTTTTTTTTTTATCCATCGCGTAAGACACATTTTTCTTTTGTTTCCCGGCGAACTTTCATTAGATTTATTCAAGCAGCAACATTCACAAATCTCTCGCTCGCTTCCATTCGTGCGATGTATTTTAGGCACACAGCACGAAGGGATTTCTCACACACATTCGCAGAGATACAGACGCCGATTCGCAACTCGAAAAAAAATTTAATAGATAATCAAATGGCAAATATAATAGATCTATAAGTAGATGCATTTAAGTCGGAATTTTTTTTGTTGAACATATTTACGTATGCACGCGTCTGTGTGTCACTGTATACATAATATATAGTTATCCATACTAGAAGATATTGCTTTTTGTACATTGTATTTTGATATACACATTTATGTATAATATATATATATATAGATATATATATATATATATATATATATATTTATATATATAATCTAAATTTCTCTGTAATTTATTTGACCACTAAAAATCTTTCGTTAGAGTGGCATGTGAGTCCAAGAGTTTTGGTAAAAAAAAAACGTAAAGATCTCCAATGTACTCGAGTACGTGCGATTGGCAGATTACGCATGTTTTGAGTCAAGATTGTTAAACAAAAAAAAAAAGTAGAAAAAAAGGTCGAAACAAGGCACTTCCGAACCAAAATCAATAATAGAAGACCTCGAGCCTCGCAAGCGAGTCAATCCTATGGCGAATTAAAGTTGAACGTTAGTAGCAAAGTTAAAATGTGAATTTTTGATAACGCACGTAAGCCCTAGGAATGGCAACCCGTGTAGCGGCGTTAATTCCGACAGGAGGGAGTCAGGAGGTAGTAAAATTGATTTCAGCTCGGTCCAAGCCCCACCGTGTCGGCCCTCGTACATCTAGACGCTGCTAGCTATAGTAACACAGAGGCCGTGAATACCAGCGGCCTCGGGCCGCGCTTTAAAGGGGATCGAACTATCGCCCCGAGGACGACAACTGTTCGAGGGAGAATTTCACTTAAAGGGGATAAACTTTGAGGGGTGTGAACGGATATCGGCATATCCTTTAAGGTGATGGGAAATTCCCTCCCTCTCGTCTCGCACCCAGCCGGTAATAAAAACTGTAACACTATGTTTTTTCTAGGGTGCTGAAACTTTATTGTCTAACGGAAATAGAATGCCACTGCATCTATCAATTCTGCAGCAGGTTCCTATATCTTTTGTACGCTGAAGTTTCAGCACTCCTGAAAAATAGCATTACAGTCTTCACCATCGATCGCGGATATTTTTGCAACCGTAACACAAAAAAGTCTCGCGTTCAACGAGACAAAACAAAGCGTGTCCATTTTTTTTTTTTAAATTTTAAAATGAATTTTTGAAAATCTGAAAATTAGAGAATGTGTCCATGAAAAAAAGAGCGCACTTTGATTATATTATCCATCCATAAGACATTATGAAGACGAAATCGTGTTTACGGTAGCAGATTCGTTTTTGTCGGAAATAATGCAAGAGGAATAACTTTCCTTTGTTCATTTCTCGACGCGCTCCCCGTTGAGCTAACTTTAAAGACCGATAGATCCATCCACCGGCTGCTGGTACGCAGATCCCGTTCCGTCTACAAACCCCCTACGTAGACAGCAGCCCTTGCCCCACGAGCAATTTCTGTCTGCTTGTTCTTTTTTTTTCTTTTCTTTATAATTTCACCCTCCGTACGCGTATCGGTTGGGGTGGAGAGAACGAGGGCCTCTCGCCTCGAGTATAGATTTCGTCCGGCAAGCGAGCCGCGGTAACAATTCATAGGAGATATAATTCCGAGGCACTCTTCTCCGCCGCCTCGTTTTCTCGTCAGAAGACAGTAAGTTGGGGGGGGGGGGGATTTTGTCAACGATAAAAAACGGGTAACAAAAAAAGGTGCGTTCCGGCGCCGCGAGAATCCGGGCTCTGAGATAGTCTCGAATCGACCTGGAACGTCGGATGGGACACGGAGTCTCCAACTTTAAGGCCCCGCCCGATCCCGTGCCCGGCCGCATTGAATTCGATAAAACGCGGCGGAGATCTTCTCTACTGTACATTGGCCTCGTAATCGAAGAGCGTCAATTATAATTTTTCGTTTCCCTGATGGACCAGGTGACAATTATTCGTCGTACCGTTTTTAGCATTAAAAAAATTATAATAAACGTAAAACACTAATTAACAATGAAACAAGGATATAGACATTGTGCAACAAGCATATAACACAGACGTGAATGAAAGACACAAGAAAACTTAATATGAAAAGGAATTGTGTAATTTGATTTTTTTGTTTTTTTTTAATAATAATAGTAGCAATTAATGTTAATTAATAGCGATTAATAATAACATGTAATGTTTGGCATCGTTATGGTCGCGTCTGTACAATTGTTACACTGCGGAGGGTGGGCCTATTGCGATTCATTTTTTTATCGTGGTTTTTTTTGTTTGTCCTTTTTCTCTTTTTCGTGTTGTTTTCAGAAACAAATCCCGGTCATTATATCGATCAGGCAATTGATTGTGTGTTGTATCATTTCTCGCGAGAGCGCGTGTAAAACGTGGCGCATTATAAATGATTTTTTTTTTTTTCAAAACGATATACGTGTATCGAATACAATCGTTGATAAACGCAATAGCTGTGGCCATACAATTTATAATATAACTATAATAATAATCCTAATAACAACGAATTAACTAATAGACAAAAATTAAATAGCGTAGGCTCGTTTTTTTAAAAATTAAGAAAAAAAAAAATAAAATAATAATAAATTTAACGGGGTATGAACTGCGTAACACATATTCGTATCGATGGTAATAATATTCGTAGTGTAAGGTAATAGTAATAGTAGAGTTTGTAGTAGTAGTAAGTAAGTAGTAGTAGTAGCAGCAGCTGTAATCGTAAATGTAGCAGTAGCGATAGTTAGCGGTAATAAGTAATAATATTTAATGACATCGATATTCAATAATATTTCAATTATATTATAACGAAGATGGCGATGGCAATGAAGAGTAATTTACAGACAATCGTCGGGAATAAAACATACGATTACATGTTGTTAGAGGGGACGAAAGACTTTTTCATTTTTTCTCGCAGTAAAAATATCTTTTTGAATTGTAACATTTACAAATTTACTATTAGCATACAGTTTCTACTTTGTTATTTTTTGTCGTGGATCTTTCTTTTTTATTGTTTAAAATTTTATTTTTTTATAACTCAACGGGAACGAGATCTCGTTCTTGCACTCTTTCGGAGAGCGCGTCGTGTCGCCGCAACCCTCACGCTCGTCGAATCTACCGTCACATCGCGATCAAACACTAAATCTTATTTTTCTCGTTATTTTTTTTTGTTCTAATTAATTATCGTCCGATTACTATTTGCACGAGAACACAATAAGAAGAACAACCCTCCCGAACGAAGCACCATTCGATATGTTAGAGAAACCACAACCAGGACACGTCTTCGTAAACAACAACGGAGACGCAATACCGTCGAAGTGGCCCCTCTAACGATCAAGTAAAATATTTAATTACAAATTACGATCATCTCTGACAAAACTAAACATTCTCCGTGGGTGCTCTCTTTAATTATTTTTTTTTCTCGTCTTCTCCCGCATGCGATAAAAATTTGAAGACCTCAAACGAACGAGCTGGACTGTGGGAGAGGAGTTTGAAGTTATTCGCGGTATTTAGCGCGAGGTAAAAGTGCACAGAGTTTAGTCCGAATTGGCGAATAAACGTGTAGATAATACAACCGACGCGCCGAACGCGCCAAGATCGAATGCAGTTAATCGAAAAGAGCTTTTTTTACAGTTCGAAAAACGACACACCTCAACACTGATAGTTTTGCTCGAAAAAAAGTATATAATTTTACTTCGGTTTCGTGTATTACGATACACTACCATTATTTTTTCTAGCGAACTGTCCAAAGTTCAGGTAATACGATCTAATTTACAACGTATGTGCTTTTTTTCATTTCTTTAAGTAATCATATACGCGCCGATTTACCATGTAATTTTCCACTTTTGTTTGCATTTATCTCGCAACTCTGTACAAATTGTTTGTGAATGTGTGTGTGTGTGTGTGTCTGTGTACGTGTATCGGGCATCACGCGTTAATCTAGAAGATGCGACTCGCGTACTCGTCATCGGAACAACTTGGTTTTGGTACTGCAATCACGAACGATTCGTTGAGGCGTTGTCGGTTAAAAAATAAAAAATAAAAATATTAAAAGTTTCATACGAAGTACGAAGTGGTGTGTATGTGAGAGCGGAGTTGACGAGCAAATCGCACGTATTTCGCTGCGACTATCACTCGCTGGGCGTGTTGCCTGAGGTACCTTTTACGAATATTTTCATTTCGCTTCGTAACAAGAATTAATAGTAATAATAATAATTGTATAGCTAAAATAAATCCTAAATCTAAAAAAGGGACGAAGCGTTGAACGTCCGAGTTCGTCGAGATCGGAAAAGTACAAACGAAAATAAAGCCTATTTGCATTCGTACACGACAGAGATATTAAAAAAAAAAAAAAAAAAAAAAAAAAACCTATTCCGGTAAGATATTAAACGCGTATCACAGATTTCAGAACTGCATCCACGGTTTATCCACGGCTTCGCTAAATTGATTGTATAACGTGAAAAAAATAAAGAGTCGCGCTTCGCGGTTCACCTTTCTCGTGAAATAATTGAACGCGCGTCGGTTCGTCGGTGTCTCAAAAGTGTCGAACGCTCTCATCCCTCCCGTAACGCCGCTCTTACGCTAAACAACGAATATATCGAAACTATAACGTAACTGTGTTTATAAAAAGAAAAACGACAATAGGCGAGCGCGACGAGGAGAGTAATTCAAACGAGAACAATGTTAACGTGAAACTTTAATGCGATGAAAAAAACAAAACAAGAAAACGGCAAAACTGATATGTATTCTTAAGTTTCGAAGGGTCAACAACGATGTGTCTTTTACAGTTTCGTTATTTTTTGTACGTTTGCACCTTGCGAAAATGCGACTTTCGACGCGGCTCCCGCCTTGGCGCGTATCGCATAGAAAAAAAATCGTCAAACAGACGCGCTTCGAACTATCGCCGAACTCGTGTGTTGTCGCAGCGAAACACATAAAAATCGTTAAACACCTATTATTCCTTATAATTTGTTTTTCTCCTTTAATTTCACACGTCTACAGACAAGTAGAAATCGAGGTAATCGACGTAACAGAAAGCACAGCTCATTCCGCGACCTCTAAGCGCGACTAATATAATTTTATCATTGCGATACGAAATAAACAACGCGAACTACAGAATTTACGACGAATCTCACACTCTCTCTCTCTCCCTCTGTCCCTCTCTCTTAATCACTCACACTAATCAACACCAAAACTCTTCGTAAGAGAGAATTATTAATCAATTATACAAATCAATCATTAGGCTAATTACGGTTTTATCTAGAGAGTACATCTTTTCCAACCCGTCAATTCAATAAAAAGCGTATTTTACACGAATGTAAAAAGAAAATCTTTCGAGCGCGCATTTCTAAGCGTAAATTGTCAACCAACTCGTAAAGAAAAATGTATCTATTTGCCGATTTGATTTTTCCGCTTTTTCCTATCTCAGCCGCTTGCAGCACCCCGTCACTCGGACTCTGATAACGTTAAAAAAAACGTCGTGTTCCCTTCTTTAATTATGGGAATTATTCAACGATCTCTTATTTTCTTCAATTAATCTCCTCGCCTGTTCCAGGGGCGAGTCGTGTCAGTGTTTTTTTTTTCGTTCGCAAATTATCATAAAAAAAGAAGTTTAATCGTTTCGCTCAGTCCAACGATATCACTCAACTGCACTAGAGCACCTCAAAATTTTGTTTCGTTTTTGCTCCTACTCGCATTATTGCGGAAGAAATCGTACATCGCAGTCTACACGAACGATTCTAGCGTGCCCCGGGAAAACAAGAAAAAAAACATCGGGTCTCAGCACTCATTCTCGATAACGCGCGAACGTTGTGTACCTACAGAGCATCTGTGTGTCTCCTCGGCGTTCTCACGGCCACAATGTCGGAGAAAATCATTAATCACGTCGATTTCTACGTAAACAGTTTTTATGAACTCAAGATATTAATGGAAAGTGACGAAGGCGAGGGCGACATTGTCATTAACAAATATGAGACGGTGTTACAATATATACATTAGGTTTTCTTTTTCATTTTTTTTTTTTTTTTTCATAGTTCACGATTTGAACGCGAGAATCGTGTGTCAAAGAGGCCCTTGAACCATCCGTTACACCGTTTAATTCAACGAGATTATTAGAACATTCTTGTTATCTTCTTCTTCTTCTTCGTGTGTGTCTTACTTATGACTCCATGGTAGGACAACGGTTGCGTGTCCATCTATCTCAATCGAGGCCCTTCTTTGTCTCGACAAGAACGAGCACTCGCGTTCGTCTTGACGATCGATGGTTACCCTCTTGTCGTCGAGCAAACTGAGCCAACAATGTGAGATGTCGAATCGGCTCAGCGACACAAGTTAGCGCATATGAGGAGTGTTACGGCAGGCAGTTGAGTGCGAACGGGCGCTCGCATGGCCCTCGGTATCTGGCGCTAGTGGACTTGAACGACCTGGCGTCAGTCGCTGCCAGCGCTTCCATTGCCGAAATATTCACCGGCATCGCCTCGACAGATCGGGCACGTTCGGTTCGACTGAAAAATTAAGAAGCAAAAGAAAAATGTTGAATCGAAAAATTATTCCATCATCGTTATTTTCTGATAAACAGTCACTTCTTTCCGCAGTTCATTAAGGGGGGATTAAGGGGGAGCAAGTCAGCCGGGCAACTGAGATTTTGGATACTACTTTTTTTCCAAAAACTGATCAATACGATTTAAATATATCACTTGGGGAATCGGATGAAGAATGTCTCTAGGCGTGTTAGACCCAACTCCGTCGACCAGTTTCCTCATAAACCAGTTTTGGACTTTTTCAACTAGGCGTGTGATTCAGAATAAACCACTCGGCGGATTGCGTTCTAAAATAGCTCATTTCCTTCGTGGCAACATTCTACAACACCGGTTGAGCGGACGAAATTAAAATTTTTTGCGGCCCCAGGTTGAAGCTATCGACGGATGCAAAAACCATTTACACAATCATACAGTTTGAAGCGACGTAAACTGTCGAAATACCCTGTAACAATTCGACGAATTATCCAAGTTTGTTTGAACCATTGAAAAGCGCAAAGGAAGAAGTCGCTAAGTAATTACACTTTTAATCCGCGATGAGATGTGTAAGATATTATACGGTCAGCTGTGTGAGCCGTACGTGGTATTTACCTTGAGCCACTTGTCGATGCACTTGGCGTGAAACTCGTGCGAGCAAGGCAATACGCGTAATGACTGTAGCGCCTCGAAATCGCACATACACACGACGCAATTCGTCTGATCGCCCTGATGTGTCTCGGCGTTGAATTTGTACGAGGGCAATTGTTCGACCTCGGCCCGCGTCAAGCCTCGTGGTTTTGCCTCGCCTAGTCTCTCGGCGAGCGAGAGAAGTGCCTCGTAGTTCTCGGTCTCCGCGGACTCGGGTGACGACAGCTCTGCCTGACTGTACGGCGACAATGGCGGATTGCTGAACATCGCTCTGAATATAAGAGTGAATGGAAAATATAGAATAACATGTACATATATATATATATATATATATATATATGTACATCACGATAATGTACGGAAAATGAGTTATTGCTGTAACGTTCGTGTCCGAAACTTACAGGAAATGCAATAAAAGTCCCGGATATGGTGTCGGTGGCAAAGGCGGCGTGCCTCGCCATCTGTTGTTGGTTCTCTGTCGTCTGACGTTCGAAGCCGATCGCCGAGTCCTGGACTGCAACATGTCAAGTTGGCTGCTACGGGTTTCCGATATGAATATCGGCGGAGGTGTCGTTACTTGGGCGAGGGCAGGCGGCGAATAAGAGTGCGGCATTGGTATCGGTGGACCACCACTACTGACCCGATGATGATGATGCGACTCCATCAACTCCAGCTCGACTTCTCTCTGCAAGAGGAACAATGGAAAAAAATAAACAAAAAATTAATTAAAACAATTTCATTCGCTGCGCGTGGGACCGAGTTTCCCGAATCTTCAACAGTTACGCGCCTGCGTACTTTTGCTTTTCGTCGCATGATGTATATACTTTTTTTCGATCGGAAGAGGAGAACGTTTAATTCGCGCGCGTGATAAGCGCATGGAGTTGAAAATAGCACGTCCCGCGTTAATAGTGGGAGATTGATGTCGATACCTGCTGTGATAACTGGTGATGAGCGGTATAGTGAGTCGTGTGGACGGGTGGAGGTGGCGGATGGGCGTGCAGAGCAGCGACCGGTCCTCCTGCAGGAGCTGGATATCCCCTCGGAGCAGCGCCGACCAAACTGTGTCCCGGATGACCCGGATGAGCCGCAGAATAATGACTGTGATGATGATGATGGGCAACCTGGAGCAAAAAATAATTTTAAAAATTTCGATACTTGTACAACGTTGCAAAAATCAAGAATACAGTGTTTTTTATTACTATTTCTTGGAAAAAATCATGTATGTTAAGTACTTTTAATCGACGGTGGACCGGCCAGTATCGAACACGAAGATGTCCGTAACATTGTAAATATATTCGACATTCGACATTCGACATTTGACATTTGACATTTGACATTTGACATTCGACATTCGAACATTCGAATTGTTTGATCGAGGCTGAAATAGTATATTTGTATTCCGACATGAATTTCTGTATCCAATAGCAAACTGCGAGTAAAATAACTGGGAGAATTTCTGATCAATGACGATGAAATACGTCGAAAATAGTTCTTGAAATAATGAACATTTCCACAGCATTTTTTGGTACTTTAACAGCCTTCTTTTCGTTGCCTTCCGATGTATTCTCGGAAAACCCATGTGCCTATCGTGTTGTAAGAAGGAAAAAAATTAACAAGATAGGGCATTCGGTGGCCTTTCAGAGCCGTTTTTTCGTGACGTGGCGGACCGATAAAAAAGTGAAAAAAGCACGATGAAGGGACAATTTTTTTACCCAGCATTTTTTTTTCGTCGGATCGAAAACGTTTTCATAAATGCTCAAGAATAATACGTATCCAACAGCTGTTCTGTCCTAAACTCAAGTGGAACCGCCAATATTTCGAGATTTTGCTTGACACGATCTTTTTCTTTTTTAGAGAATTTGGTAGTCAATCGATAAACTGGCATTGTCGAAAAAATAACATAAATTACACGACGAGGTGAATGCGAGTCGAACGTTCCAACATGTCGAAAAGGAGAACAGGTGCCCGTATCCCCATGCATGGTGCATCGCTCTCCGTTGGTGTATCATACAGAATAAGAGGGGTTCAACCGCAGAGAGAACGAGTTTTTCTTTTCTCTCCTTTCCGAGTTCGCGCGAGCGCGCCCGGGGTGTACTCTGCACACGTGAATAGGAAACAGGTGTAAAGGGGGAGCGCGCTGAGCAACACAGAAGGCCGGTTAGGGCGCTACACCATCTCGTGTAACCGCCCTACCCTCATGATATCCACAAAGCGGTCGATGGCATCTGTCACACACACGCTCTGTCCTGCCACTGGCTTCCTCCTCCCTCCTCCTCCTCCCCCTCCTCTTCCTTATTCTCTGGACTCCTCTGGATGTGTGCGCAGAGAGAAGCTTCCATACGAATGCTAATGAGACGCTATAATCAAATGCCACGTTAATACACGCTTCCTCGATGGACGACGACGACGACGACGACGACGACGACGACAAGGCGTGTCCGGTCGGTATTTTTACGGCACGTCGGTGCGCGACTGACCAAAGGCAGGAAATACCAAAGGGCAAGGGAACAGAGAGTTCCGCGCTGTGAAACGAGTTTCTATCTTTTCTGTTGGAACTTTCAAGAATTAAGCCTTCATCGACAATAAATTTAGATAAAGGTTTAAGAGTTTCCCCCGCCGAGTATTCCGAGTCTTAATATAATGCGAGGAAGAGAAGCTCTATCCATAAAATATTGAAGTGTACGGCGTTTATCTGGATATTCTTGCAGGCTTTTTCTCGTCCGCCACTTTTCTCTACTCCTCGAACAATCCGTAGTTTCGGGGACTGGTAATTTCTGAAGTATGAAAAATTAAACTGGAAGAGAGAAATAAAAATAAGAGGTAAAAACGTGTATTCCTTTTACCTGGCATGAGTGAGCGAAGGCGTGAGCTCCCGGGGGTGTGTAAATCCCGTGAAGCTGACAGGGAATTCTGTAGCCGGTTGCCTGCGGATGCCACAGTGGTTCTCCGCTAACGGTTACGCCCAAGCCGGATACCCCGACCTGTCCGACCTCGACAACGACCGGTCCGTTAGCTCCTTGCGTCGGATGGTGGCCCGTACCGACCGGATGATGCGGGTGGGTCTGATGAGCGTTGTGAATGTTGTGATGAGGATTGTGCAAATTGTGGTGAGGATTGTGAAGGCTGTGATGAGAATTGTGAATATTGTGATGAGATCCGTGAAGGCTGTGATGAGAATTGTGGATAGTCGGATGTGAACTGTGCATTCCGGGTATGAACGGATAGGACAGCGCGAACGAGTCCGTGTAGCGAGGGTAACGATTTCTGATAGGCGGCGATCCTCGGGTCGACATGTGGTTGCGGGGTGATCGACGCTGCGGTGCCGGTGGCAATTCCCAGGGCGCCGGAGTCGTGTGCAACGGTGGCGTTGGGGCCGCCGGCGTTGGCTCCTGAACGTCCATGCCCGGCACTGCACCGTTGCGAGATATTCTACGACGTTTTCTCGACGGTGATTCGCTCTGCGAAAACACAGAAACAGAGGGAAAAAATCCCCGCAGTTCAGAACAAGATCATGAAACAAGTACAGTCGACCGTGTACGTTGATCGAAAGTTTGCAATGGCCTTATAGCGATCGCATATGTCGCGTTGCGATAACGACTCTATTTTTTTTTTATTTCTTTTTTACCCCATATGTAAATAGTATTTTTTTGAAATATATTTAAATATATTTAGTCAGTTTGATCCGAGGCTTTTAGGAAAATTTTCCGCCACGGACAGGTAGTTACGACTTTCTTTTTATCTTAACGAAAACCCCGAACGATACAACGTCTTACCTTCCTACCGTCGTCCTGACTAGGCTGCCTGTAGTACGGCGGGGATGGTTGTATCTGCACAGGACTCAGAGGTAACTGGTTCGTTGCTGTGGGGTGAAAATGAAACGAGAAATAAGATGATAATCCGATTATTATTCGTATCTCGTGACAGGGATAAAAGTGTATTCGAGCCATTAAAGTACCTTGAGAACTTCTACGGTACTCCATGTCGACGCCGCTTGCGCCGAGTCCCGGACTCAGATTTAACAGTGGTCCTCTCATCGTGTTTTCCTGTGAGATAATCATAACAATATTAATACGAGGCTAGTTGTACGGAATATTCAGATTCAAATTTGTGTCACACAAAGGATAAAAAAAAACCATACATCATTATGACATTTGACATGTAGCAGTTAGCAAAATTACGATTTTTTTGTGCTGCCTCATATGCTGAATATGCAATGTAATTCTTTGAGGCATCACTGTAATTAAAATGTATATTGTACATTTCGATGTACAGTAGAACCCCGTTTATCCGAGGTAATCTGAGGGAAAGCGTACGTCGAATAAGTGAAATCTCGGATAAAACGGATATCATACATACTCAGCGCGCAAACATTGCTGCTTTATCCGAGTTTTGCGTATTTTCCGAGCCTGGACCTCGGTTGACTCGGAGGACTCGGATCAGTTGGGTGCTCGAATAACGCGGAGCCTCGATTAGTCAAAGGTCGGATAAGCGAGGTTCTACTGTACAAAGATGTATTACTCTATTCGAGCTTCCGGCCCAAGCTAATATATATGAAATCAAGTATTAAGCCTAGAACTCATGTATGGGATATAAAAGTACCTCGGAGGATATGCAAACTGCGCTCCTAAACTAGAAATTAACATCGACTTGGGACGTCCGCGATAATTTTGTTTCATGATCTGGCGGTGTGCGGAGACTGGTAGTAGCCTCCGTTATTCGCTGACTGTCGCGCAGAACGGCAACCCAGCGCGCTTGGGGTACCAAAATACCCCAGTCAGGAGTTCCCGTTAATGTTTTATGTAAGTAATTTTTTTTTTAAGAAGTATCGAATGTCAGTTACTATTATATCATTTGGACGTATAGTCAGCATTTTTTTTTTTATAATTTTTTATAATAATTGTCGTTATCTTTAATTACCTACAGTGTTTCAAGAAAAATAAATGTTAAGACCTATCTAAAACCAATTTTGTTTGCGTTTTTGACGTTTTGCTGGTTTTTTTAAACTTTTTCCTATATTCAGATGTCCATTGCAAATACACTTTTCGAATGGAATACAATACTGCTATTTTTTCCTAGTAGCCTGATGTATAACCTGTAAAGTGGCATTTGATGTTTAAAAATCGGACCATTTTCTTGAACACTATAATTTTTTCACAGAACTGCGGTATTTGCCAATTTTCGTTACATTTTAAACTTTAAGGGGTCACCCTTAACGGACGAAAATTTAAGTTTAGGAGAATGAAAATCGTTTCACCCCCTGAACTTTAATAAAATCAAATTTGCCGCGTATCATTCTCATCCTTATGAAAAAAAACGGAGATATTGATGTGCAGCAAAACCGATTTATTGCTCACAGTACTCTTGTACATTAAACAAACACGAGGGGTACATATGTACCCCAGTCATGAGTTAAAAGGCAGAAAAAATTATACACGAGCTCTAGGGTTAATATTTTTAATGCGAAAGATAAAAAATCAACAACAAAAAAAATAGTGTAAATGTGATGTACATAAATATACTATCATACGTCTGAAAGGAATAATTTTGGGATCGCTTTTGATCGTACCGTTCGCCCGCTTCCGGTAATATGCAACCTGGGCCAGTTTAACCATTGTTTGCACGGCACTTCTCTTTGCCCATTGTGAAACGAGTTATTCAAAAATATCTCCGAGCGAGTTTGTTAAAATAGTGAAATTGTGTGTGTGTGTTTTTTTTTTCCTTTTTTTTATGAAATATATACTACATAATGTTTGCGTTAACGACATTTAAAACCGGACTCACTTGACCGCAAATGTTGATGTGAAGTGGCGGAGAGTTGGCAGGCGGTCCGGCCTGTTCCTGTGGAAAGTGCGGCGGCGGCCCCCTCGACTGTGGACTGTGCTGAGGGGTTGGCTTGTAACCGACGCTCGGTCCACCCACCGCACCGTGATAAGATACTTCTTTGCCAGCTGGACCCGATGACGTGCCAACACCGGGGCAGTCCCTGTATCGAAGAAAGAACACAAAAAAAAATATATAGTGATTTAAAAAGAAAAATACCCTATCTGTGCCTTAATCTGCGTACATCCCGGTAAAAATTAAATCTACCCCTACGCTAATAAATTCCTACTCTCTGTGAGGTTTCTCGCACATTTTTTTTCCGCTCATACAATTTTTTTTTTTTTTTTTTTTTTTTTTTCCAAACGCTCGCTCGTAGTCATACGAAACTGTTACGGAAAAAGAGGGACTCCGCGATAGCAGCGAGATAAAGAAAACCTTCGACTATCTCCGTTCCCCGGCTACGTGACCGTCCGGCGTGCCAGATCTCTTAGTTTAATTTTCGATAAGCTCGTGGGACACTTAGCGCGCTCGGCTCTTCAGCCCTATCTCGCTTCTCGTAGCCCGAGATAGTGCTATGTCTATATATGTACAATAAATTATGCGCTACGAATGCGGAACTGCCTTACAGCGCGCACACTCGAGAGCGTTTCTTCCAGTTCTGGGGACAAAAAAAAATTCCCAAAAAAAAAAAAAACTACAACATTATGAATATTCGAGGGTAAGCAAGAGAGGGTGGTTGGCAGAAAGTTTCGACGCGTCGTTCGGGCGATGCTCTCAAAGAGCCGCGTTCGTTGCTCGGATACTCCGAAATTTATAGAATTTTTTAACACACCACGGGAGAATAAGAATTGCGACTTTCAACCCTGGTCCAGGTGTAATCGTCGGTCTGGCAAAACATTGTAAAAAAAAAACAAAAACGAAAAAAAAAAAAATGCTCCAAAATTTTTACAATCCCCCTCGCGAGCGTAGGTCCAATTAAAATCGTCAAAGAAAGCGTCGATGTTTCCGAGCCTGAGCAGGAAAAAAAAAAATTGAGGCATCGGCACAACGTTCGCAATTGTGCAACATCAATCCGGCGGCCCCGAGGGTGAGAGAGAGAGAGAGACACGTGGAGCGAGCGTGTCCACGGAACACGCGAGACGGGAACCGCAATCAGTGCAGCGCTGCATCTGACGGATGTCTAACCAGTCTTCGTATTTGATCCCTGACGCAAAAGATCGATGATGCAAAAGCCATCGAAAAGCTATTCCGATTGACGAGAATAAAGAGCGGAGGACAAAAAAAAAAAAAAAAACGTTTCAATAGCGATCGAGAATAGTGCAAAGGCTGATAAACACAACAGGTCGATTGACGACGAGACGGAAATACAGGGCGAATGAGATATTATAGATAATAACATAGAAATGTAGAAACTCTGAGAAATCCAATCGCACATCAATAACGACAAGAACGAAAATAATGTTAATCAAAAAAAAAAAAAAAAAATCATACTCCAAAATGGAAAGTAAAAGAGCAAGGAAAAACGTTTGTACGTGGTACGCATGCCGAAACGAGATCTATATAACAATTATACGATCTAGTACAGTGGAACGTGTTGCATAGTTATAATACTGAGTAATAACGTGTGAACTGTGCACAATGTGAGAGAAGAAACGAGATGACTACTACATTTACTATAATGGTGGACTGTAATAACAACGATATATATAGTATATTATTGTGTGTAATAATAGGCGCGCAGCACAGTTATTAAAACAGACGCAAAAATTTGGAAAACAGAATTTTTTTTTTTTTTTTTTTTTTTTTTTTTTTTTTTTTTTTTTTTTATGGTTCGGAAAAATTACTATAGTGAATGCGAAGGATTGAAATTGATGGAAGACTGTTGAAAAAAAAAAAAAAAAAAAAATTGTAAATACCGGACTTGAAAATCTTGATGTTTTTATACAAAGACTGATACATTAAATGTCAATGTATAATTGTGATGAAAAATTAATATACTTTTACAGTGAAATTAAAGTAAAGTATTGGAATTAAATAACTTTTACAGTAAAATTAATGTAAATTATTTCTAAAGACTTTAATATACGGTACATCAATTTTTCATCACAATTGGACATAAAAAAAATGTAATACACCAGTGCATAAAGACTTTCAGTTTCCAGTACATTCAATTTCATAGGAATTTTTTTCTTTACAGTATACATTTCTGTGTGAGTGTGTTGTTTTGGGACTGCAGGAAAAATACGGCTTGGTGGTTCACCCACCGATTGATTATCGCTGTGTCGAAACCAAGAGGAAGATTGGACGAACAAAAGAAAGAAAAAAACAATATCTCTGTGAACAGAGTTCGACTGAGGAGTCGGCGAAGTTTTTACCGAGAGCGCACACAATCGGGAGATTCAACGCGTACGCGTACGATCGTATCGTTACAGCGAGGTGCATCTACGTTCGCTGTTAACGGTGCACCGAGCGAACACCCTGTACTCGTCGTTTAGCGTCGATTAGGGAGAAGCCTGCGTCGCGGTTGCGAGTGCAGCGCGGTGAAGCAACGGCAACGAAGAGCCTCGCAAGCTCGATATGTAAAATTTAAAGCTCGATGTCTCGTTGTGAAACCGGCTTCGAATCTTCAGAGTCCCTCTTGTCACGAAAAACCTCGTCCGATTGATACATTCTTTATTCACTGAAAAAGTAAAAAAAAAAAACAAAAAAACAAAAATTAATTCCACAAAAAATAATATACATAAAAATAAGCCGATTGTCATCGTCATCGTAAGTTTCATCTCAGTCGCTTCTTGGCGTATGAGCTATTTAGAGATTCGTCGTCGTCGTTGGCTCGACAATTTCCTCGCGCTTAGAGAGATAGTCTAGTGGTTCAAACACGTCATAAGTCAGACGCGAGTACTGCTGTACGTGTATACCTTGGGTATCGTTCTATGCTAGCGATTGTATACATATATATATACATGCTCTACTGCGGCACTTATCACGTCTATATCGCCTACGCGGACGTATCACTGGAACGACAAACTTTTCACGTATGTAGACTGTATTATGTACGTGCCTCGTATGTACCAGATTCGTATAGGAATCTATATACAGAGACTGTAGAAAATAGGGACACGACAAGGGGTTCAGATATCGATGCGGACAAAGCTTCGATATCTGCCCGAGCAGAAAGTAATGTCCTATAAGTCCCTGTAAGGCACTGCCCCAAGTTTCATTGGGCCCTGTTTATATGTGCAACGCATTTGCCCTACATAGGGCTGAACCTGGGAACCTGGTACGTATATTATAATAATACAACTATTAATCAAAAATAATATTGAGTTTAATATTAAAATACGTATGTTTTAATAATTAAAATATTAAAGCAATTTCAAGTAAGAAAAAAAAATGAATTCACAACGAAATTCATCTTTTTTTTTTTTTTTTTTCGATGATTGGACTTTGATGAGATTTGAACCTGTGCCCTACCTAACTATCTAATACCTAAAGATGAGCACGCTGTCACAACGTTATCGATGACATATGTATTTCTCCCGTTTTAATGACGCAATACCTTAATAGAGCATGATCCTTTGAAGTATACATTTCGATTGACTTGAAATTTTGTACCGGTGGATTTTTGGTATCGGTGTTTATGAATCTGAATCAAAATTTAGAAATGAAAAATGATGGATCAATTATGGCCGACCAAAATTCAAAGTCATTTGACTTGAATGAAACTCAGTAATCGGCTCTTTCAAGATCGCTGACGGAGAAGCTGAGGTCACAATTGAACACTTGAAAGTGGCGTGTGAAAATTCAAAAAATTTCTTCATGTGGATGGAACTCGCCACTGTAGGGTTTTTGACAAAATTTAGAAAAACATAATGGCGGATCAAAATATAGATATTTAGGTGCATTGATTATACAAATACGGGATTTTTTCCGACTATCATCAACGGTTATCATTCATCGAATATCTGTATCGATTGAAAAATTCAATACAAATTTCTTTGTGTTTCATAGTGTTGTTTAAAAGATACAGAAATTTGAGAAGGTAGCGTACATTCAAAGGGTTAAAAAGAACAATTGTAAAACACTTGTCACAGGTATTTAAACTGTACACATTATACGGGTATAAAATTAAGTAGGAAAAGTTAAGGTTTTCACCAAGAAAATAAATATATAGGGCTCTTAAACAGTGACATAGGGCAAACCATCTCCGGACACGCATTGTCCATAACTGGTAGGGTTCTGATTAGGGTAACATCAGGCTTAAGGTGGTCCTTTCGAATCTCCCTTTGCGAACTTTGGGGGTTCAATTTTTGTAACATTGTAGTTATAGTCCTTTTCAATATGATTACGAAGTTTCAAGATTGGTTGCCGAACAATTTATCGAAAAAGTTGATACAAAAAATAAGGTTTTATGCATGGACTCTTATGAAAACCTATCCAAGCTAACACTTCAGAACAAAAATTTAAGTGTATATACTGCATTTTTGCGCAATATGAAAGGTTCTACGGATTTCTTAGAAATTCAGAATTAAAAGTAAATTTTTTTTAAAGACCATTACCGATACTTCCAAGTGTAATTACCACTTAAATGAAGTAATTATTCTCAAAACAGCGCCGTTACTCGTTAAACCCGAGTCAAATGAACATTTATAATTTTTTATTTCTAATAAAATTGATTTTGTTTTGTATTACTAAATATCTACGACTTTTTCATTTGCACTGCGATTTATCGAATATGAATAAAAAAAATTCACGAAATTTTCGAGATAGTCGATCACTTGACGAGCATGCGTCGCAAGGACTATCTTAAGGAGAAGTGAAATATATCGCGGTCGGTAATAAAACCTGTAATGAACTTTTTTCTCAAGGGTGCTAATTTTTTTTTTTTTTTTTTTTTTGAAGGAAAAGCAAATTCGAGCCGAATGCACACGATAATTTTCCATCCGGTCCGAGATCATTTTTTTTGCAAAAAAAATTTTGTTGCAACACCATTGAATAAAGTTAATTTGTAAATTGCAACTATCATTCTCACACTCATTGCCCGGTCACGTGACTTTCACTTCACCTTAAGGGTTATGCAGACAGATTCTTCTACCTGTACCTTGTCAGGCCGTTACCAAGGACATCAGGTTTGCCAGATCTGACATCTCCCGGCCATACCTCGTAACAGTCTGGTAAGCTATCAAGTAGCCTCGCGTCAATTTCTGCTCGGGACGGTGCCCTACGTTCCTTCATTCTCCTCCCGTTCTCGGGGATGAAGGAGAAAACGTCTAGTCTATTTCGAGCCTCCGTGTCTGTTAGAACTAGTTAAATAATTCTCTTTGAGACACCGCGGAGGAGGGGGCGGGGTTGATACGGAAAAACCCGAATTGAAGGGTGGCTGTCTAGGGATTTGTTGCGTCCGGCTCTTCCGGGCCCTCGACCTCCTTGGCTGCGAGAAAAGAGAAGAAACAAGGGTAAACGAACGGCAATCCAAGGGGAAAGATTCCACGTCCTTCGCGCTTTATGCAACTAGCGGACTTGAAGCAAAATTTAAGCGTAGTAAACTCTCCATATACGCAAATGAAATTTTCTTCAATTTTATCCGCGGCAGCATGAGACATGGTGCAATGAAAGTGTGTCGTCTGTCGCGGCGGTGAAAAAAATTACAAGTGTTCTCTAATGATTTTTCAAGACCATGGGCTTAATAGGTAAACTTCATTTTTCATTTGTTACTTTGAAGACGAATTTTCAAATGAAACAATTTAAAAAAATAATTAAGAAAAAATGAAAAAAAAAAACACAAATGCGCGTATTTTCATACACAATTACCTACAGGAATCAAATGCCACACTCTTCTAGCCTTACGGCAATGTGAAATCCCTTCCGCGGTAATAAAGACGTCTCCAATGTTCTTAAATCTACCGCGTTTCATGTATTTACATTATTCTACCGACGCTTGATATTTCTTCTCTTTCCTTACGTTCTTTTATCCCCCGAGAAACGAGGTAGATAATAAAAAAAAAAAAAAAAGGAAACATAGACGCGTTTCGGGTATCCTACTATCAGGTACTATCCCACTATACGGTATACACACTAGTCCTGGTTAGTAGTACACTATATAGTTATAGCATAGAAGAATACCCATTGTGGAAGCGCGGCGAGGGGCCTTGCTGCCGATAAGGATACTCCTTGTACTGCTGCTGGTTGATCTGCACACCGGGATGAGGATGCTGAGGATGTTGGGGCCCGCTGTGTGGATGCCATCCACCGCGATTGTGTGACGAGGGTGCAGATCTGCCGTGCGGACCTCCCGGCCCACCGGAGCCCGGTCCCGAGCCGACGACGGCCCTGTAACGTCCCTGCATTCCCATTCGATGCTGCTGATGGCCGCCCGTTCCGTTCATCGTCGACGCCGCCGTCGTCACAGCCGTTACGCTGTTCTGCCTCTGAGCGTTGTTATTGTTGTTGTTGTTGTTGTTGTTGTTATTGTTGTTCTGCAGCTGATCCGCTCTGTCGCCGTTACTGTCGCCACTGCCGCGTCTCCGTCCCGGCGTCGTTACTTTCTCGATGCTATCGCTGTCGACGAAGCCAGCGCGATTGGCACCGCCGCCGACGTTGTTCGACGCTTCCCACTCGTTCGTTACGATCCGACGTCGCAGCAGCGCCTGCTCAACCTCACCACCACCGGCGGCGGCAGCTGCCGCGGCAGCGGCAGCAGCGGCAACGCTGAGACCACGACGGTGCTCGGCCACCTCCGACGATTCTCGTACTTGATCGGAGCTCGGCTTACCCCACGGGGGGGGCGTCGAGCGTCCTGCGACTCCAGCGCCTCCTCGAGGACTCGATCCCTCGACTACTATACCCGACGGCGGACTCTCGTATTCCGTCGTCAACGTCGGATACCTGAACGCATTTATATACATGTCCACGGTTTCACTATCTTTTTCATTTCTTCTTTTTTTTTTTTTTTTTTTTAATATTTTAAATATTTGTTTGAGAGCAACGAAAAAAGACTCGGGTAACGGGATTCTTTTTTAGGTCATGGAAATCTAATACTAGAGAACATCCGAAGCGTTGGACACAGACACGTACGGTTATATTGGGTTATAGGTTAGAGTGTCGCGAGGTAAAGCGCACAAAAGCGAGTGGTACGGGAAGAAGGCGAGCTTAATAGAGAGATAGAGGCGGAGGAAGTAATCGGGCGTAGAGCGAAAGAAATAAGATGATACAAGCATGCTGTGTGAGCAAAAAAAAAACATTACGACTTCTTGTTATGACTACGGAGAATGCACGTTTGTCTTCTATGTAAATCGATGAAATCTCCCAAATTTTTATATTAATATATATTATATAAAATATTGTATATATATAATCTTATGATAATTTTGTATGTCGGGTTATATTTAATTTTTTTTTAATAGAATAATTAATTTTTTTAAATTTTTCTGTTAAAAAAAATATGCTTCGGACTGAGTTCGAGTTTCGTGCGATCTCGACTCGCAGCGGGATCGAAATTGTGGTATTTTCTCGACGAGTCCGATCTCTCGTCCGGTCGATTCTCTCATGCACGGAACCTCAAGGGCTCTCTCACAGAGGTTCGAGAGGACGAGGAGGCCGGCCGTTAATGCACGGACGGCCACAGAGAATCGGGCTCGAAAAGTGAGGACGTTCCGAGAGCCGAGAGCCGACAGACCGACGGCGTCGGCCGAAATCCGAGGAAACGATTAAGTGGACCGGAATCCAGGCCCCGTTGCTTTGGGCCCGGCGGCGCGTCAGCGTCCTCCGGACAGCGTACACGCCAACCGGGCGCACGATCGACACTGAAGCGGATGTTACCAGTCATTGACGATCTTTTTTCTTTCTCCGTTTTTCTCACCATCTCGTCGTTAAAAGATACATAAAATACATCAAAAATTTTACGCACTTGTCAATCAAAAAGTTTCAACGATGACTACATTTTCTTTAGTGCCTAAAAAAAAATGGCATCTTTAATCCGATTAATATTGGCATAGAAACTGTTAATGTGAATATATATATATATATATATATATATATATATATATATATATATATATATATATATTCGTTTATAAAGAGTTGTGTCGATTTCTTCATTTAACGACAAATGACATTTCTGAAAAAATTCAAGCTTCGCGGTAGAAAAAAAAATCTCGTATAGTAATTCCGATAATTAAGACATGCAAACTAGATTATTATTTTGCTCCACCTAATATGTTTAAAAGGCCCCGGACGGTGTGACAAATGATCAACTCATTACACATTTTTAAACTTTAAGTCGTAATTTTCTTGTTCTCGGCTTAACGTGTCGATATCTGGGACATCCATCTTATTGTGTATATGAAAGCTAATAGCATATAATTATACATAGACACGTACATAGGCAGTTTCGTGCCGGCAGTGTGTATACGACTCGGAGAGCCGTCCCCGGGGTAGGGATAAGGCGAACCAGGAGAGCCCACAACGATGCGCATCGCGACGTAGAGCACGTCGCGAGCGCGGAGCAGCCGCTGTTGGCCTGCCCGTTGCCCGGCAGGATAGAAACCCGTTTACCTTTAAACTTGTGCAGGCGGCAGCCGAGTCCAGCGTGTTGCGGAGAAGGCGTGCGCGCGCGCGTTTCCCACCGCCTGGCACTCTCTGGGCTCCTCCGTCCGAGCCAACCCTCCTCGGCCGTGGCAAAAGCAAATACTGAAAGCTGCAGCCGTGCGAAACCCGCTCGCGTATAGCGGGAATATACCGCTTGGTTCTTTTATTATTTTTTTTTTTTTTTTTTTCATTCGCTTTTTTATTTATAAATTCATACACACAAACATACTGCATAGACGCTTCATAGATACAAGTGTGTGTGTGTGTGTGTGCGGGAGAGATTAATTTTGTGAGAAGGTGGCCTTTCTAGAAGCCCCGCAGGAGTCGAACGGGAAGTTAAGTGAAAATTGCGAGTCGGATCTCTCCGGTTTCTTCATTCCCGTCGTCTTTTATGAATTTTTCAAACATTTTTAACTCTTCAAATGTCATCCCTTCACCGAGTTACGATGAAACGCGAGTCGGAGTTCAACTATCTCGGAAGTTTCGACGAATTTCATTATGTAGCGATATTGGATAAGATTTTGACGACGAAAGGACGAGGACGACTTGTACCGAGGAGGACTTTGTACGAGGAAGTGTGTCTGGATCGATTCGAGAGCGCAGCGGACGTATCTCGGAACGTCTGGATAACTCGGCGAAAGAAACGGAGAGAGGCTCCGCTGTTCCCGAGGACGGGTCAGCAGGTAAACCCACGTCCGTTCGGCGCCGCCTCAGTCTGCTGCCACGCCGCCTCACGGATTTATTTCTTATTCGTGAGATCCCCTTTTGCTCGACAGGTATAAATGCATTATGGTATATATAGCTTCGTCCGAGTATTCCTCTACCGGGAGAGACGAAAATCGAAAGGACCACGTGTCCATGTTACGAATAATACACACAAAACACACATCTCACCTTGAACTTTGCCTGCCTGCGCCCGGTCAGACGGGAACGCGTTCGGGCTCGAACACAACACGTCAACTATCGATCTCCCGATACCCACTACGGAGTATCTCGATTCTTCGAATTTATAACGATTTTCTATAATACATATACATGTACATATACATATATATGTACATATATATGTAAATATACATATACATGTACATATATATATTTACATCTATATGTAAATATATGTATATATGAAATGCATTGTTGAACACTTGTAAATCTACAATCGCAGTGGCTCTTTGTAATCAACGTTGTAAATTTAGAGATTACTACGAATTCTCATTGATCGACACTTGTCACAGAAAAAGTTACAATTTCTGGCGTCTAAATATTTTTTATCGCAACACCTTCGGGTCTCTTTACAACGTCATCATTAAAAAATGTTTGAAAAAAGCATTTTATCAATTTGAGAAATATTCGGAATATAATTTATCAGTCTTTATGATTTTTCTTTTTTGCATTTTCGATAACAAGAAAACAGTCGACATACATTGTAACGGCGAAAGAAGATTCTGTTAAAAAATTAATGGAATTTTTCTACTCTCAGAAATGCATAGTTATCGACACATTGTAACAGTTTTCAACAGAACTCCAACGATTTTGAAGAAAAAAAAAAAAAAAAAATAGGTATCAGTCTTTACTTTACTCTCAACGATAGAATGTGTTAAAACTCGACACTAATCACCGAAGCGTTAATAGACGAGTGGTTTAAGATAGTACATGCACATTAGCCAGTCAAATGAGAGTTGTATTAGGAAAATTTATATCACTATGTAAGTGTATGACACTACCTGATAGCGTTATTTGCAAACTGTTAAATATTAAGACAGAATGAATTTTGGCTCACACAGTTTGACCATGAGAAAAATTTCACACGTGAACATAACCGACAAGATATGTGTTTTTAACAAAAAAGTTTATCGTTACAATTTCACGATCGATAATCAATTTTCACATTATTGATTCTTGCACAAATTTGACGTATTTCTATATGCTTGCCGGTTACCGGTTCAACCTAACGGCTTGGCACGGCTAATAAATCAGTGGTCTCGAAATCATAGTGTCGCCCCATATTGGTACAGAGTGAAACCACCGTTGGCAGCCTAATAGCCGATATTAATCAAAGCGTTATCATTTAAACATTCGGCAACCTCGATATTTTAGAATATCACTTTAATCCTCGAAATCTTTCGGATTATATTACGTTTATTGTTCTTATATGCGCTAATCGCCAAGTACAAATTCAACAACAAAAGCACGATCGTGACCCAACAAGAAACCATGCTAAATCAGTCGACTTTAGATATTTATTTAGCGTAAATATCGGTCATTTAGCCGGTAACCTTGGTTGAATTGTACAGACACGATGTATGCCCAGTTTGTAACACAAAAGAAAGAATTGCATTGTAACTAATAATGGTCTTCGTGCTCGTGACCCTTAAGTTAAATTGTTTTTTTCTTTTTCTTTTCAAAAAAGCATAATCTGAGCGGACGACTAAAATGAAATTCGGCTCTTTTCGAGCATGCAAGAGAGAAGAGCAGGTCCAATCAAATTGGTGGAAGAAGAAGAAGAAGAGAGAAGAGAGCAGGTTCGAGTCGCGGGGTATCTTCTCGTTCGCCGAAGGGATTCCCTCAGTCCGATGGAAAGCTGGCTCACTCGGCGCACGAAACGAAAGACGAAATTTAGGCATACGAGGGAGGGTGCTTGTGGCACGGCGAGACCGAATGCGAGAGAAAAAGATGCAACACACTCTCCCCCCCCCCCTCACTCCGCCCCTACTCGCCGGGAAATAATGATGGACATTATGTTAGACAGGTCGGACCCGGTGGGTTCGTGGAGCGACGGAGCAACGGCAAGGGATACGGGAGAGAGAACCGAGCAACACACCGCGGGTTATTGGGCGTACGAGGCGGCATCGCACTAGCGCCCACTACGCTTCCCTTTCGCCGCTCGCTTCGCTGCCGCTATACCACGTGTATAACAATGCTCGACTACAGGTATCATCCCTCTTCCGCTCGTCAAAAAAAAAGATTTTTATGGACTGTATATATACATATATGTTATATATTAGGATGTGTCAAAAAAAATTCATTTTTTTTTTTTAATTTTCCTCCCATCTTCTTAAACTACAGATTTCAATCTCAAATTGAACCTTGCGAAAGGCGGTGCCTAGAAAAATAAATCCTAAGAGGTGCCGAATTCGAAGTTTGTACCCAAAAATGCGGCACCTCTCAAACTTAATTGTCAGTGACTTTCGCCTTTCGCTGGATTTTTTTCATCGATGAAAAAATGTAGTTCTACGGGGTGGGACGTTAACTTTTTGTCTTTTTTTTTAAAATAAACACAAAAGATTTCGATTTTTTAATTCGTATACAGAAAACTAAAAATGACCAGTAGGGTGAATTTGTTGAAAAAAATTCTTCCCACCCTCCAAAAGTATATATTTTCATCTAAAAAAAAACACCTCCCGAAAGGTGGTCGTTGAAAATTACGTTTAAAAGGTGCCGCATTTTTTTTGGGTACAAACGTCGAATGCGGCGCCACTTAGGATTTTTTGCTAGGAACCGCTTTTAGCGAGGTTCAATTTTTAATCGAATTCTATACTTTAAAAGGGTGGGACCAACATTTTTAAAAAATGTCCTTTTTGAGAAACACCCTATTATATATATGTTATGTTATATATATATATATATATAACATAACATATATATATATATATATATATATATATATATATATATATAACATATATATATATATATATATATATATATATATATATATATATATATATATATATATATATATATATACATATATTGTCCATAAAATCAATATATATTAAATATATATATATAATTATACATCGATCCTCCAGACGGTAACAAAAACTGGGGCGAAATAATGACAATGGCAGAAATATTAACGACAATAAGGTTTGCAAAATAGGATCGAGCAAGAGTCGTGTAGGACTCGGGGAGCTCGTACAGTAGGAGTGAAATCGACGCGAAATTTTCACCTGCTGCTGCTGCTGGTCCGAGAACGGCACCGTATCTCTGCTTCGTAGTTGTATATAGTGTACAACAGCTACGTAAAGCAATTTATATCGTACAATGCATAGGCGGCGCTGAGCTTTCGGTTGCGTTATCAGTGAAATCGTCTTGACGCGGTTGGGTACGTCCGGTTCTGGACAACGTTCTCTCAGTGGGAAATGCAGAGAGGAAGCGCGAGGGTTGTACACAAACGAGAGAGACGGCGAATGAGAGAGATTGAAGGGGGAAGACTTATTTTATTTTATTCACGGCGGGTCAAAGAGCAGAAAATATCGTGAGGTTCAACGAAAGGTTTCGAGGGTCAGATCGGATGTGGAAATAGTAAAGTCTCGTGTATATTGTGTAACCATTAAATTTATGCAGAAAGATCATTCCGATAATAGATATCGTCTGCGAGAAAGGAAAACAAATGCAAGTTCGATGTACCGGTCATTGATTGACACAAACGCGTGCAGTAAGATCGTTTGACTTAAGGATCATGAAAATTGTCAATGGAAATATAGCTTCACCTTAAAATGCGATTTTAATTAACACGTAGAGGGAATACAAACGGTGAAAAACAAGATTTTCGCATAGCTTCCGCTTGTAAAATACTTTTGTGTATAAATTTGTGTATTCATTTTTTTGTGTGAAAGCGTCTATGAAAAATGTTTTTCGGTAATTATTTGACTTTCTAGTAGAGGAAGCTTTGTCAGTGAGACAAAATAATCGCGCTTAAATTTCCCAATTTTCAATCGTTCCAACGTTTCAACGCTTTATCGATCAAAAGATGTATTTTATTTTAACATCTGGGACGTTGCCCTATTTCTTTTTTCCCAAAATTCATAAAAAGTATCCACAAATAATTCGACGTGTATATAAACCAGAGCTGGGCAGTATTTAAAATACTTGATGTATTTTAAGTATTTAAAATACATATTTTAAGTACTCAAATACTTTTTGGTATTTTAAGTACTTTTCAAAATACAAAATACTTTTGGTTTTCTTGGCTGTACGGTAGGCCGAACGGGATGGATGGACGGAATGGATGATGGACAAGGATGATGGGCGAGCGTAACCTAGCCGGCTCTGCCGTCCAAAATCCACCATGTCCCACCATGTCCAGGCATGCCGTATTGATTTTTAAAAAGTATTTAAAAAAGTACTTATAAATACAATGTATTTAAAATACAAAAAGTATTTTATATTTTAAATACTTATAGTATTTTGTATTTTGTATTATAAGTACTTTCGAGTATTTTGCCCAGCTCTGATATAGACATTCAACCCGAGTGCCCAAAATTTTCGACAGTTAAGACCTTAACGTCTCTTTTGGCATCGACACACACCCGGATATGTCTTCAAAACGAAATACTTTAATCTTTTGGAACAATCAGAATACATTTAAAAAAAAAAAATACCAAAACCATGTAAACAAAGGTTCTCGGAAAGCAAAATTAATTTTTCTGTCGATGTTCCCTTAAACTATCAGATTTTCGGAATCCAGGTCCTAAAATTTTGTCAAATGATTAAACTACATTTTTCATAATTTCTTATCGTTCCAAGGATATTCAGTGAGATTCATTGAGAACAGAAAAAAAAAAACAGTGCTCTATTCAAAGTGTCATTCCCATAAATCGCGAGTCGTACAGATGACATCGATGAATTTGCTACGTGAGTGTGTGCATAGAAAAAGTTGCGTCAAGAAACAAGACAGATACCGGGTCGAGCACGAGAAACAAGAGTCGCGAAGAAGGCCTGTGTGCATCGAAGCTTGCCTCGTAGCCGCGCACTTTTAGTACACAAGAGAGCCAACAGCATACACTTAATACCGAACCAGTCTCCCGACTGTTCGCTAGCCGAAGAATTCTTTGCGCAATTTGCTTTTAAGAACACACCGGCAAAACGTTTCGCGAAACTCCTCATTACCCAAAACCACTGCATCACGAATTTCATTCGTGCGTCAGCTGGCAACGCGACTCGTCCCACCGAATTGCCCCGCAACGAAAATTATTTCAGAGCCGGCGAGTGTAGTGGACAAAAAAGACCTGAAAGTCAGCAATGACAAATAAGTACAAACAATTATGAACCCGACAACTGGCAATGACTACCTAACAAAATACAGCGCAATAAAAACGTAGCTCGTAGATAATTCCAACCTATAAATACGACCTGTAAGTCCAACCTATAAATACGACAATTAAAACCTTTCATTTATGGGACAACAGGTAGAAAAAAAATTTATATTGCACCCTATATAAATTCACCGCGGTATATTGAATTCACTCCGAGCCTTCTCGTCTGCTTTTTTTTTTTTTTTTTTTTTTTTTTTTTTTTTTTTTTTTGTAACGAAAAAGTAGAAGAAAATATCACGAACAAAATAAACAGAATTTTTGGAATTTAGTACAATAATTTAAATCAACGTTTCTTGTTAGCACTTTTGAACTTCCTGGCTCCAGCGCTCGTGACGCGGCGGAAAGTCATTGAACCTTTACTCAGGGTTGACCCACAGGCTTTTCGAAGAGAATATCTCTGAATGGTTTGTTTTTTTTCCCTCATTGGAGTGATTTCAGAAGAATATAGAGGCAGCGCTGTACTGTAACACCAATTTTTATGTTGGCTACTTGAATGTGAGTCTGTATGCGGACCAAACGAACTTTTATCCGAATTTTCTAAAATTTCTTTTCCATGCCTTGATAATTTTTTACTATTTTCAAAATAATTGCTTCCTCATAGCCTTCATGAAAATAGTAATTTACGATACTTTTTTCGTATGAGTTATCGTACTGAATTTTATTTCGCAAGGTGCGAAAATGGGGGTTTTACGGACCTCAAACGGCGGCGGCTGATGCCCGCAGGTTTTATCCTCTGCATTATTGTTGCTCCTGCATTATATCATTTATTTGCGCTATGTTTCATTTCTCTGCTTTATTTCCATATTTCTTGTGTTATTTCTTATTATTTCTTTATTTCATTGTATTATTCTCATATTTTGGTACTTCTTTATATTATCTTATTATTCCTTTATATTATCGTTATATTTTATTGTATTATTTTTATATTTCATATTTTATTATGGCTTATTGTTTGTTCTGGGCAATTTCTGTACTGTGTGGCACGTTGTTCTTAGGGGGCTTAAGGGGGCCCTAGAACACGAAATAAACTATTCTATTCTATTCTAAAACCCCCGTATGTGAAGCGTGCGTAAAACTGCCCTTTTCGCACAGTGACAACGGCTCGAGCTTTCAAGCTCAAGTTTCTAAAGTAGGTAGAGGGGACAATCCTCAATGTTTGGTTATATTTTTTTTTAACCAAATGCTAACAACATACAAATTTTATGCGGTTTTGAAGTTTGCTACAAAAATTCTGTGCGCACTATTATAATTTTTAAGCTATAGGGCTAAACAGTTGAACACAAATGGACTATTATCGTGCGATCGTCCCTACCTAATTTGACGAAGATCGATCGAACCATTTAAATTTTACGAGGTTAAGAATTTTACGAAAAATTAGTATTTTCATTCTGACACGAGTTTCCTTATCAAATATTGAGCTCAGAGTAAAATAAACGAGTAAATAAATCAGACATGGCCACGAAATGAAGAATAACTACAATTTTTATAGGAAATCGTTGTACCAAATATTACCAAAACGACAGATTTTTGTATTTTCAAACGCGATTATTTCCTTTTACCGTCAAATCTTCCTCTATAAGTGTTTTTTCCGCATTTAAGCTAAAGTGTCAATGATCGGATGGGAAAATTCGAAAAGCGATACCAAAACTACATTTTATGCGTAGAAGACGAGTTTCGGTCAGATCCGAAGACTTTTCGAAAAGTTATTATTTTCCAATGGAACAGATCTGCCGACAGACATGCAAAACATGTTTCCAGACCACGATCTCGTAATCCAATTTTTTTGAGGATTACCATACTTTCTCTCCGTACATACTCCGTAGGTCCGTTAAGCTGGCGAACCGAAAATTAGCTAGCGTAATTTAATACATACCAAAGTTAGGTGCTTTTTAGGTGCAAATTAGGTGCCGAATTAAAAAATTAGGTGCTCTTTTGGTTTTGCTGGAAAATGATTTTTTTTGCGGACCGCTGGCTTAACGTGAAGCTAGCGGTCCTATAATTTTTTTAAATTAGAAGAAAAATTAGCGTCACATAAAAATAAGGTGCTCTTTAAGTGCTTTCGATATGTGCCAGACTTGAATTTGTTGCTTCATTCTAGCGTCGAAAAAAACTAACTTTCATTTGAAACAAAGCTAGTCATTATCGCTTTTAAAAAAATTGGTCTTTTCGCCGTTAGAATAAAGCACCAAATTCAAGCGTGACATATATCGGCAGCACCTAATAAGCACCTAACTTTGGCAGGTAGTTAAATTTTTTTAGAATTTATTGCGCTAAGATTTCCGTTATCTGCACGTCACGCTAGCGGTCCCTGGTGAAATTATTTTTTTCGAGAATTGACAAAATCTTATAACTTACTCGATTCGTCAAAGGTAATAACGATCAGCGCACAAAAGTTACAATATCATTATGCCCTCTAACAAAAAGGGTGAGTTATAAACTTTTTTCGCTTCTAGACAGAAAATTATTTCGCCGGGGACCGTTAGCGTGACGTGCAGATAACGGAAAACTTGGCGAAATAAATTCAAAAAAATCTTATCTACGTGCCAAAGTTAGGTGCTTATTAGGTGCTGCCGATATATGCTAAGCTTGATTTTGGTGCTTCATTCTTGCAGCGAAAAAACTAACTTTTTTAAAGGCTATCATGGCTAGCTTTGTTTCGAAACACAATTGGGTTTCTTCGCCGCTAGAATAAAGCACCAAATTCAAGCTTGGCATATATCGGCAGCACCTAATAAGCACCTAACTTTGGCAGGTAGTTAAATTTTTTTAGAATTTATTGCGCTAAGTTTTCCGTTATCTGCACGTCACGCTAGCGGTCCCTGGTGAAACAATTTTTTTTCTTGAACCGAAAGAAGGTTATAACTCATCCTTTTTGTCAGAGGGCACAACGATATTGTACCTTTTGTACGCTGATTGTTACGACCTTTGCCGAACCGGTTAAGTTATAAGATTATTTTGGTTCTCGAAAAAAATAATTTCACCAGGGACCGCTTAGGTGGACGTGCAGATAACGGAAAACTTAGCGCAATAGATTCTAAAAAAATTTAACTACCTGCCAAAGTTAGGTGCTTATTAGGTGCTGCCGATATATGTCACGCTTGAATTTGGTGCTTTATTCTAGCGGCGAAAAGACCAATTTTTTTTAAAAGCGATAATGACTAGCTTTGTTTCAAATGAAAGTTAGTTTTTTTTCGACGCTAGAATGAAGCAACAAATTCAAGTCTGGCATATATCGAAAGCACTTAAAGAGCACCTTATTTTTATGTGACGCTAATTTTTCTTCTAATTTAAAAAAATTATAGGACCGCTAGCTTCACGTTAAGCCAGCGGTCCTCAAAAAAAAATCATTTTCCGGCAAAACCAAAAGAGCACCTAATTTTTTAATTCGGCACCTAATTTGCACCTAAAAAGCACCTAACTTTGGTATGTATTAAATTACGCTAGCTAATTTTCGGTTCGCCAGCTTAACGGACCTATACTCCGTATGGGCTGAGAAAGTAGGAATAAATAAAATACGGGCTAAGCAGAGAACAATTCGCGTGAATTAATTCTATCCGCCCGCATGGCTGACTTGCATTAAAATGCTAAAATGCTGCACGTCAATTCTCAAAAATATATATATATATATATATATATATATATAAATAAATTTGTCGGATCGTCATTGGACGGTTGGTTATGGGGGCGAGGTTTTACAACTGGGCGAGGGTCGCTGCGGATCGGCAGGGGCGACGAGGATACCCAATACATGGTATTGGTTGAGTCTAGAGAAGGAAGGGACCGAAGAGGAGCCCCGATGAAGAGCCCGTACCGTTTCTGGGTGGGCGCAATGCACTCTTCTTCGTTCGCCTTCTCTCCTCGGGCTCTCTTTCGAAAACGCGAAGCATGTGCTGTACACGACCGAGCCACGGAGAGAGAGAGTTTGCCTGCCCAGGTGGGGCGAAGCATGAACAACGAAGCGGCGGTGGGAGAGAGGAAGAGAGCCGTAGTGTCTTTGTCCCGCGCGCACCACCTGCCCTCGACGACCTCACGAACACGGTGTGTTCTTTTCTGCCCACCACCGTTCACGTGCAGAGCTCCCAACAACTGCAACGAAGAGAAGCTTTTCCTTCGTTGCTGGGCAACGTTCGGCCCAAGAATTTTCTCCCCTTCGTTCGCCCAGTTCGGTTCGCTCTCGTCAAGTCGACACACACACGTTTCTCCCACGTTTCGTCGAAAGTCAGGAATTAAACAACAACAACAAAAATCCCGAAGGTCCGAATCAATATTTTGCCGATAGACAAATTTCTTCGAATACGTGACCTAGCTCTTCTATTTAGGATTTTTATTCTCTCGTCCCATACAAAGTATACAATGGGGGTGGCCACTGTCAGATAAAACCTGGAAATGTCAGGACATTTTTTAAGTTTCAGGGAAATCAAAGAAATGTCAGGGAACTAAATATTAGTCAAGGAAAATATGAAATATCAAATCGAGAAAAAAGTGTATGGGCGAACATTTTTTTTTTTTTTTTTTTGCGCAATGCTGAAGAAAAAATTATGGACGGATTTTTTTTTTTTTTTTTTTTTTTTTTTTTTTTTTTTTTTTTTTTTTTTTTAGGTAAAAAACTTATATTGAAAATCCGCGATCACGATTACAAATTCATTATAACTATTAATAATCGGGCATTCTAACCACCGTTGAATCGGCGAATATAGATAACCTCGCTCAGGCACTCGAGCTTAAAGAACTCGAAAAAAAAATGCAAAACAAGAAGAAGCTTTTCTCAATGAAAAAATTACAGCGTTGAAGGAAGCAACATAATTCTTATGTTATCTTGTTTATGCCTTCCAAAGATACAATTTAATTTAAAAAATACCAAAGAATAAATAAAAATAAACGTATGTAATGTTCCTACCATATTAGTTTTTTCACAATTATGAATAGTTCGTCAGGGAAATTTTCGATAATATCAGGGAAATGTAGGGCAATTTTTTCCGAATTAGCGGCCACCCTGATATAAAAAGGAAGTGCTATTGTAAGGGGAAAAAATTAGACTAAGATTATGGTCTAGAAACATGTTCTGCGTGACAGAGAATATTTAAAAAAAAACACATTTTTCTATGTCTGTCCGTCTGTCCGTCCGAAAACATAAGTTTTCCGAAGACTTTGAATCGAAGCGAAACTTGCCGTGTCTTTTACATATAAAATGTAGTTGATATCGAATGTCCAATAAAATAAGTAATAAAAATGGTCGAAAACAGTTTTAAAAAATAGTACAAAAATTGTGATAACGGTATGTTTCGTCCGTAGCAACCTGGCACTCAGGTAGCCAGCAAAAAAAAATATTGTTACGGTAGAGGGGTGTCTCCGTTATATTATGAAGACATCCGAATCAGGTACAAAACAAAAATCATCGGTTGTAAAAAATGTGCATCGAGTGAAAACATGGATCCGGTTTTAGAAACAAAATTCACGGAGTCTCAAGTTGCTTAAGTAAATCCTGTCGGGAAAATGAACAGAAATAGTTCTCTGAATATCAAGTTTTCAGAGAATTCTGCAATCTACACGAATATATAAATATATTTATTCAAATACGTTATATTCACAGATATATTTGATATCTACAGAAATATAGCGGTAGGACACAATTTTGAAGTCTGCAAACCGTGAGTCACCTTCGAAGGGGAAAATTAATGGGTAATACCTGCGCAGTGACGAGTCAGCGTGTTTCCTGTTGGAGTCGGGGTTAGCAATCTTATCGTCCGTTATAGTTTCGCGGAACGTAAATGAAAATGAGCACGGTTAATGATAAAAAAAAAAAAAATGTTCAATCTACATGAGCGCGAGTTTCGATATGCAAGCTCTATTATCTCGTTCATGATCGTTAATGCATTAATGCAGCGAGTATTCCCCGGTTATTAGATATTACTAATTACATGGCCTTGGGACGATGGTGGTCTAACGAGAGTTTCTGAATTGCGCTGGAGGGCGCATTAAGAGGCTGGACAGCGAGCTTAGAGTTCACTACCCCTTATCCGTTCTCTGATCCGGAGGGTGCGTAATCGTTCGCTTCTCGAAGTTGTCGATGCTCTACCTCCTCTAAACCGTACGTCGACTGTGTCGCTGCGTAAACCGACGTATATTCTGTATATGTCTGTGACCGATAAGGCTCGGCCTCGTGCGTTCCAGTAACATCAATATCTCCTCCGTTCTCTATAAGCTTCGTCTTGTTTCTTATTTGGCATTAAAAGCCTCACTTCTGAGTCTCCTCTCATCAAATAATAACAGCAACAACAACAATAATAATAATAATGAAAACTCCGTATTAGTACCATCTATTTTCATGTTTTCCAGTTGGGACAATTATAGCCATTGCGTCGTTATAATTCTCAGTATTATTATTATCTGCCTCCATCGAATAACAATCTCCAACGGATTACTATTTTAAAGGATAACGAAGGTGACCCCTGCACAGCTGCGGCCGCTGCCTGCCGCTAGGTACGATGGTGGTGGTTGAGAAGGACGGTCCAGCCAGGGCGAAAACCTGCCGAGGGGCATTTCCGTCGTGCGTTACAAGAGGCGATAGAGAGAGAGAGAGAGAGAGCAAAAGAGGAACGACGTTGAAGCGTGGAGTAACGAGAACGAGGGACGGAGAGCCAGGAGCGAGAGCAGCGGGTGTACCGAACCGCCCGTACCGTAGGGCGTATCGATTCGGACTAAACATTCTCGGCCGTACGGAGAGAGAGTGCCTTGGCGGAAGCCTTCGGCCTCTGCCAAGGAGAATGAAAAATAAAAAAAAAACCGTACACAAGCAACATTTTAATCGTCGAATAATAAGGAAGAAGGACGATAAGATCGGTTTAATGCGTCGTCGCTGCACGATTTGTGTACCGCACGGAGAGTTCGGTACACGCATTTCTGTCTTATCGGCAACGGGATTTGCGTCTCGGGGCCCCCGTCAAAGCCCCCCTTTCTGCTATCTCAGGGGCGGTTTACCGGCCTCCCACTCGCGCTGAGGAGCGGCAACTCTCATCGTCAACATTCCCCCCAAAAAAAAAACGCGTGAGCGCATCGACCAAAGAAAGCCTAATCGCTGCCGCGACGACGAGACGTAAACCAAAGATTAGGCCTTCCTTCTTTCGTTGTCCGTAGAGTCCGTCCTCAAAGCGAACGCAACGGCCGACCGTACGACGGCGCATGGAATTAGTTCATTCGATTAATGTTTTTTTTTTTTTTTTTTCAGCTCCCAATTTGCCACCGCGCTTCGAAGGATCGCGAGGAGCCTCTCTCCCAACACACTCGCGAACGACGAATAGACGTTTTACAATTATCCTATTTGTTTGGCTTACATCTAATTTATCATCGAGTTTAACATCGCGAGTATCGAGTCGTCAAGCTTAGATTTATATACTTCATTTGTATTTCTCATACCGTATGGGATAACACTCCCGCGTTGCCGTCATTCCTCGACGGTGAGGATAATACAAAGGCTTCTTGATACCCCAGAAACACTTCGCGTCTCTAACCGTTGGAATCGACAAATATAGTGTGCAACCGCCTTCGTTGGGAAATTAAAATTTACCGAGTTTCTATGCGTGTGTGTGTGTGTGTGTTTTTTCTTTTTCTTCTACACTATCACTGGGCGATAAAGTGAACTCGACAGATGTTCCCGGAGACACGAGATACTGTACACCATCGCGCGAAGTATATAAACACACGGAGAATAAGTATAGGACGCACGCACGTCGCGCATACAGGGAATTTTCAGAGCCGGTTGTTACGGACGCGCCGATATCGAAACAGAACCGCGTCCGACAGCGGCGCGCGACAGACTGAGGCAAGCCGACGCGCGGGTCGGAGGGGAAGAAGGAGGACGGTAGGGGCGGTAAAGCAATGGGCTTGCGCCCGGGTGGGGATGGAGAGCGCAGAGACGTCGAACGCAAAACCGGGGCCCTTCGTTAGACATTTATCATTTTTTTTTGTATTTTCCTCCTTTTTTTCTTCAAACTTCCATCGATAGAATCAACGATCGCACGTTGACTCCTTTTCATCAGAGATAAAACTCTCGTTGAAGAAGTCGCCTCGATCGAAGAATTTTGTATTATTGACAATCGACTTTAACATTGAACGATTTGAGGTTACGAAGCGGAAATAAATGTCTCTGCACTCGAACACGGCCGCGCGCCGAGATGCAATTTTTTGTCCAACCTCAAATATACTTTGCACTTTTCGTAAGAATTCACCGATCAGAGTTGACTCATCCGTCTCGCAAATAGCGCCCATGTACACCAAAGCCCTTCGCTAGCAAGTATTTAAACGATATTAAATATTTTTTTAAATAACAGTTCCCTTTGTACCTGAGAGCGGGTTTGTCGAATCTCCGTTTCCGCTCACGCATCGTACGAACTACGGTACAACAATTGCAATATCTCCGACAGTGTCCGCAGTAGAACGGTGCACAATCTAACAGTACAAACGCCCGTACGTCCATGTGCGCTCAATGATTAGATGCGAGAAGGGGTTTGATTTATTAGTTATCAGCTCGCCTGTGTGGGCGGTATGCGGCACAGGGGGAACACAACGAGCCTATCCGAATGGCCTGAGGCCCATGGGGGTTTGATATTACGTGTAGCTCGAGCCGTATAGAGACCGAGCGAGAGAGGGATCGAGATCGAGGGTGGAGGCGAGCTTACACAGAGACCAGAGAGTCTCGCATAGGGGCGTTCGGTTGAGCCCGACGAAGCCAGGGAGTGCCGCTAGAGCGGGCATCGCTGCCTGGAGTGTGCTATAACGCTGTATAGCACCGAATACATATACATAGGACGGTCGCCCGAGCAGGGGGGGCCAAAAGGACTTTTGAACGAAGGAGACGAGAACGCCCGAGAGAGAGAGAGAAAGAGAGAAAGAGAGAAAGAAAGAGAGAGAGAGAGAGAGAGAGAGAGAGTGAGAGAGAGAGAGAGAGCGTAACGGCGAGTGTAAGAGAGGGAACGAACCGGCAGCCCAGGACCCAGTCTCGAGGCTGGCTAAGAGCCGAGAGCCTCGCTTCGCTCGTTGCAACGTGATGGGCTCTCTCTTGGCGCTTTCCTTCCTTCGCCTCAACTCCGACGCGGAGAACCGCGCCCAAGCTTACGAGCGTCTTCTCGACGTGTGTATACACGCTCGAAGCGGCATATATAACGGAGAGAGCCCGACTTTGGTGATTAGGGAGATGTTGCCCGGTTGACGACTCTTCGTCCGCTGAGGCAGACTCGCCCAGGGCCGAAGCGTGCGCGAGAGTCGAGGATGGCCGGCTCTGTCTACGGTGATGTGTACCGGCGGCCACGGGCGTACAACGCGGACGATATCCACGGATCGAGCCTCACGGCTCCCTCGATACGAGACGACGAGGCCAGCGGGGGGGGGGGGGGCCTCGGGAGCCTCTTACATCCCTAATATACGATCCCTCGGCGCTATTGCTTGTATTTCGAACTTGCCTGACCGAACTGAAGAAGGCCAGGCTTCTCTACTGATATATCGATTTTCAGAGATCTAACACGATTTTCGTCACTGAACGATAACAACAACAAGGGGCATGTCGTTTTTTTTTTACCGAAAAAATTGTTGGACACGATTGTTGATGGTGAGCGATAGAAAAATTGAGACTCATACCTTTGCGTTCATTGTACGAACGCAGATTATAAATCGGCGTTCTAACCTATACCCCTCTGTTGTTTCGTCTCTTCGTCGTTCTTTCGAGCGTTTTTCTCTGTGAAACCTCGTTGAAGCGCCTACACCGAGCAAGCTCGAAATTATAGTCGAACGTGTCGCGATTCTTCGGCTGACGCGAGATATTCGTGAGGTCGTACGGCGCGGCGGAGGGAAGTCCCAGGATGGTGAAAGAGACGGTGCCGGGGGCTTTCCCTCGTCGTTCAATCGGCTCTGAGCAGGGCGACCCTGCGCCCGTGAGTCTTTATCCCTCGGATCTACGGGCTCTCGGAGGCTTCGAAAACGGTCCCGAAAGAATCGTCGGATATTCATTCGAGAGCCTCGGATAGTACCGTACGGCCATCCGTTACGCGCTCTCTATACGTTTCCTGGCTGCTAAAAAAAAAAAAAAAAAAAAAAAATTATAATTCGTCGGGCCGAACGAGGGCTTCTTCGATAAATTTCGACGAACGCCCTGAAACTACTAGAGGTGCTCAACCTAACCACTGGAGAATCCGTGCTCGATGTAGAGATCTTTGTTCGTTCATTCGTACCTTCGTTACTGCCACTCGTATGTATGGTCCCTTATTTTGTAGATTTTTTGTATGCTTATGATGAAATATTGGACTAGCGAGACTAAAGGAGTGGACACAGCATAGGAGAATAAGTAGTACCGGCGTCCTTAAAAACCCGTCCTCAATTAGTTCTCCGCTCTGCCACTAGCATCGCATCGGTCAAAAAGATCGTAAATATAGTAATATGTGTGTCTGATCCACGGTGTTACATACAGGTCTGGAAACGACGGCCGTTTTCCATAGGCGAAAGTGGGCCGCTTAGTGTCCAAACTTTTTTTTCTAATCGCGACCACCTTGCGGCACTGTGGTCGGGGGATGTTGCCGGACTAACCTAAACCGTACAGTTCTGTCTTCGCGTTTCGTGTAAAATCGTGCGTGTAAAAATTTAAAAGATTCTCATTGACAAATTGATCGTACGAAAATGACGAAATCCTGTGTGGAACCTCACTGCAAAACAGGGTACAAATCAAATGAAATGTTATGTGAGCAAGACAGAGACATATGGCTGTCTCTTTCGCACTCGACATCCCCTTTCCGATGCGCACCATGCGGCCGAAAATTGAAGCTGCGAAAATTGGACGCTAAGCGACCATTCCCCCACCACTGTCGTTTCCAGACCTGTATGTAAGACTGTGGTCTGATCTAAATCTACATATGCTACGATCTTTTTTATCACAGCGCCGCTGTTTTAGGCTGGGATTTCGTGTACATATCTAAAGCACGGTGTGTCCACTCCTTTACTCCAGTCTCCCTGTATTGGGCTGAAACTCGGGCTGGGTTATGATTAAATATTGGGCTGAAACTAGTATATGTTTTTTGTGCCCCTACTCCAGCGCCATCTTCCGGGCAATGTTCGCTAACGAACAAATCAGTTGGTATTACCAATCGATCAAATCGGCACTAAACCCGACGAAGAAAAAGGACGCAATGCAGCTGCGTATCGAAGTGGAATCCGAACTACTCGGGGATCACAGAGAGAAGGACGTTGAAGAGTCCATTGGCGCTTGGCCGGCAATCGAAATCGGGGCCCACCGAGAACAAAACGCTTCTCACGCGGACCGACTTCTCGCTACGCTCACGCCGTCTTGCGGACGTCGCTGCAGTCTCGGAAAAATAAAATGACCGCCGCGGCGCGCAGTAGCGTCGAAAGGGAACTCGTAGAATCGAGAACTGTGCATGCGGCAGCGACGAGAAAGTTAGTTTCGGTATACGTGACTGTTAATTTTACGTAACGCGAGACGTGAGTCAGGGGAGTTAGCTCTGTGCGTTGTGCCGTTGCGGGCTACGAGGAGAGACGCGAGAGAGTTGTCAGCCGAGTACGAGTGCCGACTAACATGGTAGGCCGAGCAACGAAACACACACACACACAGTAACGGAAATATGACTACGGGGTTACTAGGGAATTTTAGTACGCCCGGCACGAGAGTTGCAGCTCGGATGAGAGGGGATAAAAGAAGAAATTTCAAACAAAGTGGACGAGAGGACACGCTCGCTAAAATATGCTGGTAGACGAAGGGAGAGAGGGGAGTTTCTCGTGTCGCGGATTATAACTTTTGCATGGAAATAATGAATTATTTTCCCCACACGTTTTTCGAGAGAGGAGCGGGGGAAGAGGGATCGTGTAACGAGGGTGAAGGCGAACGGTCGCGACGAGGTCGGGAAATGCTCGTCGTCGGTGCTGCTTTTCAACGTTCGACGAGAGAGAAAGCGAGAGCCCCCGACGTGCTCGCCCGTATCCCTGCTGGGAACGAGGGCACCCTTATCAATTGAAAAATTCGTGAGTACGGAGGGCGGAGCGAAGTGTTGCGAGAAGAGCGAAGCAGCGAGTGAGGGAACGGGAGAAACTGTGGGGTTGCGAGTTTGCGAGAGAGCGGGACGGTGGAGGGGGAGGACGATTAGGTCTACACGGTATAGCTTATGAGACAGGAACGTATTTCGTGTCCGTAGTTTACCGCGAACAAAGCCAAAAGACTACTGTAAGGGCGATAACATTTTTCGGACCCTGCAATTGGCCAATCGCAGCTTCGATATTCGATTCTATGCCACGTTCATCTAAACAATCGCAGAACAAATTGTAAATTTTTTTTTTAGTATTGGAATATTTAAGTTTTCGACAGAGCCAAGGGTATAAATTTATTGTCTTGGAAGTAAAAAGTTTTTGTGTCTCTCAAAATATGTTCGCTCTTGTGATGAATTTTATTACGTTCGCCGATGGCGATTTCGCTTCCATTCTCTTCCGCCATGAGATCGCGTTCTACGTTTGTTTTCTGAAATTTGGATGTGCAGGGAAAAAAGGAGGGCTCGAGAATCGTGAACTCCGTCACTGCGTCAAGTTGGAGGGGCGTCGTCACGTTCGTAGGTTACAAAAGTCAGGGGTGTAACCGTCGAAGGCGTCGAGGGGGCCAAGAGACGCATGCGTCGGTCGTGGGCGTCATCGTGCTCTCTTCGAATCTCTACAAAGAGGCATAATGCGTACGAGAGTCTGTTGACACTGGCACAAGCGGAATACGCGGGGGGGAAAGGCGGATCAGACTTTTAAAACTTCGTCGCACATTCGCTCGTCTTTTCCTTCAATTTCGTTTTTCCCCCCCAAAAAACTTGTAAATAAAATATGAGACTCGCTAACTTTTAAGTTGAAGTAGCGCAAGAATGGGTTTTTCTATGATTTTCACAACGAAGAGAAAGAGTTTCTTTTTTACGAATGCGACCTCAGCTGGTGTTTGGATGAGGCAGCGGTGGCTGCGCGCACGGCTGTCCTATCTGCGAGTCCCCCAGGGCCGTTGAGACAACGGGAGCACGACAAGGCTAGGATTAGTGTGTATGTGTGAGTCCACGCGTGCGTCTCTCTGTGTACGTGTGTTCTGCGTGAGGTTAGCTTGTCCAGTGGAGAGGGGAGAACAGAGCGTTTTATTCCGTCTGTTTTTTTCACCATTGGCTATGCTGGAGGTACGAATGTGTTGTCTCCCCCGCGCGTGAAATATTTATGCTCCACCACATCGCGGTGTCCAGGGGTAGTAGGTGGAAAAAGAATGCGCGTGGTATATGTAGCGTAAATAGTCAACGTCAACGTTGAGACTTGAAAAGTAACGTCGGACTGTGACTACCAGGCGCGCCGCTCTATACGCGCTCGCCATCCGCGTCGTCGTCACTGCGGACTACCAACACGAATAAATAATGCTTCCACTTGCCGATGCTCTACTCTCCGACGTTTTTTTTTCCGCTTCTTTTTTTTCTACCTCCACACGTTCGTATATCTATGATGTTTCGTTACTTTGCCAACGCTTGGATATCGAATTCTTTTCGAAACACATAACTTCTACTCGAAAAAAAATAAAATACATTAGCTTTGGTATGCGAAACACGATAAGGCGCCGGATCTAACTGTAGAAGTGAAACACTTACACACAACCCAGGTTCGTGTAATCATTGAACGAGATAAATTATCATTTTCGACAAAGTTATATTATATTGTATTAAAAAAAATGCGTTCGTAACACATGCATTGTAAAAAAGATAACTATACATACCCAGGATATTAGAAACCGTCCAAACAGGATGGAATCCTCGCTTATCTCCGTTCGTTTTTATTCTTTGTCACGACTGACCCCAATAAAGACCGAAGTTAGGAGGCTACGGGGCGTTGAAAATGAGAAGTGATCTTTCGCTCTACATGAATCCACCAGTAAACCGTATGTGGCGCGACTGTCGAAAGGCAGTTTCATGTGCTTCATACGTAGATTTTAATTTTTGTTAAAAAAAAAAAAAAAAAACAAACAAAAAAAGTCGGACTCGATCTCCCACGATAAGTGTAGGATGACGACTGACGAGTCACAATCTCAAACAAACATGGCGTCGCGCTCATGCACGAGGCTCTCGTGGAAACGCCAGCTGCCTGGCATTATTAATTCTCTCTGCTTCTAGCTTGCGAGCCGAGACTCGTGGAGTTTGTACACGACGTACCGTCACAATCGTGACTAACGTCCTATACGCCCGTATCTCATTGCGAGAAAATAGTACTTCGCCCGATAAAGTCATCTGAGAACGTTAAATCTTCTGCCATTCCAGCCAGTACCGTGAATGTAACTTAACGCCCGATTGTTGTACAATATATAAATGAAATCTCTTACGACCCTGAACACGACGACAAAACGTTGTACGGTTCATATAGTATATTTTTTTCTTTCTATTCTCAAAGTCCTCTCGCTGACGCGGGCATCGCATGAGCCCTTTAAATTCCCCGAAACATAACCTCTGAACTGACGATAATCGTAGCTCGTGCGAATGAGCCCGCGATAAACCAAGGTTAAGTCAGGCATCCCAAAGCGGAAACGTCGCTAAGCATATTTATTTATGTAAATATAGGTGGGGAGAGACACATAGCTATAATGCGGTGTCTTTGCGAATGCTTAGCACGTGCGCTGGTCACAACTACGTATTTAAAACACACGCGTGCATACACCTACACACTCTTTCGATTCCTATCGAAAAAAAAATGAAACTATCGAGTTATATGTAGATAACTATATATATATATATATATATATGAACGTGTATTATAATCGCCAGTATCCCTGTGTGCGAGCGGAGTAGAAGAGACGGAACGTAGGCAAGTTCTTCGTGCGCAAGCGACTATATCCTTTCTCTGACGAACGTGCATCCTCCGTACATCGGGGCTTGGTAGTTGGTAGTAGTGACATACATTATTCGTACAAGAGAAAGAGATACAAAGATAAAAGAATAAACGTGAGCAAGAGAGAAACTGAACGAGATAAAAGAGAGCCGGAGAGAAGGGGGAATGAAGGGATCGTGGGTGGAAAGGCTTATATCCGTGGAGCGACGCAGACGCGACTGCGATGGACACGGAGAGACGCGAGGATCGGTGCGAGAAAGGAATTTACCAAGAAGGAACACAGATCGCAGCAAGGATGCCTCCATGTAACAGGGAGGATTGAAAAAATGTGGATAAATACATGTACACAAGGATTTTTATTTTTTTGTTTTGTTTTGTTTTTTTTTGTTTGTTTTAATAGCGAATGATTCAAGCCCAGAGCAACCAGGAAAAACTCGCACTCGGTGAGTCTACCCAAAGCTAGGAACGTGAAGCTTATATACTTTATTATTGCAGCATTTATAATTATATTACTGTGTAAAACTAATGGAGATAAGACGAGACAAAAATTAAACAAATTGTAAGAAGAATAAGATATATATATATATACGAGGCTTTTCTTTTTTTTAATGGTTTTTTTGGTGTGCGTGTGCAAGAGATACGAGAGCTTTGTTCTTCTCACTCAAAAGCTGCATCGCTTCTCTCTCTTTTTTATATACATATACATACACACACACACACGCGTAGTAGTAGCAGTAGTAGTAGGTAGTACATAGTATATGTTTTTCTGTTGTTTTTTTTTTTTTTATTCACGGGGTAGGAAAAGCGATCCTACCTTTGGCTGGGACTATTCTGCGTGCGTGTTTTTCGTTCGCTCGCTTGTACAGCTCAGAGCGACGTCATAGCGCAGAAATGCCAGTGTGCCGTGAAAAACCCGATGCTCTCGGAAAAGTTGGAGAGGACGAATGGCGCGAACGGTCTGAGAGGGTACGGCGAATGGCCGCGATGGCCGTGCTCCTCTCGCCACACTGGTGAAACACTGGTTGGGGTCTTCTCTCGCTCGGGCTTTCGTCGCGCGGCGGCGTCTCTCACTCGGCTATAACCGCGACCCCACCCATACCGAAGGCCTGGCTCTGGGGCTCGATCCGAGGCGAAACCAAGGCGAGGCGCGTGTTTCCTCTTCTAACGCAACACGCCTACGCGATTAAACCTTCTCCTTTACTCTCCTTCACTTCTCTAAAAAAATATTTCTCAAGCGAATTTCCATCGATTACAATAACGTTACAGCATGCAACTCGCGTTTAGAAGAAAAAAAAAAACATCTTTTGCACCTCGACACGACAAAAAAAAAGGAGGATTGAAAACAAAGGAGAACAAAAAAAAAACCAGAATGTACAGCCGAGAATCCGAGAGAACAGAAGGATACGATCGACGAGACACGAGGAACTTTGTTCTATGCCTCTCGCGTTCACTAACTCGACGAATCGTTATGTCTCAAGCTCGGCGAATTAAGGTGTATCCCCTCTCCGTCAATGACCCAAGAAATCCTTCGAGTTCGCGAGAGCGCGACGACGATGAAAAAAAAAAATATTCACGAAAGTTGTTTATCGAGTTTTTCGTCGGTGTTATTATTGTCACTCGTTGTATCTCTCGCGACGACGATAAAGACGAACGACGTTGGAAGCGTGACTCTTCTGCGTGGTCTCCTCTAACCGCGTGTCGCGAGACGTGCATTGGTCGCGATCCTTCCAAGAGGACATGTGGACCGATATATATCTTAATATATATATATATATATATATATAAATTTTTTTTTAAAGGTATATACGAGAATAAACAAACTCTGTTCGTTCGTCACGCTGCGTCGACTACGCGGATGAGGAGAAACCAATATTGAGTGCCCTCCGCACTTAGCAGGTGGAGAGGAGAACGCGGTTTGGTGAAAACGCCGAGATTAACCGATGGGGGGGGGCCTTGGCGAACAAACGAGCAGGAACAGTAGGGGCTTTTTCTCCTCGTTTCAGGCCTGCGACGCGCGACGCTGTGACCAGCAAAGCCGAGCACCTCGACCAATCAGCGTCGAGACGGGTTCCCGATCGTTATAAACAACGAGAACTTCTATACCCTTAACGTCCAATGTTACGAAATCTGATACTCAAAAACGATAATAAAATATCGTAGAATTTTCGGGCCGACGAACTTTCTATATAATTTATTTGTTCGACGAACGTTTGGCTTGCGAGTCGAGAGTGCTTACGAAGTTTGCCGAGTGGAGCCGAGCGATTGGGGCCGCGCTATTGGGCGAGCGGACGCGCACGAAGCCGAGCTCGTGATCAACATTGGCGGACGTCGATGAGGTGGCGGGGATACACGCTTCTCTAAATCCTTCGCTTAGGCTTCAATCGTCACAAAGGCAAAAGTACAGTGTGAGAGGAAGGTTGTCGCCGCGTGCAGAGAGGCAGCGAAGTGTGCGAGCGTCGAAATTGATAAATACAGTCAGCGGACTAGGAGAAAGAAGGCTATATAACACCCAAGCTCGATAGTAGGTACGGTGTTTGTCGGAGAGTGTCGGGAGAAAATAGAGAGAGAGAGAGTGACGAGGTGGAAGGAGGGCTACGAGTGGTAATAATTTAAAGAGGGAATAGATAGAGGAGAACCGCGACGAGTGCGGAGAAGAGAGAAAGAAGGGAATCTTTGATTCGGCATCTCCGAGGTCTCGCGACGCTCGCATAGTTACAAGGATAGAAAATAACAAAACAAAAAAATAATAACGAAGTCCACGTAGTACGAAAGATTCGGAGGAGGCAGAAGTGAGAGGGGACGGGAAAAAAAAAAGATTATTTCAACCGTCTCGCGAGTGTTTCGTGTTGTGCGTGCGCGTGCGCCGAGTTCATTATTTTTTCACTCTCCAACGAGGGATTTTATCGTAAAATCGACGTTGTGTTCTATTTGATTTTTGTTCAATTTATCTCGTGTCTCGACAGCGGATGTGAGAGAGACCAGCCGGTGCGGTGAACAGAGAAAATATATTCCCATAGAGGCGGGGCGGCGAGGATTGAGTTGCGTGCTTCGACGTACGCGAAAAACACAAACAAGACGCGGCCGCCATCTTGTGCCTTCAGCTGTGTGCTAAAAACGGACGGTTGTTAGCGCAACGACCCATCGACTTTTTTTTTTCGAGCGTTCTCTTCTCCATCTCTCGCGCAGCTAACTTCGGCGGTTTTTGGCGTTGACGCGCGCTGTCGCGAGTTGACGTTACCAAAGAATACGAGAGATTGAGGAAAAAAAAGAAGAAAAAAAAGAATTATATATATATATATATATATATATATATATATATATATATATATATATATACACATCGACCGTTGCCGAAGGTTCGACGGGGAATTTGTGGCCGAGGCCTCGAGAGCAGAGTTTCGTGACGAGGTGACCCGTACGGTCGACGGATGTGGTCGAATTCGCGCGAGGAACACAACGGGAGAAAAGCAAGACGAGATCAGCCATCGACGAGAAGCAGCACCGAGCTCACGGGAGTCTCTACGATTATCCCACCGCCTTGTTTTGCGTCGCTCTGCCCCTACCCCGATACTCCTGTCTCGTTTACCGAGATTATTGCGCAGTTAGCGACGAACCATCGGCCGCTGTAGGAACTGCCAACAGACGCGGCGCTACGACACTCGGAGCTTTTGGAAAGTTACCAGGTACTACGCATAGCCGTGAGTATAAATAAACAAACTTATTCACACTTCATCGTACTTAATCGAGATGCGAAAGCTCGATAGCCCAAACTATCGAGTTTTATTTTTATTTTTTTTTCTTTGTTGCATCGATTCGTGTAATTACCAAGTAGGGATTTTTTTTTTTCTTTTCTTCATCAATAATGAAAAATTATTCGACCGGCCGTGTCCGAACTTGTCACACACCGAACTTGTAACTTATGATTTAAGGATGTCCTTGCCAACAGTCGTTTCTGTTCGATCTTGATCAATCTTTTGTGTCGTCTACCGAAAAAAAATCACGCTTTATTTGTTAGCATTTCTTGAGATGTCTTTTCACGGTCTAGTTTTTTTTGTAACGTGATTTTAAAGTAATGCTTTTTAACGTTGGAAGGATCGGATCTAACCTGAAAGAGGATACGGAGTGTTCCGATTTTTGACGTCAATTTCTGTTCAATTGAGATAAAGAACTGACCAACTGAGATCGTGTTCAAATAGAAAAAAACATTTACGGTCTCGTTACTGCCGTTAAAAAAACGAAGCGTCCATCTCTTTCTAGCATCCTCGCTTTGTATTAGCTTTCTCTCGCGCAGTGACCGCGCTCAGCCCCCTCGCGTTTTTGGTAAGGATATCTTTAAAATCTAAAAACTGAGAGACGATATGTAAAGATAATACAGTAGAAAACGGCTGGACGAGAAAATTGTCCCAAAGCCAAATATGTTTAAATTTTTTCATAAAAAAAAAAAATAATAAAAAAATAAATAAATGAATAAATAAAAACAAATAGAGTAGAAAAAAAATGTCCCCCCTCTTGCGTTTGTATGAAAAGTGGTTACTACGATTGGTTTTTCTATGTGCGCTCGTCACAGAGAGGACCTACCTCGAGTACAGGAGGACGACATCCCTGTTACGTATCGGCACGGGCGCTCATCAGACGCTCGTCGATCTATCGAATCGTCGTGCAGCGAGAAAGCGATTGGTCGACGAGATGACGAATTCAGTGCCGAAGATGAACGACAAGGTGGAGCGGCAGGGCTCGCCGAACGCGGGTGGCAAGCGTCAGCATCAAAAATCCGTTTCCATCAAGTCGACGACGTACTTCGCGAGCGGCGGTAAAAACGGCACGAGAAACTCGAACGGCCGGCTCAGCTGCAGTCCGCCGTGCGCGACGAAAAATCTTAGAAATTCGCCGTTGCGAAACGACAGTCCGCGCGGCAGTCCGACGAGCAGTTTTTACGCCGGTGCAAAGTTCTCCGAGCCACCGTCGCCGGCGAGTTTACCGAAACCACCGAGCCACTGGACAACGAGACTTATGAGCAGTTGTCAACAGTCCGAGACTTGTTGCAGCATCTCCAATCATCTCAAGATGATACTTAACGTTCAGGCTTGATACCCCAATAGTTGGACCGTTAAGGTGGCATCCACCACTACGGAATCACATGACGAGGAGACTTAGGTACGGACAAGCTGCCGCTATTACTCCCTTCGTCGCTTACGCGCGTATCGTTCACATCTGCGACTTTAAACATCTTTTCAAAAAAAAAAAAAAACAAAAATAATAATACACGAAAAGAAACAAAAACAAACCGTGTTACGAAGGGATTTTTGGCCGGTAAGCAACAGACAAAATCGATGATAAAAGAAACAAAAAAAAAACCGCGCGAGCGCGCTTATTGTGTGATTATGAATGCACAGAACATAAACTTTAATGAAAGAGGCGCTAGCGTCTTCTTCGTGATAAACGTGAACGTATAACTCGTGCGCGACGTGTTACATTTAAATGTGTAATATCGAAGAAACACACAAAAGACTCTCGTATCGTAACGATGAAAAAAAGAATTTAAAAGAACAAAAAAAAAAAAAACAAACAAAAAAATCTTGTACGATAAACTCCGCCACCGAAGAGAAATTCACAAGAGAGAAAAAGTGCACCGAGATTAAAAATACTCCGCGATATACACGCTCGATCGATCTATCCAGTTCGAGTTTCGATACGTAAAACGTTTAACGATTATACTACACGCCGTGTATAAAGTTGTAAACATATGTATTTTAGATTATCGTATTATTAACGTACACGAGAATAACACAGAGGCGATAACACTCAAACACACACACACACACACACACACACACACACACAACACACAACACAAAACACGATTCGCAAGCGTGTCGTCAAATTCGGTACCGTCCAAACTCTATGACGACGGTACACACGCGAGAGATGAGACGGAGGTGAACAAAATTATCAAGCGAAGCTGCACTCGAATCTTCGACAAGCACGATGCGCTTCAATATTCTTTTCTGTCCCTCCTACTCTTTTATATGAATAACTATTGGCATCATCAACAACAACAACAACAAAATATTAAAAATCATTGTCACTTTGTCGTCTCGTTAAGAGGGGACGCTTTTGCGCTCATTTCGCGCGGACAATCGACGTTCGAAGATTAAAAAATAATGTCCAGCCACTCGCTCGGAAAGTGGTCTCGTCCCCGAGCGCCCCGTTTTCTATTCTTTGCCCTCTGTTCTGTTTCCGTTTGTTTTTATTTTTCATAGTTTTTCATCTCTCCGTTCAAACTGAATTCTTCATTTTTTTTTTTCGACTCTCAATCGCACACCGAAAGACTCTATTACGATATCGCGTGGCTAGAAACATCGACCGTGCACGCCGATAATTATTTTTAAAAAATAATAAGAATAATAATAAAAAAAGAAGAATATGTGTTCGGGCATACGGTTAGGTGGGAAATCGATTACAAATTGGAGAGTCTGAAAGGAGTGAAAGTCTGCAAATTCCGGTATAGCAGGAGAGAAAGAAGCGGGATGATAAAGAGAAAGCATGATTGAAATGTTCGTGACTATTACGATCGAGCACAATACGAGGAAGGTAGACCGAGAAGGGAGATCGATATGAGTGTGTTTATATATATATATATTTTTTTTTTTTCTCATAAATTGGACGAGGCGGTGAGACTAGAGCTTTAAGGGTCGATGTTAACGAGCGATTACCGCCAAAGTCACGATCTCTGTCGAGCCCGAATGATACAAAAAAAAACCCGCCGTTTTCATTTTCACTTTTTTTCTTGTTTACCCCAATAGCAAAATGGCCGATGCTTGGGATGAAAGTTGAAAAACTCAAATTCTAAACTTTGATAGACAACAACATCAAAAAGTAGAGCAAAGCTCGCAATTAAAATAACGAAGTGCCAGTAGAGACTTAGAGAATTAAAAAAATTACAATATTATCTATGAATCGTCACCGATGTGATTAATTACGGTCGTCTTTGTTTTTTCGATTTTTTTTTATCCTCGATAAATAGAGTTTCTACGTTATTTTTTTTTTTTCATTAATTTGTTCTCTTTTACGATACATTACATACAAGAGGTATATAAATTGGAATTGTTTTTAATGTGTCCATGATTGAGTCGGAGGCGCTTAAATGCGCAATGATACATTTTCTTTTCAAAACAAAACGACAAATGCCAAGCGCATTGATTTTTAATTTGCTCGATTCTCGATAATACACCGAACGAATAAATCAGTCCTGGAGAATATTTATCTCCCTCTTAGCAATGCACAGATATTTTCATTTACGCCAATCATAATACAGATGAAACAATGGATAAATGATCTCTATCCCTTCGAATCGATGGATAGAAGAAATAAATCGCCCTATTATTTTAAACATACAGTTGCAATTTTTTTTTTTTTTTTTTCTCTTACATTCTGTTACATTAATTATTATTATTATTTTTTTTCAACTGTGTTTTCATAACGATGGACAAAGAGTGTCGTTAGGAGTCGGCTTGTCGGCAATATTATTCGTGATAAAGTGGCACTCGTTCCATCGTGTTGCTTCAAATATTTTCTTCTTTTTTTTTTTTTTACTTTTTTTGTTTCAATCCTGATCGCGAGTCAGATGTGCGATTCGTTTGGTGAGAATCTTCGTAATGCGTACGTGTTTGAATGGAATGGAAAGGAAAACAAATATATATATGCAAGGTACGAATGGCTAACGAGAATATGTAATCTTCGATGGTCGAGTGTGTCGGCAGATTTGCAGATTTTGCGACAAGCGTAATTGTTTATCTTATTTTCGATGTCCGACGACGATCTTTCAAGTCGAAGCCGAGCTCACGAGTGCGAAAGAACGTCGACGATGGACAATCGAGAGATCGATTCTGCGCAATCTGCATCTGCCGTCACTGCCTCGATCTATCGAACGAGGGTATTCGAATATATGTTTGTTGTGTGTGTGTGTGTGTGTGTGTGTGTGTGTACGTGTGTGTGTTTGTTAGCTTTAAAGTATCCGAGTGATTGAAGCCGACAGAGTGAAGAGGTGAACAATGGAGTCAAATTGTGCAATTCTCTGACTTTTGTTTATTTGGTTCGGGTGTATATATATATATATATATATATATATATGGCAACGATTATATAGATTATTTAATTTTTTTCTATAGTGTGATAAATCCTACTTTGTTTCATAATTATCTTTTGTTTTCTTCCCTGTGTTTTTAAATAATGGTATCTATAGTAGCCGAAAGTCACACATCCGAATATTAACGATCGATTCGATTAGTTTCAGACATAGAGACGCGCAAAGTAATGCTATCATTTGAAATCGGCAAAACAATTGAAAAAAATGAAAGATTCATTGAATGTACAGTACAAAAGTATTCGATGAACGAAAAACATCCGCACACGGCGTCGAATGATAGCGAACGAAATTATTATTTGAGGTTTTTTTTTTTTTTCTTTTTTTTTTATGATCGACGTTGAACGATTTGGTAGTAACTGACTGACTTATCGGCAACGGAGAGTCGCACGGGGTTTCGATTAGTTTCGGGGAAAATTTTCAAACGCCTGCCCTTCGATATACGATTGCCCGAGAATAATCGTCGAGTCGTTATTTTTTGTCTCGTGTGGCAACGATAGAGTGACGCTCAAGGGGGGGGGGGGGGGGGGGGGGTTAAGTGAAAACATCAACATAAAAAATTTCCGAGAAAATTGAGGCCAAGCGTTAATCTCCCCGGGGCGGATTGGATAGAAGGCGGATGATAGAAAGAAAAAAAAATTAAAGTAAAAAAACAGAAAGAAAAATCGAAAAGACCGCTAGGTGTGATAAAGCGTAGTAACGGAGCGGGAGGAAAGGCAAATTCGCTCGTCGATCAATTATATAACATTGCGTTTTATTTCTTTCCTTTTATTATGATTATCTTTTTTTTTTTTTTTTTTTTTTTTTTTTTTTTTTTTTTTTTTTTTTTTTTTTTTTTTTTATTATTTCTTTTCAATATCGAAGCGACGAAAAGAGGGCGAAGAGCGAAAAATTGCCGCTGGCTCGGCCGAACCGAAGCCAAGAACTTGCGGAACGCCAAAATATCCTATTTCTTCCCGGTCCTTCCGGTTTATTTCCGATTTACAAAAAAAAAAAAAAAAAAAACATCGCGTTCAGTCGAATTTACGTTTTCATCGTTTCTATCTCTCTCTCTCTTTTTGTACCCGATACGTTTCAGTGTCGCTCTCTCTATCTCGTGCAAGTATGTTAAAACTAAAATAAAATTCATCAGACTCATTCTCATGTAAGACGTTGAATAATTAAAGGGGGAAAAAAAAAAAACAATTAAAAAAAAAAAAAATACGATACTTCAGAGTCGTTTAGCACTAACAAAAGCATAAACGCGATCGTACGCGGCCAGCGACAGCGGCGGCACTCAAAGTTCAGGCCCGCGAGTCTACACAGTAAAAAATGTTGATAAAAAATGCGGAATGAAAAAGAGTATATACATTAATGAATAATCAAATATAGATAGCGACTCGAGTGTTCCGATAAAATGCACGGCTGTTGCGCAAAATTTGTCCATTCTAAATTCGATATGTGTGTGAAAAAAAAAAAAAAAGAATTGTAATATTTACGATTAACGTAACTTGTATGCTGTATATATTTTGTAATATATACACGAAGATTAACGCACACATCAGCGAATCAACGCCGATTGTACAAAGATCGAGGTATTTCTGTCGCGTCGTCGCAACAAAATTGTTATTTGTCGTCTTAACGATGTTATAAAGAGGGGCAAGTGAAAACAAAGTTGGAAAAGCGCCGGTCGGTCGCTTTTCCCGTCGCCGCGATGACGAACGACTGAAACGATAAAAAAATTAAAAATTAAAAAAAAAAAAATAAAAAAAAAATGAGAGAACAAGGTAAATTCAGAAAGAGCGAGGGATAGAGACCGTATGAGATATTATCGCGAATTTTCCGAGCGTTCTTGAGCGACGCTTTCGCACCGGCTGGCTAGAGAGTCTTATTATCGGCTCGATGAAAGGTTGACGCGTACGAGAAAAAAAAAAAAAAAAAAAAAAATCGATAAAGATGAGAAAGAAAAGAGGAATAAATGAAGAAAAAAAATAAAAAATAAAAAATAAAAATCAATAAGTAAGAATGCAGAAAGCCCTAGAAGCCGAGCTAAACGAAACTCGAATCGATCGATCGAGTTGGAATAATGATAAATTAGCTGTGATGATGACCCCTATAGGTACTACTAATTTTTAATTGATAACCGATCAAATATATAAATACATATACATATATATGTATATGTATGTATATCTACACAAGCGCATATATTATATATAACGTGTATTTGGTAAAGAGATAAAAGGAATGATTGATTTGAGAGATTGAGAAAGTATGTACGGGTGTAAAATGATAATTTTAACGATCGGATATAAATCAATATCGAGATAACGCGTGCTTGATATAATGATTGATGATTACCAATGAATGAAAGAATTAAAAAAAAAAAAAAAAAAAAACAACCTGATCGATATATTTGAATGATTATCAACGAAATATATTATATTACAATTAAAATAATAATAATAATAATAATAATATTAACAATAATTCATAGACGAGAGCCCGGATGCGAGCGCGAGTGCAAATAGAATCTGAATCTCGCCCCGCAAGTAAACACGTTGATTGAATGTAAATTTAATCGCGTAATTCGCGTCCGCGGGATATAAACACGATTTTTTTTTTTTTTTTTCTTTTCATAATCGTGCAAAGATATGAATCCGGTGACCGAGGGTCGGCGATGAAACACGTTTGTCATTTTTAATTGTTTTTTTCTTCTTCACTTTTTAGTTAACCCTATTTTCGCAATTGTCGTGGCGGTCAAACAAAGTAGAATTATTGAATATATATATATATGAAAATATATATATGTACATATATATATATATATATAAATTATTATACATACGAACATGACGTTGACCTCTCGCGCCGTTTCGTCGTCGATGCACCCGTCGAAGCAAGACTGACCGTAATCGCGTATAAATCAATAGATCCTTCATCGTTCTTCTCCCCTCGTGGTCAACGGACAAATTTACAGGGGAAAAAAAAAAAAAAAAAAAAAAATGAAAATTTGTCGCCTCTCTTAAAATGCGTTTATTGCAAGACGGAGCGCGACTCGTGAGGTCTAATGGGACTGGTTAATTTTGGATACGAGCGGTGAAGATCGACGCGAGAGATTTTTTTTTTTTCCATCGCGTAAACGGGTAACTCCCTTCTACTCGGCTGTTCTTTTTTTTTTTTTTTTTTTTTTTTTTTAATACAATCGCGAAATAAATGCGATCATAGAAAAAGATGTGATCGACACGGGAAGGCTCGATTTCCGGTCGGCCGGCATTAAATGTGATATTGTAACGTACAAACAAAACATAAAAAGACAAAAAAAAATGGAAAAAAAAAGGAAGAAACTGAAGCCACAGACACACGGTTAATCGCAATAGACCCATTGTCGAGACAACACATGTGGGCAGAAAAAATAAAACGTGTAAGAAAAAGAAAAAAAAACAAAAAAAAAAACAAAACAAAAAAGTACGAGGTGTATAAACGTTGAAGAGGAGAGAATGACGACGAGGCCGTTTTGGCACTATTGCGAAGGGGTTTTACGGGTGTTCATGCGGATATCTCACGCCCTCTTTCTCCCATTTTTTACTTCATGAGCGTGCGAGTCTTTCCGTCCGACTGCCATGTCTGTAACGAGAATGGAATTGTTGATAGACGAATAAAACTAAAGTCTCGTCGTTTCGATAAAGGGATCCGGCGAAGACCTCTCACGCTTAAAAACAAAACGAACAACAAAAATAAGGAAAATCAAGTTCGTACTTGGACTTTCTATGTCCGCACTTCTACATGTCTAAACCGCGACCCTTCGAATTGTACATGCGCCCCGCTACCCTTGTTGCTTATTATTTAGGCTTTTACGATTTATCCATTTACGATTCGTTGCGATGAGAGTCGAAGGAAACAAAGAAACAAAAGTTCAGATTGTCTTGTCGAGCGTAACGGAGAGTAGTTAAGCATCTCATGTGCGTCTCCCCGTATTTTACTTGGATTTTTATAGATAACATTTTTTTTTTTTTTTTTTTTTATCGAGACCCGTATCTACATTTACTATTCTTCTTAAATTTCTTATAATTATTATTTTTATTTTTATTTTTTTTTTTTTTTTTAAGCAAATGACTTGGAGACGGAACGTCGATGAATTCCGAACAAAATTTTTTGTTTAAGACATGGAGTCAATTTTTGGTTTTTTGCATACACACACACACAGATCTTTGCGATCCGTTCGTACGCACACGCCGATCGCAGTTTTAACAACCCTTCCCATTGAAGCCCATCGGAGAGCGATAATTGCATCGCTCGAAAAAAAAAAAAGAAAAAAATCGAGGCTCTCGATTGTTCGTCGAGGTTTTTTTTTTCGATGTAATTGTACAAAGCCTCGACGAGCAATCTTCAAGCTCCGATCGAGTTACAGAACGAGTAGCAGCATCTGCGTAACGAGATATAAAGAATAACACACAAATATACACACACACACAGACAATGCGAAATGAAACAATAACACATACATACGAAAACAAAACAATAGCTTTAAGATAAGATGAGAAATTAAGTGGCGAACGAGCCGTATGTGGCACCGATGCGACACATCGATCGTTCGATAATTAAGCCTCAAATTTTAGAAGTTAAGTAATATAAACGGAGGTACGAGAGCGATGAAAGATAAAAAAAAAAAACAAAAACAAAATCATAACGAAGGACCCGTTGTCCATTGCGAAGATATAATTAACTTACCAGAAAAGATAAGAGCAGAACAAAATGAAACGAATAACGTCACTGACACGCAGACACATATACACGTCTTTGTATAAGAGGAATTCTATTCTCAAAAAGGAGAAGAAAAAAAAAAGGAGACAAAAAAAATGATTTCATTAGATATCTTTACAATCGGCTCTAATAATATTTAATCGCGGAGCTCGCGTCTCCGACGACCGTCCCGAAGCAAAAATATTCGTGAAAGCGACGAAGAAAGAGAAAACGAAACAAATGTTTTTTGTCACCCACCTTCCTTTTCTTATGTGAATATTTACCCGTCAACACCACGTTGTGCGACGGCGTACTCAACTTTGAAAAATCTCGACAACGTCGCGGATTGAATTCTTTGATCTCAAAAAAAAAAATATATATATCTTTCTCCGAAAAAAACAATAAGAAAAATCGATCTGTATATTTGTAATTTCTCGTTCGTTTGTTACCTATCCGTCATTATTATTGTTTTATATATCATAAATACTTTGTTTTTTTTTCTTTTTCTGTCCGCGGGGAAGGTTTTAAGAACACGTAGATTTAAGCGAGGGAAGAGAACAAAACACACACACACACACACACACACACACACACACACACACACACACACTTGCCCGTGCCGCTACTGCTGCACGGAGCAATCCGTACTGACTAGTTTTTAGCTATTCGAGGATTATGTCCTGTTGTCCGCGAACCACGCGATCATAAGAGTGTTCGAAGAAATCGTGCGAAATTCATTATCACGATGAAAGTAAAAATATAAACTTTATTTTTTTTTTTAATAAAAGAAAAATGTAACGAGCGAATTCCCGAACACTCTTCGAATCGATCGCGCGAGCGAGAGAGTCACATTTTTCTCTCGGTTACTCGACGGTGTGATAGAATCTTTATTTAGAATCGTTTGTTTCGTGACTTACGTTTAAAGAGCTTCCCTTCGCGAGGAAACGTGAGTGTGTCCACTCTTATTGACAATGAGAAAGAATAAAACAAAAAAAAACTAAATGAAAAAAAAAAAAAAAAGAAAATCAACTGGACACATTAAAGGATAACAAAATTTGGACCAATGCGACGAAACATAATTTGCGTGATGGAAAAACGTCACGTTTCCTCGTGGCGAACTGGCACGCGCGTGCATTATCGAGAGAGTTATCGAAGCTTCGCAAATTGGTTGAATATCAAAGAATAAGATGAAAAAAAAAACACACACACACAAAAAGGGTTTTAAATACCAAACAAAAAATACCTCGTAGATTTTATATGTATACATGTATACACAAGTGTTTACACAGACAAAAAAAAACCACAAACACACATACAATATGTGATCGACCTTGCCCGCGCGTGAACGTTCGCTTTATCCTATGTGAACGGAAAATGAAATGAAATACCTATTACCTTATAAATTAGGCTACGCACTTGGATTATTATGTTTATCGACTTTTAAAGAGAGCGTACGTTTAAAGAATGATAAAAAAAAGGAAAAAAAAAAAACCAATACGAAAAGAAACAAACAAAGACCCACCCACGAGGCATTTATAACGTTCATCGTTTAAGATTTAATTTTCATTATTAATTTTTAACAAGCTGTATACGCGCGTCTGATTTTTTATGTCTAAAAAATTCATAACGTGAAGACAAAAGCGAGCGTCTATCGCCGCGTTTGATAATTGTTAGCGCATCTTTTTTTGTTTTTCGAGTCATAATCGGCAATCGAGAGAGAGAGAGAGAGAGAGAGAGAGTGAGAGAGAGTTATGAAAAAAATAATATTAATACGCGTGCGAAAAATAATGTATAGAGTTGACTCGTGACTCGCGATCTCTGTGATTTTCGTTTCTAACCTCGTAACTATACTATGCACACAGATCCCGTACCCACTTGTTCCTCCCCCCCCCGCCCCCCTCCCGCTCCCTCATCCAATTTTAATTACACTTTCCTCGGACACGTTGCAATGTTTGTATAGTATAAATAAGAATACAAATCGTGTTTAGTCACACAAAAGCGGCGGACCTTCAGAATTGTATTATATAAAAAAGAGAAAGAAAGAGCGAACTATATGAGCATTAGAAAACGAGTTTGAGAAAAAAAAGAAATTAAAACAGCGTTTAAAGTACGCCCGTGCTATAATTACGAACGAATCTAAATACTAAATGAAGTAAATTTAAAGACAAAAAAGAGAAAAACAAAACAAATTGTACATGTATCTGTGAACACAGATACAGATAGGCGTATACCGAGAGAAAGAATATTTTGTTAAGCGAGATCTCAAAGTCGATTACTGACGCCGGTCGATAAATCACGTGGATGAATAGAGAAGGAAAAAGGAAGAGAAGAAGCGGAGAGCCAAGGAAGAAAAAAAAGAAAAAAAAGAAGAATGTAAACACAAAAAATATTGAACAAGAGTGGAAAAGAGACTTCGTGGGCGCGCGCACGGGTTGGAGCGAAGTGTTTTTTTTTTTCTATCTTGCAAAAAGTACGGAAGATCTCGAGTTTTGCGCTAAACAATAAAAGAGATCGATAACGCCAATCTATCGTCGATCTCTAGACGCTGCAAACGACAAACACGGATACGAATTGTTTAAACCAGTGAAATTAATAATTATCGACTCGAATGGAGCAACATCATTGGCCTCGTTCGTCGGACCCTTTTGCTTTCCGTTTTCAAGATAAAAAGAAAAATAGCGGTAGCTAGAGAGTGAATTGGGACGAAGTAGACAAGGCGCAATGCATCGGCACCGAGAAGCGTGGGTGAGATAAATAAAAGTAAAATAAAATAAAATAAAATAAAATAAAAATCATCATATCGAGCAAAGTGGCACGCAGGAACCTTTTGACGGAGAAGTCGGGGACATCGGGACAATACCATTCGATTCCTGAACACAAATATTTAAATGAAGAAAAGTGGGGAAATTAATAAATCACAATTACGCTCATAATGATTATGAAAAACAAGATACGTGAGACGTGGATGTAAATAAGGAGATTTTTTTATTAATAAAAAAAAAAAAAATCGATACGGAGGATAAAGATATTGATGATGCATAGCGAGAAACGGAGATCACGGTGTGTCGTAATCGGGGCCCGAGGGAATCTTTTGTGGAATCGCAAACATATATAAAAAAAGGCATTCCACGATATCAGCCCCCGACGAAAGTGCCGGGGGTTTCGCAGGGTCCGAGATCGCATAATATAGTACGAGTACACGAGAAGATTTTTTTTTTTTTTTTTTTTTTTTTCGAGCCAACATAGAAGATATTTAGTTAGTGACGGTTGAGAAAGAGAGTCGAATGATAATAGATTATGAGGAAGAGCAGATAGCTCAATGAAACGGGGTTGAACGGTGTATGGGATTTATTGAGCGAATGGAAAAAAAAAAAAGAGAAAAGGAAAATTATCGAGAAAATGGCTTTTTCGGTATGGAAAAGCAAAAAAAAAAAATGTAAGTTGTCACGTTAGTCTAAGAAGCGGGGAGGCGAAGAAGAAGAAGAGGAAGAAGCGCGTGTAATGATGTAATCTGGAAGATAAAACCGGATTTTTCATCTGAGTTCACCCGTTCACCGATGCATCATTGAACATCGAAGACGCACCGAGCGTCAAATCTGAAGATGCAGCAGTGGGAGAGGAGAGAAGAAGTCAATCAGCAACATTAAAACAACATACGACGATCGACCAAAACAATTTTACGTAACAATTTTCATTTCATCGTCGAACAATCGGAAATCAAAAAACAAAAATCACGACGTCCAAAAATCGTCGTAAAATATTTACAAAAAAAAAAAAAAATTATATTTCAATATTCAAAACCGCATTATCGAGTAAAGAGCAAAAAAAAAAAAAAAAAAAATGGGAAAAGGGCTTCAACAAATTTGATCAGAACACACACTCGAAGCGGAAATTTTGCACAGACGGGTTCACGACACTCGATCAATTCGTTCAGTTCAATTCGTACCTTGCAGCAGAGTAACCCGTCCGCCACAATTCACCTGGCGCATCAAACATACACAAGCACTGTATAAACAAAATTATTTTAGGGCCCTTTTCAGGGCCCGCAATTGTCTCTCTACGGAGGATAACTCTATAACGCAAATATGAAAAATCTGTCCTTGTCAGGACAATTACGACGAGAAAAAAAAAAAAAAAAACCGTTCTTTTTAGAACGTTACGCAAAATGTTGTTCTCGGAACGATATATACATCGGAGCAACGGCAGACAGTGCGAGCCAAATATATTCCCACCTTGGACCGGACGCATCACCTCGGGACTGGATACCTGTGCTCATCGGTACAGCGTTACGCAACGACGAAACGTAACGACGAATGTTCTTGTCGCGTTACGCAAAGGAGACCTGACAAGAGCACTGATCGTTACACTTCATTTTGATACTCGCCGATCATCGTCGCCACCGGAGGAGCATTTTCAATGGGCGAGAAGACTCCGAGGACTAAGGTAGTAAGAGCACGAACTTGACTGCTAGATACAGTGCCAATTTTTATATGTTGCAAAAAAATGGATAGAGGATCATATCTCTAAAAAATTCGAGCAAGCTTATCGGTTATTTACATGAAATAAATAGTAAATAAGAGATAGCGAACGCGTTTTTGTTCAGTTTTAGTTGTATTTCGCGATTAGACGCATATTTGGAACGATAATCGATAACGTCAATCGAAGATTTCAAGGATTACAGTGATATTGGAAAATATTGAGTTTACCGAATGTTTGTTACCCTAGTGGTTTGCCGACGGTGGTTTCTATGCAAATGTGGGAACACTATGAATTCGGGATGAATGGTTTGTTAGCTGTGCCAAGCCATTAAGTTAAACCGGTAGCCTGAAAGCATATAGAAATACGTTAGATTTGTGTACGAATCAATAATTTGCCAATTTGATTATCGATAGCGACATTGTAGTCTTTCTGTTTAAATATCCATGTTTTGTAAAGTTTTGTTCACACCGCGATCAAACTACGTGAGCTAAAAATCGTCCTGACTTATTAATTATCAGATCACAAAGAATGCTATCAGATAGTGTCAAAATAATACTTAATAATATTACGATTTTGCTCGAAACTTACATAGGGATACTTGAAAAGTTTCCATAATACAACTCTCATTTGACCAGCTAACGTGCCAAGTACTACCTTAATCCGTTTTCATTGCCAGAAACTACGGCGACAATCTAATAAAGAGTTTATTTATTTTTTTTTCCACTGAATCCTCTCTTCCCTCTCGTCGACGACGCCTCCTGCGTTATTTTCAGCCCGACGATGAATTCGACGATTCCGCAACGAGACTACTTTTGCGACCAGTCTAGCAACAAGGAAAGGACGTTTGTACGGCGATCGATCTGTGTCGAAACGGCTCGTGTTTCTTTTCCGGCTTCGTGGCAACGTGCATCCGCACTGTCGACACAACGCGGACAAAGACGAACGGACACAGTGCCGCGGTCTGCGTTCCACCGACCTTGGACAGTCGTGCCATTGGGGTAACACGAGACTCGAGGGAGGCAAAACCATCGGCACGGAAGGGAATTTTATCAGCAGCTGAGAAATACGATCGGGTTCTCATCGTCGCACGTGAAATGCCTTGGGTGAGTGTTGCTTCAGTCCCATATGATTAAATTAACAGTTTTGATGGTGCGAGCTGGAGAGGTTCCTAAAATCGCCACAAAATGTCGCTCATCTGTAAGTCGACACAGAAACTCTTTATATAACGTCTAGTCTCATACGGTTAATTAATACAATTCATACGTAACACCCGAACGGTATGTTAATAATGACAAGCAGGTCTGGCGCATATATTTTTTTTTTTCTAAAAAAATTGTCATTTTGAATATTATCAAGAAATAATTACATTTTTTTATGTTAATTGATTTATTAAAAAGCGAGGAGGGAAAGGTGGCTTGAGAAATGATCCATGGTGGCCGCGGTCAGGGAAAACCGGGAATAGTCAGGGCAAAAAAATCCTGGTCAGAGAATCAGGGAAAAGTCAAGGAATTTCAAAATTGGTCAGGGAGAAAGTAAATGGTCGCTGAACGTTCTATAAATAAATAAGGAGTAAATAAAAAGGAGCGTAAAAAAAATTGAGAACATTTAAGGGAAAAAAAAAAACAAAAACAAAAATCGAATTAAACATTAATTCAATAAGTAGGCATTTTCATTTGCATCATTATTTTTTTTTTTTTTTTCGTACAAGTTGTTGGAAATTTGGTCAGGGAAAATTTTCAATTGGTCAGGAAATAGTCAGCGAAAAGTCAGGGAATTTTTTTCCGGGGGAAAACTGCCACCATGTGATCCAGCATGCCTCAACGGGATATAACGAGACAGGATAGTTTCTCGACGCCAAGTACTTAAAGAAAAGATTTTTTTTTTTTTTAAGAGATTTTTCTACCGAATACACGACTAATTCGGATCATTGCGCAGATATAACGTAATGCAAATGTACTTCGTGCTCGAAGTAATTTTCGTGCACTTAGTCCAATTTCGTGTACACACAGTAAAACGCAGCGTCACAACAAAGGCTACAGAAAACTCCGCTGCGAACTGACATCCGGTCCGTTCGCAACGCCGATATACCAAATAATAGAGTCAGGATACACCGATGGGGGGGGGGGGGGGGAGGGGCGGGTTTACGCAGAACTCGCTGCGGCTGTAACACTGTGCGAGGCCAACCGTCGAGCGGCGTCACGCGAGCTTTCGTAGTTTTAACGAACCTCGCTTATACTTCGGCGCGTATTTATGTTTTTTTTTTTTGCGTTTCCTTATATACAGACTGAAACATTGTGTTCGACGCGGCAAGGACATCCGACGTAGTTATATATACTCGTCTTCTACAAACTAGTCTGTTTTATATATTCGTTATATAAATTATTTTAGTTTTACATGAGTTTTATTGTATGAAACCTTATAATAAAATCGAAAGGTCACCTCCGGGACGCGGCTCCGTTCGTGAGTTCATTGTTTTCCGAGCTGTCCTCTATTAATGTCGCCTCGACAGTTCTTGACCATATTAAACGTTCTCCTTACCGTTTAACGCTCCCGGAAAGGTCAGAATATTCTCATTCGCGTTGGAATCTTTGTTTCGGATATAAAATATTCCCAGACAGAAAAACGTGCCATTGAGCGTGTATCGTACCATTGGAATCGCCACAGTTCCGTCCGCCGGGCTATCTCTTGTCTATCTGGGTTAAAAATATGGCTGTCCCTAGTCGTCCGACTTCGGACGAATACGTCATCTTTATTCATCCGATAACAGGCCAATTGAGGTATTCAAGTCGGACGATTAACAATTTCTTATTCGTCCGACCCCGACCATCGGAGGATTAATATTTTCTTATTCATCCGACAGAAGATCTGTGAGAGCGGCTCAAATGGCGCCGCAGTATCATGCAATGCCAATGCGCTATAAAATTAACGGTCATCACCCTGGTGAAAACTCTTGCTGTGAAAAGACGTGTTAGCGTGGTGATTTGCAAATATCTCGAGGTCTGTTAACTATAGCGGAAATTATCTTGAGTTTTTTTATTAACTATAGCAGGAAATATTTTGAGTTTTTTTTAAATTAACTATAGCGGAAAATATCTTGGGTTTTTAAAATTAACTATAGCGGAAAGTAACTCGAGTTTCTCGACTGCGTAGAGAACATTCATCGGCAAAATATGAAAAATTTATTCATCCGACTAAAGGAAACGTGACTGAAAAATTTAGCGATGCTGAAATTGCGAGAAATACAAGTTAGTCGGATGAATAATTTTCGTAATTCGTCCGATGAACAAATGGCCGTCCCAGCCGTCTGCAGGCGGGCGAATATGAAAAATGTATTCATCGGACCAATAGAAATGGGACTGAATTACAAGAAATACAAGTTAGTCGGACGAATAATTTTTCCATATTCGTCCGATGGTGAGATGACCGTCGTAGCCATCGTAGTCGGACGACTATGAAAAATTTATTCATCCGACCAGTGCTGAAATTACGTGAAATATAGTCCGACGAATTATATTTCCATAGTCGTCCGTAGGTCGGATTAATAACTTTTTCATGTTCGTCCTTAGTCGGACGTTTAGCCACTTCGTAAAAATATACTTTGGAATAATCCGCAGTGACAACATCTCTGAATTTTCGGTTAGCAGTCTCTTCTAAAATCTCAAAGCGAGTTGATGCGGGGAAAGGCGATTTATGAATACGACCCTGATTACGATTACTGCGACTATAAATCCCGTAGTCCTAATTATGGACTTTAATATAAAAATGTCATATCTATGTAATTCCGTCGTAGTGCAACCCACAATTTCGTCAACTTTCTAGCAATCTAGATTGGTTTCAACTGAATTTGTCTTCCTCCCTTGACTTCGTAATCATTCGTATTTTCAATTTTTATCAATTACCTGATCAATTTATCAATATTATAAAATTAACGCAACATTTTTTTTTCTTCTCTTTAACGAGATTGGTACTTTGTTAATTTTTTATTTAGGACTCTGAAGGTTTTTAGAGTTAATGTCGCTGTTGTCGCAGTAATTTCCGGAGCCTTCAATTGATGGTAACGTGACAATCAATTGACAAAAAAAAAAAATGACCGGTCACAAAATCGGCGCTCATCTTTAATCTTGTAGATAGTTCCATATGCTAATATTTCGGCAGGCTGGCTTTCATAGCATATGGAACGGAATTCGACTTGGTTGGCCAATAGCTGGGAATGCGATTGGCGTAGGATAGCTGTTGGATAGGTTACCGGTGGACAATTGTTAATTTGCTTCAGCGTGAGACGTGTGTAAAATTAATGTAATTCCATTTCATATGTTAAAGAACGTCACTTTCTGTTTGAAAACCTCAGCTTTCGAGCGGAAGTGACGTCATACGGGAAGACGTCACTGACTGTTTCAACATTTTTTGTTTTTCAAAATCGAGATTTTGAAACCGGATGTGACATTTTTCTCTATGACGTCAGTCCCGGTCGAAGACCGGGATTTTCAAAACGGAAGTGATGTAATAGAGAAATGTTTCTATTTTTCTCTGAAACTTATGTCGAATGGAGCCAGTGATAGAAACATACGCATAAGAACACAGGGACGTGGGTAAATAAACGTATATGATACATCTCAATATATATACAGTATATATATATATATATATGTACAGTAGAACCTCGATTATCCGAACCTTTATTATTCGAACCATGCCGCAAAATTTCGTTGTTACATATCGTCGAGCGTTACTTTGTTGCAAGCGTGTGCAAAATTGTATCATTGCGCTTATACAACCAAAAATTGACGACTTTATCAAGAAGAATGTTTAAAGTAAACGTTTAATAATATGTTCGAAAGTATATATGGGGCATTCCATACCGATTCGGCCTACGTCGGACCCTCGACCTTTTCAATTCGGTTGGCAATTTTTTATAATATTGCTCTAACTCTAAAAATCACTCAAAATTTTTTTTATTTTTTTTTTATTTGCATTAATTACAATTTTTCAAAGTGAACATATTTTTAGCCGGAATTAAAAATTCTGAAAAAATTCTGAAAAATCCTGTATTTGATATGAAAATTTTTAAGCCTAAGTCCAGAATGGTAAAACGTTTGCTTCTAGATGTTTTTTGAACTTTGCTTTCTTTTTTTAAGTGAGCATATTGTTAGTTCAAATGAAAAAATATGAAAAAATTGCTGAAATTTCTGAGAAATCCTGTATCAGATATGAACATTTTCAAGCCTAGAGCGAAAGTGGCATCACATTAGCTTCTATTTATTTTATTTTTTTTATATAATTTTAAATCATTTAAAATCATCTAACAAAACGAAAAAAAAATAGGAGCTAATGCGATGCTACTTTCGCTCTAGGCTTGAAAATGTTCATATCTGATACATGGTTTTTGAGAATTTTTTCAGATTTTTTCATTCGGGCTAACAATATGTCCACTTAAAAAAAGAAAGAAAAAGCTCAAAAACATCTAGAAGCAAATGTTTGGACATTCTGGATTCAGGCTTAAAAATTTTCATATCAAATACAGGATTTTTCAGATTTTTTTCAGAATTTTTAATTCCGGCTAAAAATATGTTCACTTTGAAAAATTGTAATTAATGCAAATTAAAAAAAAAAAAAATTAAGTGATTTTTAGAGTTAGAACAATATTATAAAAAATTGGCAACCGAATTAAAGAGGTCGAGGGCGCGACGTAGGTCGAATCGGTATGGAATGCCCCAAATATAATGTTTGTCTGCGAATTTATGCCTAAAAAAAGATTCATATTCATTACGTACATTATTATTATATTTTTTATTGATAACTCGATTATCCGAATAATCGTTTATCCGAACAGGTCTCGACCTCAATTGGTTCGGTTGATCGAGGTTCTACTGTATACATAAATCTTTAACTACAATTGCTGCAGGTAAATAAATAAATAAACGGGTTTTTTTTTAATCGAGATAATCTGACACGATCTCTCTTGAGAGAAACTTTTGTAAAACCCGTTGTAAAACGATTGGCTCGTTGGGATAACGGGAAGTCCAAGATTGCGCTATCGACTTTACGTTATCTCTCGATCGGTGACGTCTGCGATGATTCACGATAATAATAACTTCCTGTTTTTGCATCAAGCGAAAAAACTTTTACGAAGACGGAAGTGTCGATAAAAAAAAAAATCCTGAAATAATGCGGATCTTTTATCTTACAAAATTGCTCGAGGTTGACGTCGAGGTCGAGTTTTCTGTTTATTTGCTATTGAGAAATTTTAGTCTGTGCAGCATCAGCCAGACTGATTTATATACTTTTCAACACCGGAAACAATATTCTTTTTGCTTCTAATCGTCTAATCGGATGTACTCAGTGAATGATTTGGCCCATATAGTTCGATATATTTTTCCACGCCAAACCGTTATCCGATATCGGATATTTTCTTAAACGATGCATTTTAATAGGTAAAAAAAAAAAAAAAAAAATTTCTGTCAGAAAAACAGATTTTCTTTTCGTTAGGACGATTCATTGACGATGCTCGATATAGTGTATTACTCATTTAATTCTATGAATCACCGATACTACCTTCTCGAACCTACCACACCAAATCATTTAGCACTCGAGTCATTAGGCTTTAGGCGTTCATTACCGAAAATTCGTCGACCCTGGATTATCCCCGTACAAAAGATACGGGCATTATTTTCCCATTTCAAAAGGCATCGTCGAGTAGTATTTTGAAGATCCAAGTCTCGCCTTAGGCTAAAGTATTACTTTCGGAAACTCATTTTCTTATCTGTACTTCGTGTGAAATGTTTTTTTTTTTTCTTTAGTTTCATGACTATTATATTCGTGTGTTGATTTAGGTTCTAGGAACGTTTTTTTTTTTTTTTTTTTTTTTTTTTTTTTTTTTTTTTTTTTTTTGGTAACCAAGTGTGCACTAGACAGAGTTCTGTGTCCCGTGTAATTGTGTGATTTCAGATTGCCCGTAGAGGCTGTTAGCTGCATTAGTTCGGTCGAGTTATTTCAGCCATGTGTACAGCAGTTTCGTCGACGTTCCCACAGGCGTCAGAAGTTTTGGAACAACTGTGGGCCCCGTCAGGCTCGTCACTCGAGACGTTGGCAGCCTCTCGGCGCAATCAATACATTGGCACGGGGACTCATTTGGAATGTTGGTACACGTAATGCGGATCAGCAATACATGGCAGCTCTGCAGAATCGAGCCGTACAAAAGAACACTTCTGTGGCTACCACGTATTCTAAATTGTAGAAAATTCTACACAGCGAGAAAAAAAAAAAAATTGTACTTTTTACAACAAATCATTGTCCACAAACATCCACAATTTTTTATTTGTTAATTTTCTTGTTTTACAAACAAAAGTACAAACTAAAATTGTCAATAATACAGATAATAAAAATACAAGTTCGTATATTCAAATAAGTGACAAACGAGTTTGTCACTTATTTAACAAAATTATCTTTACGACATTTCGCATGACGATTTTACGAAATTATTTTTTTTACCGTGTATCAGAAACGATTGTGCCAATTCGTTGTAAAAAAAAAAAAGTTTGTTAATCGATTTTTGGCTTTCTCGTAGAGGAAGCTAAATTGTAACAAATGAGGAAGTCATGTGCAAATTACTTTGCACCATTTCTTTCATATTTATGAAAACCAACTTTTCTCTATAAGCAAAAAAAAATCTTCTTGATAATCAATGAAAATTTAAATATATTTTTTAATTATCATGTAAAAAATTAAATGCTTCGCATCGAAGACAAAAGAAAAATAATATTTCTCGCATCGAGGAAAAATTTCACGAATTTTTGTATAACAAAAAAAAAATAAAATAAAACAACCTGCAAAATTATTACAAACCGTATTTATTCGCCGCCCATTGGCAGTCATCGAGAGGACGAGGAACAATGGACAAACGGACGCAATGCGGCACCGTGAACCGAGAGGGGGCAGAAAAGATGATGACGCGGTTCTCAAACTCGGTTTACGAAAGGAACAAAGGAGAAGGTCGAGAAAAACGAATAACACAAGACTCTCGGAGGTTCGACGCTCCCTCGCAGCTTGAAGGACGTATTATTTGCGAATAACGCGCAGACTTAATCTCCTCTTTGCATTGTTCGCATACATACCTACTCTCGTCCGTTCCACTCATCGAACATTTAAAATCGTTCGTTACGTAAATTTTTGTCGCTCCACAGATCTCCAAATCTTCGATATTGTGAAAACTCAACGATTTATTGTTCACTTAATTCTCTTCATAATTATAAAAATAAAATCGAAGTAACATTATTACTTTGGCATCCTGCTTTTGCGAAAAGCAAGGAAAGGGAGGAATTTCGAAGAACAACTGTTTGCTCGTGCAGACGGTCAGTAGCGTCCAAAGTGTCCCCGGAGGCGTCCGTCGAAAAGAATTCATCAAGCTGTTTTCCACTCATCGAACATTTAAAATGGTTTGCTACGTAAATTTTAGTCTCTCCGGGTATCTTAAAATCTTCGATATTGTCAAAAAATCAACGATTTATTGTTCGCTTAATTCTCTTCACAATTATAAAAATAAAACCGAAGTAACATTATTACTATAGCATCCCGCTTTTGCGAGCAGCGAACGGAGGACTTTCGAAGAACAACTGTTTGCTCGTGCAGACGGTCGGTAGCGTACAAAGTGTCCCGGAGTCGTCCGTCGAAACGAATTCGTCAAGCTGTTTTCCAGTCTGCCCCATATCGCTTGATAGGTTTTTATTACGGTCACGAGGAAAGGCCCCCGTTCCCTCGGTCCCCATCGAGTTTCATTTATAACACACGTACGTGAACATTGTAGCGTCCACTATAGTACAGCTCAATGTATACTTGCGCGTCCCGCTGTATAACTCGTGGGTCTCGTGAGCGTGACGTCGTGCCAGTTTCTCGAAGTTCGCTTCCACACGAGAACTCTCCGGGGCTAACTTGTGCGCCGAGCCCATGCCGAGCGAACAAACGGAGGAACGAGTGACCGGCTTTCACTTCCCGGTTGTGTTAGTAAAAACCCCTCTTATATACCTGCTCCTCGGAGCGGCTCCGGCCCGCTTCTGCTCGCTTCGCCCGACGATCTAAACAGGCTGCGAGAGCAGCGACTTACAAAAACGTGAATATTCGTCGGTTCACGCTAAGGTCGAGTTTTTGTTTTTGTTTTTGTTTTTTTTTTTTCGGTGAGCAATTACGCTCTCATGGTCAGCGGCAGATGAAAATAGCCATGGAAGTGGGACTGGTCGATCGTAATCATAGACGAAGCCACCGAGCTATCGGGACAAGCGTCACGTTTGTTTTTAAAAACTCGACGGGCCGGATAGAGTATTTCTTTGCGATAAAATCATAGTTCGCTCGGCGATCGATGCGTCGTAGCGAAACGCGCCGAGGACAGAGAGACGAACGTAACGTTAGAAACTTCCAGACAGCGAGCGGCAATGTCAGAGATAACGGGCTCCCACTCCGTCCGCGATTCTCGTATATAGTATCGTTTCGTGTAGAACGCGAAGAGTCCGCTACGATGAAACTGCGCAACAGAAAATACTACGCGTCTCGTCGTTGGCTTATTTTTTTTTGTTTTTTTAATTTATTTTTATCATTTTTTTGCTCCCTTCGTTTGTCACGTCTCTGTCGACGCTCGCTTCGATACACCGAAGGTGGTCGGCGTAAATAACAAAAAATATATAAAAAAAAAACTGTCTTTATTATTCTCGAAAGATCTATAGTAATACGAGGAAAAACCTTTCGCAACGTTGATAATACAAGACTATCGCCAACATTCCGGGTATCTTCGGTTTACAAATTGATTTTTTATTTCGTAAAATGTTACATGCACCAGATTCGACGGACGGAGGAGCCGTCGAGAGCGCGTGATGTTGGTAGGGTGAGAGATAAGGGATAGAAGGAGCGGATAATACAAACTTAGCGGTAGAAAAAGTTCCAGTACGATAGCGGATATAATTATCACTGATAATTATACGTCGAGTTACGGAATAGCCTGTCTCGGGATTTTCCAGATTTCCAGCCTACCGGCGGTGTCCCCGATGGCTGCGACGTCTCTGCAAAGACAAAGAACGATAGATGAGTTTAAATTATATAGGATTCCGAAAAACCTGCGTAAACATCTTTGCCCCTTCGAAAATAGTATCGTATTTGTTGGCGCCCGGATTATTTTCTCGGGTAAACATATTTACAGTGAATTTTTTTTTTTTCGTATCTGGAAGAGTGCCAAACGCTTTTGTAACAACTTCATTCATTCCGATGACGGTTCGCCGTTAGTGCCGGTGCGATTGATAACTTTAGCCGGTAAAACATGCGGATGAGAATTTAAATTCTGCATGCGTGAAGCATTTTTTTGGATTTTTTTTTTTTTTTTTTTTCATAGATGAAGGTTCGATTAAATCATGCGTGTACCTCTTGAGATTAAAGTCCAGACAACTGGTGTTTTCTCTCGTAGACTCAAGCTGAAGATTCGAGATCATTTTACCGTTCGTCGCATCGTAAAACTTGACGATCGAGCCAGCACCGTAGGCCACGATGAGGTCTCGATCAGCTCCCAAGTACCAATTCAATCTAACTACAGTGTTCTCTACGTCGATCGACTGCAAACTGACACCCTGAAAACCAGAGAAATCGATTGTTATATAATTCACAATCTTTCGCCATTTTCCCGAGTCGCTAAGAAATATTCATTTTTGTAAACAATTTTTTGTTTTTTTTTTTCAAAGGTGCTAAACTTTTTGACGAATACTAAATTAAGAACTTCCGCTCGATTGTTAATTGAAGACGCTAATAATTTGCATCTTCCCGAAATTTTCAAAATTCTTTGAAAAAACTTGAGCTGCAGATTTTGTTACCGACTGAATCTATTTCCCATCGCCTGGAAGTATTTTACCTGAGCAAAGTCGTAAATTCGTATTTCCTTGTCTGTTCCACTGGACACAAAGATATTTCTCGTTGGCGAACACCTCACGCACGTGACGCTACCTTCGTGTCTCTCGTACTCTTCGACGACGGGATCTTTGAGATCTTCCTCATCTTCCCCGGCGCCGGAATCTATCGGGCTAGCATTGTCCACGCTGCATTTGTAAATTCCACCGCACAGTGTGCCGACGATAAATATCGTCGAATCTCTGGAGGAAAAATCCAAGCAAGTTATCGACAGACCGGCTTCCACGGCTCTTTCTTTACGTCCACCGGAACTTCTGGGTCTCGAGTTCTCCGCCGGGTTGTGCTCTTTCGCGACTTTGAATCTCTTGTGCAAGCTGATGTTCGTGAAGTTTGCCGTCAATTGATGAACGAAGATATATCCGTCGGCGCTCGTTGTAACGAGATTAGTCGCGTCCGTGAGAGTTCGCGGACGCCAGAGCAACGACGTCACCGTATCACCGTGAACGCAAACTTGTACCGGAGTCACCGAGTCGTCGTCTCGAAGATTCCAAAGTAGAACGTCTCCTGGAAAATATATTTAAGAAAAGGTAATTTATTATCAGATGCATACGCGTATATTCGTAAACGCAATCTCGGCGATTTTATGTCAAAGATATTTTGGGTGAAGAAAACTTTGAGAAGCTAATCTCTATCCTAGCGGATCCGGGCAACCCATAAGCACCGAAAAACTGATCGGTCCGTTCTTAAATCCAGATCTACTCAGCTATGCGTTCTTATATCTGTGACGGTCCACTGCTTGTGGCTTTTTTAGTTACCGACAGTACATTCGATACGTTTAGTGAGTTTTGATAACAAAAGAACATTTATCAGAGCAGAGTAGGTTTAAAAGTGCACCCTGGTCGGAGAGCAGATTGGAATATAAGAACGCCTATTTCAGCTACGAAAATATGTAGATACATTTCAAATACTTCTACATTGCTGAATATAGCAGAACTGAATTCAAGAATGCATCCGGATTAGTTGTTTTCTGTCACTATGCAACCCACAGAGGCTACATATAAGCAACCGAATAATGAAAAACTGCTCAATTGTTTTTTACTGCTGCGTCGAAGAAGCAACTTTTTTACAGCTGCTTCGTATTTTTGAACAAATAATTTTTAAGTTTGGCCTATCTGTATGAAATATATTTTTTATTTGTTTATTTTTTGGGTACGCAAGTATGGCAGGTCCCACTTTGGGATTTTTTTCAGAATCTTCATACAATGCCAAATACCCTTTAAAATTAGGACCAGAATCGAAGATGTGTTCTTTGTAGAAAAACATTTTAATTTTTTTTTTTTACGAAAAATGGACCTTCCTGTATCGGGAAAATTATGACTCCAACATCATTCGAAAGTTGATGAAAAATGAACAAGTTAATGTTCCTAAGGATTTTTTGAGCGATCAATATTTTCTTAGATATACGGATATTTAAAGAAAAACGTAAATCCTGAACGATGCTTCTTAAAAATCTAAGAAAAAATACAGTTGACTCACTCAAGTAGTACTACAAACTGACAAATTTTAAAAAACATCCGAGAGGTCGACCGAAAAAAGTGGCCCACTTGATAAAGAATGCCTCATATGTGTGCACGAAAAAAAAAATGTTGACGCCTTCATATAGTTTCAACTACGATGTCATATTACTTTGTCTTTTACGTATAATAGTCTTTGATGAAAGGAAAATAACTGAAAAAAATTGCGTAGCAATCGAAAAACAAGCAAAGAGATGAGTGGCCATGAAACTCAGCTCTCATAATTCATTGGCAGCTCACTTTCATCCATGAAACGAAATGGTTCCCTAGCAGGTGAAACGACCATTGAAAACGACATAAAAAACGACCGGTCGTTTTGTGCCGTTTTGGCGACCACCGTGCGACTAAAACCACGAGTTTTTAGGTATCGGCTTGTTCGTATTTTCTTTAACGACCTAAAAAACGACTGAAACACGACTGATCCACAGTGTAACAGACGTTACCTCGGTCGTTTTTGGGTCGTTAAAGGAAAAGACGACCAAATCAAAAACAGCAAAATGGTCGTTTTATTGGTTGTTTTATGGTCGTCAAAACGGCACAAAACGACCGGTTGTTTTTTAGGTCGCCTGGTGGTCGCTTGACCTGCTAGGGTTACTTTTGAGATTTCCGCTCTGTTGCGCAGTGACGAAAAAGCGGCCGCCACTTATACCCGAAATCCGTCATTTCCAGCCAGAAAGGAACTCGTACGGAAAAGCAACTGCAAAGCTACCGAAACCGTTCGGTTACCCGGATTCCCTGGAGTAATTCATTGCATTTGAGTTTTTTGCCAACGAAGCCATATTTGCCGAACGATTAGCGAAAAATATCTTTAGAGTTCTCGAACGGAATTTTGAGACAGAACCATCGCCGTCATATACCCTGCGTCTTACATAAATCATATTTCACCGTTGAATAGTCCAGCAGCGAGGATCGAGGGTTCCGTAGGATGGTAGGAGAGCGCGGTGACGCAAGCCTGGGTCTCGAGAGTCTTATCGGCAGTTTCGGCCAATCGATCGTCCCGCGAGAGTTTGTAGAATTTTATTTCGGACAGATGATCGCACCAAGTTTCGTGACGAGTTACGCTCTGCCCTACCGCGAGGGCGCCACCTGCCGTACTCCAGCTGACGTCGCTTATCTTTGACTGCAAATCACAACAACAAAAAAAATCATTCATTGCATCCCGCGTGTATGGTAGAACAAAGTACCAATGAAAAAAATATCAGAGTAAATTCGAGGCTCGGAGAATCGCGTTGATTACCTCTGTATTCGTCTCGTCGAGAATACGAAGACTCGACAACAAATTGACACGGGCGGCCGGTTCTCCCGACGCTCCCGGATCGTATCCCTCGAACGCATTGCTCCCGTAAACTTCGTCCAACACCTCGATCACTCCTGGCGTGACTCTTTTCAAAAACGCGGCGAGCTTATCGTAATCGACCGTTCCTCTGGATTTCGGAGCTTCTGCCGTTTGAGTCTATAGTTCGATTAAAAAAAAAAACAATCAATATCATCAACGTAAGGCAAAGAATAATTGCTATTGTTTTTTTTTTTTTTTGGACATACAGCGGCACTTCGCAGCTCCGTATTCTGCGCCTCCTTAGACTCGTATACCACAGTCTCCGTTTGTATGTTCGCCGTTTTCTGGGATCTGCAAGTAATATTGCAATGAATTTCGATCGAAGCGCCTCGAAGGTGCTTCGCGTTAATGCTCGTGCTACTTACTTCTCTGTCGACACTTGAGATTTAAAGCCCACGGGCTCGAAGGACCGATCGCTGAACATCGTAGTAAATTTCGTAATTATTTCGAAATTATTTTCCGATCGCTCTGAATACACCTTTGAGAGGGTTCGGCGAATGACAGTTGCCGGCTCTGATACGGCCGGACGGAGCGTCTCTGATGTTCTGCAAGCTATGTATTTCGGTGCTATTGGTGCAGCCGGAGGTTATCGAAACGGAGAGTTCGGAGTCGAGAAGTGCTTGCGCTCGGGAATCTACGAGCTTCGCCGGTCGGTGCAGAGAGCGTGGCGAGACATACGAAGCAGAGACCTAATTTACTGGCTTCTTTATTGAAAGTAAAGCCGTGCATAGTGCAGAGATGATATTCTCGGGAACGACAACCTTACCGACCGAAGGCATATTCATTTTCCGGCTGTCGATTCGCGATGCGTGCTGCGAGCTACGTTAGTGGAAGAGAAGCTTGTTCCTCGATGTACGTCGAGTGAAAAGCATAACGTATTATTTTTTATTCGGGTCAACGAGTCTGCGATGAACATGGCCAGTGGCCGAACGATTTACCGAGTGGACAGGATTTATTTAGAGCATTGTTGCAACAAATTGCGGAGATAATGAGTGGAGCCCTCAGAAAAGAGGTGAGGCAGTTTTATTGGTTCGACGAAAAAATTGTCGCAGGCTCGCGACAATGTGCAGTCTAGGAATCGTAAGACTAGAACGCAGGTCGAACGAGTCGTTTTGTGCGCGTTTGGCTCGTCTCGACCTTCGAAGGCGGGAAATTCTTGGGAATTCGAACTATTGGTATTGTTCCTCTCTTGTTTCAGGCACTCCGGGTATTTAAGAAACTGCACAGAACACGACTAAAGGTATTCCAGGGCGACGAGCACGCTTTGGATGGTAAACAAGAAAATTTTTATTCTTTTAATGAATATATATTTTCTTCGAATATGTTAAGGTAATCCTTGCGAATAGTTTTCACTTCGCATAAGTTTCAGAGAAATGAGAGGGAATTGCAAACACTTGTGGATGGTATAAAAATCTGAAAAAATCAAGGATGTTAAAGGTGCTGAAAAGATTAATTTTGCATAATAATAATTCCAAAATATTATTAACAAATTGATGAAAAATAAAATTATCCAACAAATCCCTGGGAAACCTAATTTCTTATTCTATGAAAATGATTCGTTGATTTTTCTGAATACGTGTGAATTTTTTCAGCTTTTTAAACACATTTTTCCCATATGAAAAAAAAATTCAAAGTGAATTTAAAAATCTGAAAAAACTCATACGTATTCAGAAAATGGAACGAATCATTTTCACAAAAAAAAAAGTTAGATTTCCGGGAGATTTGTTGAACCATTTTATTTTTCATCAATTTGTTAATAACATTTTGGAATTATTATTATGCAAAATTAATCTTTTCAGCACCTTTAATATACTTGGTTTTCTTGAGATATTTATACCACCATCCAGAAGTGTTTACAATTCCCTCTCATTTCTCTGAAACTTGTGCAAAGTGAACACTATTTGCAAGTACTACCTTAAGGGAAAGTGAAACAGCTGTGGTGCGAGATAGTTGTAATTTTCAAATGAACTTTATTCAATGGTTCTAATTCTTTTGAGAAAAAAATGTATTAGGGCCGGATACGACATTACCGTGCACATCCAGCTCGAATTTGGTTTTTCCTAAAAAAAAAAAATGAGCACCCTTGAGAAAAGTTCATTACAGTTTTCATTACCGACCGCGATATTTCACTTCCCCGTAACATGGCAATTCAATAATTATTTAGCTGCCAGACGAAGAATAAACGACGAATACAGAAAATGTAAAAATGTATCGGACGAGGGAGCGATAACTGAGGTAAGTCGAGACAAACAATTATTAGATCGCTCGAATTCCGGTAAAATTTTATTAAAAATAAAATCACCGAGCAATAAAATGATATTAATTATTTTTCTGGCAGTTGATTAAATTCGCCGAGGCGGTCGAAACCGAGGTGCGGACAACTGTTATCCAAGCTGTTCAGAAAGAGCCCGGAAAGTTTGGTAATTAATTAAAAGAAAAAAACCATCTACCAATTCGGCGAAATATTGCTGTATGTGAATTTTTTTTTTCATGACACGAAAAAATTGCAGAACTTCGTATTACCGAAGATACATTGATGGTGAATAACGAGGTTCAACCTGGAGATTACATACCCAAAGGAAAATTGAAGAAATGCAGCGACGTCTCGGAGAAGAAAACATGACGGGATTGGGACTTGGCATTGTTTGAACCAATTAGTATTTATTTGTATCAACGATAATCTGAGAATAAACGGTATTGTGAGATAACGAACATTGACTGACTTTCGATTCGTCTCCTTCTCTTCCCTTCAATTTATCGTAAACCTTTCACAGATGTACATATAGCCAAGATATACGTATCTTGGCTATAAAATTATTTACAATTTCACTTTCTCCTCTAAACTACAATCGATTGTTCGAATATCGAGCTGGTGTTTTTTTTTTCGGTCCTCGATCAGCACACTACTCTTTGCTCCTGAAAAGATAATATTTTCAATATTAAAATTTCAATAAACCGTTCGTAAAACTCATAATTCGAGATGCAAGTGACTCACCCGCGCGCTATTTTGTTTGTTTGTTAATTACCGGTGGTACATTAGTTCTTGTGGGAATTTCGTAGCGGATGAATTATCACAGATACATTCGATTAGAGACACAATGGAATCCACTCTCGTTTAGTACATGTACAGCGTTTTCGGGGCGAATCTGCTTAGGACAATTAGTTAGTGATATACAATCACAATGTCTGTCACACAGAAAAGAACGATTGCACAGTTGCGTGTATAAACTTACATGTGCTCAGGGTGATTGCGAATCTGATCAATGAGATCAGTAGCTTTGAGTTCACCGTTGCATATGCGTTGCACAGCGGTGAAAATTGGAAATTTGTCGGTTAAATTTTTAGCTTTGAGCATGACGCTGACCTCGTCCGCCGTCGCGGGTCCCTGAAGTTTTTGGCCACCCAGAAGTTCATCCTCGAGGGCTTTGATGGACTGGAAAAATATCATCGTAAGATGAAAGATTCGTTTTTTCTTCGAGAAACGTAAAAACATAATATAATTCGTTCCACGAAGGCGAAATGGTATTTCGATGTATATTTTTACTTAAAGTGGTACTTGCGGTACAGTTCCGCCAAACGTAAATTTTCAGAAAAAATTTCGAACACCTCTTGATGGGATAAAAATCTGAAAGAAATCAAGTGTATGGGACGTGCTTCAAAGATTGTTTTTGTGAAATAATAATTCCAATTTGTCATTAACAAATTGAAGATAAAAATTATTACTCAACAAATTATCCCGCAACTTAACTATTTTCCTTCGTAAAACTAATTCGTTTATTTTTCTGAATATATATGAATATTTTCAGAATTTTTTTAAATCTTAAAAAACACGATTTCCAACATTATTACTAAAAATTCTGAAAAAATTCAAACGTATTAAAAAAAAAAAAAAAAATTAACGAATTACTTTTATGAAGGAAAATAGTGAAGTTGCCGGGCAATTTGTTGAATAATAATTTTCATCTTCAATTTGTTAATGACAAATTGGAATTATTATTTCAGAAAAGTAATCTTTGTAGCACCTTTCGTAAACTTGATTTTTTCAGATTTTTATTCCACCAAGAAGTGTTCGAAATTTTCTTTGAAACTCACATTTGGCGGCACTGTACCGCAAGTACTACCTTAACAACGTAAACGGAAAAATGTGCAAATTATAGATCGTCAGCGTTTTTTTTTTACCTTTCCAGTTTTAACGAACTGTTCGCAAACGCGACGATTTCGTCCACCGTAGCAGGTTGTAATGAGATCGGCGACGCCGCAGCTCTCGAAGAATGTGGAGAGTTTCGCGCCGCCGAAGAAAGTGTCGACAAACTTGACCATTTCCATTAGACCGAGCCTGATCACAGCGGCTTTGGTGTTGTCACCGAGACCGAGTCCGTCGACGAAACCGGCAGCGCACGCTACAATGTTCTGGAAAAGCCAATGGTTGCGAATACCATAATTATATACAGTCGTTAGCCTATATTCATTCGAAACTCGCTTCAACCACAGAAAAAGAGCTCGCGCAAAAAAGTATATAGTGTACAACGATATAGAAGCCGATCGGGTTACCTTGAGCGCTCCGCAAACCTCGACCGCATCGGCATCATCGACGACGACGACCCTGAAGTTCACTGTCTGGATGATATCCTTCAGAAGGGGCGCCAGACGCTTGTCTTTGCACCCTGCATAAACATACAAAATTGACAAGTGACAAGTGACAAGTGACAAGTGACAAGTGACAAGTGGCAAGTGGCAAGTGGCAAGTGGCAAGTGGCAAGTGGCAAGTGGCAAGTGGCAAGTGGCAAGTGGCAAGTGGCAAGTGGCAAGTGGCAAGTGGCAAGTGGCAAGTGGCAAGTGGCAAGTGGCAAGTGGCAAGTGGCAAGTGGCAAGTGGCAAGTGGCAAGTGGCAAGTGGCAAGTGGCAAGTGGCAAGTGGCAAGTGGCAAGTGGCAAGTGGCAAGTGGCAAGTGGCAAGTGGCAAGTGGCAAGTGGCAAGTGGCAAGTGGCAAGTGGCAAGTGGCAAGTGGCAAGTGGCAAGTGGCAAGTGGCAAGTGGCAAGTGGCAAGTGGCAAGTGGCAAGTGGCAAGTGGCAAGTGGCAAGTGGCAAGTGGCAAGTGGCAAGTGGCAAGTGGCAAGTGGCAAGTGGCAAGTGGCAAGTGGCAAGTGGCAAGTGGCAAGTGGCAAGTGGCAAGTGGCAAGTGGCAAGTGGCAAGTGGCAAGTGGCAAGTGGCAAGTGGCAAGTGGCAAGTGGCAAGTGGCAAGTGGCAAGTGGCAAGTGGCAAGTGGCAAGTGGCAAGTGGCAAGTGGCAAGTGGCAAGTGGCAAGTGGCAAGTGGCAAGTGGCAAGTGGCAAGTGGCAAGTGGCAAGTGGCAAGTGGCAAGTGGCAAGTGGCAAGTGGCAAGTGGCAAGTGGCAAGTGGCAAGTGGCAAGTGGCAAGTGGCAAGTGACAAGTGACAATTTTCGAAGCATTTCAAAAAAATATTTTCGATACATTTCAGAAATATTTCCGTGCTATGCGGGTATTCATCATTGATGATAACGATTTCTGAGTACTTTCACCGTAATTTAATATCGGAAGATTGAATTAATGAACGAAAGGTCAAACGAGAGCGAAGATAACAAATAACAACGTACCGATTGTCGTTTCGCAAAACTTTTCCTCGGCGACTTCATTAGCGAGATTGGCTCCCATGAGAACGTAGCACGGTACTTTAAGATGCTTTTCGACGATCTTCGATATGAGTTCGACACTCGTGCCATCCCCTTTATCTCCGAAACCCTGGAATTATTCATCGAATTGCCATCCGAATGTGGATTTATTATTAGTTCGTAATTGGTATTTCGTAATAGGACGATCGAGGTGCGGAGTTTTTTTGTTACCTTGATGAGCGACAGGCCAACTGCGGTCGGTTTAATTTTTCCCAGGAGAGTCGCGCACAGTCCCGGAATGAATTGGTGAGGAATGACGAACACGAGAATATCAGCGTCTTTCGCAGCTTCGGCAACGTCGGGAACGGCGACCTGAGAAACACAAAAAATACACCGAATGAATTAGTCAAAGGAAATTGTCATTCAACCGGGAATAACTGATATAAACTCTCGTATAAACTCTCGAGTGCAATTTCCGGTCGGGCTCTGAATAAGTATACGTCAGAGTCTCGATTATACGATGATAGATCAAATGATGAAAAATAACCGTGTCGATTGTCAATATCGTCTTCGGCTCGAACAAGAAGCTGTTGCATCATACCGAGCCAATAATGAAAACAAGATATTAATTAAAGAGGCGTGTGGAGAGATAAACTGTGAAGTGCAAACGGATGGGCTCACGAGATTGCGCAGATATCTGTAATATATATATATATATATATATCTATATATATATATATATATATATATATATATATATAAACATATATGTAACGGGACAGCGATTAGGGCTCGACATACGGGGGAGCACCGGACGAAGCATGCAATATGTACTCAGTGGACATAACGAAGGTTTCGACTTATCTATACATGAACAAATTTTGAAAATTTTTCTAGAACGCACAGATGGATAAATTTTTAAATGAACATCGTTAATCGAGTGTTACAAATATGCAAATAAAATCCGATGATAATTTTATTCAATGGAAATCAGCGAGTTTTTCTTGGAATTTTATTATTAGGGTATTTTATGGTATATAAAAAAAAAATATTGATTTTTGTATCTGTGTTAATCCTATTTCATTGCTTTTCTTTAGAGAATAACGATTTTTTTTAAAGGAAAAATAAATGTAATAGTTTTTTTTTAAATTTCTTACTTATCAACTTTTTGATAAAAATTATAATTTTTGTCGATTAGTTGAAACACAAGTGAAAAGTAATAGCGCAGATAAAATCGATTTTTACTATAAAATAACTTGCTCAAAAATATATTTTATAGCTACAATAAAAGAAAAATTGTTATATTCCAGTGATCTCGACAGGAGGCCGAACAAGTGTTTGTCGTCGACGTAATTGACGATTTCGCGACGGGGAGTTTTCGCATCTCTGCCGAAGAATAAAATTGGAATTGGTATCAGTTCAAGTGGTCAAACGTTAGCCTAATAAGTTTTTGCCGAATTTTTCGTTTGAATTTCATCATTTTTTTTTTTTTTTTTTTTTTTGTAAAGAGAAAATGATTTTTGTGTATTTCAGCGTCTCGACTGCACTGATAAAAGGCTTAATCTCGCGCGAATGTGCGAACGTGATTGGCGTACGAGAGAGACAAACCGTTCGGCCTATATTAAATCAGCTTCGCTCCGGTGGTTCGTCATCAGTTCTACGCTGACTCTCAACGACTACGGGCGAGATCATAATACAGCGTACAACAATAGTGCCGATTTCTAGACGGTCACGAGAGTTTCCAAAGCTTTGCCACCGATTTTCGATAAATCCCTCTAAGATGAGGCTGAACTCTATAGTACCGAATTTCAAAGCCGAGACCACTCAGGGCACCATCGACTTTTACGAGTGGCAGGGAGATTCGTAAGTAACAAAAAAAAAGGTGTAAAGTAATTTGCACCTATCTAATTTAGTGTAAAATCCATTAGTAAAATTTTCCTAACTCGCTTCGAAGACATTAACAATGTATTTTTTTTCTGCTGAATTATAAATTTCCAATTAATTTTACTCCCAGCTCGATATTCGATACAGCACCTTGGGTCGAACGTAAAATACCAATTTTTCAAAAAATTAAACATTTTTTGAAAAATTTGTATTTTCGATAATCGATAAAAAAATAATTTTATTGAAACAAAATTATTTTTTTATCGTTTAGATCGATTTTCGCCAAATATACCAAATACCTTTCAAACGTTAGCTAAATATCTCTACGTTTACTTGAATTGGAGTATTTTTCGCAATTTTTCAAAAAATTCCAATAATTTTTTTTTTTTTTTTTTTTTTTTATCGATTAGATCGATTTTCGCCAAACATTATATCAAATTGCTTCCAAATATTAGCTAAATATCTCTATGTTTTCTTTAATTGCAGCATTTATCGTAATTTTTCAAAAATGTCCAATAATTTTTTTTTTTATCGATTAGATCGATATTCGCCAAATATTATACCAAATAGCTTCCAAATGTTAGCTAAATATCTCTACGTTTTCTTGAATTGCAGCATTTATCGTAATTTTTCAAAAATTTCCAACAATTTTTTTTTATCGATTAGATCGATTTTTTGGATTATGGGGATTGGATCGATGAATAAAATGCAGAGTCGTATATAGAGCAATATATATTTTATTCCGACTTGTGATACTAGCAAGAGTCGTCGTCGAACTGAGACTGAGACTGAGAGTGCAGGAGAAAAGAGTCACGTATGCTTCAAGAACAAAGCAGACCCAAAACGACTTCTCATATATAATCTTATGTATATTTTCGTTTACTAATGTAAACTGCGTCGCCTCGATAGTTATCGATAGGCCGCACAACGCGTTCTTTATTCTCGCTTCATATACACACATACTCTTAAATAATATATTCTTATTTATATTCTCTTATTATAAAAGATTATTTTTGCCATATTCCAACATCGATATTCGCCAAATATCCAAATACCAAATATAGTTATACCAAATAACCAAATATCCAAATACCAAATATCCAAATACCAAATATAGTTATACCAAATAACTTCCAAATGTTAGCTAAATATCTTTATGTTTACTTGAATTGGAGCATTTTTCGTAATTTTTCAAAAAACTCAAACATTTTATCGAATGCAGCCAAATTCAATACCAACAATATGCCTGATTGATATGTTACATTTTTGTACACTTTTAAGCTTATAAATAAAAAGCAATTTATAGCTTATAAGCTATAAATTGATGAAAGTTAGAGATCCCACGATATTTTTCCGCGAATTGATATTATCACGAATGTCACGAATTGAAATTTTCATAAAAAAATTCAAGTAGCATATTAAAATTGAAACTAACTGTCTCAAACCGTTCGCGAGTTATAGCGGTTTTTAAAGGTCCAGTATCGATCACACAACACACACACACGCATGCGGACGCCTGCTAAAAACCCCATTTCTCAACGTTTTCGAATATTTTAAGTAATCTGACACTGAAAACTCGGAAAGTTATTTTTTAACAAAAAAACATAGCGTCCTTCATGTGTAAGAAAAATTATCGTTGAATCGTTCAATTATTAGAATTTAAGTTTTTTATTTCGGAATTACAATAGCGCTTTCGGGCAACTGAACGGTTTGTTTGGTTGGAAATGGAAGCTTTCGGGTGCAAGTGTCGATTCTTTTCTAGGTAACCGATCGAAGATCGCGGAAGCAACAATTTCGTTTTGTGGTTGAAAAATGCTTTGCCACGAGTTGTTAGAATCGTGTTTCTTCGCCACTGACCTCTCTCGATGAGTCTCAGTTGCTTCGCAATTTTTTCAGTTGTGCTCCGATTTTCTCTCATGAAAGACGATTCATAAAAACAAAAAAACACAAAGAAATACAACAATAACTTCATCCGTTCGAGTTTGATGTGACACAAAAGAATTTTTTTTTTTGTGTACATCGCTTCGCAAAGATGGTTTCAAATATGTTGCAATAAAAAAAAAATTAACGATCAAAATAAATCGTGTATAGTGTTGGGCAGTATTGAAGTACACAAGTACTTTTACAATTTTAAGTACCAAGTACAAGTACTTTTTGAGTACACGCCTATTAATGTATGATTATCCGTCTAAACTTTTCAATGAGTATCATTTTAACGAGAATCTTACAATGTAAATTGTGGGGCATAGTCGCGACATCCAGACGTTGTGTTATTTATATAACTACACCAACGATACGAAAATACACCGCAAGTCCAGCCGTGCAATTAAAAACAGAACAGAACAGAAATCACAATACTACGCTACGCTTTCTCTCGCTGAGAGCCGTGGTTTGAGTATTTGTGTGTGTTGTTTGTTTGTTGTGTGTGTTGTTTGTTTGTTTGTTTGTGTGTGTTGTTGTTTGTTAAGTCAAGATGACGTTTACAGCCACGAATCTAATTGCAAAAGTACTTGAGAAAATACTTGAAGTACAAAAAGTACTTGAGAAATACATGAAGTACAAAAAGTACTTGAGAAAATACTTGAAGTACAAAAAGTACTTGAGAAATACTTGAAGTACAAAAAAGTACTTGAGAAATACTTGAAGTACAAAAAGTACTTGAGAAATACTTGAAGTACAAAAAAGTACTTGAGAAATACTTGAAGTACAAAAAGTACTTGAGAAATACTTGAAGTACAAAAAAGTACTTGAGAAAATACTTGAAGTACAAAAAAGTACTTGAGAAATACTTGACGTACAAAAAGTACTTGAGAAATACTTGAAGTACAAAAAGTACTTGAGGAAATGTTTGAAGTACAAAAAGTACTTGAGAAATACTCGAAGTACAAAAAGTACTTGAGAAAATATTTGAAGTACAAAAAAGTACTTGAGAAATACTTGAAGTACAAAAAGTACTTGAGAAATACTTGAAGTACAAAAAGTACTTGAGAAAATATCTGAAGTGCAAAAAGTACTTGAGAAATACTTGAAGTACAAGAAGGACTTTATACTTCAAGTAAATTTTATACTTCAAATGGTCAAGTGCTCGTGACATTTTGTACTTTGTACTTAAAGTATTTTATGGTACTTTGCTCAGCTGTGCAACATGCTAATATCCGTCCGAAATGCGATACGTTTATTTTTTACAAAAATTGCAAATATATATATATATATATATAAAGCAGTCGAGCAATTTTTCGTTTTTGGTCGCATATGGATTGTTTTGATGAGTTACATAGCGACGGAAAACAACGGAGTAGCTTTTCGATTATCGGGTGGATTGCCCGGATGCGCCAGTTCATTGTAGCACAAAATATTTTGAAAACATTTCAGAAATATTTTTCAATCATTCAAGTATTCCGAAATATTTCTGTAATATATGGTAATAATATTTTGAAATATTCACCTGAAATGTTGCAACGAAATATTTGTCAAACATTTCGGTAATGTTTCAATGCGGTGCAATGTTTCAAAAATATTTTTGAGAAATATTTCTAAAAAATTTCAATGTAAGATCTATGAGGGGACAAGAAAATATTTTGAAAATTTTATGACCCTGAAGATATCTGCATCAGACAAAATTTAATCTTTAGCATGCCGTATCTCCCTTATTTTTCATCGTACAGGCTTTTACGATGCCGATTTCGTACAGTATGAAATTCTCTAAATGTCCATTTTTAATTTTTTTTTTTTCGAGGCACTCCATTGAAAACAAATTTTTAGCACGCTATATCTTTCTTATTTTTCATCGCACAGACTTTTGTCTCAAAAATAAAAATAACATAAAAAATGCACATTTAGAGAATTACATAACGAAGAAAATGAACTGAGAGAAAAATCTGTGCGGTGAAAAGTAAGGAAGATATAGTGTGCTAGACATTTGTTTTCAATGCTCTGCCTCGAAAAAATGAAATAAAAAAAATAAAATAAAAATAAAATATGCACATTTAGAGAATTTCATAACGAAGAAAGTGAGCCCAGAAAAAAAAAGTCTGTACGATGAAAAATATGGGAGATATGGTGTGCCAAAGATTAAATTTTCTCTGATGCAGATATCTTCGAGGTCATAAAATTTTTTAAAAATGTTTCAAAAACATGTCCGTGCTATGTGGGAGGGATGTGTCTGTTACTGCAATTTGAACTAATCGAAGTAAGTGACGAAGTAATTAGTTGTAGGAATGTATTCGTTACAGCGATTTGAATCAATCGAATCGGCTAGAATATTAATAATCGAATATTATTATTGTGAATATTTGTATTACCATTCATTTTTCTTTCACCACAGTGTCCGCCTATACAATGATGATCATACATTTTTTTTTTTTTTTTTTTTTTTTTTTAATTGGCCTTAAGCAACTTTCATATCGGATCGAGTATCTTTTCGATTAGAGATTGCAGTCGCGTTGGCAATGAAAAACGATATTATCCGATCCGGTGCGGCTCGGATAACATGCGTGCATATATACGCGCGTAAAAGCTTTTGGTACAAGTGCTCGCTAACGAAAATAGCAGGTTGGCTTTGACCTCGGCACAATTGCAAGAGCCGGTTCGACGAGTCTCTGTCGAGCTAGAGTTGTCGCACTGTTGCTGCTCGAACGATTGCGCAATCCCATTCAAAAGCTCCGACAGCTTCGATTCTCATATCTGATAAAAAAAATATATATATTAAAATAATCATCGTGCCTTTCCGGTTCGAAACAATTTTTCTCTATCTAAAAAAAAAAAAAAAAAAAAAAAAAAAAAAACCTCTTATTTTAATTTTCCAAAGGTGGGTCGTAATTTTCTCGCATCCTGCCGATTTCACGCCGGTTTGCACGACCGAGCTCGGACGCATTGCCGTTCATCAGCCACACTTTCATAAAAGGAATGTCAAGCTTCTCGCTCACTCCGTCGACAAGCTGAAGGATCACGTCGACTGGGTAAACGTAAGTCAATAATTCGCATAAGCACAGAGAATGAAAAATAGTTGCAAATTGTAATTTTCATATGGTGGGTTTTTCCCACTATGTTCCATTATTCGCAAAGATTCTTCTGTGAGAAAGTATTTTCCGTATTTTTGGCTTCCTCATAGAGGAAGCTTCGCGAATAATGGAACATAGTGAACAAAAAAAACCATGTGAAAATTACAATTTGCAATTTTTATGAGGAAGCAATATGAAAATTTCAATTTTCAGCTTTTTTTTCAACATCAACGTCGTGTTTGACTTTAAGGTAACACGACTGACCGGTTCAGATTCGGAGAGTGAAAATAATTTAAAAGCTGTGCGCAAAATTGTAAGAAATTAGAAATTGTAAGAATTTTTGACAGATAAAAAAAAAGTTTCTCCGTTTTATAAAAATTGAATTTCATAAAAATTGGCCATAACTTTTTGCAAAATTTATTGTAGAAAATTGCTAACTGAAATTTTCGTGATTCGGCATTGCGAGGCAATGTCTTATTTATTTTTACCCACCGATGGCGAATCTTCATATTATTTTACTCCTAGAGCGACACTTGATACATAAACTCGCGTTGAACATAAAAGAAAAATTTTCCAAAAACATTAAAAAAATTTCAATATCCCATGAAATCTAAACGGTTAGATCAATTTTTACCAAATTTCATACCAAACATTATACAGTGTTAGTCCGTTCCCGTATCAAATTTTAGATCGATACCTCCATATTTACTCGAATTAGACAATTTTCAGTTATTTTTCAAAAAAATCAAAATCTCATAAAATTGGATCGTTTGGATAGATTTTTACCAAATTCAATACCAAAGATCCTTGATCAAAATTTTATATTCGTATGCAATTTTAGGACGCTAGCTCAAAATTTACGCGAGTTAGAGATACCACAGAAATTTTCGAAAATATTCAAAATCCCGTGAAATTTTCGAAAATATTCAAAATCACGTAAAATTTTCAATTTGGCCTCAATCTTCATAAAAATTGGACTGAATGAAGAGACGCGATCACTCCAAATTCCAAACTGGCTGTCTCAAACCGTTTTCGAGTTATAGTCGTTTTTAACGATGCAAGTCGCACGCACGCACGCACGCACGCACGCACGCACACGCACGCGCACGTGCACGCGCACGCACGCACGCACGCACGCACGCACGCACGCACGCACGCACGCACGCACGCACGCACGCACGCACGCACGCACGCACGCACGCACGCACGCACGCACGCACGCACGCACGCACGCACGCACGCACGCACGCACGCACGCACGCACGCACGCACGCACGCACGCACGCACGCACGCACGCACGCACGCACGCACGCACGCACGCACGCACGCACGCACGCACGCACGCACGCACGCACACGCACGCGCACGTGCACGCGCACGCACGCACGCACGCACGCACGCACGCACGCACGCACGCACGCACGCACGCACGCACGCACGCACGCACGCACGCACGCACGCACGCACGCACGCACGCACGCACGCACGCACGCACGCACGCACGCACGCACGCACGCACGCACGCACGCACGCACGCACGCACGCACGCACGCACGCACGCACGCACGCACGCACGCACGCACGCACGCACGCACGCACGCACGCACGCACGCACACACACATCCGGACGCCAGGTAAAAATCACATTTCTCAACGTTTTGGACTAATTTAAGTTCTCTGGCGCTAAAATCTCGATTTTTTTTTTTTACGAAAACAAAGCTTCTTCTATGCATGAGGAGGCAAAACAAAAATAGTCTCCCAATTGGATAAACGGTTAAAGTTGTTGCGTTCCCGAACTCTTTCAGGACATAAAATCCTACTGCCAAGACATTCCCGGGGCATTCCCGTATCCCATTATCGCGGATGACGACCGAAGCTTGGCAGTGAAACTCGACATGATCGACGAGGCGAGCAAGGACGATCCGGCACACGCTGTTACAGTTCGTTCTCTCTACATCGTCAGTCCCGATCATCGTCTGCGTCTTAGCATGCAATATCCGACATCTACCGGACGCAATGTCGAGTGAGTCTTTGAAGGTCGATCGGTTTAAGGTGGGGGGAGATTATGCAGGCACAAAGGTAAACTTTTGGGTCAACAAAAATCTCGGCGATAGTTGATCTTGGGAACAAAAGACGAGAACGTTGCTCTGCAGGATTTCTTAACTGAGGGCGATGTTTTCGTCTTTTATCCGGAAAAACGACCGTGGCGGAGAATTTTTGATTACAGCTTTCGTCACCTCATCTTAACGCGGCGGCTCGATTCTCTACGGTATATCTGCAATTATTTGTACGTCTAAGACACTGCTCGGTCCTAGCGGCGAAATCGGGCATTACAAACGAAAACACAATGAGCGAACGAGAAATATAAATACACACTTTTTTTTCTCTACTCTGTTACGCCCGATCTCGACGCTCGGACAGTAATGTGAGCTGCAGACTTTTAAGGTAGCTATGTCGCTTCGCGCTCATTTCGCATAAGTTCGAGAAAAATTCGAGAAAATTTCTGGTACTTCTCGACGGTATTAAAAATCTGACAAAAATTCATGCATATTAAAGGTACTGAAAAGATTAATTTCGCATAATAATAATTTCAAAGTGTTATTAACAAATTAATCAAAAAATTAATTGTTTAACAAATTATCGGGCAAACCAACTTTTTTTTCTTTAATGAAAATGATTCGTTCATTTTTCTGAATACGTACGAATTTTTTCAGATTTTTCAGTCAACTTTGATTTTTTTTTGTTTTTTCACACATTTTTTCCATATAAAAAAAAAAAAATCAAAGTTGACTGAAAAATCTGAAAAAATTCATACGTATTCAGAAAAATGAACGAATCATTTTCATTAAAGAAAAAAAGTTATATTGCCGGATAATTTGTTAAACAATTAATTTTTTTATTCATTTTTTAATAACATTTTGGAATTATTATTATGCACAATTAATCTTTTCAGTACCTTTAGTATGCATGCATTTTTTCAGAATTTTATACCATCGAGAAGTGCATGCAATTTTCTCTTATTTTTCTCGAACTTATGCGAAATGAGCGCGAAGCGACATAGCTACCTTAAGGTAGTCCTTGCGAATAGTGTTCAGTTCACATAAATTTCAGAGAAATGAGAGGGAATTGTAGACACTTCTCGATGGTATAAAATTCTGAAAAAAATCAAGTGGATTAAAGATGCCGAAAGGATTAATTTTGCATAACAATAACTCCAAAATGTTATTAACAAATTGATGAAAAATAAAATTGTTCAACAAATCTCCCGGAAACATACATTTTTTTAATGAAAATTATTGGTTCATTTTTCTGAATACGCATGAATTTTTTCAGATTTTTAAATTCACTTTGAATTTTCTGACTCTCTACACGTTTTTCCCATATAAAAAATAAATCAAAGTGAATTTAAAAATCTGAAAAAATTCATATGTATTCAAAAAAATGAACGAATAATTTTTATTATTTTTCATCAATTTGTTGATAACATTTTTGAATTATGGTTATGCAAAATTAATCCTATCGGCATCTTTAATACGCTTGATTTTTTTCACATTTTTATATCATCCAGAAGTGTTTGCAATTTCCTCTCATTTCTCTGAAACTTATGCAAAGTGAACACTATTCCCAAAGACTACCTTAAAATAAATTGTGAATATGATGTACCGGACTGAAAGTTTTAATGCAAAGTGGTACATTCAATTTAATGTACAATTGTGATGAAAAATCAATATACTTTTACAGTGAAATTAAAGTAAATTATTCACAGTAAAGTGTTTCCAAAATTTTTAATATACTCTACATTAATTTCTCATCACTATTGTATAAAAATTTAATATACCAGTTTATACATGACAACTTCCAGTCCCAGTGCGTCAAATTACATAGGATTTTTTTTACAGTGTTTAATAGAAGATAACTTCGATATCACGATTTTTGCTTTGTTTCTTTCATTGCAGTGAAATTTTGCGCGTTATCGACTCCCTGCAGCTCGTGGATCGCAAGCCCCAGATCGCCACTCCCGCCAACTGGGTTGTGAGTATTACGATAATAATATCATACGATGGATAGCGCGCGCTGTTAAAAAAAAAAAAAATTAATTTAATATACCGAACCGGGAGATTTTATGCTAAAACTGGTACATTAAATTTAATCTATAATCGTGACGAAGAATTAATACACTTTTACAGTGAGATTAAAACAAGTTCTTTAATAATAAAATTAAAATATATTATCAAAAGTTAACTATTTTTTATGTTTTTAAAACTATACTGTACATTATTTTTTCATTACAATTGTTTATTAAGTTTGCGCATAAAAAATCCCAGTGCCAGTGTACATTAAATTTCACACGGAGTTTCTAACAGTGTAAAAATGTATTACATTATAGAATCTTCATTTTAATTGTTTAACGAAAATACTTTGCAGCCCGGCGAGAAAGTTATGATTCTACCGACAGTAAAAGACGAGGAACTCGCCACTCTCTTTCCCGGCGGTGTCGACAAAGTTCTCATGCCTTCTGGAAAGGTTTACGTCCGCACTACGACCGACTACTGAATCTCTCTATATGTTTTATTATTCGAGATCGATGATTTGTCGGATTCGTCATTTACCTTCAATTTTTTTCTCGTGTCGTATAATTTCGTGTCTTTGTAAGGATAAAAATATAATAAATATATACGAACATTAGCGTGAGTTAACATTGATCGGATGGATGGTGTTGATGTACTCACTATGTTGACTGGTAATTTGTGCCCCGGCAGATATTTAACGTTCTCGTGCTGCTCGTTTATTATCTCCGTTAGCTTCTTGCCGTTTATCATCTCCTCGAAGACGTACATCGTAACGCGCTCTTCGAATTTGTCGTTGAACTTTACGGCATTCGCGCCGATAAGCTTTGCGATAGCCGAACCCCTGCGTAAAAACGAGCGTATGCGATTTATCGTGCATCAATAAAAGCGCCTGAATTACATACACTAAGCTCAGAGTTTCGGACTCACAAAAAAACATGCTAACGTTTTTTTTTTTTTTTTTTTTTAAGATTTATCAATGGTTTTTTTTTTTGGGAATTATATTTTTAGAATTTTCGTAACGAATTCTCTCTTCCAGCGATTGGTGATTTGCATTGACTGTCGGCACGATGCGTGTAACATGTCTTTTTTTTTCTTGCGCCATTCCATTAGCTCGACCATCTGCTGAATATTCCCGATGTACTTATTGCTATCCTAGCTAAGCTCGTTTCTAAATACCATGGAGTGACTCATCGTTGTTTACCGATGGGAGCACCAATGGTTTATTCATTTATTATAATGTAACTTGTTCGAGCGAGAAGTATAAATTGAAACGTGCCGAGATATTCGATTTACGCATCAATCTAAATTTTTTTTTTTTTCGTAGGTCCGAGACTAACAAAGATTTGTTTCTTTTTATGCATAGCACATCTCTAATATTTTCTGCGAAGGCAGAAAAGTTGCCCCGATTTAGATGTCACCTTGGTCCAATACGCGTGTATACTTATCTCTTCTACTCGCGTGCCAAAGTCTCGAGAGATCGTTTTGTTCTGCAACTTTTTGTTGTGCGAGATTTTTTTCTTTCGTGCATCTTTTCGCATACTTTTAGAATGGATTTGTATAAAGAGCTCGATTCATCGCGTTCGAAGAAATTATTACATAAATCTTCAGTGCGCGTGGAATAATATTTACCAGTTTCCACTTCCCACGATGCATACCCTCTGCTTAGGTGCTGCCATTGTGTATTATTTTATTTTATATTCCTCTTCTTCTGTTCGTAAAGTGTGTGATAATGACGAGATCGTTACTTGACACTGACACTTCGGACGGTTCTGTCTGTCTCGGAGTCGGCGAGAGCACGAGAGACTCTTATCGATATTTACCTTCAGTGACCGATTTCGATCGACTGACTTGACCGACTGACTGACTGACTAACTTCAGCTCCACCATTGACCTTAGAGCAAAGAATTGTCGTAGCGTTTTGCACGCATTTTCGTCACTCCTCTCAGGAAAGCATGTTCTCTCGCGCAAGTCTTGGATTATCGCCAAACTAAAACTAAACCTTCGAACGAGGCGAGGAGAGCTTAGCCAGCACTTTATAACACGTTAATTTTAGAATGAGTATGATAATAGAGACAATGCCGGTGCATGCATGACCAAATGCACTATTGCATCGAGGTATTTTATAATGCACTATTTCATAGATTAAAAAAAAAAAAAAATTAATCCGATAAGATAGAACGTGGTAAGATTCAGCGACCGATGATAATTGTATGAACTCGATTGACCTTAAAACTTTGATGTATGTGTTACGAAGTTTTTTTTATGCGGTATGACATGTGAAAATTTCCTATAGCTAGTAAATGATTTTTTTTCCGAGGATTAATGTATGTATATAAAAAAAAATTATCTTAAAGCACCGTACAAAAAGAAAACACGATATTTTACACGCGAATATTAAATACAGATTGCCGTGACGAAGCCCTCGAGAAGGCTCGAGCGTATGCAAATTTTGAGACATTCTTCTCAAAACTTTCGCTAGTCCTCTTCGGCTTGTTATTACAATAATCTTGCGACTCCGGAGACTCTTCAGAGATGACACATCGGTGACGATAGCTGCGCGTACGTGAAGCTATCGTTGTCGTCCCTGAATATGAATTTTAATTATATATTACACAACATATTTCTTGCGATACGGTTAAAAAAAGGAAACACACAACTAAACAAACAATGGATGTATGCAAGCTACGTTCGAGGAGCGGAATTTGGATGTATCAAGGAGACTAGCGAGGCCCTCGTGAAGCATACGCATCGATTAACAGACGATATTCATTCAATATATTTATCCCTATAGATACAATGATTTTTTTCAATTCGACAACAGCTCGTAACAATTCAGTTTTTTGTTTCTCTTCCGTGCTTTTCTTTTTTTTTCATTTAAAATTCACTTATAATATTTCTATAATACAATAATGTTTAGTCAACAATTTAGAAGGCATAAAGTTCTCTAGCAAAACAAAAAATAACAATCTATTAACATAAAAATTAAAAGAATCCTGTAAAGGACTTTAATTTCGATGGCTGACTATTTGGCTATTGCAACATGCGCGATAATACCGGCGTTTTCCGTATTGGTAGAATATTGGGCTGTTACTGATGAATCGCGTCACACTTCGAAATTTCTTCGAGAATCGAATAGACGGTATATTTACATCGAAACGAAAGAAATAATATTTATTAATCGCTGAATGCGATTAATAATCGAGGGGCCGGAACTGTGTACACCGTTATATCGCAGCTAAATTGTCCGTAGCAATATTAAAAGACGCGGCAGCGTCCCGATGTCAAGTACTTAAAAAAAAAAGATTTTTTAAGAATAAAATAGTATTTGGTCAGAATAAAAGTGCCGAATGTGATTATATCGGTACAAGCGATTCCTTTCTTCTCCTTAAACAAATATATACATGCAGTATATCAAATATACTTTGCAGATATATTTCATTTAATGTTTCGCGATTGGTCAACAAACTCGTTATTCAATTTATACATAACAATCGGTCTATGACGTACTTTTTACTGCAAGGATACAATAAGTATCCAAGCGTAACCCATTACATATTTACACACGTTCGCCCTACCCCGCGTCGAACGCTTTTTTTTATTATTTGTGATTATGCTCGTAACGTTATCGATTTCTTATTTTCATTAATCTGGCAACTGTGGAAATAGGTTTCACGGCATACAGGATAATTTTACTATTTTTTTTTACTCTGTTATTTTTTTTGTGTTGTGGATTCAGCTTACATGTGTTCCGGATGGCTGCGAATGCAGTCAATCATATCTTCGGGCTTGAGCTCGCCTATACAGATTCGGTGTATCGCCGTGAACAGAGGAAATGCGTTCTCCATGTTCTTCAGCTTCAGCATGTAATTTACTTCTTCGGCGGTAAAGGGACCCTGAAGTTTCTGGCCGTTGAGCATTTCCTTCTCCAGTTCCGCGATAGACTGGAATTTAACGAGATTATAATCAATTAAACAAAATCTTGTGAAATCGTTGATTTTTTTTCGTACTGCAAAACGCCATAAGATCTACCGCTTAGCACCGTATCTCTACCATTTCGGTAAATACCGGATGTTTGATTGTACCATCATTGATTTTTTCAATCAGGGCTGCAGCAACCGAAAACAAACCATGACTCTACCATCGCTGAATTTTGTTTTCACGATGCAACCGCACAGCAACCGCGTTTCTACTATCGCTGGTTTTTTAAAACAATAATGTATCGTTGAGCCAGATTTCACGGTGGAATGCGATCGATAACAGTTGAAAAGCTGTTATAGCCGCGTTTGTCTAATTCGAGCAGGGTTTCGACGATTTGTTCGGCTAATTTTTTGTTTTACCTTGCCAGTCTTGACGAAAGCTTCGGAAACTTTGCGATTTCTTCCACCGTAACAGGTAGTTATGAGATCGGCTACGCCACAGCTCTCGAAGAAAGTACCGAGCTTTCCACCGGGGAAAAATACGTCGACGAATTTAATCATCTCCATGAGACCCAGCCTGATTACCGCCGCTTTCGTATTGTCGCCCAGTCCCAGACCGTCCACGAAACCAGCACCACATGCTACGATGTTCTGTAAAAAATAAATGAGAAAAATACGGATTAGAAATAATACAATACCGATAATATGAACCTGTATAAAGAAAGTTCTGTTAGTTTGTCCTTCAATAAAGATAGAACAATAAAGCCGTAAGGGATTACAGTTTATTGGTGCGGACTATCCGATAAATTATGGTAGATAAATAGACAGATCGATAGATACCTTGAGAGCACCGCAGCACTCAACCGAGTCGGCATCATCGACGACGACGACTCTGAAGAACGGAGTTTGGATGATGTCCCTGAGAATCAGAGCCTTGGCTTTGTCCTTGCAACCTTAAAATATCAAAGCACAATTGTTATTATAGTTTCTAAAATCATCTCGAACATTAATTATTCGTTTATCACAGATATATAGTGCATGCAGCAAAAAAAATTCTAAATCAATAAATTAATTTCGGTTTTCGAAAGCTGCAGTTTAAAAATGAATTGTCCAAAAATTGCCGATTTGATGAGTTTTAATTTTTTTTTTGCGTGGTGAAGCACAGGATTAATATGATTACCTATAGTGGTCTCGCAGAACATCTCATCGGCGACTTCGGAGGCAAGGTTAGCGCCCATCAGCACGGAAACAGGAATGTGCAGTTGTTCGTTGATAATGTGGGAGATAAGTTCGATACCGCCACCCTCTTTCTTGTCGAAACCCTTGACGAGTGACAGACCGACGGCCGTTTGTTTTATGTTTCCCAGCAGCGTCTTGCATATCCGTTGGATAAATTGATGGGGTACAACGAATATGAGAATATCAGCGTCTTTCGCGGCTTCAGCTACGTCCGGCACAGCAACCTGTAACGAGAACAATTTACTCATTAAATTTTTAAGAAAATAATCAACAATTTCAAAACCAATAATCAATCATTTCAATTTCTAATTGCAATTCATTTACTTTGACAAAGTTTTCCGGTTGAATCGCGAAAAAACTCAAGTGCCTATCGTGTTCTACGATAAATGAAGGTGCACAGTAAGTTACAGATGGCTTTCTCATTTATTAAGATTTTACGCATAGCTTTCTTTACGATAAAGTTCATTGATCGATTTTGACTTCGTCATAGAGGAAGCTATGCACAAAGTTGTAATAAATCAGGCAGCCATGTGCAAATTACTTCGCACCTTTCTTTCGTAAGATTAAAAAATGTCGACATCTCATAAAATTGAAACGGTCTAAATTTACCGCAATATTTATTGTAGAACATCGATAACTGAAATTTGGGTAATCCTTCATTTTGAGGCTATTTTTAATCCGGTCTTCACAATCATTTTACTCTTTGTGTGATATTTGATTCAGGACTTTTGGGTCGGACCTAAACAAATTTTTTTTCAAAAACTTAACATTTTTCGAAATTTCATCAAATTTAAACGATTATTTTTTCCCAAATTTAATACCAAACATTGTGCAATGTTAATTATTAGTTTCAAAAGTTATTTGAAATATCGCCGATATATAGTGCATGGAAAAAAAAAATTATAAATCAATAAATTAATTTCGGTTTTCGAAATCACGAATCCATTCACTTTTAAAATTTGAGCTACTTCCATGTTCACTCGAATTGGAGCCTTTTTTGTAATTCTTCGAATAAACTCAAAATTTCATAAAATCTAACCGCTTGGTCAAATTCAATACGAAAGGTATATGCTGAGAATATTATTATTGTATGCTCCGAAATGGCAATATCACCGAGCTGTAAAATAAAATAAAAAGGGGGCTGAAGTTAAGGACGGAGCAGGAGATGCAACTTAATTGGGCGAAAATAGAAGGATCTACATACTCTATAAGGAATAGAGTATCTACATACAATAGGGCTCTACATCAACATACAATAGGGATCTACAATAGGAATCTACATACTCTATAAGGAAAATATCGAGACAGGAAAACGACTGTGGAGCTGGACAAATATTGGGACGGCAAGACGTTCAAAAGAGAAATGAAAGAAGTGTGGGCCAGAATGCGGTGGGAAAATGTGGGAAAGGAAGGCAACAAAGGGCTTAAAAATGCAGACTGTCGCATTTGTAAGAGAGACAGAAAGCTTGGAGCATATTTGTCAGTGTGAGGAAGCTAAAAGAGAAATAAGGAAAGAAGTCGTGGAAAGTTTGGAAAAATGGCTCGAGAACAGGAGAGGAGAGGACGTGCGACGGTTAATAAATGAGAAGTTGAAAGGAGAGCCTGTGATTCAGCTGTACAATTATATTGGTCAGTATGAACAATTGGTTAAGAGAAAAGAGTGGGAAGGATGATATGAGAATGAGATGTGATACGTGATTGCTGTAACGAAATTAGTAAACAAGGGGGAAAATTTATAGGGGGGAGTCACAGTGTAAAAACCTTAAAGGGTATACAGAAATAAAGCTCTATCTATCTATATTTGTATGCAATTTTACGATGATAGCTCAGGTAGTTTACGCAATTTAGAACTACCAAAGAATTTTCAAAAAAATCGAAAAAGGGTCAAATCTTCAACCGTGCGTCAATCTTCATGAAAATTACAAAAATTCGTGAACGAAGCGACGTAACCACTCCACTAGTGCACCAAATTTCGGAAACGGCTGTCTCAAGCCGTTTGCGTGTTATAGCAGTTTCAAACGATCACACACTCATAAATCCAGATACCAGCTAAAAATCGGATTTATCGATTCTTTTAAACTATTTTAAGGCGTCGTCCTACAGTTACATTATTTCAAAAAAATTCAGAGCTGGGCGGTACTTAAGGTACATTGTACTTATTTGGTACTTTAAGTCCGATACTTTAAGTACAGGTGTACTTTAAGTACTACCATTTTTTCAAATACTTAAAGTACATATGTCCTTTAAATACTGTACTTAAAGTACAGGAAGTACTTGAAGTATACGCACTTCAAGTTTTTTTTTCATTACTTCGAGTACTTTCAATTGCGTGTAAAGTGAAAATCAGAGCTGGTCAAAGTATGTCAAAGTTATACAAGGTTAATTTAAGTAAATAAAATATTTCTAGGTTGATTTCTTAATTATTGTGATCTGATCTGATATACTATATCGCGCGACTAAGCCCGCAGAGTGGGGTGGTCCTTAAATTGAAATTAAAAAAAAAATTTTGATGGCCACCCCGTATTATCGTGAGGTATAAAATGAAAATGCCATGTGCGAAGGATCCCCGAAATTAATGCATTTTTAGGGGTGACTACCGGCTATTTAAAAATGAAAAACTTCGGATCATTTAAATTTAAAGTCAAAGTGAAAAATTCGAGATTTCATTGGAGTAAACCCGCACTTCCAAAGTATAACGTATAAGAAAAAACTCTGCAAAATCCCTACGAAATCGAAGTCTTTTTGGAGGTCGCTACCGAGGGTTTAGTTACCTAATTCTGAAACGAGAGTACCTTTTTTTCAGCTGTTGAAGAGAATTGGATAAATAAAATGCTACGTTCGGTCGTCGATAGAGATACTTTCTGTCTTTTGACCATTCAAGGACTTTGTCAACTCCCTTTATCAGAAACGACAATACATTGGTTGTTTTTAAATTTAACTTTTATTGCAACAAACATATATTTTCAAATAAAATGTTCGATTATTCAAATAAAGTGTTCCTATATTTCCCAGGGATTTTGCAGAGTTTTTTCAAGGAAATCTCGATTTTTATTTTTATTTTTACTTTAAATTTAGATGTTCCAAACTTTTCAATTTTTCAAATGGCCGGTAGCGACTTCTACAAATGCATTAATTTTAGGGAATCCCGATAATACGGGATGGACACCAGAAAATTAAAAATTTTTTCAAAGCAAGGACCTCCTTACCCTGCGACTTTTAGTCACGCGATATACTATATTAGAACAGATCAAAATCTAAACGAAATCTATACACACCATTCTAATACATACGAAAGCCATGTGCAAATTACTTTTCTCGTTTCTCTTAAAGCCTCGATGACACTTAACGCTTTGTGCAAAATACCTGGAAAAAGTACTTGAGAAATACTTCGAGTACAAAAAGTTCTTGATACTCCAAGTATTACGGATACTTTGTATTTTGCAATTGAACTATTTTTTGGATTTTTTTCAGCTTTGCTGTAATTAGACCCGTACTTGAAGGTCGTACTTCACGTACCGATCGAGGACCATGGTGGTCAAGTACCGCCCAGCTCTGCGACAGAGCATCACGTAATTCTACTATTTTTCTAATAAAGTCTATCGTCCTATTACCTTAAGTTGTATGATTTTTCACAATCAGAATTCATTTTCCTTACTTGATAAACAACTAAATACGATTTTTTTTTGCTTACTTTTAAGAACTTAAAGTACTTTATGAGTACTTAAAGTACATAGGACTTTAAGTACTTGGCCCTTTAAGTACTTTGCCCGGGTCTGAAAAAATTACATGTCTCTAAAAAATAGATTGAACTGTTAAGGTTAACATGCAGAGTGTTTCATGAAGATATGCGAAATACTTTTTGAGTTACAGCATTTAGAGCGAAGTAGAAATTAAACAACCGAAGAAGAAGTAAACAACCGAATTAGTCCGTGCAGCAACGCCGAACGTTAGACAACGTCGTATAGTACAGTAGATCCGTTTCCGTCTCTAATAACATACCAAAATCTTTCTCTAGTAGCGTATCAAAATGTTACTATTTTTTAATAACACTTTTGATACACATTCATTAAGATGTACATACATAAATACATAAAAAAAATTAATAATATTGCATTTATAGTTTTTGCGAAATTAATTTCCAAAAGTTAGCGTGTGCACACGGTGGTAACAGTAGGATAAAGCCGTAAGTACTTTGACATTAAAACTCGAAATTTGTTGTTGTTTTTTTTTTATGAAAACAAAATCCTCTATAAGGAAACAAAAAATAAACAAGATGACACAGTGAACACGTTTTATTACGGCAATGTAACATGAAAACTACATTTAAATATAGTCTTCTGATATATATCGGGTATATAACACGGAAATAATATGTAATGTATCATTTGTTATGTGCAGGTGATGGAACTGTTATATGTCGGTGTAACATTGCAGTTATGCATTAAAAAAAAAAAAAAAATGGTGTAACCATTAGATATACTCGCAACTCCAACATAGCCGAATGGTTATGGTCGCTGTCTACAAGTCCGAGGGTCCTAAGTTCTTATCCCGGCGATTGTACAAAAATTACGATAGTTTTTTTCTAAGAGGTATTTATTTTTATTTATTCCTATTTTGTATTTATTTATTATACTTATTAACATACCAAATAGGAATAATAAATATATAAATATATTTATATATTTATTATTCCCATTTGGTATTTATTTATTCCTATCGATAGAGTATGTGATGGTACGCCAGGTATGGTCGAGGTGGATACGGATGAATTTATTTATTTATTTATTTACTTCATTAATGACGGGCCGGGCCCAATTACAAAGAGGATGGGTTCACCCATCTCCAGAAATATAAAGTGAAAGAGATCCATTGCATAAAAAATTACATAGATTTATCGCTAATTTATATATCACAAGTACATTGCAAGATGAACAAGATGAACATGACTAAAACAAATAGAGATAGGGAGTAGTCGCAGTTAATATTATTCAAATGGTAGGAGCTTCCGAAGTCTGTTTTTAAAGAGCACCACGGAATTTGTATGAATGACTGAAGCACGAATAAATGGAAGATATATTTATTGAAGTTAGACGTGAGTGAAGGAGAGTGCGCGTCTGACAGCTTCGGGACGTAGAGATAAACTGAATTCAGGGCCTGACGGAGCCAGGGCCCTCGATTATTGCTGCGCGCGACAAAAGGTATTCCTACGCGCCATAAGACGCAAGGAAGAACATGTGAACATGAGAGCAAGAACATTCGCACGGAAGGTGCTGACAGCACAAAGATTAGCGAGAGTCCAGATAAAATGTTTAACTTTAGTTTCCTGTGCGATAAGTGCTAATTCGAAATATGGGACCGTCACAAGTAAATTCGTTTACCACGAATAAAGATGCTGATCCAAAGATGGCATCAGCGATAATGTTTTCTAAATAACAAAGAAAATTACCTGTTACATTCTTATATAACAACGATATAACACGTAACACATAATATCACAGTGGTATATTGCTGAGTCGGAAATGACAACTTAAATGTAATTTACATGTAACACTCGGCTAATAACACCTGTTAGTTACTGTTACATTGCTGTTACATTACTGAGTTTACTGGGGTGGCATATGACGGGGTTTCGAAACAATTTTTGCGGAGAATTATAGAGCGAAGCATGATGTTAAAAAAAAAGATCATTATAAAAGACCTTGCAATTTGTATAAAATACTCTGCAAATTGATATTTGCGAATTATTTCCACCTCATTTTCTTTCGTTCCTTTTAGCACAAGGTTGCAACAGGTCGCTTGCTTATTATTCGTCTTCGTTCACAAAACTTCCTCTATGAGGAGGCAAAAATATAGTCAGCACATTTTTCCCGCTTCATGCTTTGTAAGCAATTATGGACAATGTGGAAGCATTGTACAAATTCATTTGTACCTTTTTTTTGTTTATTAATGCACTTCGTAGCTTTAATATTTTTCATCAGAAAAACGTGAGAAAAAAAACAACTATATTAGGTTTAATTTTTTAACCTCATTATAAGTCGTGCCAGAACGTGCTTCGAACAATGAGCAAGGAATGCGTGAATTCGTTTGCACCATTTATTTTCTATTCATGTTTTTCGGAACTTTAATGTTTAACAGGCGGAAACAAAAATTGAAAAAATTGCTATTAGATTTAATTTTGAAAACGCGTGAGTCGTACCGAAACGTGTTTCCTGCATGCCAATTTCGTCGACGCTATCCGCATGAGATTTTCCATTCATTAAACGCTGATTCAGTCTGACTATGAGACACGGTCGCATACTCGAGAATGATCACGTTCGCGTTGGTTAGAGCGAGAGTTCCGGTATTTTGCGATGATTTGTCGAGAGCGACCTTGGAGAGTATGCGAGCACGTCCATCAACTATCGCTTGACGCGATGAGGTAATACAATTAGGTGGACAGAGGGAGAACACAATCATCGAATTGTTCGAGTTTTTCGGTGTTAAGGCTTTGTTGTTTTGCTTCCTCGTAGAGGAACCTATTTTTTTTTTTCATAAAAAAAAAAAAAAAAAACTTTCGAGATTTTAGTGTCAGAATATTTGAAATAGTCTGAACCGTCGAGAAGTATGATTTTTGGCTGGCGCCCAGGCGGCGCGTGCCATGTGCGTGCGCATACACGTGTGTATGTGATCGATTCAGGGCCTTTAAAATCACTACGACTCGCAAATGGCTTGGGGCTAGTTAAAAGTTGATGCACAATGATGGTAAATTTGTCACTTCCCTTTGTACCGTACATTTTTTTATAAAAATCGATGTCTGATTTGAGATTTGAGATTTTTAATTCTTTACAAAAATTGCGTGGATTCTCTGACTTTCGTAAATTTCGAGCTATAATCTTAAAAGTGCACACAAATCTAATAAATCGATCAAGGACTTTTGGTATTGAATTTGGCTTAAATATATGCAAATTCGCAGACTTTATGAGGTTTCGAATTTTTTTGGAACATTTACGAAAAATGCTCTGATTCGAATAAACACGACAGTAATGAGCCCCAATTTATAAGATAAATGGATTAACATTGTACAATGTTTGACTTTTGGCGGAAATTGATTTGACCCTTTAAATTTTATGAATTTAGATATTTTTTAATTTCTTGAAAAAATTGTGTTGTGCATACGCTACGAGTTTATGTACGAAATGTCGAACTGGGAATAAAATTAATTACCGATTTATGATTAGCGGAGAAAGTACATTAGAAATAGTCTTTGAAACGTCGATTTACGAAAATGTTGCTTAAAGAATGTTTACGATAAATTTTGCGATAATCTTCGAATACAAACATTTTATATTACAAGCATAGCTTCCACTGTGACAGTGGTTTTTAACCTTGGGGGTCCACAGGAGGTCGTGTATTTTGGGGGTCCATGGAATCCAGGTTAAGAATCGCTGCTCGTTGTCGATTGTAGCTACACGTCATGACGTAGCTAAAATCGGACAACGATCATTCTCATAGTAGAGAAAGCGATGAGCATTTTTCTTTCGGCGACGATATTGGTCACTGGATTTCGATCATTGACCAACGATGACTTTGCGGATACTCGCTCGATGCTCGTACGGTATTAGTAGATTCAAACACCTGCAATGAAATCTTTAAGCTGAGAGTCCAAAGGCCGTCCGGCATATAAAATCAATACTAGAGGCTACTCGCGTCACCGAGGTCGGGAATCCAGAGTGAGATGGCTAGGTCAATTTAGTTCGTGTTTTCCTTGTTATAACTGGTCGCCCAGACAGGATTACGCCAGTTCACGAATCATTCATGTTGTGCACACCGCCGCTTTAATGTATACCAATTACGATAATGCTCGTATGCTCAACCAACGAATGTGTTTGCTCGTTCGATCGAGGCTCGAAATAAAACTGCGTTTCCATAAACCTATTTCCGTTTAGGTCGTTGATAGACCGATCACTTGGGAACATAACTTTTTACCGGCGTTCCAAAATAGGATTTGTATGCTCTACACGGTCGATCGAACTGGGGGATCCGGAAGTATCATTTAAGTGGCCCAGAGAGGTTTGAAGGCATACAAGTTAAGGTAGCTATGTCGCTTCGCGCTCATTTCGCATAAGTTCGAGAAAAATTTGAGAAAATTTGCAAGTACTTCTCGACGGTATAAAAATCTGAAAAAATTCATGCATATTAAAGGTACTGAAAATATTAATTTCGCATAATAATAATTTCAAAATGTTATTAACGTATTAATCAAAAAATTAATTGTTTAACAAATTATCGGGCAAACCAACTTTTTTCTTCAATGAAAAAATTCATACGTATTCAGAAAAATGAACGAATCATTTTCATAAAAAAAAAAGTTATGTCGCCGGATAATTTGTTAAACAATTAATTTTTTGATTCATTTGTTAATAACATTTTGAAATTATTATTATGCACAATTAATCTTTTCAGTACCTTTAGTATGCATGCATTTTTTCAGAATTTTATACCATCGAGAAGTACACACAATTTTCTCTTATTTTTCTCGAACTTATGCGAAATAAGCGCGAAGTGACATAGCTACCTTAATAACGTTGCTCCAACGAAATTATTGACAGCCGTAACGTTTCGAATAAAGTTGTTTTCCTAGCGAGCCGATAATATAATATAATAATATAAATATTTATAATAATTATAATTATATAATAATAATAATAATAATAGTATAATATAAAGGAATACTTTTTAAAAATTGTTTCGCCGAAAAATAAACTATTTGAGGAAAGTCACAGCTTCGAATGATACATTAGGAGCAACGTTGCCAACTTCCATGCTGTAGAGGTTTGAAACATTGAAAACATCGATTTTTGTTTTGTGTTGCATATATGTATAGTATTACACATCGAAAAAATTTCCGTCAAGTTTATTATGAAATTCACAAAATTACGGATGAGGGAGCAGCAAATACAGAGAGATTCGGGCTGGGGGTCACCTAAGAGTGAACTTTGGTTCTGTTTTCGTCAAAACTATATTTTTCGGCGCACAATATCTCAACAGCCGTTGTAGATATCATCATGAAATTTTAATTGAAGTTAAAGCAGATAACAGTTTCTAAACGAAATCTGAGAAACGATGGAAACTACATAAATTCTTTTATATCGTATCAATAAATAACACGATTTTTTCCACACCTTTATCTGAAATTTACAGACGTAAAATTCAGCAAAAAAATATGTTTGATACAATCGACAATAACGATGATGTTAATTAAAATGTTGATATTAATAATAATAATATAAACATTTTAAACGTATTTTCGTCTTTAGTATTGTTGTCATATATACTTAACATAAGAAAAAAAATTGTAAATATAAGGACAGATGTTTTGAATTTGTTATAGCATTGTTATAAATAATTTAAAGTGACCGAATGTTCGATCGAGCAAATCTCCTGGTACCCTTAATAAATTCTTAGTGTACAGTGATCGCCGTTGCAATAAAAATACCAAACATTCAATTTTTTTTCTTCTTATTTTTTTCTATAGCAATCCATAAGGGGGTCATCGGGGATAACTGAAGCGTTATCGTGACTGTCGGTGTTTTATATCGTATAAATAAAAACACGTTGGTCGTGTAAAAAATATTTTTTAAAACTCGAAAATTTCACAATAACGTGTTGTCTCGGAGAAAAGATAGAATTACATAACACCTTTACCGATCGATCTCATATTATTTTTCAATGAGGAATCAGAAGAAAAAAAAAACGATCCGATATTTAAAGCTTTTCTCCGTACAAGAGTTGTAATTTACAACTGTCGTTGGGCAACAACTCGATATCTTTATTGTCTCTCAATATTATTTTTGTCTCTTCGATAAGCGGCTCCAAAGGATCTTTCTTCGGCTCTCGAATATCACGCGATTTTCTCGTGTCGCGTACGGACGAGTCGTAACATCGTCGAGTCGAATCTTTTACGTTTTTAGTTTTATCTGGCTTAACACGTGCGACGCGAGATACGACGACAGTACACGTGTATTGTTTCTAGTAGTAGTAGTAGAAGTAATTTATTAACAGTGAATAACACAGATTTCTTTTCTATGTACATAACAAACTTATATTATAAATATGCTGCTAATTGGCCATCGACCGAAGTCCTTCAGCCAAATTGTTTCTATTTTTACATTGAAACGAAAATCCATACCACCATTGTCCGTACCAATGACATTTATATTTGTATATATATATATATATATTTCTCGGTCACCTCACCAATAACTTACCACGTTGTCGGGCAGTTTGTGTCCCGGAAGATACTTGACGTTCTCGTGAGTCTCGTTTATAATCTCCGTTAATTTTCTTCCGTCTATCATCTCCTCGTAGACGTACATCGTAACGCGGTCATGAAAATTTTCCAGCCGCTTAGCATTAGCTCCAACTATCTTCGCGATAGCCGAACCCCTGAAAATAAACGAACGTGAGCTTTCATTATGTAACACGCTCTCGGAATTCATCACCATTATCATTGTTATTATTATTCGTTTTTTTTTTAGCCCGAAAGAAAAGGAACGGTAAATCGACTGTACGGTTGACTTTCAGCATGAAATCAAGTAGAACGATTGCTGTGATAAAAAAAAAAAAAAAACGACGAGACTTTATGTAATATCCGCAATCAGGTTTTTTGAGATAAAATTCTCTCAACACGATAAGAAAACAAAAAAAAAGGCACGAAATTTAATGTACTGGTATTCGAAGTTTCTATCGATAAACTGGTATATCATGTACAATTGTGTTGAAAAACTAACGTACAGTACTTTAATTTCACTCTAAAAGTACTTTAATTCAAATTCACTCTACTTTCACTGTAAAAGTACATAAATTCTTCATCGCAATTGTACATTAAATTGAATGTACCAATTTTTGCATAAAAACTTGCCGTCCGGTACCAGAGCTGGGCAGTACTTGAGTTACACGGTACTGGTTTCGTACTTGCAGTACGGTACTTCGAGTACAGGTGTACTCGAAGTACATGTACTTCAAGCGAGATAAAAATCTTAAAAAATCAACCACATGAAAGATGTCAAGAACATAAATTTTGAAAACTAATAATTAAAAAAAAAATTAATAACTAATCTTAAAAGAATTCAATAAATAATCAGTGAACTTATTTTTTCTCATTTCACATGAATTCGTTGATTTTTTTTTTTTTTTTTGATATGTGAATTTTTTGAGAATTTTTTAACGTTATTCAAACTGTTTCCGATTTTTTTTAACGACTATAGCTACAAACCCACTTGCACAATGATTCCTAAGGTTCTCGAGTGTAATATGAAATCTTGCTACACATCTTAAAATATATATTTAAAAAACGTGCCTTTGCGATCATTTTTTAAAATTACGGATTTTCTTTAATGTACAATTCTGAAAAAGTTCAAAACTATTCTGAAGTATTAACGAATCCATTTGAAATGAAAAACAAAGATCATAGATAATTTTTCAACGAATTCAACATCTCTTAAAAATTTGGTAATAACTTTTTAGGATTTAATATTCCCAACACAATCTAGAATATTCGATCACGTTGAATATAGACAATATATAATGTAAAAAATGCATGTTGCTTTATATGCAAAATTAATATTCGTGATATCGTTAATACTGATTTTTTTCTCGATTTTTGGCCTTTCACGAAGTACAGTAAAAGCCCAATTAACCGGGATCCTCGATTAACCGTGACCGAAGAGTCCCCGGATAATCGAAATCCTGGTTAATCCGAACTGGATCGCCAAAATATATGTCATCGATGTATTACAATAAAAAATAAAACTTCAAGTACTTTATTTACATAAAGTACTTGAAGTACATGTACCTTAAGTACTAGGTACTTGAAGTATACGTACTGTACGTTTTACATATTTGCACTTTCAGTACATGGTACTTTAAGTACCTTGCCCAGCTCTGTCCGGTACATTGAATTTGCAGCTTTTTTTGTGACGGTGTACAGCATGTGCCACCATGATTTCGTAGAGTGGGAAAGGTCAGGGACGATTACCGTCTGCGCGGGATTTTCTGATGTGGGGCCACGTGACTGAAGATAACCTTTCGCAACGGACGCGTGCAAGAGGTTAAAACAAAAAAACAACAATACTTTCTCCCGTTTCATTCTTCGTATGGGTTGAAAAGCAAATGAAAAAGATCTCGTTCTGCTAAAACACTCGGGTTTATTGTCGTAAAAGCGTAACGGAAAAGAGCGTAGTCGAGACACGCGCATAATTAATTCTGCAGGGCTGCGATTGGAGAGTGACGTTTGTTTTCCGTCGCAATAGCGTGATAAGCGTCCCGCAGGCTTTCCAGACGCGAGACCCCACGCGCGAGTTGCCGACAACTCTCGCCTAGGCGTTACAAAAATAAAAATAATAATAAGGCTATTTGTGTGTACGCTCGTTAATGGAGTTTTTTTTTTTTTTTGAGTGTGAGTTTTTATACGTTTGGAATAGAGCTTGAAGCTTCGGTGTGTCTCTCGACTACATCGAGACGAGGCGAGCTTGCGCGAGGACGTAAATACAATAAATCGAATGTGTGCTACGTTTTTGTTCAATTTTTTTATGTTCCTCGAAAAAGAAAAGGTAGTCTTCGATTTTTTCGATGAGACGCGTTCGAAAGTCCGGGGCACGATTGCGATGAGAATATTCTTCAATAATTTTGTATGTGAATATTTAATGCTCACCAATTGCCCGAACCGACGATGCAAACACGCTGTTTTTCTTCCATCTTATTGCAAACCCACTTTTTCCGTCTCGTCTCGAAGGTTTGCGATAAATTCGATTGCTTGGAAATACTTCTATTTGTATTCCGTTGGAACGCGAAACGGCGACGATTACGACGGAAAAACTGACGGTTTCGAGGCTGGCGAGCGACTACCGACCGAGCTGGAGTCGCTAGTGCCGATGGTGTGGGCAAGCGCGACTGATAATGCGCGAAGAGCGGGGGCGTTTCGCTGGCCAATCAACGTCACGATTGATTTGAGAGTCCCGTAATAATCAACGTCGCTACAAGGACGAAAATAGATTGAAAAATCGTGAGGATAAATTGTAGGCGCCAGCAGCGCCGAGTAAACACGATATTTCATCATCGAATACGGTAAACACGAAAAAAAATACTGAGCCCGAAGATTAAAGGTCCAAAGGTAGTCCGGGCCGAGAGGCTGCGACTGGCGCACTCAAATGTGATGTAACTTTCTCCCAATTTCAATGATAAGCGAATCTTCAATTGAATAAAATTATTTAAAATACAATAGTAATGTGTTTTGAAAATTTCTTTTTTACAAAGAAAAAATAAAAATTAATTTAATATCGTAATTTAATGCTGGCGTAATAACGCCTTCGAACTGCTGTTTCCTTTATTCGGTATATATGCGTTATAATTAGGTAGTACATTGTGCCATGGAGTTTCACGAGACAGACGGATACACGCAAGCAATCGCTATTTTTCCCTACACATGAAATGTTATTAACTACAATATCAGATCTAACGATACGCGACACTAATTCGTTTCACAAAGCCCGTGGGATCTTTGTTTGTTTTATTTTAGAAAAAAAAATTCTACAGGGGTTTGAATAAACGACTGGCGGTACGTCAATGTAGTCGTTTTAATTGTTTCTTCGAGATAAATGGTATATATATATATATATATTTCTCCTAACTTTCGTCAAAACGGTTAAAGAAAAGAAACACCTAGTTTTACATTTAATAGAGAGTTTTTAGTTTTAGTCAGTAATACTCTCGAAATGAAACATCCGGAATGACACGAGTAAACAAGCAGATTTCTTTAACGTCCGAAGAGCTGGAAGGATCGTCGATCTGGAGATGACAAATTCGTCTATTTAATGACGTAATGCAGTTATTATTAAGCACGTTTCGGTACTGCAATGAAAAAAAAGGAAAACAGGAAAATTGTACGTTTAAACTTTTGCTAATTTCAATTCGAGAGATATACACGTAGTATAAGCGAGCGCGTATAATACACATGCCGAGGAAATTCTATGCGGTTAATCGAATTTCTATATTCGTATCCCTTCCGGCAATGTTCCCAAGCTTCGTTCCTTAAAACGACAAGAATTAATCCTCGGGTGTCGTCTGAGCGGTCTCGAGGATTATCTCGAAGGAGAATGGCGTGAAACCGTATCCGAGGCCAGCGTAGAATTTACTCTGGAACTCCACCCTGAAAAAAAAATACAGCGCGAATACAATAAACGAAAAAAAAAAAACAAAAAAAAACTACTGACACGATTTTGCGTTTCAATTCGTTGTATCGATCTTACCAGTGAAGACGTAGCGTATGCAGGAAGGCCGAGAGACCTTCCATCAATACGAGAATGCCGACTGTCAGGACGGCCCAGAAAGCGAATATCGCCCATAGGACGATACCACCGGCCCAACCCTCCCGGGCCAAACCGTTCCTCATTACCATGTTCCACAGTACTTCGGAAAGCTCTGAATTACGTAAACATGTAATCGTTAATTGTATAACTCTGAAAATTACATTATTATAGAGCAATATTTTATTGTCTATAGAACTTACGTGCATGGGCGAGAGACAAAGCCCACAAACGAAGATAGGAAGCAGTGTGAGATACGCTGCCAAGAACGTATTCGATTGTGTGGATTCCCTGATGGATAAACACCTCGCTCATTTCTTCCTCTTCCTCTTTGTGGGGAACTGGAGCACCGGCGGCGTTTTGCTGAAGAGCGCCAGCACCACCTTCGACGTCTCCGTTCTCCGTGCCGTGATTGTTCAACTGTTTAGAAAATTATGGTTGAATGTTTTATCTCTTAAACAAAATCGGTTTACTCGCTTCCTTTAAGGTTTTATTATTTTATTTTAAGGTTTACTAGTTTCCTTAAAAATATTCGTTTCGTTTAATTTTTTTCTTCGTTTCTTCGTTTTAAAATGTTATTATTATCTTCGGTGTTCACCATTTGCGGCGCATTTTACAGCGCGATCATTATATTTTCTTTGAATTAAATAGAGTGTATTTCCAGCCAAAGTGAGATTCAAAGAGAATTTTAAATACTTCCCAACGGGATAAAAAGCTGAAAAATTTCAATCATATAAAAGGTACTAAGAACATTGATTTTGCATAATAATACTTCCAAAAAGTAACCAATTTTTTTTTAGCGGAAGTTAATCCCTTAAGTTTTCTGAACATATACAAATGGTTTTTTAGAATGTATTCTAATCTTCGAAAATCTCGTTGTACGAAAAATGCTTAAGCAGAATTTGTGAATATGTTTGATCAATTACTCGGTAACTTTTTGAGTATAATGCAGACTTTTTACTCAACATATCCAAAGATCGTGACTTCTCAACCAAGTTGGAAAAAAAATTATGGAAAATTTAATACAAAAATTATATGTATTCCGAAAAATTAACGAATAAATTTCCGTTAAAAAAAGTTAGGTTGCCGGGAGATTCGTTAAATAATTTTGTTTAAATCTAACTTATAAATAACTTTTTAGCATTGTTATTATTGTTATATAAAATTAATGTCACCTTCTATATGATTGATTTTTTTCAAATTTTTATCCACTTGCGAAGTATTTAGAATTTTCTCTGAATCTGACTTTTGGCTGGGAACGTAAAGATGCACTCTCCTAAAGCTACACCTTCAACGGTGCAATATATATGCGCTATACCTGATAATGGCGCCTCTGTCTGCCACGCATCATCATTAGGGGCTTGGCGAGGAGCATCCACGGTATGCAAAGAAGCGCCAGTATGACGAGCATCTTTTGAATGACACCCTGACCTGCGTACATCCATTTGTGACACACATCCGGAGTTACAGTGGGATTCATCAAAACCATGTTGATGAAAGTAATGAGAATCGATGGAGCGCAGAATGGACCGTAAGCAACGTCTATAAAAAAATTAAAAAGAATAATTATTATGAAATTCTCCGCTGCAAATTGAAGACCACACAGGGTTTTTTGAAATCCGCAGCTCACCCATCTCTTTCGGCTCGTACTTGACCCACTTGATGAACATCAGTATAACCATGTACAGGAACAAGAATATAAGAAACACGATTTGCGGAATGAATTCGCACAGGATGTTGATGCGTCTCTTGAAGTACAAGTGATTCCATAGACCGACGACAACACCGAACAGCATGTGTATGACACCGAATATAATCGATATCTTCATCTTGTAGGAGTTCAAGAAGATTATCTTGTTCTCAGCGAGTTGCCATATCGGATCCATACCGATGGGATAAGGATGACCGACGTAGGACGTTGTGTTCGGATCGAGCTGATATTCCTTGTTGTCGTGTATCGTCGGCCAATCTGTGTTTATCGCCCAGTACGATCCAAATATATTCAACGACTTTGAGAAAACGTCGTTGTATATGAATCCCGTGTACATCGAGAAAAGACCCATGAGAAAAACAATGTAACGACCACCGAAGAAAATGTTCCATATCTCGTTGTCACTCTTCTGCGCGGCGAGTGGTTTTTCCTTGAGGACCATCCATCCACCGAAGAGAAACATTATCAGACCGTGTCCCGTGTCGCCGAACATAACAGCGAAGAGAAACGGGAATGTTATTATCGTGTAAGGTGCCGGATTCATTTCCCGATAGGAAGCCACTCCGTAGGCGTCTATCAGCGCCTGAAAACCTTTCGTAAACTTGTTCGTACGATTGTAAGTCGGTGGATCCTCGAAGGTTTCCATTCGATTGAGAATCGGCGGTACCGAACTGCCACTGCGTTCCTGAAATAATAATAATAATAATGACGACAGTTGGTAGAAAAAAATATCTTTTAAAATCTATGAAATAAATTGTTCGATCGATTCACCGTTCCACGGCGCAGGGCCAATTGTATAGTCTCGATGTCCAAAACCGGTACCCAACACTCGGCTATCAGACACTTCTGGGTGACGTCCAAGTTGAACAAATTGAGGGTGTGATAGATGGCCTTGATCTTCCGAACTTTGACGAACCAATTCTTGATGTTCTTAGCGGCCGCTACGAGCACACGATGTCTGTGATCCTGGGTCTGGCCCAGTACGGTGTTCAAGTCCTCGATCCGTGTCATGACTCCCATTGCCATTTCGCGACGATCGGCCGGTGCCTCAGGGCAGGGATAGAGAGTCGCGCGAAAACCCTCGCAGATCTTCTTGACGCGTGTCTTCAGCTGGTCACCTTGGAAGAAGATGATGAAGACGGACTTGAAGACTTGGTCGCTCTGAGAAAAAAAAAAACAAAAATAATACATACACATAGGTGAAAAATTTAATCGATTAAATTTCACGGATTTTAATTATTGTATCTCACCGTCGACGGATCTTCCAGAGGCGTTTCGATCTCAGCTTGTCGGAGAAAAACATTTCCTCTGCACGCCCGCCACAGCATGCGCTCGAAGGCTGGGATCCTCTCCCTCAGTATAACTCCCGCGACGAAACTAATGAGAAATTTCGTTAGAATTCCAACGTACGTGAGGTCGATTCGAACATAAAGAAAGCCCTAGCTAATTTGGTTTACGTTTTTTTTTTTTTATTCTTGGGGGGAACGGGGGGGGGGATTATTTAACACAGTTAATAACGATGAAAAGTCAGCAACGTCGTTAAACGAATGTAACACTATTTATCTCGTATATATGCCGGAGCTCTCAAAAATAAATAAATAAATAAAAACGTCTACCCTCTAAACTCGTAAAACACTTCACAAACGCCTAATCTACAGAGATGCGTACGCCTTTTTTTTAATCGCTCTCTTTTTCAATCTGTATCGATTGGACCTGACAAATATTGTGACGATAGTTGTTTCAAGTTCGAGGCCCTTTACAAATATTATCATAGATCTATATATATATATATCAGTTGTGCGAGCCGATATCTGACGGTGCTTAAGAGCGAATGATGATTTTTGTAGCCATGGTCGTTATTTTCTTTTCTCTTTTTACATACCTTTTACATCATTGCGATAATACAATATGCGATGTACGGTAATTATTATGTGTGTACCATATTATTGTATTATGGAAAATTAAAAAAAAAAAAAGATGCTCAAATAAGACAGTGAAAAGATTTTTTTTTTTTTACACTCAACAGCAAACCAAAACACTCACTGAAACGATGTCACTCTGTTGTGAAAAAAGATAAAACGATTTAACGCATTTAACTACGTGTTCGATGTGATGCAGCAGTCGATGCGTCACGAGCAACGTGACAAATCGTCTGTTCGGAATACCAAAGGATTATAAGTATGATCGAGAGTTTGCGAGCTTTGAATGATCAATTTTTTTGATGTGTGAAATGTACAGAGAACTAGTGATTTTGCAAGTTAGGCGTGAACAAACGATATTACATGGTACTGGTCGAGCTCGAGTTACGTCGAGAAAAAAAAAAAAAAAAAAAAAAAAAAAAAAAAAAGAATGTTACGGATCTGTCCTATCTTCGATTTAAGCGGTCGTTAGAGATATCATCTGTGTTCGAGTATATTAGACTTTAGTGGGACAGTGATAATGTTTTAACATCCGTGCGATTGACCTACGTACAAGGTAAAAGATAAAAATAAAAAAAAAAAAACTCCAAAATTATATATATATCAAGTAAATATGAAACGGGGGCGATGCAGCATTCCAAAGATAATACCACAGGTCCACGAATTTTCAAAATTTTACCTGCATTACACAATCAAATACTACTATAGGGTTATCGTCATATTACCAAAAAGTGAGGCGTGTAGAGTACCAAGCTAAATATTAAACGAACAATATATTAACTTATGGCGGAAGTTTAAAAATAATTTTTTAAATTTCGAATTTTTTTTTCAATATTTAATTTTCCGTGATTAATGTAACGACATAATGAGATTATGTATAGTGAACCGTCAAATTAAATTTTTCATCCCTGTAGATATATATATATAAAAAAAAAAATGAAAAACGCCTGTATTTGTTAGTTGTTAAATAGTATGTAAAGATGTTTGAAGCAGTTGCTAAAAGAGATAGTGTAAGAGATGGTAGAGGGTAAAAAAAGGGGGCCGGGGGGGGGGTAATTGGTAGCTAGTGAAGGAGGTCACTCTAGGTACGTACCCCAACTGGACAGGACCAAGGGCAGACTGGCGGGCGATATTATCATCACTAATCAACGCGCGTGTCATGGACTCGGTGGGGTTCAAGCCTGCGTGCTCTTGCTGACGACACAACAGACAAGACACAACCACATTAGCACACTAGACACGACCACAATGCTTCAACGCCACTCTGCCGTTGCATGGGTGCTTGGCGTTCTCAGTGTGCGTGCAGGTGTCATCAAAAAAGTACAATCAAACATTCAGAGTCCACTATGCTAATGGAAACTTTTTTTTACTTTTTTTTTTTTTTTGTTAACTCTAACAGACTCCGAATCTTCGAAGATTTTTTCAATCAACACCACACTCTAAATACGAATTGCCAAAATGGTTAATGCGGCTACTACTCATTGCACTGAGCTCTTTTCTGTTTCCTTATTATTTTTTTTTTTTTTTTTTTTTTCTCAAACAATAACACTCTCTTCAACTTTAATCGTGTAATTCTCAAGTCAAGTGTAAACAGACATGATCATGACGAACAATGGCAATTCTTATTTATGAAAAAGTTCTGAAAAAATATTTAAAAAAATTGTTCACAGGGTGGGGTAAATTCAATCGAATCAAAGAAATTTTCTTTAACGGCAACCAAACTCGTCAATCAGCGACGTTTACTCTAAAAAAAAAAAAAAGAAGATATTTCTACGTATTCGGTGGTACTGTTCTGTATACACCCCTTCCGACTGAGTATTGTTTTTTTTTACCTGGTCGTTTTATAGGTAATATTTAAATTTGTGATCAATTTTCCATATTATTACTTATGTACGATTTAGCTTTCGCTCGTTTTATCGCTGACGCTGTTCCGTTGTATTCTCTGTTGTGTTCTCCTCTTGGATTCGTGTGTGTACTCAACGATATACAGATAAATAAAAATAATAATGCAAACGCACGAAGAAAAAAAAAAAAAAAAAAAAACAGGTAGCATAAGCGACTTTAGGCATTCGAGGTCAGGCAAAGTGCGGGTGATTGCGGTAGAGCGCTATCGATTACAACGATTCTTTTCAGTCTACTTGAAACTTGACTCGACTTTTTACTTAAAAAAAAAAAAAAAAAAAAAAAAAAAAAAAAAAAAAAAAGTGACTGACCGAAAAGCATCGTTGAGTCGTGAGTGAAAGCTGCGTGCGCTACAGAAATTTATATTGTTAATAGTACATTTTTCATAGTATACATACCCATGGCCACACCATCATCATTTATGTTATTCACACGACATGTCTCTATATATATATGTATAAAAAAATACCTTCAAAAATCTGATCTACGTGTTGTCTCGTTAATCAACGCGCGGCTGCAATAAAAATGTCAATGGAAAGAGAACAAAAATTTAACTGCGCAGTCGCAGTTTAAACTCCGGTGAAGAAATATTCGATACAGTTTGAAATGATCTGCTGAAACTCTTTTGCGATAGGAAATGTGATATCAAAATGTATCAGCCCTTTTTTTTTAGGTATTCAAAACGATACATTAAAAAAAAAAAAAAAAAAAAAAAAAAATTGTATTAAAAAAAAATTATTAAATGGTAGAATTGTTATGTCACAAAGCTAAAACAGTCACGTCGGTGACTGTTTGTATTTTTTTTTTTTTAGCATAATAATTTACAGTCATTACTGGGTTACGGGCCCGCTGTGGAGTATTCATTGCTTTTTCGTCGTTTAGCTCTCCGAGTCTCTCTTTCGCCGGGCAGCGTGTGAGCTCTGAACAGCTACAGGCAAATCACATCGAGCATTAAAAAAAAAAAAAAAAAAAAAAAAAAAAAAAAAAAAAAAAAAAAGGTAAAAACAGACAATTGCGCAAACGGCAAATAAGAGACGTTTGAGGTAACAGCTTGCCTTAGGGGATTCCTATAGTTTGCTCCTATGGTGTCGGCTGCAGTGTCGAGGTGCTGTAACCATATAACACACTGACTCATCCGTGCCCTCTAATAAAAGCTAGCATATTTCCTTTTTTTTCTGCATTTGCTGATGTGCACCTTCCAAAAAAAAATGCTACGTGTAAGACGTCGGACAAAATCGTATCTACGAACGCGTGGAGCAGTTTTTTTGAATCTTTAAAATATCGGCTGTGCGGCATTTGCATTTCATGTAAAGTACAAGTAATAAATGTAATAAAAAAATAATTAAAAAAAAATATATATATACAAAAAAAATAGCGTTACAGGTAAGCGCGACGCGATCTGTCCTACGCTGGCCTATCTGATGGATGGATTTTTTTGTCGTTGCTTTTTTTTCATGTAATTTCTTTTTTTTTTCCGTACGTGACCTGAAGGCCGACACGGTATTGTAACCGAGAGCCATACTGGCGGTACACAGTGCATAGGTGTGCAATTGGTGGAGCAAATGTGATCAGCGAGATTAAATGCGAGTTTCATGCATATTGTACGGAAGATGACTCTCGGTCACACGTGTCTATTTTTTGTTTTTTTTTTTTTTTGTGCAGAGCGTAGTGATCGCAACTAATGATATCCAAGTTTGCAAGCTTTTGGAAATTTATGCAAGCTTTTGGCAAACGAAAATTTATTCGCGTCGCGTTCGACGGTTCATCGGTGGATTTTGTTTAAATTGGATTACTTCTGGCGGTTCGCTGCACTTTGCACGTTTTTTTTTTTTTTTGCAGAGGAACGCCACAATTAATTACCCGAGCTTGAGAGCCTGGCCGCCAGCGCGGAGGCCCTCCTCACCCAAGAGAGTGACTTGCTCTTCCTCGCGGCTTGGATCCGCCATCTGCGACACGACACCTCCATGCTCAGCCTGGCAACAAACACATGTCACCCCTCGATTCGCCCTGTCTCCACCCGCCAATAATAATCTCGTTTGTTTTCTTGTTCTCTCTCGACTCGTCAGCTTCAGTGTCAATAGCCATTATTTTTTTTTTTCAATTTTGTAAAAAAAAAAAAGTAATATATTTTTTTTTTTTTTCCTTATGAAAAATGAAAATCACGATGTATCGACGTGTAATCCTCGTTCGAAGCACGGGAAAGGATAAAACTGAAAAACTTTTCGATAACAAGAAAAAAAAAAAATTAACATACAGCCAACGATTGAACATCTACTTTTTTTTTAAAATTAATCTATAAATAAAATAAAACAATTAGAATAGATATATCGATGTAGATTAAGAGGTAAACATGCTTTGATTTTCTTTTTCTTCTCCGTGTACAGTTAATCCAACCGATATTAATAAGATTTAGTAGCTTCAAACTGTTTTTAAATCACCGTTAATTATTCATGCTCCTCCCGGACTTCTACAGCTGTAAGTTCCGTGTATCTCGCTCGAGATCCGCAAAAAAAAAAAAAAACAAAAAAAACCACCTGTCCGTTTCGACGAATTTATAAGGGAAACCATGAAAACGTCGGTAAAAATCATCGTCAGTAAATTACCAAACAATTAATATTAACTTGGACGGAGACACGGACAATTTGTTCGGGAGACAATTATTGTGCGGCATTGCGTTACGTAAGTTTAGTCTCGCATCACCGAGGCTCGTATTTAACAGCTGCCATTGTAGCATTTGGCACACATCTTTTCAATTCTATTCACATCCATAAGACTTCGGATATATACCGAAGAAATATATGCGAAAGTTACGCAATGATGCCATATTATAGGAACGAGCTTGGCATAATATTGAGTGGCAAAGTTTCCCGTCTTGTCAACAAAACGTATCGAGGGTCTAATGCCAAAAGGGCATAACCGCCGATACGGCGTTATGGCATTAAGCCATCGATATGTGTATGTATGTATGTATGTACGATGTATGTATGTATGTATGTATATATGTATGTATGTGTGTATGTATATATGCATGTATGTATGTATGTATGTATGTATGTATGTATGTATGTATGTATGTATGTGTATATATGGAGGGGAGACCGAGGCAAAACGGAGACGCTAAGCAATAAAACCTGCTACAACGATACTGAGAGCATAGATCAGGATGGCCACTAAATCGGACGAAAAAAATTCTCTGACATTTCCCTTGATATTTTCGAAAATTTCCCTGACAAATTATTCAGAATTGTGAAAAAAGTAACACGGTGAGAACATTACATATGTTTATTTTTATTTATTCCTTGGTATTTTTTATTATATGATATCTTTAGAAAGAATAAACAAGATAACATAAGAATAACTTTGCTTCCTTCAACGGCTTCTCAATTTTTTCATTGAAAAGAGTTTCTTGTTTTGCATTTTTTACGAGTTCTTTAAGCTCGAGTGCCTGAGTGAGTTTATATCTATATTCGTCAATTCAACGGTAATTAGAATGCCCGATTATTAATAGTTATAATGAATTTGTAATCGTGATTGCGGATTTTCAATTTATGTTTTTTTATTTATCTTGAAAAAAAAAAAAAATAACAAAAAAGAAATGTCGGCCCATCATTTTTTTTCAGCGGTACACCAAAAAAAAAAAAAAAAAATTCGCTCACACACTTTTTTTTCTCGATTTGATATTTCATATTTTCCCTGACTAATATTTAATTCCCTGACATTTCCCTGATTTCCCTGACACTTAAAAAATTCCCTGACATTTCCCTGATTTCCCTGACACTTAAAAAATTCCCTGACATTTCCAGGTTTTCCAGGTTTTTCCTGACAGTGGCCACCATGATAGATCCATTGTTTTTCACACCAACATTGTATCGGCACCGGTTTTGAAAGAATATTAAAAAAAAAACATCAGAGACAAAACGGGGTACCCTTCGATTTGGCTTGCGGCAACTTTTGTTAACTTCATTGTTACCGTATTTTGCCCCACGTCGATATAATATTTCATGTCCCGTTTTTGCTCCGGTTTCCCCTATATATAATATATAATATATATAACGACGGAAAAAATCGAAAGGGCGTAACTCCTCATGTTATATCCTCCTCACAATATAAAGTTTATGCACTTTTGATCGTTAGCCATTAATATATATTTATATATATATATATATTTATTTGATGATTCATTTCAAGTACCGAGCGCTGTGTACGTTTGTGATAAGAACAATTTCCGCGAACCTGAGAAATGGTGAATGATTATCGTTGTCGGTACAAATTCAATGATTATCGTCGACGGAAATTATCGTACAGGTATGAAACAACGTCACGCGCTCGTTAGCGCTCGGTAAACGGTACTGAGAATTTACGGAACGGGCAAGAGAAAAGAAAACCGCGGCTACCGTGAGTGGTTCAACTGCTTGGTAATCTTTTGACAAGGCAACGGTAGAAATAAAACATGCGGACAGCATGCAGACTGGGAGGACAAAAAAAAATCAGTTAATGGAGAACAATTTTTTATCGTTATACCGTTTCGGGATGGCAAATGTCTTTGAAGCCTGCGTATTTGAAGCTGTCAAGTACAATTACTTACGTCCTTATACCCTCGTGTTTTCTTTAATCTTTCTTTCTTACTTTCAAGGAAGCGGTGAGATGTAAGGGGGGAGACAGGGCACAGCGAGTGACTTGTGTTCGTTGCAATACTGCAACTTTGTTAGTCGGCAACACTAACACATTAAGTATCCCTAAAATCACTCAACATTTTTCATTAATAAACACGTAACGAAGACATTGGGAATAACCCGACGATTTTGGCGTTCATAACATAGACAAGTTCAAAATTTTGTTAGTACTTTGTTAAAATTTCTCATTAATGTTTTTTTAAATCTATTTCTTTTGTCAGAAGCGCCTAATATCATTCGCGCAAATAATTATATACGCGAGTGCGATTTTTGTGTTTTTTTTTTTACTTTTTATTATCACATAAAAAAGTTTATCATTGATATTAATAAATCATAATTATCGTTTCATGATATGCAAATATTGTGATGTAAGAAGTACCTAATATCATTCTCGCAAGTCCTTCCAAGCAAATGCAAAGTATTATTATTATTGTTTTTTGATTTTTTTTTTTATTATCAAGCAATTTTGCTATGTAAGAACGAATCTCGAGTAAAAAATGTGTCATGCAAGTTGGTAAAATCAGCGGCCAATCGGACAGCGACGAATGCAAAAGAAATAATAGAACAAGACTCATTCACAGCTGTAGTTGCGGATATCCCGCCACGAGATCACGTTGTTTCTCCCAATTTTATTACGCTCAGGGAAAAAAAAAAAAAAAAAAAAAAACTATTTTTTCAATGGTCTCTCAACGCGGTGTCAGTCACCTCTATGTTAAAACATTGTTATCATAGCGTAGCAGCCACTGAATGTCGCTTAAGAAAGCGCTATTAATAAATCAATGAAGTAGTTTAAAAAAAAAAATTGTTAAAATTTCGTTAATTCAATGTTCATCGGTTGTACATTTTAGGTCTCAAAAATCCCATAAAATCCCTTACCTCGTCAAAGAAGACTTGCGTCTTTCTCAGTATATGCTTGAGCTCCGTGAGCTCCAAAAAGTTGCGCTTCAAAGCCTCCGCGTTCTGATTGACTTCGCGCAGTTCGTTCTCGAGTTTCTCGAACGTAGCTTCCAGATCGATCATCTCCCTGGGCTGCGGAGCTTCAGGATTTTCGCCTGTGTCGAGCATCGGAATGCCGTCCTTCTTGATCTCCTTCTCGAGATAGCGAAGCTTGCGCTCCATCTCGTCGCAGCGACGTACTTCGTTAACGAATTTCCGTTGAAAGGCATTGACGTCGGGATTCAACTATGGAAAGATTCGTATATTGCGTGTAAAGTTTCAACTCCTAGATCTGAAACTCGGTTCCGACAGCTGTCAAAAAAGCAACGCGAAACGCCGAATTACCGGGTAAAAATGTTTATTTTCATCTCAATCTTATCCAGCCTATTGTAGAAACGGAGAAGCAGCAGCAAAAAAAAAAAAAGAAAATTCGATCCCGAGTAAGAATCGTACGAAGGTCGACGGTGAAACTTACGTCTCGAAATTGTACGAGGCCGAGCTCGCCGAGCTCGGAGACACAGGCGTACGCAGCCTCGCTCTGCAGGAAGAGCTGACACAAGGTCATCTCCTCGCTCCTGAATAGGGAGCCCATTTTTTTCTGCGTTCTATTTTCACCAAATTCGTCGAGAGATTAATTACGGTGTCGAATGAAATTGACACTTTTCTACGAGGCTTGACGAGCAGATCTCAACGCCCATCCACACGCTCTCGCTCGGGACTCGACGTTTTCGTGTGGAGCACTAAAATTGTGGGAGGCACGAGATAACGAACTTTCCCGTGCCTTTTGGGCGAGGAGACTGATCGTAGGCTTGGGGCCCGCCTGCTGGCCGACTACACAGTCACACGGGCGTGCACACAACGAGGAGGAACGACAATTCGGACACGGGGAGAACAATCGATAAGTGGAAGCCACAGACGATCACGAGGTTTCCGGACTCTCCGAAGCGCCGTCTGGAATTTCGATCAACTACGTTCGTGTCATATGATCGCGGTACGGTTTCTTCTCTTGGGTTAGGGAAGGAAATTTGTCGTTTTTTCGCTATCTGCCGATTGTTCCGTTCACCCAACGCAATAATGTATCGTCCAATTTTGTGGGCAACGATCACAGTGGCCGCTGGTAATTATCATTTCATCAATGTTTTTACGTTAAGTTTGTCGGAGAAAAATATCATCGTATACTGTCTTTCAACGTAACTCGATGTACAAATAGAGCGGGGGTGTGGCGTTTTCGTTTAACAAATTATTTTTTTTATTTGTTTATTTACTTATTTATTTATTTCACGGAAGAACCCTTTTATATACATGTACTCTTATAATTGGTCGCCCAATAATTTCAAAGGGTAATAGAGTATTCGATTCAATGTCCGCTACTGCCAAAAAAGCAAAGGAAATTGTTTAAACAGATTATCAATCATCTGGACACAGTGTTTCGACGTAGCAAAGGTCTCGTTTAAAACTTAATAGCATAGATTCAAAGTTCATTTTTTCTTCTCCAAAGTAGTTTGCCAAACTCCCGAGTTCAAATTTACTTATCTTTAATGTTTACGACTGATCTTGCAGTATTTGCCAGTGGAGAATTTATTGTGCTGCACAGTCCCGACAGTGTGCAGTTCAATGGCAAGCAAGAGATCGACCAGAGTCTGCTCAAAGAAGTGTTCTCCGCCGCTTTGGGTTTTACTCCGAAAAAGGTGAGCGGTCAAAGCGCAAATTCACAACTTCCAGCTGTTTTATTCTCCGCTGGCAATTATCATTTTTTCATTCTGTACTCAGAGAGGAAACTGGAGTGGGATGTCCATCAGCAATCCGTTTGATCTTCCCGAAGCTGTTGTTGGAATAGCCATAGAGGGTGTCGAGTCTCTGGACTCTCCGAGGGGAAAGAAATTCCCTCTGAACGTCGACGAAGTAGAGGAAACTACATGGCAGGCACTGAGTAGGAGACTCGAGGAAAGAGATAACGACAATACTCTTGTCAGAATTTGCGTCAGCGACGGATTGGATGCTGTAAGTTCCTGCGTTTCTTAAAGGCATGTGGCACAGACTCAGTCGGTAACAAATCGACTTCCATATTTTCTCCAAAACTATTGATACAACGAGCAAAAGCAGATTAGATTTTCATACTTATATCTATTGACTATGAAAACCTAATTTGATTTTGGTCGAAGCATTAACCATCACGGAGAAAATAGGGAAAGCGATTTGTTATCATCGGAGCATCGTTACGTGTGTATCACATGCCCTTAAGGTGAGGTGAGGCTCTGTCGAGTTGCGAGGGATACAGAGCTAATGTTGCTATCCAAAAATTCTCAGTCACGGTCGATCTTACGGCCAAACGGTGAGAACGATGTCGTACAAAATTAGTCTATTGAAGGCGGCGTTATCGCTTTATCCGTGAAAACAACTGTGACAGAATTTTGAGTTACAGTCTGTGATACCGACCGAGTAGTATTCGAAACGAACCGAAAACGGACCGAAGCAAATTTTTTGGAAAAAAGTGTTCGGTCGGTTGTCGGTTTCCGCAACCGAAAGAAGACCAAATATCAACAAAAAATATACAGTTCGTTTTGTCGTTTTTTACGGTCCGTTTTCTTCCCCAACGGTCGTGTCCGTTTTTCGGTCCGTTTGCGGTTCGTCAACTTGCCAGGGTACTCACGATAAGGACAACCTTTTCCATTATAAAATTTGTTACGAACAATCTAAAGTGACTAAATTTTACAGTCGGAAAATCAACGTGGTGCCTTTATTTTGCACAGCAATTTACCTGCAATTAAAAAAAAATATACCTTTAATAAATAGTCACGACAATGCGTTTGATTTCAATAGTGAAAAACCATTTATTCTTTTTCCAGCTTGGCCAGTCAGCCCTGGGCGAGTTAAAGCCAACTTCCATTGACGAAACTTCCTTAAAATCGTTGAGTCTGAACAACGAGGAAGATCGCAAGTACATGGAGGACTTGAAGCTCCTTCACGCTATCGCGAAGAAAGTACCGTCCGCGATAACTGCAAATGGCAAACCGGATGTTTACTGGCTCGTCGTCTCCGGCGTGCGACCCTTGATCGATCTGCACACCAAAGACTCGCCGGCGGTTAAAGAAGCTCTCGCGCTTCTCAATGACGCTCTCAGTGATATCAGCAAGGCCTTCATGGACGCTTACAGCGACAAGGTCCACAAAAACTGCCATATCCACAAAAATCGCCTTAACTAAAATGACGAATATATCTATATACGTGCCATTATTCTGTGCAGGTGGTTATCGCAGTGTTCACCAATGATGCGAGCAAAGTTCGTCACACTCGCGCGATAAATCTTGCAAGAGAGCGCAGGGAAGAAACGAAACCATTAAAGGTCAGTAAAGAAATATCAAATAATTGTATTCCATGATAATTTTCCACGAAGAAGCGGCGAGATTTTTTTTTATTCGGGAACTCATGAATAATTCTTATAGGACGATAGCGATAAAAATGATAAAACTCCCGAGAGTACCTCATCGTCGCCCGTTAGTGACAACATTAAGGTATTACTAACAGCGCATGATAAACTTCAGCTTATAAAAGAAAGAAAGAAAGAAAGAAAAAGGCGATAATACCGTCCTCCCCGTGTTCTGAGTATTAAAGTAGTATTTGTGCATGTTTAACGAGCACATAATCCAAACAAATGTCTAGTAACGCCCACGATCATTTGATACATTGTAATATATATATCGTGACGCAAGAGAAGACATAGCTGCTGTTTTTCGTTTTAATATCAAATCCATGACGAGCGTCCACCACTGACCTTCGGTTCATTGGTCGGCGAGCATCGTATGTGTTTTCGTTAAATTACTCGACACTTTTTGGAAAAAAAGTATTGAAAAACAATGTTTTATAGAGTGATGATGATGGCGAGGAGGGTGAAAAAAATGAGGAGGAAGAATCGAAGACAGGCATGGTTACCGAGGGTAGTAGTATTACAAATTCCGACGTAACCCCGTCGAAAACCGAGAACGATGAGACGGAAAGTGAGAATACAGGCACCGAAGCAACCGAGACTAGGGAAAGTAGTACCGAAAATTCCAGTGAAGAACTGGAGGGTGCGACACGTAACAATGATCATACTAATACCGATACAGAGAACACAAACAGACCATTGAAGGTATCGTTAAAAAAAAAGAAGAAAAAAAGAAAATTCCACACACTCACGTGTACTCTGTACTCTTTTAGTCCCATTATATTCCCGATACTATATCTATTACGGAGATACGGTTGTCGGAATCTAGTCAAACAAATATATAAAAAAAATAAAATAAAATAAAATATGAGTTTCAAAGATAACTCGGCGTAGAGTCTCTTTGATCCAAGTGGCTCGTCTACAAATTTTATCGAATTTATTTGTTTGATTAGATACGATCAGCTGTGCCTGCTTAAATCGATGCCTTAGAGCTAGCTTGACAATGCAACCTCTATCCGCAACAGGCTTTTATTTACACCAGGCGGTACTGGTTTAATTTTTATCAGCACCATGAGTTTAGCAAATATATGTAAAACCCAGTGGTTTCGTGCATGCGCTTTTGCTCGATTGCGTGTCGTTTTTTGCTCTCGAAAAATAAAATTTCTCGATAGGTTTGTCGTTTTTCTCTTCAGGGATCTTCATTCAGCGCGATAAGCATGAACTCTTAACCATTATCGTTGTTACTATTATTATGATTTTTCCTATATTATCGATTATCGATTATATTGGAGTTTGATCGTTTACATATAAATAAATATATATATAGATATACATATATACAAGTGATAATTGCGTAGATAGCTATGCTGAATAGTAAGTATCGAGAGAGCCTCGAGATGAACCGATTAAATATCGCTCGTATTGTCTGACACCATAAACGAATGATTTCAGGTTGAAGATCTGAACCTTGCCAAGAGATACAGCGAGAGCTATCCGGTGATATTCAATATACTCCTGTGGTTCGGAGTTGCCTTCTTCTTCTCTCTGCTCGCCATCTGCAGTACGTATAATATTATAAAATTTATGGAAAAAAAGGGGAAAGCTCTTGCGGAAAATAATTAACTTTTCTTTGTGCAGTCGCCATCGCCGACATGGATCCTGGCCGCGACTCTATAATCTATAGAATGACGTCAAACAGAATGAAGAAAGACAATTAAGTGAAATAAGCAACGTGTACTCTTAGACCGTAGAATGTTCGAGTTGTTTTTTTTTTATACTGCCGCATCTCTCGTTTGCGAATGTAAGATATGATGGAACGTACGGCGAGAGATGACGAATGCGCTAAATGCACAATTTCATTAAATACTCGCATTCTTGTGTACATTCAATTGTATAACATAAAAAAAGCGGCTTGGAGAGTTGTTCTCTGAAAACAACCGAATGTGCAGCGAGAATTCGTTAAGTCTTATCTGCTGGCTGAGGAACCAGCCCGACTTCACGATAATTCTGTGCATTCCTGTGTAGACACATAAATTGTTATATAGACTACACGTACGTTGATTGTAAATTTCCCAATCCAGTATTCCAGCGTTACCGAACGCCAACTGTATATTTTACTAAATTCACGCCCTTTCCAAGCTTAAAGTTTCCCTTGTGTGCAATGGTGAAAGGTGAAGGGTAATCGAACCTTTTATATATATATATATATATAATGGTATATGTACTGCAACTACGTCGAGTGTTATTTTCTTTAAGAGCAGATGATATACCACGGTCGGTAATAAAAACTGTAACGAACTTTTTTCACGGACGGGCGTATCCAAGGTCATAAAAACGTGTCATCGAAGACGGGTGATGTTTCATTTTTCGATACTTTTCTTTTAACCGCAGATAGTAGGATCCGTGAAAAAGTTGATTATTGCTTTTGATACCAAATGGGCACGGGATGGGTGGGGGCTTCGCATGCTCTTAATGAAAGTGCCAATCGCTACACCTTATCTTCGATATGATTTATGATTACTTCTCGAGAGACCGGATGATCGATATATATGTATGTATTAAAAAAATATAGCAATAGATTACGTTACGATTAAACGAGCGCTGTCCGACTTGTTTATTGTCTATCCACGGTTAATACCGAACAGACGTTTCCTTAGCCGGTACCAAAGAAGCACAACTTTGTGAGACGGCAAAATGCGAGGCTCATTCTATATCTTCGCGTTTATTATTTATCCGATTAATAATGCACAGGCCCTTGGATCATACCGCTTAAAATCTTTACTGAAGAATCGCAATAATCCGGAATTAGTCGGTGAGAATTCGCTAATGAAATTTCTATTATTTTCGTCATTTCTTCGTCGTGAGATGGAGAGAAATAATAAGAAATCTCTTCTTTCAGGTGGATCTTCACATCCTTGCTACAGAAAATGCATCACGGGCGAGAGTCTTTCGTGCAATTACACCTTCACCCTCACCCAGTACACCTCTATGAGCTACGCCTGTCGTGATTGTCCGATGAAGAAGGAAGATTGCTTTCGCGAAGGCTGTGTCACCGCGGGAGGTCATGTTCGTCCCATAACCGTCGCAAATCACATGCTTCCAGGACCCAGTGTTCAAGTTTGCGAAGGCGATACTATACGTGTCAAAGTCGTCAATGCTTTCGCCAGTGACAGTGCAACGATTCACTGGCACGGTATTCATCAAGTCGACAGTCCATTCATGGACGGTACACCATTTGTAACGCAATGTCCGATTCATCCTCACAATACCTTCGAGTACGTCTTCAAAGCCTCACCGGCCGGTACTCACATCTGGCACTCGCACATAGGTATGTTACGATAAAATAAGGACATGTTAAATCCTGTGTTTAAGGTAGTACCTGCGGTACAGTTCCGCCAAATGAAAGTTTCAGAGAACATTTCGAACACTTCTCGATGGGATAAAAATCTGAAAAAAAATCAAGTGTATGGGAGGTGCTACAAAGATTGTTTTCGTAAAATAATAATTGCAATATTTATCAACGAATTCCAGATAAAAATCATTATTCAACAAATTACCGGGCAACTTAATTATTTTATTCTATAAAAATAATTCGTTTATTTTTCTGGATACGTATGCATTTTTTTTAAATTTTTTGTAATCTTTGAATATCACGTTTTTTCTATGTTCAAGCTGTGAAAAACACAATTTTCAAGGATTGCAAACAATTCTGAAAAAATTCATACGTATTCATAAAAATAAAGGAATTATTTTTATGGCAGAAAATCGTTACGTTGTCCGGTAATTTGTCGAATAATGATTTTTATCTTCAATTTGTTAATAACAAATTACAATTATTATTTCACGAAAACAATGTGTGCTACATATCTCATACACTTGATTTTTTTCAGATTTTTATCCCATCGAGAAATGTTCGAAATGTTCTCTGACACTCACGTTTGGCGAGACTGTACCGCAAGTACTATCTTAAGGATGCTTCACACGTACATTCCCAGTCAAAAGTGAGATTCAGTGAGAATTCGAACACTTCCTAATTGTATAAAAATCTGAAAAAAATCAACTGTATTAAAGGTGCTAACAACATTAATATTGCATAATAAAAAGGAAGTGTCTATCGGGACCATACCGTGCACGGTATGGATACCGCGATACGCTCACGGTATAATTACATTCCCTGTGCAAGTATACCGTGCACGGTATGGCTATACCCACGGTATATGGCAGGGATACATAAGCCCAGCTGGGATATACCGTAATACCGTGCACGGTAGGGTCAATGACAAAGTCTCGAATGGGCCAAAGTCTCGAATGTTGAGAAGTTGATCACAGTCGAGACGGTCGCCTATTCCGGTCCTGACTGCAAACGAGTCAGCTTGTCCTCTGCTTGGGGTTATGGATGGGTGACCGTGGTCACCCATCCCAGTACTGACCGCAGACTCGTATGCTTTAATTCGGAAGATATGGCTTTTTGCCTTTTAGCATCCGATATTTTTCATTGTTTTCTAATCCCGTTAATAGATGTAAATAATTAGGAAAACAACCCCACTTGAAAATACCGTGATGCCATATACCATGCGTCTATTACGATGATACGGTATAGGTCTAACTCCGATCCTCCTTTATGCCGTACAGTACATTTATTGATGTATAGTATTATTCTAAACTTATTTACCGTGTCTAAATTCATCATATTGTGTCCACGGTATATTGGCGGTACTCACGGTAAATGAATTTGGAATAATACCGTATGGCAATAACCGTAGTGTACGGTGTAAAGGACGATCGGAATTTAGACGTAATGGACGCACGGTATACGGCGTCACGGTATTTTGGAATTGGGCTTGTTTTTCTCGAACATACCGTGGCGCAATCCACATACCGTGTACGGTATCACGGTATATCAAATGCGGTGACGTAGCCCAGTGTATCCCGTGGGAGTAGCTAAACCGTGCACGGTATTACGGTATACCCCAGCTGGTCTTATGTATCCCTATCATATATACCGTGGGCTCAGCCATACCGCGCACGGTATACTTGCCCAGGGAATGTAATTATACCGTGAACGTATCACGGTGTCCATACCGTCCACGGTACGGTCCCAATAGACACTTCCTAATAAAAACGTCAAAATGTTATTCACAAATTGCCAAAAAAAAAAATTGTTCAAAAAATAATCAGTAAACCTTTTTTTTTTCCTCTTTTCAAATGAATTCATTGACTTTCTAGAAGCCACATAAATTTTTTCAGAATTTTCTATCATTTTTGAATTTTTCATTATTGACATTTTTTTAAGTCCGCAACTCCGGAATGGTTGGCACAATGGCCTCGAAACATTTTGTGTGTACTGTAGAATAGCGATACTGAAACATATCCGAAATTCATGCCTCTATATCAATTTTTTTAATTTTCGAAAAAAAAAAAATTGAAACAGTAAGAAATTCTGAAAAAGTTCATATGAATTCTAAAAAATCAATGAATTCATTTATAATGAAAAAATAAAAAGTTGTCTGATTTTTTTTAAACAATTAATTTTTTGGAATAATTTATTAATAACTTTTTGGCATAATTATTATTGTGTAAAATCAAAGTTCTTGACATACATAATGCAACTGATTTTTTTCGAATTTTTGGCAGGTCGCGAAGTACTGACATTTTGATCGCATTAAACTTTTGGTTGGCAATGTATGTGTGATGCATCCTTAATATCGTGTTCCCTCCGAAGGTTTCGAGGAGGCCGATGGTCTCTACGGAAGTCTGATCGTTCGCAAGTCCGAAGATCCTCTAGGAAGATATTACGATTACGACCTAGCCGAACACGTTATGATAATATGGCACTGGTACGATGCTTCGACGGCGTTTCGTCTGGCCACGGCACTTCACACGAACTCCGCCGTTTCCGGTTACGGTCTTCTTATCGACGGTTTGGCATCGATGGTCAAGATATCGTCGAACAATACCTTTTACACGACACCTCGGAAAATATTTCATATCGAATCGGTAAGTGCTCGCAATATATTTTTAGCAATAGCCGACAATCGTAATCTTCCTTTTAGATCCAGATTGTTGTTCAAAATTTAATTGTTTCAGGGAAAGAGGTATCGCTTCAGGACGATATTCAACAGCGCTGTGTACTGCCCCGTACAGATATCGATCGACGATCATACTTTGATTGTGATAGCTTCCGAGAGCGGGACTTTTGATCCAATCGAAGTTGAATCTTTTATAATCAACGGCGGGGAGAGATACGATTTCGTTCTGTCTGCCGAGAAAGAATCTGGCAACTATTGGATTAGGTACAGAGGACTGGGCGATTGTGAGAACAATGTTCGAGTGTCCGAGGTTGCTGTGCTCAGATACAAAGATTCTAAGGATGAAGAACCTTCCGGCACGACGAGCTACGACGACGCGAACAGATCAGGAGTCGTAAGCATTGTCCCCAACAATAATCAAATCTGCTGGTATTCAATAACATTATTAATGAGTTTTTTGCAATCATATGATTACAGCTGCTGAATCCAGTACAAAGCGGGACTAATGATTATTCGAATAATACAATTGTGAAGATCGTGGAACTGAACGATACGACGCCAAATCGAATGAACATTACTGGTACACCGGATCACACTTTCTACTTCAAATTTTCTTTCAATGTATACGGTGAGCTTCCGATTAACAAGATAAAAAGAAAAGTTGCAAAAAATATTAACAGACATTAATGGAAAATTATTGCGAGCTATGCTCGTTGATATTAATTTGTTGAACCGATTTTTTAATCGATCACGTTGTCTCGTCTATAGATTCCTATTACGCACCCGGTCCGTATCCACAGATTAACGACATTAGTTTCGAGTATCCGGCATTCCCTTTGCTAACTGAGAGCAGCGAGTTAACGAGCGATATGTATTGTACCGAAAGCAACGACACAAACAAAGAGTGCGTCGATGGTTTTTGCTCGTGTCCTGTAATATATCGGGCTGCGAAGGACAGTTTGGTAGAAGTCGTATTCGTCGATACAAGTAAGTACAGAAAAGATGATGCACTGGAAAAAAATGCACAGGTAACGTATTTTTATTCCGACTACGCTAAAAAGGCCATAATTCATGCCTGCAACGGGGGTGAAAAGTGGCCGATTCTTGACGAGCGGGAGGAATAGTACATTACTCCACGAGGGCGGAAAACGTTTTTCTAACGAGTGTGAGTTTGCAGCACGAGCCGAAGGTGAGCCGAAAGCGAGAAGCCGAAGGCGAGTGCTGTAATCACACGAGTTAGAAAAAGTGTTTCGCCCAAGGGATGTACGAAATTTTTCATCACAAGGTGCGAAAATGGCGTTTTTACGCACGCAAACCGGGCCGAAAAGTGACCATTTCCGCACCGAGTGATGAAAAAGTAATTTATCGAGAGGAAAAGTTTACTTTTCCTCCCGCTAAATTACTTTTCCTCCCGTTCGTCAAGAATCGGCCAATTTCCATCCCGGTTGTAGACACAGAAATATGGCTACTTTTTAAAATAGTTGAGGAAAAATATAGCGTATGCCACTTGGGAGGAAGTGCTTTTTCACCTCGTGTGAATTTCTGCCCTCGCTTCGGTCGGGCATCAAACTTCACACTCGGTGAAAAGGCGCACTTTTCTCCCTTGTAGCATAATGTACTATTATCGTACCATTCACATACCGAATGCATATTCATACAGTTACCAAAATTAACAAAAAACATTTACACAACAATTGATGTTTCTGCACAAATAAAAATCTTTTTGGTATCTTGTACTCAGCATACATCAAGAGATGCTCTAGCGTCTCGACGCCAAGTACTTAAAAACTTTCCTAGTGGGAAAGTATCGATGAGCGATTGAAGAACGCTACAAACATTATTTTTTTCAAAAATAATATACTTACGACCATATGAAACACCTCCCTGCCCGTCCATCCCGGGCTCAGTCGGTATCAAAAACTGTAATCAATTTTTCTCACGGGTTCTCGTGTGTATGATCAAAAGCCAAGTCAAATCGAAGCGGATATCATCTCGGCTTACGATGAGACTTTTATTTTCATCGTGTATGCCAGAATCCGTGAGAAAAGTTTATTACAGTTTTTATTACCGATAGCGGTATTGCACATGCTCTTAATGCGTTGATATACGACCGGCATATCAAATTTAATGTAAAAAAACAATTCGATAAATTGGATTCGTAAACACATCGACAAAGCTCGATTTAATATGCCGATTTTTAATCGTAACTTATATGTTAAATTTAATCTATCGCTATATAAATTTCCATACAGAAATTTCGTTATCTTGAATGATTAAAAAAAAAAAAAATCCTCTGTAGGCATGAACAGGGGTCAGGATCATCCCATGCACCTGCACGGCTACGATTTTCACGTGGTGTCGATGGAAACAGTTGGTCCCGAGATTTCCTTGGAATTAATAAAAAATCGCAACGAAGCTAACGCGATACATAAGAAACTGATAGCGGCTCCGGTGAAGGATAATATAGGAGTTCCAGCACGAGGTTTCACCATCGTCAGATTCATCGCCGCCAATCCCGGATACTGGTTCTTCCATTGTCACATTGCTAATCACGCGGAAATGGGAATGGGCGTAGTGCTCAAAGTCGGCGAAGACGATGAGATGATTCGTCCGCCTTCGAACTTTCCGAGATGCGGTCAGCATGGATCGGAAACGAGCGTGTGTCCCTCGCAATCTGCGAGTATGATTGCGCGCAGTGGTGCTCAACTTTCATTCATAGCGCCATTATCGAGCTTACTTTTGTTCTCCGGCTATTGTCACTAAACAGTAGGTTAATTAATTAAGCAGAATAAGTAACGAGACATATCGAGAGCAATGCAGAATAATAAATAAATTGTAGACAGTCGGTCTTGGGGAAGGAGCGAAAAAAATACATAAAGGCTGCGGCAACGTCGAACACCGTCGAATCGCAGATAACCGATTTTCGTCTCGAAATGATTAATTCATGTGGTTTTTCGGCGAACCACAATATCCGTCCGCGATTCTCGTCGACGGTTAATTTCCTCGGAAAGGGCACAGCAATGCAGCTCTGTGTGCCCATTGGCCCAGGACTTTGCCATTGGTGTCTTTCCGTACGGTGTTCTCATCTCATCGTCGAATAAGCCTGAGAGTTGTTTGAGCCGTTGCCACAAATATATTTCTCCATTCGTCTCACATATACGTGGGCGTAATATTTTTGTTGTTGTTGCTGTTGTGTTAATCGCACGTCCATGACTGAGAGTCGATTAGTATAGTCAACGATCGAGCGACGAGAGAGAGAAAAAAAAAAAAGGTAAAGGAAACGCCGGTGAAGGCGAGGTGTTTTCGCGATCTTGCGAAGGTAACCAAAGTACGCGTACATATATATAACTACAGAAGTTTAATCCTTGTGCCCATATAAGAGAGCTTAGTGGGCGAGAGAGAACGGTGCCGTACGACAGTCGGGCTGGGACGTGAAAACAAGAATTATCCTCGCTTTCATTTCTTCTGTTTTCCATCGTTCTATAATTGCAGAATAAACGCGGGGTTTATGGTCGACGAAACGGCGAGTACGAGAAACAAATAAACAGTGTTCCATTCTCGCCCGAAAGATCATAGGGATATTCATTCATTCGACAATTCTACACTACGCTACTATACTTCCACGCAAATATGCCGGGGTAAGCGATGATGTGCCTCTATTTTTGGAAGTGATTTCACTCACAAAAACACACACCCAGTTTTATTCTTTTTTTTTTTCTCTTTTCTTCGTAATATCGCATTGCCTAATTGCCGATGCTTGAGCTTTACGAGAGATCTTCGTTACCCGAGTGCATCAATTAAATTGGTAAGAATTCCCTCGACGCGTTGCACGAAACTTCCGATGTGTCGACATGTTCAGTATATTCGGCTGTCAAATCATTTTATTATACCGAACCAAGAACCGCTAATCTTTATCGTCAAATAATTCCCGAATAAAAATTTCTTTCCTCGACGGTTTTTTTTTTACATCGACGAATGGAATTTGTCTGCATTGAAGGAAACTATTTTTCTCGACACCAATGACATCACTGCGTTTTCATTGGTATATATATATATATATTCATTTTCGGCGAACAATGTAGCGTTTATCGCTATGTTCGTTTTTTTGGTGTTACACATTTTTTTTTTATCTGCGGCGAAAACAAACAATTTTAGTTTCGGAGGATTACACTAAGCTCCGAAATAAAGTTTGCTCGGCACTCCGAGTCATTAGCGTACTTAGCGACGAGGCTGGCTGCTTTGTGTCAATAGTCACACGTCAGGCCCCGCGAAAAGCTTTGCCTATGAGCCAACAACCGAATAATCTAGACTCTTATCGATATCCGTGAAGCTTATCTTCGCCGTTATACAAATAATAAAGATAGCTTATCGGTAACTTGGCGCTTGCGTTTAGAAGCGTAGAATTTTTTTTTTCTTGCACGGACGTGTAACGGGGGATGATAATCGAATCGGTGTTAGAACTCATTTTTTTTTGAGTGTGGAAGAAGTAGTCCGGGCAGAGAGAAATTAGTAAAAATGAATAACAATGCGGTCGGCCCATTTCCGATGTCCCTGTCCCTCTTGTCACTGGGAAGCAGCGAATTGTATGTCAGAAGAAGAGGTTTGTCGCGCGAGAACAGCATCGACGGGGCAGAAAGAGATCACGGCGTGTACGAGGAATTGGAAGAATGGCGCGAACCTCCGCCAGTTCCGCCTCGCAATTTTCCAAATGTTTATAGCGGTCGGAACCCTGGAAGTCGATACGTCGCTTCTCCGTCCGGGTACCAAATAAACCGGGAAAATAAAACAGACTTAATTTTTATAAAAATATATATATATATTTGTTTTGTTTTCTTTTCTTTTTCCAAATTTTATGCAAAGAATATTTTTTGTCATTGCAGCATTACAGGGATGTCGCTGGACCACATGTTCTGCTCTCGCTGCAGGGACGGCTTCGAGGCTCACGAGAAGATAGTCAACTCTCACGGAGAATTGTGGCACCCTCAGTGTTTCGTATGTGCTCAATGCTTTCGTCCGTTTCCTGAGGGAATATTCTACGAATTTGAAGGAAGAAAATACTGCGAGCATGACTTTCATGTTCTCTTTGCGCCTTGTTGTGGAAAGTGCGGTGAGCCATAAAAAATTTAATGGTTTTTTTATAATTGAAACAAATGTTACGCAAAAGAAATAATTTGTTGTTACGTGATGAATATTTATTAATTTTTCCCAGGTGAATTCGTGATCGGTCGAGTGATCAAGGCGATGAACGCCAACTGGCATCCGGGATGTTTCAGATGCGAGGAATGCAACGGTGAGCTGGCCGACGCTGGTTTTATAAAGTGTCAAGGACGGGCGCTTTGTCACACTTGCAACGCTCACGTAAAAGCCGGCGCACTCGGAAAACACATTTGTCATCAATGCCAGTACGCTGACTAATAATTTTTACAATAATCGTATTGCAAATTTTCAAACGGCAAGGGCGTGTGTCTAATTTTTCGTTCGATATACTTATCGCAGTGGAGTAATCGACGACAAGCCGCTGCGTTTTCGGGGCGAGGTCTATCACCCCTATCACTTCAATTGTACCGCTTGCGGTATAGAGTTGAACTCCGACGCGAGGGAAGTTCGATCGAGACCTGGATACGCCGCTAACGAAATGGTATCTATGTTAATTTCACTTGTTTCAGCTTTTAAATATTATGTATTTATTTATCTCGATCGACGTTAATCTTTAATTTTCATTTGCAGAACGAGCTGTACTGCTTGCGATGCCATGACAAAATGGGAATTCCCATATGCGGAGCTTGTCGTCGTCCGATCGAGGAGCGCGTCGTAACTGCACTGGGAAAACACTGGCACGTCGAGCACTTTGTGTGCGCCAAGTGCGAGAAACCTTTTCTCGGCCATCGTCACTACGAGAAGAAGGGACTCGCTTACTGCGAGACTCACTATCATCAGCTGTTCGGGAATCTATGTTTCGTATGCAATCAGGTCATCGCCGGTGACGGTACGTCTATCTGCAGAAATAATCAACAATTTTATTGGTTTGTTCCGTTATTTTTTGTTGTTTTTTTTTTAATTAAAAATTCGATTTTTTTTTTTCAATTTCAGTCTTCACCGCGTTGAACAAAGCCTGGTGCGTTCATCATTTCGCCTGCGCCTACTGCGATCAGAAGATGAATCAAAAGACCAAGTTCTTCGAGTTCGATCTGAAGCCGGCATGCAAGAAGTGTTACGAGAAATTTCCCCAGGAGTTGAAGAAACGTATGCGTCGTATGTACGATCTCAATCCCAAAAGACTACCGGCTTAATTATATGGAAATTATTGGACGCGCCAAAAGCCGCATAGATTGAATAATGTGTCTCGAGAACGGTGAAGCTACTGTTCGCACTATAATAACCAAAGTAACAATTATCATACTAGTATCGACAGCGCCATTGTTGTTTAACGATATATATTTTTTTTATATACATATGTTATTGAAGATAAGGGCGAAAAGCTGCACTGCCGATCGAAAGTAGATATCTCTACCTCTTTCCATATTTTACGAAAACGATGCAGACACTTCTTCCACGAGACTCGTGAATCGTAAAAAAAAAAAAAAAAAAAAACTAATGTGCCTTTTAATCAGGATCGATAAGAAACTTAAGTAATTGTCTCATTGCATTTTTAACAGATAATAATCTACAATTGAGAAATATATATTTTATAGATAACTCGCTTTATATAAAAATGAGAAAAAAAGCGTATTTGACGTATTGCAACGATTCGATCAGTAGTTAAATCTGATCGATCGTGTCCTGCAAATCGCACCGTGTTCGTAATGTAAAACTCGTGAACGAGAAAATACAATGATAAAATGGACGAATTAAAGTACATCGGAGAGTCGAGTTTATTTCTCAGCTAAGTCTACACTAGATAGTAAGTGGGGGCAAGCCGAGGTAGGTCATTTTTAGAGATAAAACTCGATGGCAAGAATAACCGATGCGAGCGCGTTACAGCCACTATCTCACATCGCCGCTCTGCCGTCAGTCACGCCGTTTCGTCGAGAACGCGAGCTTCGCGCGAGAATGACGTTGATACTGATATTTCATTGCAATACATTTATGTTCAAAAGTAAAGTTCGCTCCTCGCTGGTCGAATAGTTATCGCACCCTGCTGTTTCGATTCTCGAAAATTGCTCGCTTTTTTTTGTGTATCTGATATAATATCTCGACTGATATCCGCTCAGGAGTGGCTGATAACGATATCGACTATACCAGAAATGTCGAGCGTGCGACTAAAAAAATTCACACGAATTTATCAGTGACAAATTTTCGTCGGTGAAACGACGCGCCGCAAACTCCTGGCATTACGACTACTAAAAAAAAAAAAAAAACAATCGTCTCAGCCACTTACGAGGTAAGAGTTTCACATTTGCACCTTTCAAGATACATATATTATTATTTTTTAAAAGTATATGTAGAGTACACTTGCCGGACTGAGCATTCCAATGATATCGGACTCGTGTTGTATGTTACAAATGTTAGTTTAAAAAAAAACGAGTCGTGTAGCATAATAAACCGTCGATGCCCCGACTCCGAATGATTCATCATTAGTAATTTTATACGTGCCTCTCTTCCTTACAAGTCCGAGTGCGCGAGCTTATCTCTCGGAATGTACGGATCTCCTTGTGGTCATTCATAATTACGCGACACTCGTCGCAGTCGCGAGCCTCCGCTGTCGATTGAATCAGAGACAATTTTCTAAACCTAAAGAATCGAGCGAACGATTTCGCCCGGGACGAAACGCGAAGAGCCATTTATTAAAATTTAATAAAGCCTTGAAATATCTCCGACAGTTATGAGCGAAGGAATTGATCGACTAATCACACTTAATTTTCTGATAGATTGCCGCCGGGATCGAACAACAAGGATTTACGATGGAAGCGATTGAGCCATCACCTTTAACGAGACTACCTTGATAAGACCTGATTCTACGAGTGCCGGACTGAAGTATGTCTAACGCTTCTTACGGGTACAGCCGCGTTGACGGCTCCGTCAGCGGTGTCACCAGGTGAACAGTCTGCAGTCTATCTATATATGGACCGTCCGAATGAAAGGGCTATTTGACCGATTTCATGTTTTAAAAAACGCATTTTATTTTTTAGATAATTAAAAAATAATCGTATTAAATATCCCATGTGATTGATTGTTTGTAACGGTTGCGACGATAATAATCCAAAAAATACCCATATTTGACAAATTGAAGGGTTTACATTTTTCTGGACATTGTTACTTCGATATTTAAACATAGAACTAGAATTTTTTTTGTAGTCGTACTTTACGTGCACTTTTTTGAAAATATTTTCGCAACACCGATAAGAACATATAATCGCTTGGGAGTAACGAAACGATTTTTTTTGTTATCGATCAAAAAAATTGAACACGTTTTTTTGCATGACGTCGAAACACCGTTCAAAAAACGAATTTATAAAGTAGCCGTGGCGCTTCATGCCAGCATTTTTAACAGAAAATTATGCTCGATTGTAAAGTCAATAAATTAATAAACAAAGAAGCTCTACCGATTGCAGCCTGGAGTCTGGAAGCCAAGGAAAGCTTTACGCTCGCAATAAGAATGATTTGAAGCTTAGCAAGCACAGTTCCACGTATGTTCCTCACAACCGTTTGTCGAGATATGCGACGGCTCTTGTCAACTTGATGCCCATTAGATTTCAAAGGTAATATGCAAAGAACAAAAAAAACGTATAGATCTCTACGCAGGACTGACTTATTTATTTACGCAGAGTTCCAGGATCGGAGATTCCCCTCGATAAAATTGGATTATTCTCAACCGTCTCGTTCAGTTGGTTGAACGAATATCTGTCGGCTGGGTTCAAGAACGGAGCTAAGGATAAGCCACTGCCCACGATCGCGAGGCTAGACTCCTGCCAGGTCAATGGTTCGAGGTGAATTGATAAATCTGACGAATTTAACGAATCATTGGCTTTTTAAAATTAAGATTGACTGGTGATTGTATTCGATTTGTTTGTCCGTAGAATAGAAGGACTGTGGCACAATCATGTTGTGGAACGGGGTCAGGCTGGAGCATCGGTTCCTCGGATAGCTTGGCAATTCGTCAGAACGAGAGTATTGGTCGCTTCGTTTATCTATCTGTTAGGAATGATAATATCGCTATGCAGTCCGGTAAATCATTCTCAAGTTTTATTTATCAAACTCGTTCAATGGTCAGTGGAAAAAAAGTCTCTTTTTTTGTATTGTAATTATCAAGTTTACACAGTAAAAAATAATTGCGTAAAATCGGAATGCAAAATTTCGTAACAATAATTTTGTTAAATAAGTGACAAACTCGTTTGTCACTTATTTGCATATACGAACCTGTCCTTTTATTTCCCGTGCCTTTTATTATTTTAGTTGTACTTTTGTTTGTAAAACCAGGAAATTAACAAATAACAAATTGTGGACGTTTTTGGGCAATAAGTTGTTGTAAAAAGTACAAACTTTTTTTACTGTGTAGTAACAAACAAAAAAGATTATCATTGAAACGCATTTCTTAAAATTCGTACAATAGAAATAAATATAATTTCTAAAAAGATTACAATGCAAAAAATAATTTTTTTTCGATAAATATCTTAACATTACTTGTTCAGTCAAAGTTATCTAGACCTTTGAAGGGTTCGCAAATGTATGTTAAAGTACGAACCCTCGATGTGATAGATTTATTTACTTATAATCAGACAATTCATTTAAATTGGGACTGATAAATTATGGATTGATTTTTCAGATTATAGTGCTGCAGCATATAATCTCCGCGACTGAAGAAAGAATGACCGTGTACGCTGTGCAAAACAATTCGATTTACAACAATCACACCCTGGATGGTAACTCAACTTTGGCCAATTCGACAAACGAGACTGCGACGACTAACGATACATCTCTTCCGTCGACAAGCGCGTCGACAAGCACGTCCCTTGCCAGAATGCCGATCCACGGATTGAATCGTATGATAATGGTAGACGAACTTATAATATTCAGTAACATCAGTATACTCATAATCGCCGAAGTAGTTTCGTATTTTCTCATCGGATGGAGTGCATCGCTAAATCTTCGGTTAGTTTATTTTTTGTTCATCTCCGTTCTTTGCATTTCACGTTAAATAATTGGCAATTCCTGTTTTTCTTGTTTCCAACGCAGGACCGCTACGCGTCTCAGATCGGCGTGTCTAGCCCTGGCTTACAAAAAGCTCATACGGTCGTCGATAAGATACAAAGCTTCAGCGCACAAGGTGGGCGCACGACCTGACGAAGATTTGGAAAAAAAAAAAATTATTCAGTTAATTTATTTACTTTACAGACCATGACCTATTTTATACCGGACAGCAAAACTCTCTATGAATTAATAGCCAACGGCCCTCTGATATTTTCCGGACCATTGATACTGCTGCTGTGCTCAATTTTTATCTGGTACTCGATGGGACACTGGGCTCTTATCGGAATAGTCGTTTTAATCACACTCTACTCGTGCCTCGTACGTAGCTTCGTTTAAAACTACACAATCGATATCTCCTTATGCGTCTTTCCGAGCGGATGATCATTTTTTTTTGTTCCAGATTCTGACTGCCTACTTGACGAAGATATTTGGTACGCGAGCGATGGAATACTCACTAGAACGTATGTCCCTCATGCAAGAACTAATCGGCAATGTATTTCTCGCTAAAGTAACTCTGTGGGATGGTTACTTTGTTAAGAAGATCCAAGGTGAATTTCGGGAACGGCTGGCTGGACAATTTTTGAAGCGAAACTTCTTTATTTGGGATTTTAGGGTAGAGTAAATCGCGTTACTGGCACACCGGTAACCCGTTACGCGTTAAACAGATTTTACAGTAGAGAAGTCACATTATTGGGAACGCGTAACGCGTTACACGTCACGTACATTTCAGAGCAGAGTAAGTGCCGTTATTGGAAATCCGGTAACGCATTACGCTTTACGCGTTACGTGTTACGCGTCACGGGTCGTATGACAGTCTATATCCAATACAAAAATCATTCACTTACAATTCTATGACGATACTCGCCTATACAAACGTATGCTTAGCAATTACGTTTAAAGTGGCGTAGATGTAATCGAATCACCGAATTTCGGATACGTTAAACATAGTAATTACAAATATAGATATTATGTCGAGGCAACCCCCGCAGGTTTCGACTACATTCGTTGTAGTGACGAAAATATATTGATCATCTCCGGGTAAAATAGTACATGTCATTGAATTCAGCGCACGCAAATTTAATAATCGATTCGGCTCTTTCGATGTTAAATGATCACGAAGTACCCATGAATATGGTTAGAGATTTGTATCTATATTTTACTGTTGACGATTTTCAGGCACCGATTGAATGAAGAATAATTCAATTTGAAAATGAATAAAATCCGTATAAATTCTACTATGCTACACGACTCGATAATTGACGCAGTTTCCTCACAATATGTGGAATAAATTCAAAGTAAAATTTGTGTATCATATTTCAGCCATCATAAGTTTATCGGAACATTTATTTATTTCTCATAATAAAGAGACGGAGGAAGTAAACATATTGGCTAAAAAATAAATATCGACGAAGGAAAAGAACATAACATAAATAGTAAAGAAGTTTCACTTCAATCGCGAGTAAAGGTTACACCCACATTTTTTTTTATTATTATTAACAATAACGTATTTTCAGGTGTGAGGGAAAAAGAATTGGCGGAAATGCGAATGGGAGCCTTGAGCGAGGGATGGAGTCTTAGCATGGTTCATATAATTCCTGTACTCACCGTCAGTGCTACAACGATGGCATGCATGCTGACGCATAAACACATCATTTCTGCGAATGTACGTATCTATTCTTTCAAGCCTCTGACATGAATTTCTCAGTCAGCCATACGAATCTCGTGCAAAAGGTTTCAGTAAGAAAAATCTGAACGAATACAGGCAACATATTCGAGCTTTACGATAGGCTCGTAAATTTTTGTCAACTTTTTCTGTTATCCGGTTGTAGCTATAAATTGGCATCTACTATTATAAGCAACAAATGATAAAAATCTGTTAGATTCGTTCTATTAACCAATTTATTTCTTTTGCAGTTCATTCCATGTCTCGTTCTCATTCTGATAAACCTGAAACACTGCATACGCAGTAGCTGGCTAGCGATGAGCAGTATTTCACGAGGTGTAACGTCTCTCAACAAATTAAAGGTATATGCGATTCGTCGTTTAGATTGCGTCGAATCGGTACGAGAAAAAAAGAATAGTAACTTTTATCATCAACGATTGCAGACTATACTCACGTTGAAAGACGCAGATCGCTTCACCGACAAGCCAATCGACAAAAATCTAGCCGTCACTGTTAATCATGGACATTTCACTTGGGAGAAAGATAAGGCCAGTCCGGACAAATCGATAAAGCGCACTTCTCAGTAAATATTTTAAATTATTATTATTATTTTTTTCAAGGTATATGCAAATTTGCAACTGATAACAGTATTCTGTGGCTATCATAGATTTTATGTCGAAAGCAGCGAAAACATTCCGTCAAGGTACGTCGCGACGATGCCCGTTGAATCTCTCGTCGACATCAATTTCTACGCGCCGAAAGCTAAGCTCATCGGAATATGCGGCTCTCCGGGATCCGGAAAAACATCCCTGCTGATGTCGTTGATGGGGCATTTGCACAGCGTGAGCGGGCACGTGACGATCGACGGGACATGCTCCTACGTTTCACAAGTACCCTGGCTGTTCGACGGTACCCTGAAGGAAAATATTCTATTCGGCGAGAATCTCGACTCTGCTTGGTACTACAAAACCCTCCGAGCTTGCAATTTGACCGTGGACATGGCTGAACTTCCGGGTTCCGACGATACGGATTTGAGCTTCGTCAATCTTACTCTGCAGCAGAAACAAAAAATTGTACTGGCTCGAGCGGTTTACACACAGAGAGATATAAATCTCCTCGACAATCCTCTCTCCGACGTCGAGAGCAACGAGAGCAAGGAGATATTTGAAAAATCTATCGTACACGCTATGGGGACGAAAACCGTGATTATGATATCGGACAGAGTACAGGTATGATTTCTTTTTGACTGTGAATTAAATCGAAAGACCGTATTTTCTAGTTTATACTGTCTATCGAGCTATTACTTTGACCGATACAAATATTTATTGTATACAAGTTTTACATCTCAAACCTCATTGCTTTGGGTCTGTTAGTGTTTCCTTATGTGCGTAAGGGAGAGTGGGGCACAACAATGCAAGTTCGATGGCACTATGAGCCACGTTAGATTTTTTAAGAGTTTGTGGTGCATAAATTACGAAATTTGTTGTATTAAGCAGTACGTGAAATTGGGTTATGTCGGAACTAAGTAACCTTGTACGATAGCTCGTGAAAAATATGAAAAATAATAGATTTGGAGCCCTGGAAACGAATGTTGAGTTCGTCGGAAAAATGTAAAAGGTAACTTCACTTTCTTAAGCAGACTAAGTTTTCGGTCGTGATAACAAGATTAATTATCCATACGTTGTTCAGTGCCCACGTTTTCTCATATTTAGTTCGATAAATAATCAATTATTTACTATAAATATACTTCCTTGCTGGTGTCGTACAAAGTCCTACCCCGCGAGCAGTTATCAATTGAATTATTTATACTGTGGTGAAAATATTTCTCTGAATATCTCTGAAAATATATCTGAATGTTTCGGAAAATTTATCTGAAAAGTCCTCTGAATTGCTCTCACCTTTCGCATTTTTCAAAGAAAGTGAAATATTTTTCTGAATCTAAATATTTCTAATTGTTCCAACAATCTCTAATTATCTAAAAAAAGCAGAGTTTTTCAGAAAATAAATCGTATTTTCTCTGAAAAAGTCTATTGTACGTTCGAGTAACGGAATGAGTAGATCGTAGAGAAAACTCGTAATTTCTCCGAAATTCTTAAACACATATTATCCGAGAAAATCGGAGTTTTTTGGAAAATAAATTGCATTTTCTCTGAAGAAGTCTGCTGTTCGTCCGAGTAACAGAAAGAGTAAATCTTAGACACAACTCGTATTTTCTTTTAACGCACTTTATTAGAAAAAATCAGAGATATTCAGAATTTTTCGGAAAATACTCTGAATTTCTCTGATGTATTGTGACTGTTGGCGGGTGTGCGGAGAAAATGGCAGGGATATTTTACATATAGCAGAGAAAATCGGGGAAAATCGGAGAAAAATCTCGGAAAATCACAGAAAATCACTGAAACGGTCGGTTTAGAGTTTTTCAGACAAATTTTCAGTGAAATATTTTCACCAGGGTATAACGTTAATATTTTTGGAGTAATGATTCCAGCTTTATTGCATGCCCGAAGGTCCACTGATATCGATTACGAATGGTATTTTTTAAATTATACTATTCGGAGGAGAGTATCAATTAATTAGAAAAAACTGACAAATTGCGCCCACTCTCCCCACTCCTACGGATAACAAAATTTTGTATCGCTCTTATTCGCGATGCTGCGCTGAATCTAAACGAATGTATAGTTTCTGAACAGATGCGATACAATCTACGTTATGCGGGAAGGTAAGATAGTCGAGCAGGGTACTCACGAGGAGCTTCTGCAATGGAACAGCGAGTACACCCTTCTACTGGATTCTTACATGAAAAAGTACAAGAGAAAATACTGCAGGTGCTAATCGCGAAAAAAACGTCGCATCAATAACTATATGAACGAATTAAATGTCTAAAGGATTGAATTTTCAGGTCAGGCGATCAGGTCAACACGTCGATGAGCCAATTGCTCACGACCCCAGGACCGAGGGGTGTTTTGTCAAGTACGAGCACGGGCGCCTCGTCCAGAAGTCTTCTAGAAATAGATGTGGGTCAAACTATTCGACAAAACAAAAATTTGCAAGTGCATATTGATACGCAATATTAAATTGCATATTTAATTTTTAGGCTATCCCGGTGCCTGGAGAAGACTATCAAAATTCGGAAATACTTGCGAGTCGAAGTATTTATGAAAGAGGACTCGAGATAAAAAACAATTTTTACATGAAAAACGCGGGTGGATGGTACTTGGGAATCGCAATTTTCACCGTCTCGGCATTCTTCTCTTTTCCCATAGCCGCTTCATCGTTGGTATTCACTTACATAGCTCAGGTAATAACTGGCCGAAATGTGTATTTTTTTATTTGAAAAAAATATATATCAGCCGTTCTCTGTCAACTCAGCCACTTTTTTTCGACCGTCTCAGATTTATTCTATAATTAGCCACATTTTACGTTCACTTGAAAGTACTCTTTGAGCATTTTTTCATAATCTTTGAACCAACCATTTAGAATTAGCATTTTTTTCAAATGTATATATCTTGCAGGGAATAAGTTGAAAAAAAAAATTAACGACAAAAAAGTTCTCTGTATTATAACACATTCATTAACTATTTAATGCAATGTGTTATATTTTTGTTCTTTTTGGAAAAGCTATTTTTAGCAGAAAGGATTGAAAATTATATTTTTTTCGTGCGATGAGGCACTTTCGCTTTCGCTGCCAATTTTTCAGGGTATTCAACGATATATAAAGAACCTAGAAAAAATGGCAAAGTGGTACTCGACATAGTTGCTAAGCAAAAGAAAATAATAATATAATATTGATATTTCAATACTTATTTTCTGGGAAAATATGTCTAGTTCCACATCACCAATTTTTTTTAGATTTGTTCTACATCAACGACGGCCCTAAAAAATGAATAGCAACATTGAAGGTATCACACTGGATGAAAAATAAAATTGTAATAAAAATATTATATTACTATATTTTTTTGCTTTTTGACCGTTTTTGTAGGGTCTTCATACATTGCCGAATACCCTGACAAATTGGCAGCGAAATCGAAGGTGACGCATTGCACGGAAAAATATAATTTTCATTGCTTTCTGCTAAAAATAGCCCTTGCAATATGAACAAAAAGATAACACATGTTGCATTAAATAGTTAATGACTAAAGAGAACTTTTTTGTCGCTAGATTTTTTGCCCGACTTATCCTTTCAAGATATACGAATTCGAAACAAAAACGCCTCTCCCTAAATGGATGGATTAAAAAATCTAAAAAAAATGCAAAAAGGGTACTTCAAGTGATACTAAAATGTGGCCAATCATGGGATAGATCTGAGAGAATCGGAAAAAAGTGGCTGAGTTGACAGAGAATGCCTCATATATAGAAACAAAATCTAAATGTTTGATTATATTTTTGCAGAAAACAATTACGGACACGACGCAGATCGTAATAATTCTCGCGGTTGTCATGGGTTTCGTTATATTCTGGGGTGTGATACTTCTCGCTATTTATAACAAGGTAAGCCAGATTTAGCGAAGGATCGAGAGCTGCATCATTATCGATGCGAAAGTTTGTACGTCGATTCTTATAGATGGTATTCACCGCTGCGAGACGTTTTCACGAACGATGGTTGCAAGGCTTGTACCGAGCACAAATGTCGCTATTCAATACGATATCACCTTCGGTTCTTCTTAATATATGCAGCTTGAATCTGCAGGAAGGTTCGTAAGAGAGCACCAGCAACATTTTTATTCCAACTACTTATTTATTTGCTTATTTATTTAATTTCATATTTTGTTCAGTCGACTCAGTTCTACCCCGATTAATAACAACCGTTCTAATGCACGCTGGAATAACGCTATTCAGTGTGATAATCCTTGGAATTCTATCGCCCTGGCTGCTAATACCAATCGCTCTTTTCATCGTAGCATCCGTTTTGTATACCACATACGCGAGGTAATGAAAACTACAACAAAAAATCCTGCATGGTCGAGATTTCATTATTCACAAGAGTTTAATTTTTTTTTTTAGAGCTTTGGCTCTGAGTTTGTACGAAACTAGGCAGGTCGACTCGGTAGTGCCGATGTACAATCACGCGGTAAAAACAATCGAGGGGCGAGCGATTATTCAAGCTTACCACAAAGAACGGGAATTCATGAAGAAATTTTACAAATACTGCGACAATAATTCGACGTTTGATTTTATGCTGGACGCTGTTAAGCTCTGGGTCGAGTACAGGATTAAAATGGTGTCAGGTATAATAGAAAAAAATCCTTTACCAATGACGATCAATATAGTTCCGAATTGTAGAAACTATAATTTCAAATTGCAGCTCTGACATTGGGCGTGGTAATATTGATGTGTGCGTCGTTGAGCGTCGTAAGAGATCGCTTCGAAATACTTGGACTAGCTTTCATTTGCACGCTGCAATTGGCTCTGAGTATCGTTCATCTGACCGGAGCGATTACCAGCGCCTATACGAGCCTCGTCGCAATCGGTGCACTCGACGATTACATAGAGGTCAGTGACGCGATTCATATTTTACAATTACAGTAGAACCCTGATTAATCGGCACGCTCGGGACCGAAGAGTTCCCAGATAATCGAAATTCCGGTTAATCCGAACTAGACAGTAAAAGTACAATAGTCAATAATGGCTAATAATACAACTTTATCTTGACTAGTTACAATGACATTTGGTACAACCTGGACTTAATTGTTAAATAGTGTGAATTGGAATGTAAAGCTTTGGATTTTTTTTCGTTAATAGTACGTATAGTTCGGACGCCAGACGTGGTTCTGTATGCAATCCGAGGTCGCCGAAATAACTTTGTTGGATTCAATAGATTTTAACCTCCCGATAACGGATATATAAGGTGTTTTGCGGAAATCCCGGTCGTTTAATTGTTCATCGCAATTGTTTATCGCGATCAATCAGTCGCGCAACCGCAGTTTTTTCGGTCATACCGTATGCTCGACTATTCCATCAGATCCCCGAAAAAACTACGGTTGCGGGACTGATTAAAAATCATAATATTCGGTCCCCCACAATGTTGCATATTTTTTCCATATTTCTCGGTTCATTTGGCGAATAAAAGTGCTTTACAATTTTCGTCTATGACCTATATTTTCGACGCTACAAATTTGTTAAGTAGAGCAGTATTGGCCTATTTGCAACTTTCAACTATTTATTGCTCCGAATCTATAGGTTATAGAGTAAAGTTTCATAGAACCTTTTCAACTCACAACCGACCAAAGTATAAGAAAACAAAAATCCGAAGTGAAAAAAACAATAACTTGTTTTGTTAATAAATAATTGCGATTGTCAATGAAACAACCGGTATTTCCGCAAAACACCTTATATATTCGTGATCGGGAGGTCAAAATTTATTAAATCCAACAAAGTTGTTTCGGCGACCTGGGATTGCATACAGATCCACGTCTGGCGTCTGGACTAGTAAGCTATTCTTTTTTTTTAAATACTCAGTGACTTTGGTTTGCTGAACGCATAAAAGAAAAAATCCGGGGAAGACGCACGGTTAATTCGCTCCCCGGTTAATCGGGATTCTACTATACTCTAATTTGACGATGGTCTATGATAAAACAAAAATTTTGTTTCTTTGGCAGAGGATACCGAAAGAAAATGTGGGCAGTGTGACTAAAGCGTGGCCGCTCGAGCACAGCATCAAATTCGAGAACGTCCTTCTCGCGGCAATCTCGGAACCTTTGAATATTGCGATAGCTTCCGGCGAGAAAGTTGGTGAGTAGAAAAATATATTTATATACGCGCGAACGGTTGTAAACAAGTTTTCAAACTATTCACGCATACTTTTTTTTCTTATCTTTCTTGTTTGTGCATCATCGATCGTAAATTCGATCCAAATATTTTCGGTCCATAGCTCTGATAGGAACTCATCCCACGTTGAAGTCGTCCTTCGTCACCGCCTTGTACAGATTCGTCGAAATAAGTTCGGGATGTGTTTACCTCGGTGGCACGAATATCGCGGACCTGCAGATCGAGAAACTTAGGAGCAGTATTAATTTCATTCCCGGCGATCCTGTTCTGTTCGACGGCAGTATACGTTACAATCTCGATCCCATTGACGAGAGGACCGACGAAATGCTAATGGTCGCACTGCAAAAGGTTTTTCTGTGGGAAAAGGTGTCGAGACTGCCAAAAAAATTGGACAGTCCTGCGAGCACGCTGTTCAATGTGTGGGAAAAGAAGTTATTGTTTCTCGCTCGGGCTTTATTGAACGGCTCTAGCAAAGTGAGCTCAAAAATCGCTTCGATCGACGGCAATCCACTTGTGATTCACGTTTATCTCTTGGTTTATTTTTTTCAGATCTTAATAGTAGAAGAATCCGTGGAGCATCTAGGGTCGGACGAAGATTTCGTTGAAACAGTTTTGCACGATGTTTTCACCGAATACACGATAATTGTGCTGTCTAGTCGTAAAGTACGTTTCGCACAGCGAACGTATTGCCTCGATGGGGGAAAGGTTCGTTGAAAAATCATTGCTGTAGACGAGGCATATTGAGTTAAAAATTAATATATCTTCTCTTTTTTTTTAGGTAACTGAAGCTTCGAACAGAAGATCGGATTTGTCTCAAAGTAGTATTGTCGCTTCCGATCTACTAATGTCGATACCAAAAAATATGATTGAAACTAGTTTCTAAGAACTTAATGTTACATATCGATTAATAAAATGTATACATCATTGATATTTAAATATGTTTTATGCTCGTTCGACAGGAAGACTATGTGCAGCTCATTTACTTTGGATCTTGTCGAACCATAAACTTTGATTTTGTCGAGCCTCTATCTAGCTTCCTCCAGACTCAACTGAGGAAAGGCCTCTTATCGTTGGATCTATCGCAGTGGCCACGTAGCTGCAGACGGCAGTGTCTTCTTGTTTAAAAAAACAATTATAATCCGATCTCAGCTTACGAATAACTCATCGGCTACGTCATACCTGCTTGACCTCACCGCTGCAGTGAGGACAACATCTCATAGTCGGTTCGGTAGATCTCGATGGAAGAAACATTTTACCACCTACCGCAACCGCCGCACCCATAACTGCGCTGCAAGCTGCGTCCTGACGTCCCGACATGAGGAGATTCGGACTCATCAACAACTGTGAGAAACGGTGATATGAATTATTAATTATGCAGGAAACTATCTCTCACCACTACAGTAGAACCCCAATTAACCAGGGTCGGATTAACCGGCGAGCAGATTAACCGTGCGTCTTCCCCGGATTTTTTCTTTTTTAATGCTTGCAGCAAACCAAAGTCACTGAGTACTTCCAAAAAAGACTAGCTCACGTACTATCAATAAAAACAAATCCAAAATTTTACATTCTAATTCACACTATCTAACAATTAAGTCTACGTTATACCAAATGTCATTGTAACTAGTCAAGATAAAGTTGTATCATTAGCCATTATTGATTCATGTACTTTCACTATCTAGTTCGGAGTAACCGGGATTTCGATTATCCGAGGACTCTTCAGTCCCGAGCGTGCCGGTTAATCGGGGTTGTACTGTAGATTCTTGATGATAAAAAACAATATCGTCCGCACCTGCTCCGCGCTTTTTTCCACTAGAGTTTTCATTTCTAGCCCGGTAACGTTGATCTCCCTCTGTAGATTGGACAAATGATCCATACCGCTGAGAAGTTGAACCTTCAGTATTTCGGAGAGTTGACAAGAGCCTTCGCTCAAGTCGACGATATTTGTGCTCGGCAATTCATGCCTTTTGAAAGACATTGTTCCGACCGGATCGAAGTTTTCACGGAGAATACTCAGAGTCCTGAAAGCGGTAACGAAAATAAAACCGACATTGGGATAAATACATTTTTAAAGATTTAACTTGAAATATCAACGACCGAATAATTTACCGATACGTTCTGAGGGCGGTATCCCTCACTTTGCTGCGTTCCTCCAGAAGCCTCTTCACCGCCTCTTGTAGATCGGTCGTTCTCTGGCACAAAGCCGCTTTCCATCTGGCCAGTTCCTCGACCATCAAACTGCTCGCCAAAAATTTGCTCCTCCATACTTCGCATTGCCCCGCGAGCCACTCCGTCTGTTCCTGATGAGTGCTCAGATGCTGCGCTGAGTTTAACAGAGCTCTCGCTAGTTGCAGCTTGTCCTCTGTCAGCAGATGAACTTTCGTCTGGAGATCTTCGCCCACCGCGGCGACCAAAAGGTTTTTCAGCTCTCCGTTCACCTGCATCATCGCACATAATTTCAGGTTTATCTCGTATAAACTATAAAAAATCATAGATTACTGTGTTAAATTGTACCGGACTCATCGAGAGCCCGATGTGGCAATCACATTTTATTTTACCCCCCGCCCCCCCTGTCTAAGTAATAGGGATAGAAAAAGGTATATGCTTCTCGTCACATAAACTTGAAGTTGGATTTTATACAGAGTGTTTAGCGATTTTTCTTGTATAAAAAAATGTTTTCATGTACAAATATTACATAAATAAATAACTAAATATTATATATAACTGAGTTACGGTTACTTCTATAAAACGGTTTATTCCGACACAATAAATGAGTACATCAAATATTGTATTAACGCTATAAATAAAAAAGTAAAGAAGAAAATGAAAACGGAGTAAATGTAGTATTTCATATAAAGAATGTACAATCATAAGTCCCATTGGAACAATTTCAGTGTAGCTTTGGCTTTTGCCGTTTGCCTGCTTGATATATTTTGCAAAAACTTGCTGAATTATTCACACACGTTTACCGAAAGAAAGCAAAATAATTTGCATATGGCTTTCTCATTTGTTACCTACGACCTTTTTCTCTATGCAAAAGGTCATTGAGCGATTGTGGCAACCTCACAGAGTAAGTTATCATAATATACAACATTTAAATGGTCCAAATTTGTTGCACAATTTATCGTCAAAATTCGTTAGTTCATTTTTGTAACCAAGGAAATTTTTAATGTGTTTGTTGAATACAAATCTGCAACTAATTTTACTCCTAGTAAAAAAAACATTTTTTTTAATTCAAAAATTTAAAATTTTTATAAAACTTAAAAGGTTAAATCCATTCTGGTCAAACGTTATAATCCATTGTGCAATGTTATAATCCTGTCACTTTAGAAGTTTTAGCCCGATTCATTCACGTTTACTCGAATCAAGGGGTTTTTAGTAATTTCACAAAAAAAAAATGTCAGTTCTAAATGTTTCGACAGATTTATGCCAAAGTTAATACCAAAGATCTTCGATTAATATATTATATTTTTCCATACTTTTAAGTCTATAGCTTTAAATTTACGAAAGTTGCCCACACCATTTTTTCACGAATGCAAAATCTCTTACAATCTCAAATAGAACGTCCATTTTCATGAGAGTTGTACTGAACAAAGGCAGAATTTTGTACGCACGTAGTCACTACTGTATCTGTCTACAAAGTTTCAACTAACAGACTCAATGCAATTGCAAATTATAGGGATTTCAAAGACCCAGAAATAATCTTACACACACATACGCAAATCCGAATACCAGCTGCAAAGCACATTTCCGAATGTTTTGGACTATTTTAAGTACTCTGACACTAAAATCATTTTTTTTTTCAAATTTATAAAAACAGATTCCTCTATGAAGAAGCAAAACTGAAAAAATGCCTACCTGAGCTTGAAATTTCAACTGATTCTCGAGCTGACTGTTCTCATCTCTGAGATTCTGAATCTCAGCTTCGTAAGCTTTTCTCTTGCTCGCCCACTCCCTGTGTTCCGAGTCCATTCCCTCCAGCTCTTTCTCCACAGCTGCCTTGACTCCGGCTGCCGGTTCTCTGTCCGTCTCCATAGATTTGTGTATTGCCATTTGAGCTACCATTGTATTAATGTCGAGATTGTTTCTGCAAGATCTCTTGTGCTTCTTCTCATACGGAACTATGGGGTTTACGGCTGCCTTGTAAGGCTCGTACGGAACAAACTTTGGCTCCTTAGACTTGAGCGAATGAAGTATGTGTTTCTTGCTGTGTGTTACGCCCATAGGCACGAGATTGACTATAATTCCGGTGGGCGTAACGGGCGCCGTGGAGGCGACTTGCTTCAAGTTTGTCGGATGATAGATGAGCGTGTCTCCGAGTCGAGTTTTTTTTTGCTTAATCTCCGACTTTTCCGCCGCGACATTTTCCATTCCGTCACCCTGCGTGCGTCCAGGACACGGCATGCTCCGTGCTTCTGGAAAACGAAAAGGAAATTCGCGCGAAATTAGACATCGGGTGACCCGCCGAAAATTACGGAATATGCCTCGAAAAAACAAACCTGTTGACTTTTCGCTGACGATGCTGCTCTTCCTCGAGCTCGTAAATATCGCGGGACTGTCATCGTTGGATGGTTTTTTTTTACGTTCATCCATTATTCTTGAAACGAAATATTATGGGAAAGAGAGAAATAAATAAAAATCGACTACTAAACTAACGACGTCGGGGAATACGAAGAGTGTGTGTGTGGGTTCCTCCGATCTCGGCATATTGTCCGCTGTCTGTAACAGCTGTTCGACGCGGGGCGAATCTATGGGTGAGTTTCAACATTAGCCGCAGAAACTCGCAACGGTTCGCAGCTTTTGCGGATCGTTTGAAAAGCGCATTTACCTACTTCAGGCGTCGGTTAATTTTCTTGCATGTTACTTTTGCCAGTAAAGTTAAAATATTGTTCACTTGATCAGTAATGTTTCTATACATCCGGCGTGGTTATTGAAATTTTATGAATTTTTCGTTAGAATAATTAAGGTGATGTAAAAAAAAACCCCGCCCGGTTGGTAACAAAAAAATGTACTGAATGGTGTTTTGAGACCGCAGAAAGCCGAGGAAAAAGAGAACTTTCTTTTTCCTCGGTAGACTGCCCTCAAAACAGCATTGGGTACAGTTTTCGTTACCGGCGGCGGTATTTCACATCACCTTAAGAGCATGTGCAATACCGCTGTCGATAATAAAAACTGTAATCAACTTTTCTCACTGATTCCGCTATGTACGGTCAAAAGAGAAGTCTCATCGAAAGCCGAGATAATGTCCACTTCCGATGAGACTTTTTCGTTCGATCGTATATGCGAAAACGCGTGAGAAAAGTGTATACAGTTTTTGATACCGACTGAGCTCGGGAGAGTTGGGAAGGGAGGTGTTCCGTATGGTCTTAAGGACATGTGAAACGACTCAGTCGGTAACCAAAATCTGTAATGAATGCGATTCAGAGACCGTAGACTTTTCGGGAAAAAGCAAAGCATTTAGCGGATGCATAATTTACTACCGCGTTCGATGATGCTTTCGTTTTATCCGAAACGTCAACCGATTTTAAATGGCATTGATTCGAAAAATGCATCTATCTCTCTCGCACTCATGTGTCACGTGGTACATCTTTCACATGGCCTTAAGGGCATGTGGCACAGACTCAGTTGGTAACAAATCGCCTTCCCTATTTTCTCCAAAACGATTGATACTACGAGCAAAAGCCAATAAGGTTTTCATACTTATATCTATTGTGACTACAAAAAACCTAATTTGATTTTGATCGAAGCATCAACCATCACGGAGAAAATAAGGAAAGCGATTTGTTACCATCGGAGCATCGTTACGTGTGTATCACATGTCCTTAAGAGCATGTACAATACCGCAGTCGGTAATAAAAACTCTAATAAACTTATCTCACGGATTCTGGAACTACTGTCAAAAGAGAAGTCTCATTGGATGCCGAGATGATGTCCACGTCCAATGAGACTTTTCGTTCGACCGCATATACGAGAACGCGTGAAAAAAATTTATTACAGTTTTTGATACCGACTGAGCTCGGAACCGCCGGGGAGAGAAGTGTTTTATATGATCTTAAGGTGATGTGAAATACCGCCGTCGGTAACCAAAACTGTACAGCATGCCGTTTTGAGAGCACAGTCCACCGAGGAAAAAGAACATTGCCTTTCCCTAGTGAATCGGCAGACGCAGGGAAAGACAAATTTCCTTTTCCTCGGCGGACTGCGGCTTCAAAACGGCATGCAGTACAGTTTTTGTTACCAACTGGGCACGGAGTAGGTGGGCAGGAGGGTGTTGCACATCACCTTAAGGGGATGTGGCACAGACTCAGTCGGTAACAAATCGCTTTCCCTATTTTCTCCAAAACGATTGATACGACGAGCAAAAGCAAATTAGATTTTCATACTTATACTTATTGACTACAAAAACCTAATGTGATTTTGGTCGAAGCATCAACCATCACGGAGAAAATATGGAAAGCGATTTGTTACCATCGAAGCATCGTTACGTGTGTATCACATGCCCTTAAGAGCATGTAGAATACCGTAGTCGGTAATAAAAACTGTAATAAACTTTTCTCACGGATTCTGGGAAGTACGGTCAAAAGAAGTCTCATTGGATGCCGAGATGATGTCCACTCCAGATGAGACTTTTCTTTCGACCGCATATACGAGAACGCGTGAAAAAAAATTTATTACAGTTTTTAATACCGACTGAGCTCGGAACCATCACGGAGAAAATAGGGAAAGCGATTTGTTACCATCAGAGCATTGTTACGTGTGTGTCACCATGCCCTAAAGGTGATGTGAAACACCGCCGTCGGTAACACAAACTGTATTGCATGCCGTTTTGAGACCGCGGTCCTCCGACGAAAAAGCAATCGTCTTTCCCTGGAGAATCGGCGAACGCAGAGAAAGACAAATTGTCTTTTTGCTCGGGAAGGTCTGTGGTTACAAAACAGCATTAATTACAGTTTTTGTTACCAACTGAGCGCGGATAGGCAGGGCAGGACGTTGTTGCACATAATCTTAATTGCTATTATAACGTCTTTCTCCGTAGTAAACGAAATTATATTCTCGGAAATTTTCGTAGGCTTGGGCGCCAATCGCAATGACAAATTGCTGTAGGTAAAAATACATTCGTAGGCGCGCGGTTAAGTAGCCGGCTATTTACCGACTTACATCACTGGCCCATGAAAATGACGTACACGTCGAGACGTTCGTCGGCGCTGCACAAATAACGAAATAACACTCGCATTTCGTGTTCTCCTCGGGCCAATCGGCGAAAAGAAAATACGCAATAAGAAAATTTGCGTATCTCCGGCGACAACTCCCCTTTCCCCTCTCCCTTCGGGAACACGCGACTCGGAATCCTCTCGCCGCTTGCACTGCTCTCGCCGCACACAGCAGCATGTTTCTCGTGACGGCGTCAAAGTCGCGCTCGACGAACGTCGTGTTTTCAAAATACAAAACTGTAAACAAAGCCTGACACCGATGAAGATGAAACGTTCGAAAATCGATGTGATAAACGCGACGGTGGAATCGTATCTCAAGAGGCGTCGTTACCAGGTCAGATTGATGTCGGAGATCTTTTCGATGCGACCGTTTTAACGCGATCTCTACGCACGAGGGCCGAAAACTAATCGTCTAACCATAACCCCGAGACGATGTACACGGCGACTATACCAGTCGTCAAACATCTTCGACGACTCGACCGGAAATGTCATTTAACGTTATTTCATTCGCAGGACTGCGAGTTGTTTCGCAAACCCGAGAAAATCGGCTGTCGGACCAGCGAGGAAATGGCACTGAGCGCGACCGCCGAGTGCGGCACGTCGCGCGTCAACTCCATCGTCTTCAGCGCTATCGTCAACGACGTCGTCGCCGCCGATCAAGCCTATCAGAGGTCTAGCCGTTTTCGCTGCTTACTCTCACGATCGATAAAAAAAAAAAATCGCAACGCCGCGAAACGAAATTAATCGGCGGGCAAAATTTCACTGTCTCTCTGCGCTTGTTAAAACGATTTTTACGAATGGCAAAATTGTTTCGAGTAAGGGTGAAAAAAAAAACAAATGCTGAGGTTTTTTTTTTTGTACAGATTGAAGTCGTGGATAAAAAACATCGTCAACGACAAACTGAAAATGGAGCTACTCGGTCTTCTGTATCCTGTGTTCTGCCATCTTTACTTGGAGATGCTGCACGCCGGGAACAGACAAGTGGCTATACAATTTCTCAAATCTAATCAGAACGACTTTGTCACGGAGACTCAGAGAGACTTTCTCGAGGAATTGTCCAGCGTCTTTTCCACGCAGGACATAGAATTGAGACCGTTGGTCAATGCTTTCAGGACTAGAAAGTACGAAGTCGATATGTCCGACGAAGCGCACGTATGTCTACAGAAGTTTCTCACCAAACACGGTCATATAATGATTATGCAGGTAATCGATAGGGTAGGATATTTTTTTTTTTAGTTTGTAAAGCTTGTCCATTTTGTCCCAATCTCTTCTCCAGATACGACATTGAAATTGGCGATTTCGTAATTGTAATAAGACTTTTGTTTCGTCAAGGTGATAAATATACACGTGAATATCGTGAGAAAGATAGTGGACACGACGCCGATGGACGAGGAGGAGGGCGAGAGGTGCCAGAGAAACGATATCGGAATTAACGGTCACGTCGAGCAGGTGTCAGGCACAGGAATCGATCGCGAAATGCGCGAGCTTCAGGAAGCTATTCGATTGCTGAGAAACAACGCCCATCAACCGCTCAGAATCTATACCGTCAACAACGCTGTTGAAAAGTATGAAAACAGCTTCGAATAATGTTTTTCCCCTTTTTTTTTTAAATTCATTCATTTCTTTTTTGCGGTAAAACTCGATAGTATCGAATGTGCGAATGGCTTTTTTTTTCGTTCAGCGCCAGTTGCGCGAGAATAACGCCGAACATGGACAAATTAGCGTCGGGATTCAGTACGGCGGAGATACGATTGTGGGGTATCGGTGAAACGGTTTTGATGATGCCACGAAGCAGAACTCCGCCCATTACTTTTGCGTGCGACGCACCTTCCAGTAGTAGGACACCGGAACCAAATACCGACATGTAAGTTCACTTCGCCAAGTTCAATTGTATCAAATGGATCTATATCCGATTCCTTTCTTACCTCAAGAAATCCATAGGTTTGTTCGTTTTCAGAGTAAGCTGGAGCAGAGCGCGCGATTTTACGTCGAAGGTATATCTATATATTCAATAAATATAGATATATTTTTCACGTAAAATCAAGCGCTCTACTCCAGCTTACTCTGAAAACGAAGAGAGTTCATATTGCGAGAAAAAAAAACTTTGAATTTACCACTAATTCTGCTGGTAATTATAAAATAAGAATGCATCTTCGATATGCGCAGGGAAGAAGCGGGTGCTGTAGTTTTACGAGGCCACACGGACGTTGTTCACGACTTGAGGTTCGTTCCCGAATCCGAAATACTTCTATCCGTATCCAGCGACAAGGACATGAGAGCGTGGCGACTGAACGATTATTCTTGTGCGGCTATATACAAGTGAGTGCAATAAAAGAAAGACAAACTTTCACATCGTTTTTCCACACATATATATATATTATCAAAATACATCAATCTCATTTATTCAGTGGTCACAATTATCCCATATGGTGTATGGATACGAGTGTCTTCAATTTGTACATTGCTACTGGTTCACACGACCGAACGGCCAAACTTTGGTCACTCGATCGAACGTTTCCTCTGAGAATATTCGCCGGTCATTTTTTAGACGTCAATGTGAGTATCTCGTGTACGCGAATTTTTTTATTGTTACGTTAGTTTGTAGTCGCTTGAGTATAATTGATGCATTTTCTTTTCTATCAGTGTATAAAATTTCATCCCAACACTCGATACTTGGCGACTGGATCCTCGGACAAAACGATTAGGCTATGGAACATAGAGGATGGAAATCTTTTAAGAGTGTACGTTGGTGCTCAATCGACGATCTACAGTCTGGCGTTTAGCCCCGATGGAAAATATTTGGCTGGAGCTGGTGAGACTTGACATTGTATTTTAAAAATAAACATATATTTGTTCATCGTGTTTCTGTGATATTCATCGATTTGTTTTTCTCGTAAGGCGATGACAAATCAATCTCTATATGGGATTTGGCTACGAATTCGTTGCTCACGGAGCTCAAGGGACACCAAGACACCGTAATGAACTTGGATTGGAGCTCCGATGGACAGTACATAGCTAGCGCGAGCAGGGACAGTGTGGTGCGTCTATGGTCGACTCAGGAACACATCAGCAACGGTAGCAGGTGAGAATCTAATTACAAAATAGTTGTCGAAAAAATAAAAAATAAAAATGGTTTTAATCGTTTCAGCGGTTCGAGCAACTCAACGAATGATCTTAATAGTCCACAAGTATACTCAACAAATTGCTCAAGTATTCTTTCACTTCAATACTATCGTAAGAACAAATCTCTCGTATGCATAGGTACGGTGTGAAAAATCATTCGAAGTTACCGCGATTAAGGATTTTCTCAATAGGTAGGCCCAACGATGTTGCGAGCCTCCCTTTTTTCTGAGCGGCTGCCACGAGATTCGTGTTACGAATTCGTAAACGCTCCTCGACTTTATCTTCCCCTACCGACTGTGTATCGGTACGCTGGCGCGAGCCGATAGCGCGTGCGTTAAAATATTCGTTATGGATCCTCACGCGTAAACGTCGCGACGGAGCGCCTGCGGAACATAATGAAAAAAAATAAATTAAATTAAACGTGAACAGGAACAAAATAAGCGCGACCAAACAAACGTTTAGCACCGATCATGTATCATTCGTCTTCAAAAGTCTCTTCAAGAGATCGCATACTATATTAGAGTTCGGGTAATGATAAATCCAAACTACAATGCTGGCTGTGGAAAATGCATAGTATTCTCATCTATTTTCTCGTTAATCCGGATTAAGAGAGATATAGAAAAAAAAAAATTGAATTACCTGTCCGTGTGCGCGAAGATGCTAAACGGAAGAAATTAGTTAGATTATTCGTTATTATTTGTAACATCAATGAAAACTAGGGTATAAAAAAAAGAAAACAAAATACACAAACTAAGGATTAAAAATATTAATTCAGCGCAATGTTTATCGACGATTTTTATTACACGATTTGCAATAATGAAAATTTTACTCCGATTTCGTGAGATAGACCACAAATCGAAAAAGAAGTACGGAAGCAAAAAATTACTTATTTGTGTCTGAGCAATCGCGATGATAAGGATACGAAGAAGAAAAAAAACTGTTTCATGCAATTCTACTTAATATTTTATTGATCAATCGTTTGTCCATTTGTGTGTTAATCATTTCACTGATATCGTGACGTCCCCAACGCCATAAATTTATCAAATTTTCTCTTTCGCTGTTTTTTTTTTGTTCCGTGTATCTCATAATTGATTTACGTTTGTACAAAAATTATAACAGTTACATTACGTTATACGTCTTTGGCAGCATGAACATCGATGGTATATGTTAAGCTGGATCTACCTCATAGTCATGACCTAAGATTGTATGTATAATCTTCCATATATTTAAGTGAAATTGAGTTTCACAATTTAACAATTACGGCGTAATAGGTGTTTGCAGTTATGTATGGATTGTATTCGAAAAATCGTCTATTCCCCCCCCCCCCCCCCCCCAGCGCTCGTATCGATCGTATCGATCTTCCTCTCCTCACATCACGCGTATAGAGAACAACATGCGAGCTGTAAGGATCTTGACACCCCCAAGCTTCTCGAAACGAAGCTTTTATAAATACAAGACAAAAAAAAACTGTAAACCACGAACGAAGAATGTAGGCAGGCTAATACAGGTAAAAAAAAGGATAATAAATAAAACTCGAAATTTGTAAAGTACTCTTTATGTAACTGATCAGAATTACAACAGTGGTACAAAATATGGTCGTTACGTAGGGGTTGGGGAGAGGTGAGGCTACCGTTTGGTGACCTCCTACGGGAGGGCCAGGAAAATTTTGTCACATGTAAGACAATTTTTTTTTCCTCGATTGCTAAACAAAAATTAAAAAGAAAATAATAACGCACAAGTTCGGGACACAATCGCTGAGAGACGTTTCTGCTTTTTTCATTGTTTTATCGTCGATTATCGAGTAAAGCGTAAAAACGTTGTTTCGGCTGTTGGACAACGAGCTGTCGAGACAGTCGAATGAAAAAACAATACATCCGTAAGATAGGAATGAAAGTTGTATTCACGTAATTGTCGCTGGATACACATTTGATGAATGCTTAAACGAACTTTCTTAAATTAATTACGAATTTTCGGTATACATCGGCGTATCTCGCGTACGCAATTTGACAGCCAAAAGTGCAATTGATGTCATTAAATGATGGGGATTTAGAATTTTTTTTTTTTAAAGAACGTACATCATGGATAATTATCGAATAATCATCAGACTTTAAGGAAAAAAAAGGGTAAACTCAAACGTCGATATCACTATTTCTGACTCGGTTCATCATGGGGCGACGCGCGTCGTCGACGAGGTGAAGGCAAAATCAATGTATCCACGAAGAAGAAACATTGTACAAATTATAGACTCTCCATAGATAATTGATTCGTATAAATTGTGAAACAAATGCACGAATCGATCGTTCATCGAAAGTCCAAGATAAATCTAGTCCGGCATTAACAATTTGAAACTATCGCTTGTATCGTCCTTTTATAAGCTGTAACGCTTTCGCCATCAATGGTGCCTTGTTCTTCTTGATGACGCCGGAAGAAGCTTGAATAACAGGACAAGAAAAAAAAAAACAATCATTAAACCCACACACAAGTAACCGTATACGTTTGAGGATGAAAAATATTTTTAACTCACAAGATGTTTTCATACGTGCAGAGGGAGGTGGTGGTACGGAGATATTGGTTGCCGAATTGCTGCCACCGCTGAGTATCAATTTTTTCTTAAGATCCGAACTCGCTGTCGACGTTTTCGCGGTCCCGTACTTGGCTTGCTTGCGCAATATGTTTCGAGGAGGTTTGGCAACGTTGTCGACGTAAGCGAGCTTCGCCGATCTGACCGGCACGGATTTGTCGATCGACTCTTTTATATTAGCCGTTATGTTTCTCAGCTTTACTTCCCTCTCGTCTCTGCAACGCTGCAATAATCGCATCGGATCGGTAAGAACAACAAGTGAGAACATTTTGTCGACAGGACAAAAGTTATTTTACCATATAGGTGTCACGCCAACTGTCCATCTCTTCTCGCTTGAATTTTCTGAACTCTTTGTTGCAATGAAATTCCCACAGAGGATCGGTGTCCTCGATCAGGTACGGATTATAATTTTCAAGCGTGAACAGTTGATCGGCAGTCGCGCGCTCCAAAACGGGCTTCAAAATATCGTACGGGATACCGCCGGTGAATCCGAGTCCTGTTGGACAAAACGATAAACACGATTGTACCGAGAAAAATGAGTTACGAGGATAAGACGATGATAGGTACCATCTATGTTTTCCATCAGTACTCGAAGACACATGTCGTAGAGGGACGGTACGGTCGTGTAACCAGCTTTAACTCCAGAATACACTTTCGTCCTGTAATCAAAATATTGAGAATCGTCGAATCGACACATTACGTAGAGGTGATGCGAGCTGTGTATTACCTCTGTGACTTTGCGTAGATAACTTCGCTCAGGGCGTTGGCTTCCTCTTGTTTCCGATGTACAGGATTCATATAGTGAGAGGGCAATGGCTTGTAATTCGGACTGATTTCCGGTAACGTCGAGGCTAGATCGACGTTCAGCGGTTCTAGCTTTACGTTCGGCGCTAAGAGGGATAACGGCTGAAAATTCAAAACTCCTTCCTTAGTACAACATTCGTTTTTTTTCCTGCTTATTTGTTCGTTTATGGCTATGAAAAAATTTACTTGCGGATCGATGTTTGCCAGAGGTTCGGCTTTTACTTTAACGGCATTTTTGCTGCTCGAACTTGCGGAAAACGAGGAGGATGGAGTCGACGACGACGACGTGCCTGGTTCGGTTTTGATGGTTTTAGTTATCGGTGAGCTCGGCGATACCGGCGTTGTCTTCTTTCGAGCTACCGGGCGATCCGTGCACATACCCAGCGCCTCTGCGAAACTTGCTCCTACAAGGAATAATGCTCAGCGATAAGTGAACAAGCTGTAAGAATAACATGGTTGCTACGTATTTCTCAGAGTGAAATTCCCTGATTTTTCCAGGTTTTCCAGACGAATAATCAAATTTTTCCAGACGTCATTTTAACATACTGCAGGACAAAAATTAGGTGAAATTTTGCGAGACTTATAGCGCTTTGCTGCTTTCTTTTTCCGATGCTTCTTTGGTTTTAGCTTTATCCACGTCGAGATTTTCCATATAACGCGATGTAAATCACTTTATCAGGCGAAGAATACGATTTATACGTTGTTCACCTTTAATCGTCGAGCAGCAAGTGTCTAACAGATAAGACAGTACCTGCAGGAACAGGCGTCGGTTGTGCTACATATATTATTTAGTCTTACATATATTAAAAATATGACATCTGGACAAATTCGTAAAATTAAAAAAATCCTGACATTTCCCTGACAATTCAGAGAAAAAAATTCTGACATTTCCAGGTTTTCCATGTTTTCCAGATGCGTAGCAACCACGAATAACGAAAAAGATTGCTCTCGTGGAAGCTAACGGTTATTCTCACCGGAGTTGCAATCGATTCCACCGTCGCCATTGATTTTCTTCTTCTTAATCTTCTTCTCTTTCGGCTCTTTGAATTTCTCCTTAGATTCCTTGCTATCACTGTCCGATCTGCTCTCTCTTTTACTCCGCGACGACTCCTTATCCTTATCCTTATCCTTGCTCGTAACTTGATCCTTAGAACTAGAGGAACTGCTGGGGTGACTTCTCGATTTAGAGGATGTCTCCTTGCTCGGACTGCGATTCTCGTCTTTTCGTTTCTCATTCTTTCTGTGATCCATCGTCGACTTGTCGCTCCTCGATTTCTCATGCTTGTCGCTCTCCCGTCGCGACTTTTCGGAGGCACTCGAGGTGGACTTGCTAGAGCCATCGCGGGACTTGCTTTTCGACGATTTTTCCGTTTTAGTGGAGTTAACGGAGTTTTGTTCGATACTCGTTCCGCCACCGCGCTCGTACGCCGGCGGAGATTCCGGTGTCTCGCGTTTTATCTTTATCTTCGGTATATCATCGTCGGAGTCCGTATCGATCGACGTATCTGGAAGAATCTTGCTCGGCTCCTCATCCGAGTCTCTCGACAATATTTGCGTCGCAATTTCGTCCTGGTCTTCGGAATCATCTTCGATCGGCGATTCGATGCTCTTTCGCCTCTTGCTGGTCTCCCTCTCGCTCAGCGAACCATCGAGCTTACGTTTTCTCTGAGAATCCGAGTGACTGTTGCTCGAATTCTTGGTTGATCCGCTGCTGCTGGATACTCTACTCGATGCTTCCTTTCTCGTCTCGTCTGGCTTAATTCTACTCTTATCACTCGACGAGCCGTGACTCGACGACGTTTCCTTCTCTGAATCGCATCTGCTACCGTCGTTCTTGCTTTCTCTCGAACTTTTTGATTTCTTTTCGACTTTCGACTCGCTCTTCGCTTCGGTTATCTTCCCGTGTCTCTTGTCGATCCCATTTTTCGTAGATTTGTGTTCGCTGTCGCGGTGCTTCGAGTTATCCGAGGAAGACGAATTAGATGAGTTCTTTGTACCGTGACGCGACGACGAATCGTGCTTGTCGGAACTGCGACTCTGCTTCTCTCGCGAGTCGTTACTTTTGTGCCTGAAATTATCAACGGTTTTTAAAAAATTAAAACGGTCATACATATTACCGGACAGTGCGTTATTATTTGAGAAAATTCGTTACTTTGTCGGATTCCTATCGTCACCGTTGTCCTTGTCGAATTTCGGCGAATTCGAACGATCGCTGTATCCTTCCGAAGCGTCCGGCACACAAGCCTCGTCCTCGTCCTCGCCGCTCGTCTCCTCGTCGACCACCATCGTTTTCCACTTAGCTACAAGGGCTTTCGCCGCGTCTCCGACACTACCGTCGTATTTTCGCAAAGCATTCACCGTCCTTCCTACACCAGTTTCCTGAAGATGTTGCACAGTTACGGGTAATTTGTACAGCCTGTCTATGCAGTGGAGAGTCTGAAACATTTTTTTTCACAAATATTATCATAAATTTCCATGACACATTATAAAAAACAATATTCTTTTGAAAATCTGTTCTAGCTGTTTTTGTCGCATGCGCTTTCTTATCTTTGGGAATTTAAGTCTAATTATAATGAAATGGGAATTAATGTAACTAATTTTATGCTCTTTTTTTTTACCAATGATCGACCGCGTGCAAATTCACTATAAGAAATAGTTAAAAATACTAAATTTATGACTGCTGCATTCCGAGACAATATTATGTAATACATTATTACATATTATTATATAATATACAATAATAATAATATTGTTAGTATATAATCTGATTTTAGTACTTATTATTATACATATTATATTGCATGAATAAATTGGAACGACATATTTTCTGTGTGCAAGCATGTGAAATGCAGCTTTCCGGTGTTGATCGCCCGATATAAATATTACATTATACAGTTTACTTAGGAATATTTGAAGAATCGTTAAGGCTGTTCTGCGGCTCTGGATATGTTTTTGTCAACAGTTTATTTTCATAAGAAGTGCATTGATCTTCAATCTTGCTGTATGTACATTGTACAAGATACTTATAAATGTATATATATATTTTTTCTTCAATTTTGCATAAGCTGTTTTAAACCAAAGAGCATAAATTAATACTCGACGGTTTTACTTTTGCTGTCGCAGAATCTCTGTGGACATTTGTTTATGCGATATTTAACTATGTCCAGTCGATGGGCCAAAGTTTTCTTTTTGTCAACGACAGCGAAAGTAAGCTCATATTCTGAGGAGAATTCGCCAATCTCAAAGTCGCAATGATTCATTCGTGGCGACTATTTTCTGCAACGCTCATTGACAATGTCCTGCTTCGCCAAGGTGTTTGTCTTTGATGAAAACATTGAAAGTTCATTTTCTAAGGGGGTTAAGATCGGTGCATCTAACAGATGGTCTTTTGATACTCGTACAATCGAGCACGTTCCTCGAGCTGTGAAAAAAAGCGTGTGGAAATTTCGCACGATCATTGAAAAGCGTACTTCGATCTCGATCAAAGTGGCAAATCTTCTTCGACGATAAAAATCGGTCGGCAGCACGACGAATCCGCTGGGACTCAGAGGTTAACGTGCTCCGTTGTCAATAACCGCACGATAATCTATCGTCGTCGCAACATTGTAATTTCATCGTGCGGTTGCTACATATATATATATATATTTTTTTTTTTTTTCACGAACTATTCGCAAAATTTTTTTTTTACACACCTTCGTCTCGTTGTTGTTGCATCTTTCTATGCTACGCTGATAATGCTGAATCTTGTCCACAACGTTCATGTTGCCAGTGCCAGCTGTGCCGAGGAGACGAGGGATAAAACACTTGCGACAAAAGTATAGGTGGAGAAGCCGAGAGGGATTTCTTGACAGTCTCTCCTTGGCGAAATCGACACTTACACTTTTTTTTTTATATATATATAGTTCCGACGAGATTTTTTTTTTTATTTTATTTTTATGTAGAAAAAATATTCGGACCTTCCCTGGCGAAGCTTCGTGTTCGAGAGCTTGATTATTTATTGACTCTCGCGCACGCACGACCCGCCGTCATGATCCCACGTTGCAACTCAATCCTTCTCTCGGATGCGATTTGCTATATCTGCGTTCGGGCTTTTCGCGATCACAGGGCATGGATCGTCGGTCGTCGTGTGTACGCGCAAACAATCATCTGGCGTGGTGAGATGTGTGTAAAAGTATTTTGAACGTGTGTCGATAAAGCAGATTGTTCGGCCAATGGCGATTGGTGTTCTGTACAAATTGGCGCGCACTCGCCTACCGGAGAACTTTCTCGACGAAATCAGAAAAATAATGCGATCTCTTCGCAAAGTTAGCGTAATGCAGATATAAATGTTTCGACGAAATACACGCACGCTTCGTGCTTTGCCTACTTTACAAACTAAATTGCCGAGTAAACGCTTCAACGATAATAAACGCCTTGTGGAGCAATTGTTGTACAATGCGCCTTAAACATTTCAATCGAAGAAAGAGATAACGTTTTATTGTATCAACAGTTTTTTTTTTCGTTCGTTCAAACGACGGAGAAGAGAAGAAACCGGGGGTATTGTTACAAGTTACGAATCGGCGATGATACGGTGATACAGTGATGTAAGCGCCACGGCGATAGAGAAAAGTTCGTTTATAAAAAAGTGAAACGAGTACTTATATGATAAGTAGTAGAATTTGAGCCGGCAGGCAAGAATTTTTTGAGAACCTCTGGTGCGAACTGTCAACCGTCAAACTGTTTCTCATACATAAATACGCTATGACAAATTAAAATTTCAGTGTCGCAATACCAAGTATCCTGATAAAATAAATGTTCGTTTTGCTATATAAAAAAATAAAACAAAACAGTTAATATGACTCGGAGGTATTTAAGACGACAATGCCGATGTTAAAGTTTTTACGGGAATAATATTTTTCAACCGATTTCATGTTGTAACATCTTTCAACGCAAAATTAGTTTTGAAAAACTAATTTTTAGTTTAGCAACGATTTTCGTTTCGATGCAACAAACGGCACTTCGTCCTATCGAACAGATGTAATAGGTTATGGTATACATTTTTAGTATGAATGTACTACATTCCATTAACAATATGTGAGAAAAACGTTTCATATGCAAGTTGATTTACAACACACGATTGCAATATTTTTTTGTTGTGTATGCATCTAGATGCTGCCTATTCGGGGATTGGTTCCGGCTCCGGTTCCGGAAGTTTTTGGAATAATGTGCTCTAATTTAGGTTAAATACAACGGGTTTCTCACATATTGTTAATATATATTGTTTAAATTTACCTCTGGGTCACATTTACTGTTTCGTTGTATTATCCATTTTTTAATATAACGAAACAAACATTTATTTTATCTGAAAACGTGTCATTGCTAAACTAAAATTTTTATTTGCCATACCAACCATTATTTGCCATGAAACATTTCGACCCTTAACCGTTCTCACCAGAGGTTCTCAGGGAATGCTTCTGGCCTGCTCGAATTCTATCACTTATCATGTGAGATTCGTTTCACTTTTTTTGTCAACGAACTTTTCACCATCGCCGTGGCGCTTATATCACTGTATCACGTAAACCTTTGTATTCAAGCATCCGTCTTGAGTGCGAAGCGATTTTTAGCCAACGCGATCGGTTAATAAATCGATGAGTCGGATTCGAAATTCTACGACGGCTTTTTAGCACATTACTGCCCGAAACTGTTTATGTAGAACAGATAGAATACCTGCGGTCAAATAGAATTTTCGTATAGAATCACCTGAAATGTTGCATGATATAGTAAAAAAGTTTAATTAATGCAATGATTTTCATGACCTATACCGAAATAATCGAAATATCGAAATGAACGACACGCATTCCGTACGCATCATCTAGGAACTTCTCCCGACTGCATACTACATGAAAACTCGAATCTCCCCTCATGAAGTAAGGTTGAGTGAAAAGCGATTCCGACGGTTTAAGTCAGGAGAAGCAGCTAAATTACCGACGCTTGGAAAAGCACGCTATTCATAACTTTCAAGCGAGTAGATACCTACATTACCGACCGCTCGCTTCCTGAACGCCTGACTTAAACCGTCGAAATCGTTTTTTTCGCTTAACCTCACTTCATGGAGAGCTTCGAGTTTTCATGTAGTTTGCAGTCAGTAGAAGCTCCTAGATGGTCTATACGGAACGCGTGCCCGTCTTGGTTTGGATATTTCTCATGAAAATCATTGTATTATAAAACGTTTTTAACTATATTATGCAAACGCCTCAGGTAATTCTATATGGAAATTGTATTTGAGCGCGGATATTCTATCTGCTCTACATAAACGATTTCAGAAAGTAATATCCTAAAGGCCGCCGTAGAAATTTTGAATCAGGCCCACCGATTCATAAACCGATCGGGATGGTTAAAAATAACTTTGCACTTCAGACGGCTACTTGAAAGAAAATTTAAATTTTCATCCAGTATATAGTGGGTAGGCGTTCGTAGGTAGTGAGTGCGATGTATAATCCATCAAGATTTTTATATTTAATCGCAAAAATCATTGTCCCATTAAACTTTTTGACAAGACTACGTAAATCTGTAGGGATTCTATACGGAAATCTCATTTGACTGTGGAAACCTTTAATATTTAGTTATAAAGATTTTGGACCTAAACTACGCTAGAGACTTTCGATATGATGAGGTTGACCATGATTCACAGTTCGCATTCGGTCAACTGTCTGTCCTGTGTGTCTGACCTGTGTGTAAGACCGTGCCCCAGACGCATGGTATTATCTAGAGTATTTTCGTCCGTTGAGTTGCCAGCGCCGACGTCCTACTTTCGTCCGGTGTGAAGCGCTAGCTCGTCTCGCCCGGGCTGTAGAGCGCGCGCCGAGCGTATAATATCCCAAGCCGCCTTCGATCGGTTGACGCTAGTACGTACGGGAGTAGCGTACAGTCCGGAGTCGTCGTTGCATCGTCGTTTTCGATCCTCTACCGGGCCACGAGTGCGAAAGAGTTTTTGTTTTTTTTTTTCGTTCACTTGGGCGTCGCGGTATCGTCGCGCGGAGCGTATTAAAAGAAATTATTTAAAATCGCATTCGTGCCGATCGGTGTTTGTCTCGTTTTGACCGTCTCGAGATTTTCGTTCGTGAGAGGATAAGAGAAATTTAAGAAAAAAAAAAAAAACCAGCAATGTTTCATCTAAAGAAATTGGCGAGACCGGGAGGAGCGTTGAAGCAAGTACCGGCGGCCGAAATCCAGAGTGTTCTGGCCCGAGCGGTTCCAGCGACGTCTAACGCACAGACGAATCGCAACTATGCCGATCATCAGATTCCCGACAGGCTAAAGGACATTCCGATATCAGAAAATCCAAAATTCTTCAATATGGTAGAGTATTTCTTTCATCGCGCGTGTCAGGTAGTCGAGGACAAGCTCGTCGAGGACGTCGGTTATCGTTCGAGAATGACCCTCGAGGAGCGGAAGAAAAAGGTCAAGGGTATTCTCATGCTGATGGAACCGTGCGATCACATACTCGAGACTTGCTTTCCGCTCAGACGAGATTCCGGCGATTACGAGATGATCACCGGTTATCGCGCCCAACACTCTACCCATCGAACACCTTGCAAGGGAGGTCAGTATCGCCCTTTTCACGGCTTCCTCATCGACTTTCCGTTAGTCACGTGATTTCACTTTTTCTCTTTGTCCTCCTTTGTCCTTTCTTCGCAACTTTTTTTTTTTTTTTTGTTTTTTTTCGTCGATGCGATAAATCTCAGGCAGAGAGTCGTAGCTTCGAGAGGCTCTAGCGCGCTTATAGGCGAGCTATTTACGTAATGTGCCGTTAACGCAAGGTTCTATATTTAAAGGATATACACGATATATATAGGATATACATGGCAACGGGAGAGCGGACTAATTGGTTCGCTTAAGATTTTCTTTTTTTTTACTCGACACTGTGGAGAACCGGCGAGCGCGTCCGCATGTTCGTTCTTAATTTCGACGACGCCACGTGACGATAAAGCGGCTAATCGGACTGTCTCAGATTACAGAATTGTTAAGCGGTCTGGAATTATGAAAACGTGTTTCCCAACACGCGCGTTTGCCATTGGCGTCAGATAACAAATTTCATTACCGAATCTCATTCTCGACTTGGTGTTTGTCACGACGAGCGTAGTCCTTCGCGCTCACGCGACTGTGTGTCGGTCTCATCGACCGAATATTCAATGGATCCATGTTTATGTGCGTTGCACGTACACGAGCAGCGAGATGCGTGACACAAAGGCGCGATGTTTCCACCAATTAGCATATGCCATTCCATCGTGACGACTGCCGCCTCGTTAATCGTATTAACGTCGAAACTTCCGGTCGTTTATCCGGCTGTCGAACACATCGCGTGAACTTGGCGTAATTCACATATTGACGAGACGATTTTTCTCTCGTCTCTCCGTAATTGGAAAGGGGCGAGAGAGAGAGAGAGAGAGAGAGAGAGAGAGAGAGAGAGAGCGAGTCCCGAAAGACCTTCGAAGGCATCGCACGGCCGATACTCGGAGAGAGCTTTTTTTTTTAGGTCAACTGTTCGGCATAATCGACACGCAGAAAGTGCTCTTCTGCGCCTGCGAGCTTTCGACACGGGTTTAACGGACTTTCTTTATTCTCCCACGTACGGAGAACTATTATTGGATTCATCCCGTAATACGTCTCGGTACGTCCAAAAATAGTCGCATTTTCCGACGATAGCTTTCAATATTTTTAACGAATTCTCGCACGACGACGAGTATTTTTATGGTACAGTTTTTTTTTTCTTTTTTTTTTTTTTTATTTCTCCGGAGCTCGAACACCCGCTGGCGAAACAGTCTCACAGTTGTAGGGTTTCGCTGATTAGACACCGACTCGTCTACCATTCTCGTCGCGTCCGAGCGTCGACGATGATTAAAATGTTTACTCGTTAAACTCGAGTGACGCTGTTTGTTGCGTGCTATTTTTTACGACTCCGGGCTGCCTTTTTTTATTTACTTTCCAGCTACGATCTTCGCTATCGTTCGGTGAATCGAGCGATTCAGCGACAACAACGGGAACACTTGGCATGTACTATCGTAAATTCCATAGGCATTTTTTTTTTCTATCTGCCGAATCAATTTATATTTGCTATTGGCGGCGGAAGCGAGTCTCGAGAAATCGAGAGGCACGAACGATTATACTTGAAATCGATAACAACGCGTCATCGAATCATTCACAAATTACAATATTCCATCGAGTGGGATGAAACGACTTGAGATTTCTTTTTTTTTTTTTTAAGATAGTCCTCGCGAATTGTGTTCACTTTGCATGAGTTTCAGATAAATGCGAGGGAATTGCAAACACTTCTAGATGGAATAAAAATGTGGAAAAAATCAAGCATATCAATGTTGCTGAAAATATTATTTTTGCACAATAATAACTCCAATGTGTTGTTAACAAATTGATGATAAGTAAAATTGTTTAACAAATCTCTTCTTTTAAAAATAACTTCTTTTTTTATGAAAAATGTTTCGTTCACTTTTCTGGATATGTATGAATTTTTTCAGATTTTTTAATTCACTTTGAGATTTTGTGACAAACTAAACATTTTTCCCATTTAAAAATAAAATCAGTCAATTTAAAGATCTGCAAAAATTCTCAAATATTTTGAAAAATGAGCGAATCATTAAAAAAAAAAAAGTTTTAAAAAAAGTTTCAAAAAGTAAAGATTTTGGGATTATGCTCGATATGCTCGATTTTTTTTTCACATTTTCGTTTCAGTACGAAAATGTGAAAAAAAATCGAGCATATCGAAGGTCCTGAAAAGATTAGTTTTGCATGATAATAATCCCAAAATCTTTACTTTTTGAAACTTTTTTTTTTGTTTAATGATTCGCTCATTTTTCAAAATATTTGAGAATTTTTGCAGATTTTTAAGTTGACTGATTTTATTTTTAAATGGTAAAAATGTTTAGTTTGTCACAAAATCTCAAAGTGAATTTAAAAATCTGAAAAAATTCGTACATATGCAGAAAAGTGAACGAAACATTTTTCATAAAAAAAAAAAGTTATTTTTACCATTTTACCATTGAGAAGTGTTTTGAGGTTCCTCTCGTTTCTCTGAAACTAATGCGAAGCGAAGACGACTCTCAAGGACTGCCCGAAGTTACAGCGAACGTCGCAATCGCATTTACATCGAACCTTTCACCGAGCCAATGGCGACTGGAACGATGATCGTTAATTCAGAAGTTCAAGGAAAATATGTCCAAGACGAGTCCTCGTACGCGGGTAGCGTTCGACTTCGCCGAGACTTCGACTCGCGAATGCGGGTCAATCACACTCGGTTTAGAATGCACGGTTCGAACGGCGCGAAGACCACCCAAGACGTTAACAGCCTTTGTAACCCGAATCAGCTGACTCGGTAACGAGGCCGAACAGAATCCCAGTATCGTAAGAGGTTTACACTAGGGCGAGTCACGTAATGCGCGGAGGCGAGCTCTTTTCATTCGAAACAATTGCAAAAATAGCTTATTGACAATGTCTATTATCGACCCTTTGACGACCTCTTTAATATTAAAAAAAAAAAAAAAAAAATTCTCAACTATTCAACACTTTTATCTATCGAAATATTTCACAGATATGACTTGCAATAAATTTTCACTTTCACTTTTCACATTGTAATAATTAAAAAATCAAAATTGAGTGAAATCTGGCTAAATTTTTTCACTCTTCATGCACCGCTATTTGCTAAATTATCCGAGAAATTTTTTTAACGCAAACCTGAGAATTTATATATTTTTAATGTTAAAAAAAAAAATTATTTTTCTACTGTACGTACATTAAGGCACGTAATTCGGTTAATAACGAGCTTCTGAAATATAAGATAAAACAGAGCTCAAACACAGACATAAAAAAATCTCGGGATAAGACCGCTACCGAGAGAAAAAAGAAATTAAGTCTCACCGAAGTAAAAAAAGCAATTATGAGCGCTGGGACGCCGTAAAAAAAAAAAAACCTCCGCTCCTGAAACTGATAAGAAGTAAGGTCGATGATTTGCGAAATGAAGTTCGCGATATCGAAGGATTTCCCGTCGCGGTAATCAAGGAAGGCGCGTCGCCAGTGGAGATTACGCCCGGTTTATCGGTGCCGTGCAGTCTGTCCTCTCTGCGTCCTCTCGTGCGATCGCTGCCAAAAGTCGACTAACCGACTATCACCTGACGAATTTAGATCGATACGGACGTATAAAGAGCTGTGTGAACTTAGCACCCGACTTTAAAAAATCAAATTTTTTTTGGGTGATTCTTAAAGAGTTTCGTATGTAGTTGATTGTAGTAGCAAATTTTTCGTTTGTAGTAGCCCAAAAAAAAAGTTATGGGACTTTGAAAAAAACCCATCCACCCATTTTGAAATTTTTAAAATCTGGTGGTCGATTTCGATGGAGAATCGTTTGTAGTTGATTGTAGTGAAGGAATTTCCGTTTGTAGTAACGAGGAAAAATTTTTACAACAACTTTAATTTTTTCAATTTTTTTTTTTTTTTTTTTTTTTTTTTTTTTTTTTACGGGCATTCAATGCACTGTTAGTACTACCTCGAAAATCGTTTACAGTTATTTGTGGCATCCTTTATTTCGTTTGTAGTTCCTCGAAAACTCACGAGGAGTCATTATGTTCCGAGCTCAAGTTCCAAAATCATTTGTAGTCGTTTGTAGTACCGATAATTTCATTTGTAGTACCTCGAAAACTCGCGAAAAGTCGTTATGTTCCGAGCTCATGCTCCAAAATCGTTTGTAGTTGTTTGTAGTACCGATTATTTCGTTTGTAGTACCTCGAAAAGTCGCGAAAAGTCGTTATGTTCCGAGCTCATGCTCCAAAATCGTTTGTAGTTGTTTGTAGTACCGATTATTTCGTTTGTAGTACCTCGAAAAGTAACGTAAAGCCAATATACTCGAAGATCTCATTCGAACATCGTTTGTAGTACCGTTAATTTCGTTTGTAGTACTTCGAAAACTCGCGAAAAGTCGTTATGTTCCGAGCTCATACTGCAAAATCGTTTGTAGTTGTTTGTAGTACCGATTATTTCGTTTGTAGTACCTCGAAAAGTAACGTACAGTCAATATACTCGAAGATCTCATTCGAACATCGTTTGTAGTACTGTTAATTTCGTTTGTAGTACCTCGAAAACTCGCGAGCAGTCATTATGGTCCGAGCTGAAGCTCCAAAATCGTTTGTAGTTGTTTGTAGTACCGATAAATTCGTTTGTAGTACCTCGAAAACTCGCGAAAAGTCGTTATGTTCCGAGCTCATGCTCCAAAATCGTTTGTAGTTGTTTGTAGTACCGATTATTTCGTTTGTAGTACCTCGAAAAGTAACGTAAAGCCAATATACTCGAAGATCTCATTCGAACATCGTTTGTAGTACCGTTAATTTCGTTTGTAGTACTTCGAAAACTCGCGAAAAGTCGTTATGTTCCGAGCTCATACTGCAAAATCGTTTGTAGTTGTTTGTAGTACCGATTATTTCGTTTGTAGTACCTCCAAAAGTAACGTACAGTCAATATACTCGAAGATCTCATTCGAACATCGTTTGTAGTACCGTTAATTTCGTTTGTAGTACCTCGAAAACTCGCGAGCAGTCATTATGGTCCGAGCTGAAGCTCCAAAATCGTTTGTAGTTGTTTGTAGTACCGATAAATTCGTTTGTAGTACCTCGAAAACTCGCGAAAAGTCGTTATGTTCCGAGCTCATGCTCCAAAATCGTTTGTAGTTGTTTGTAGTACCGATTATTTCGTTTGTAGTACCTCGAAAAGTAACGTAAAGTCATTATACTCGAAGATCTCATTCGAACATCGTTTGTAGTACCGTTAATTTCGTTTGTAGTACTTCGAAAACTCGCGAGCAGTCATTACGGTCCGAGCTGAAGCTCCAAAATCGTTTGTAGTTGTTTGTAGTACCGATAAATTCGTTTGTAGTACCTCGAAAAGTAACGTAAAGTCATTATACTCGAAGATCTCATTCGAACATCGTTTGTAGTACCGTTAAATTCGTTTGTAGTACCTCGAAAACTCGCGAAAAGTCGTTATGTTCCGAGCTCATGCTCCAAAATCGTTTGTAGTTGTTTGTAGTACCGATTATTTCGTTTGTAGTACCTCGAAAACTCGCGAAAAGTCGTTATGTTCCGAGCTCATGCTCCAAAATCGTTTGTAGTTGTTTGTAGTACCGATTATTTCGTTTGTAGTACCTCGAAAAGTAACGTAAAGCCAATATACTCGAAGATCTCATTCGAACATCGTTTGTAGTACCGTTAATTTCGTTTGTAGTACTTCGAAAACTCGCGAAAAGTCGTTATGTTCCGAGCTTATACTGCAAAATCGTTTGTAGTTGTTTGTAGTACCGATAAATTCGTTTGTAGTACCTCGAAAAGTAACGTAATGTCATTATACTCGAAGATCTCATTCGAACATCGTTTGTAGTACCGTTAATTTCGTTTGTAGTACTTCGAAAACTCGCGAAAAGTCGTTATGTTCCGAGCTTATACTGCAAAATCGTTTGTAGTTGTTTGTAGTACCGATAAATTCGTTTGTAGTACCTCGAAAAGTAACGTAAAGTCATTATACTCGAAGATCTCATTCGAACATCGTTTGTAGTACTTCGAAAACTCGCGAAAAGTCGTTATGTTCCGAGCTCATACTGCAAAATCGTTTGTAGTTGTTTGTAGTACCGATAAATTCGTTTGTAGTAGCTCGAAAAGTAACGTAAAGTCATTATACTCGAAGATCTCATTCGAACATCGTTTGTAGTACCGTTAATTTCGTTTGTAGTACTTCGAAAACTCGCGAAAAGTCGTTATGTTCCGAGCTCATACTGCAAAATCGTTTGTAGTTGTTTGTAGTACCGATTATTTCGTTTGTAGTACCTCGAAAAGTAACGTACAGTCAATATACTCGAAGATCTCATTCGAACATCGTTTGTAGTACCGTTAATTTCGTTTGTAGTACCTCGAAAACTCGCGAAAAGTCGTTATGTTCCGAGCTCATGCTCCAAAATCGTTTGTAGTTGTTTGTAGTACCGATAAATTCGTTTGTAGTACCTCGAAAACTCGCGAGCAGTCATTACGGTCCGAGCTGAAGCTCCAAAATCGTTTGTAGTTGTTTGTAGTACCGATCATTTCGTTTGTAGTACCTCGAAAACTAACGTGAAGCCAATATACTCGAAGATCTGATTCTAATGTCGTTCTACAACTGCAACTAGATTTTTGACCATATTGACTGCCCGTAACATTTCGAGGAACTACGAACGAAATAAATAGTACTACAAACGATTTTAGCCTCAGACCATCAAGTATACATTAATTCACATTAATTTTCGAGGTACTACAAACGAATTAAGGGTACTACAAACAGCTACAAACGTTTCTAAAGCTAAAATTCTGAGCATATTGACTTCACATTACTTTTCGAGGTACTACAAACGAAATCAACGTTACTACAAACGATGTTCGAATGAGAACTTCGAGTATATTGACTGTACGTTACTTTTCGAGGTACTACAAACGAAATAATCGGTACTACAAACAACTACAAACGATTTTGCAGTATGAGCTCGGAATATAACGACTTTTCGTGAGTTTTCGAAGTACTACAAACGAAATTAACGGTACTACAAACAACTACAAACGATTTTGGAGCATGAGCTCGGAACATAACGACTTTTCGCGAGTTTTCGAGGTACTACAAACGAATTTATCGGTACTACAAACAACTACAAACGATTTTGGAGCTTCAGCTCGGACCGTAATGACTGCTCGCGAGTTTTCGAGGTACTACAAACGAAATTAACGGTACTACAAATGATGTTCGAATGAGATCTTCGAGTATAATGACTTTACGTTACTTTTCGAGGTACTACAAACGAATTTATCGGTACTACAAACAACTACAAACGATTTTGGAGCTTCAGCTCGGACCGTAATGACTGCTCGCGAGTTTTCGAAGTACTACAAACGAAATTAACGGTACTACAAACGATGTTCGAATGAGAACTTCGAGTATAATGACTTTACGTTACTTTTCGAGGTACTACAAACGAAATAATCGGTACTACAAACAACTACAAACGATTTTGGAGCATGAGCTCGGAACATAACGACTTTTCGCGAGTTTTCGAGGTACTACAAACGAATTTATCGGTACTACAAACAACTACAAACGATTTTGGAGCTTCAGCTCGGACCATAATGACTGCTCGCGAGTTTTCGAGGTACTACAAACGAAATTAACGGTACTACAAACGATGTTCGAATGAGATCTTCGAGTATATTGACTGTACGTTACTTTTCGAGGTACTACAAACGAAATAATCGGTACTACAAACAACTACAAACGATTTTGCAGTATGAGCTCGGAACATAACGACTTTTCGCGAGTTTTCGAAGTACTACAAACGAAATTAACGGTACTACAAACGATGTTCGAATGAGATCTTCGAGTATATTGGCTTTACGTTACTTTTCGAGGTACTACAAACGAAATAATCGGTACTACAAACAACTACAAACGATTTTGGAGCATGAGCTCGGAACATAACGACTTTTCGCGACTTTTCGAGGTACTACAAACGAAATAATCGGTACTACAAACAACTACAAACGATTTTGGAGCATGAGCTCGGAACATAACGACTTTTCGCGAGTTTTCGAGGTACTACAAACGAAATTATCGGTACTACAAACGACTACAAATGATTTTGGAACTTGAGCTCGGAACATAATGACTCCTCGTGAGTTTTCGAGGAACTACAAACGAATTTATCGGTACTACAAACAACTACAAACGATTTTGGAGCTTCAGCTCGGACCGTAATGACTGCTCGCGAGTTTTCGAGGTACTACAAACGAAATTAACGGTACTACAAATGATGTTCGAATGAGATCTTCGAGTATAATGACTTTACGTTACTTTTCGAGGTACTACAAACGAATTTATCGGTACTACAAACAACTACAAACGATTTTGGAGCTTCAGCTCGGACCGTAATGACTGCTCGCGAGTTTTCGAAGTACTACAAACGAAATTAACGGTACTACAAACGATGTTCGAATGAGAACTTCGAGTATAATGACTTTACGTTACTTTTCGAGGTACTACAAACGAAATAATCGGTACTACAAACAACTACAAACGATTTTGGAGCATGAGCTCGGAACATAACGACTTTTCGCGAGTTTTCGAGGTACTACAAACGAATTTATCGGTACTACAAACAACTACAAACGATTTTGGAGCTTCAGCTCGGACCATAATGACTGCTCGCGAGTTTTCGAGGTACTACAAACGAAATTAACGGTACTACAAACGATGTTCGAATGAGATCTTCGAGTATATTGACTGTACGTTACTTTTCGAGGTACTACAAACGAAATAATCGGTACTACAAACAACTACAAACGATTTTGCAGTATGAGCTCGGAACATAACGACTTTTCGCGAGTTTTCGAAGTACTACAAACGAAATTAACGGTACTACAAACGATGTTCGAATGAGATCTTCGAGTATATTGGCTTTACGTTACTTTTCGAGGTACTACAAACGAAATAATCGGTACTACAAACAACTACAAACGATTTTGGAGCATGAGCTCGGAACATAACGACTTTTCGCGACTTTTCGAGGTACTACAAACGAAATAATCGGTACTACAAACAACTACAAACGATTTTGGAGCATGAGCTCGGAACATAACGACTTTTCGCGAGTTTTCGAGGTACTACAAACGAAATTATCGGTACTACAAACGACTACAAATGATTTTGGAACTTGAGCTCGGAACATAATGACTCCTCGTGAGTTTTCGAGGAACTACAAACGAAATAAAGGATGCCACAAATAACTGTAAACGATTTTCGAGGCAGTACTAACAGTGCATTGAATGCCCGTAAAAAAAAAAAAAAAAAAAAAAAAAAAAAAAAAAAAAAAAATTGAAAAAATTAAAATTGTTGTAAAAATTTTTCCTTGTTACTACAAACGGAAATTCCTTCACTACAATCAACTACAAACGATTCTCCATCGAAATCGACCACCAGATTTTAAAAATTTCAAAATGGGTGGATGGGTTTTTTTCAAAGTCCCATAACTTTTTTTTTGGGCTACTACAAACGAAAAATTTGCTACTACAATCAACTACATACGAAACTCTTTAAGAATCACCCAAAAAAAATTTGATTTTTGAAAGTCGGGTGCTAAGTTCACACAGCTCGTATAAAGACAATGTTAGGAATCTGTCAGGCGACCTCCGCGATATTTCGGTCCATCGAATTTTTTTTATCCAACGCAAACTATATTTCTCGCGCGTATCGCATTCCCAGCTGCGAAAAAAAAAAAAATCACTCGCTCGTGGATGGAAAAATGCACATATGCGCGACATTCGTCAGCTGCCTATGCGGAACGAGTTTGCTCGCTTACTTAGCGATGCCAAACAATTTATTATACACATAAGCCATCATTTTTTTCCTTCGATAATACACGACAGTGTTTGCGCAGCAACAGTCGCAGTTCACTGCAAAGTTGTTTTGCAGAAGGAAAATCATGTTATTTAGAGAGGCAAACGAATGTCTTAAAATAGTTCGCAGAAGCTCGACAGGCCTGGATTGACGATGGCTGCGTGGGCGAAACACACTCGTGACGCCCTTGTTGTTCTAGGAGTAAAAAAAAATCTCTTGTCTTCTATTTTGTTTTGTTATATTTTTTTGTGTATTCTATTAATTTTTTCGTTTTCTTTTTAAATTGATTTTTTTTTTGTATTTCCCAGGTATCCGTTTCTCAATGGACGTTTGCCGGGACGAGGTGAAAGCCCTGTCCGCTCTGATGACCTTCAAGTGCGCCTGCGTCGACGTTCCGTTCGGTGGTGCCAAAGCCGGTATCAAGATCAATCCGAAATCGTACTCGGAGCATGAGCTGGAAAAGATAACCCGAAGGTTCACTCTCGAGCTCGCCAAGAAGGGCTTCATTGGTACGAGCGCAACTCCGTCGCTGTGCACTTCCGTAAAAGACTCCGAGCCTCGGTATTGATTCTTAAAAAATTTGCATTTTCTCAATTTATTTTATTTTTTTTCCAGGACCCGGCGTCGATGTGCCCGCACCCGACATGGGAACCGGGGAACGCGAGATGTCCTGGATCGCGGACACGTACGCCAAGACGATCGGTCACTTGGACATAAACGCTCACGCCTGCGTAACCGGCAAGCCTATCAATCAGGGTGGCATTCACGGACGTATCTCCGCTACCGGTCGCGGTGTTTTTCACGGATTGGAGAACTTTATCAACGAGGCCAATTACATGAGCATGATCGGTGAGGAAACTCAACGATATTTATCTCTCTTGACACGAATATTCTTTTTCATATTCGATATTTCTCGACCGTTGTTCGATAATACTTATTGCCAAATTTTATGAAGGAATAATAACATGGTGTCCGGCGGTCCTTGAACTTCTTGAAGTCCTTGGAACTGTCCTTGGATTCCATCTAATGTTCTTGAATTTTTTATTTCCACGTAAATTTGAGCTTCTTTCAAAATATATATTACTCGCGACTATTTGAGCGACTAGCTGAGGCATACATATTAGGGGTGTGCGAATAGCGTTTGAATTTAATTGAATATTGATGTTCAATTCACAATTTGAATCGAATATTACAAAATTTGAATAATTTGTGAATAGTTTTTTCAAATATTCGAATAATATGAATGTTCATGAATATTATAAAAATTCGAATATTTCGAATGATTTTTATGAATTATATATTCGAATGATGAAATTCCGATTACAATGAAATTGAGCACATAAATTGTATTCATCGAATGAAGAATTTTGATTACTACAAAGCCAAAGAACTTACGCTCGGTTGTACATTATTCCCTCTTTCAAAACTTAAACGTGTACAACAATTTCTGTTATTTAATCAATTCGCATTGTTTATTGCGATTTTATTATTTTATTATTAATTATTATTTAAAATGATCATTATGGTCCATTAAAAGTCTCAAATTAATATTTCTAATTATTGGAATAATTCGATTACCTAATTAGAATATTTTGAATATTCAAATACGAATTATTCATATTCAATTCATGGTAAATTATTAAAATTTTTGAATATCATCACATCCCTAATACATATACATTCGTGCATAGTGAATAGGTTCTTTTTACCATTTCAACATAAACAAAAACGGTTATGGAACTAAATGTTATTTAGTATGTCGCGGGTGATATGCATGTTTCATTTTTTATAAATGTTCCAACTCAACCTTTAAATGTCCTGGAAATGTCTTGGAAATTGTCCCTGAATATCCTTGAATTTCGTACGGACTTTTTACTGGACACCATGAATAATAATAAATCTGTCCGTCGTCATGTCGATACATTTTTTTTCCAGGCACTACACCCGGCTGGGGTGGCAAGACTTTCATCATCCAGGGCTTCGGTAACGTTGGTCTCCACTCAATGCGTTATTTGCACCGTGCCGGAGCCACCTGCGTCGGATTGATCGAGCACGACGGTTCGATCGTCAATCCCGAGGGTATCGACCCGAAGCAATTGGAGGATTATCGTATCGAGCACGGCACCATCGTTGGTTTTCCGGGCGCTCAGCCATACACCGGCGAGAATCTCATGTACGAACCCTGCGACATATTCATTCCCGCCGCCATCGAGAAGGTCATAAACAAGGAAAACGCCGGTCGTATCCAGGCGAAGATCATAGCCGAAGCTGCGAATGGTCCGACTACGCCCGCGGCCGATAAAATTCTGATCGAGAGAAACATCCTCGTCATTCCCGATCTTTACATCAACGCCGGTGGTGTAACGGTGTCGTTCTTCGAGTGGCTCAAAAATCTCAATCACGTTTCCTACGGACGTCTCACGTTCAAGTACGAGAGAGAATCCAACTATCATCTACTGGAATCCGTACAGGAGTCGTTGGAGCGCAGATTCGGCCGCGTAGGTGGTCGCATACCAGTGACAGCGTCCGAAGCTTTCCAAAAACGTATCTCCGGCGCATCGGAAAAAGATATCGTACACTCTGGATTGGATTATACCATGGAAAGATCGGCCAGGGTAACAAAAAAAAACCACTTTTCTCAAACACTGTTTTAACCTAACGTACATTGATTTCCTTTTCTTTATTCGATATAAAATGTATTTCCTTCGTGTTATACAGGCCATAATGAAGACTGCCATGAAATTCAATCTCGGTCTGGATTTGAGGACTGCCGCGTACGCGAACTCTATCGAGAAGATCTTCACTACCTATTCCGAGGCCGGACTCGCTTTCTAAACATCCGATTTAGTCGCCGGAGTTGTGGGGAGCGCAAAGTGAAAAGAAAAGAGATTAAACACGAACGACGATGACAGAAAGGGAGCTATCGAAATGGTAAAATAGGAGCGAGGAGTGGTCGAGCCAGTATTTCGGAAAATCCGTGGAGTGACGCAGAGCGTCGACGCGGAAACCGATTCCATTCACTCGCGCTATTCGTGTGTGCCGATAATGCATTAACAATAAGCGGCCAGTACACAGCGTATACATTAGACGTCATTAATTAGCGTATCTACATAGCGAAACGTCCTACACTCTATCTCAATATCTCTGCCTGCCTCTTTGCTACGCGAGATAATCACTCAAGATATTAAAGCCGAACGGAAGGACGCAGCGAATTTTTTATATTTCAATTTTTATCCGAAAGTAAAACGATAATATTTGTATCGAAGTCATTCAAACAACTACGGTGTTAAACACGAGACTTAAGAAAAAACAAAAAAAAAAAAAAACCATTGATAACGAGAAAGATATACTGATAATATTGAACTTGTACATTTTAATCGAATCGATCGCGATAATCTTGCGGCACCGTCTCTGTATCTTACCAGCTAATGATCGAATCAACTGAGGGACACCAAGGATATTTCATAAGTCGTAAGCTACATCGTAAAAAAAAAAAAAAAAAAAAAATAAAGAATGGTCAAACCGCGAAATATTTCTACCAGACGCTAGAAGCGCAATGTATTATATGAAAAAAAAGAAGAAAAAAAAACACGAAACTACAGTGAAACTGTCACATAGCTGCTGCAGAATTGCGTTATTCATATTAAAGATACATAAAGTGCGTGAATGATACACAGTCTGATTTATTATTCTCACCGAGCGGAATACTCGAATGTCACGTGATCTCCCATGTACCCTCGAAGATCCTCAGCGTATCTAACGTTAGATATAATATAATATATCTTAAGCACAGAGTTCGAACTGGTCCGACATGCCGAAGTTTCGACGACTTTTCGGCTCGCTCAAGCTATTTCGCGACCTTTCGCGTAGAAACTTAACGACTAATTTGAAACTCAACGGTACTCACAAAATGCCAGATCACCTGAAGAATATAACGGACGCAGAAGATCCAAATTTCTTCGAGATGGTGGAGTATCAGTATCACCGAGCGGTCACACTTTTGGAAGATACATTCGTCAAGCACATGGAAAAGCATCAGAACATGACCGAAGATGCGAGAGTCCGACGTGTCAAGGGAATAATCGCTGTTATGTCAGTCTGTCAGAACACGATTGAACTTACGTTTCCGATACGCAGGGAGAGCGGAGATTATGAGATAATAACTGGATACTTGGCGCATCACAATACGCACAGGTATCAGATATGTAATCGAAGCTATATACAGGTTAATTGACGCTATATGAAACAGACTCAGTCGGTAAAAAAAAACTGTAATACATTGTTTTTTATTTAAGGGTCTTGAAATTTTTGATTAAGCGCAAGTTATTAGCGAGTTCGTCTTACAGTTGAGCAAGAGCTGATAATTGGTTTTTCCTTGGAAAAGTTGAGCGGTCTTTGAATAAATGGATTGCAGTTTTGTTACCGACTGAGTCCGGGTGATAGGGAGGAGGTGCCACATCGCCTTAAGGCGAGGCGAAACTGACTCAGTCGGTAACAAGAACTGTAATGAGTGCGATTCAGAGATCGTAGACATTTCGGAAAAAAAGCAAAGCATTAGCGGATGTACAATTTAATACCGCGTCCGATGATGCTTCCGTTTTATCCGAAACCTCAACCGATTTTGAATGGCATTGATTCGAAAAATGCATCTATCTCTCGCACTCATATACCACATGGCATATCTTTCACATGGCCTTAAGGCGAAGTGAAATATCGCGGTCGGTAATAAAAACTATAATGAACTTTTCTCAAGGCTGCTAATTTTTTTGGAGGAAAATCAAATTCGAGCCGGATGCACACGGTAATTTCGCATCAGGCCCGAATGCATTTTTATTGCAAAAAAATTAAGACTATTGAATAACGTTAATTTGAAAATTGCAACTATCTCTCTCATACTCATGGCCCCGACTTTCACTTCAGCTTAAGGGGAAGTGAAATAGCTGTGCCTGCGAGAGAGATAGTTGCAATTTTCAAATTAACTGTATTCAATGGTGCTAATTTTTTTGAGAAAAAAAATTAATTCGAGCCGGATGCGAAATTACCGTGCGCATCCAATTCGAATTTGCTTTATCCCCAAAAAAATTAGCATCCTTCAGAGAAGTTCATTATAGTTTTCATTACCAACCGCGATATTTCACTACCCCTTAAGGTTGTCCTTGTGAATAGTGTGTTCACTTCGCATAAGTTTCAGAGAAATTAGAGAGAATTACAAACACTTCTCGATGATATAAAAATCTTTAAAAAATCAAGCATATTAAAGGTGCTAAAAAGATTAATTTTACACAATAACAATTCCAAAATGTTATGAACACATTGATGAAAACATTGTTCTTTTTTCTGAACACGTATGAATTTTTTTAGATGTTTAAATTCACTTTGAATTTTTTGATTTTCTACACATCTTTCTTATATAAAAACATTCAAAGTGAATTAAAAAATGTATACGTATTAAGAAAAGTGAACGAACCATATTTATTTAAAAAAGTTATGTTTGCGGGTAATTTCTTGAACCATTTTATTTTTCATCAATTTGTTAATAATATTTTGCAATTATTATTATGCAAAATTAATCTTTTCAGCACCTTCAATATGCTTGATTTTTTCAGATTTTTATACCATCCCAGAAGTGATTGCAATTTTCTCTCATTTGTTTGAAACTTATTCGAAGTGAACATCATTCGCAAGGACTACCTTAAATTGTAAATAATAGCTACATCAATTTTTCTTTTTTTTTTTTTCGAGATTACCGTGCAAAGGAGGTGTACGATTCGGCGCCGAAGTGACGAGGGACGAAGTTCGCGCTCTCGCCTCATTGATGACCTTCAAGTGCGCTTGTTGCAACGTACCTTTCGGCGGTGGAAAGGCCGGAATCGTTATAGATCCTCGAAAATATTCGTCACACGAGTTGCAGAAGATAACGAGAAGATTCACACTCGAATTGGCGAAGAAGAATATGATAGGACCGGGGATAAACGTTCCGGCGCCGGATGTCAACACGGGTCCCAGAGAAATGTCGTGGATGGCTGATACATACGCCAAAACTATAGGTCTTTCAATTTGAAAAACGATCTGCTCGCTGCATCGAGATTTTATAAAAAATTGAACTGTCGCGAACTTTTTACGTAGGAATGAATGATATAAATTCCCATGCGGTCGTCACCGGAAAGCCGATAAATCAAGGAGGGGTTCAGGGAAGAAATGAAGCAACAGGAAGAGGCATCTATCACGCTGTCGACAATTTTTTGTCTGAGGAGAAATGGATGTCGAAAATTGGACTCTCAACGGGATTCAAAGACAAGAGCTTTATCGTGCAGGTTTATATCTCCCAATTGCATTCTAAATTTTCAAAAAGGATTTTTAGTTTATCTTGACTTTTTTCTGTTTTTTTTTTATTTACATACTTATATATATATATATTTTATAAATCCGCAGGGATTTGGTAACGTTGGACGCTTCGCTTGTCTGAACTTCACGAAAGCCGGAGCTAAATGTATCGGAGTAATCGAGCGCGACGCGTCGCTTTACAGCGACAAGGGCATCGATCCCGAGGTACTGGAAATATGCTTGACTCGAGAGTGACTCCCAGCCATGTGTGTGCCTAGCAATTATGTTCTTCAGGCGCTTATCAAGCATATAAACGCGAAGAGAAGCGTCCGAGGCTTCGAAGGAGCTGACGAGTACAAAGGCCCGAATCTAATGTACGAGAAGTGCGATATATTCGTGCCAGCGGCAGCTGAGAAAACGGTGAAGAAAATTGACGCTGAAAATATTCAGGCAAAGGTAAGATTCGCATTTAGAAAAATTGACGATTTGTTTTTTTTTTTTGGACACGTGAATAATTTTTTTGTTTTGCCTTACAGATAATTGCCGAAGGAGCTAACGGACCATGCACTCCGGCGGCTGATCAGGTTTTTCTCAAACGAAACATTCTCGTTATTCCCGATCTCTATATGAGCGGCGGAGGCGTTACCGTTTCTTATTTCGAGTGGGTCAAGAATATCAGTCACGTGTCCTTTGGCAGGCTTAACTTTAAATACGAGCGAGAATCAAACTATCATTTACTTGGTATATCAAGTTTACTCTCACGTGTATTTATATATCTATTATTTTGTTTATATATCGTATCAGTCATAATGAAAATGAAAGGAGTACCGTTCTCATCGCAGATTCGGTAGAGCAGTCTCTGAGGCAGCAGTTAAAAGACGTCAAGATAAGACCTACGGAGGCTTTCGAGAGGCGAATTTCCGGCGCGACGGAACTCGACATCGTCAACAGTGGACTTGATCATTCGATGGAGAACGCAGCGTTTGTATGTGTCTTGTTTTGTTTTCACATTCCTCGGTACTTCGCAATTTCCGAATCGATTCGATCGATAGATTACAATGTTTTTCTCTGATATTAATTTAGTGCATCATGATGACCGCCGAGAAATACAATCTTTGCCTCGACGTGAGAAAAGCCGCTTATTGCTACGCTATCGAGAAGATCTTCAAGACTTACGAGGAAGCTGGTCTCGCGTTTTAACATCGCGCATATAACTTCGAATTCGTTGAAACATTATTCTATTTAACAATTAATTTTCAAGAAGAGATGTAGTAGATCATACGACCGTTACGCGGTTTCGTGGGCCGGAAGTTGTGATCGTCGCCACCTGCGAGCTCGATGCTTCTGAATAAATCGAGCTGTAAAAAGAAAACAACGATAACACTCGTGCTTGAATAGATAAGCGAAAAAGCGTGCAAAGTGATTTGCACAATTACTTCCTCATGTATTACGGTTTTGCACATAGTTTCCTCTATGATAACTTTCTTTGTCCCATTTTGGCTTCCTAGGAAGCTATAATTAAAATACAATTTTCAAAAAATAAAAATAAATAAATAAAGGAATATTATGAGAAAGCGATATGAAAATTTCAATTTTCAACTCTTTTTTAATTTTATTTTTGAGTTAAGTATAGAAAAACTATGTGCATATTACTTTATACCTTTTTTTTGTAACATAAAAAAATCTCTACATCTCATAAAATTAGAACCGTCAAAATTTACATCAGCATTTATTATGGGAAATTGCAAAATGAAATTTGCAGTTTGCGTCGTTTTAAAGCAATTTTTAATCTATTCTTTAGCGTTGATTCCAAAACTCCGACACACTTTACTCTATATCATACTTGATTCAGAAACTCATGTCAGGGATAAATATTTGTTTTATTCAACATTTTCAAAATTCCATAAAATTTTAAAGGCTTGATGAATTTTGACCAATTTTAATACGAAATATTGTACGGTTCCATAAATCTGATTCCTTCGGTAGATTTCGGTCAAATTCAATACCAAAGGTCTTTGATCAACATATTATATTCGTGTGTACTTTTAGGATGATAGTTCAAAATTTACGCAAGCTAAATGTACTACAGAAATATTTCAAAAATTTCAAATTCGCGTAAAATCTCGAATAGGGCGTCAATCTGACATTAAAATTGCAAAAATGTATGTTTTCACGAAAACATAGCTTCTTCTATGAGGAAGCAAAATGAGTCTTTCAATTGTACGAAGAACTTGCCTGTTCCTCGGTAAGGTAGCGAGGTATAGCCGGTAAAATCCATGTGACAATTTCACTGCAGGGTGGAGTTGTCAATGATCCCATATATGCGACATATTCGTCCGGAAAATCAAGATTGAACTGCGAAAGCGGAAATGGCTTGATCTCGACTCGCGTATCCGGGATTTTTACGCTGCTCGTGTATTTTTGGATGAGCGAAAGACCCAAGCCTCGAACGTAACTTATCTAAAAAAAAAAAAGTCGGCACGATCGCATATAAATAAGTATAAATAAGTATAAGCAAACATAAATAAATACAATTTGCCGAACTATAAAAAGAGTCAAATCAAATTAATTTTGTTCGTGTCTTCTGTAATATTATTTGCATTTCGTAGGCCATGTCGTCGTTTTTTGTACCTCGAATAATATTCCAACAACTGCCAACCCATCTTCATGCCGCAAAGCTTCGCTAACCGAACCGTAATTTTTTTTGTAGTGTACCATGTGCATCTCGAGAGGAAGGCGACGATTGTTGATCGTGTGCTCGCTGCCGACGTCGTCCCGAGGACCCCAATGAAAATGAAGCTGGACAAACGCGTAATCGTCCTCGAGTGCACCACCGGATATGAACGGAGTCTCGTCAGCATCCCAGGACGCGCTGAGTTCGACTGCGAGGCAACAAGATAACGAGAAAAAGAACAAGAAGACAAATCGATCATCTTCCCATCATGACCGTCGCATCTTCCCCCTCACCGGTATGACCGTTGTTACTGAGGGTCATGTTTTTTGGTGATCTTCGATATCCCTGCCACTTAAGAGGAGACGGCACATCGAGTCTCGCCATTTCGTACGAATTCAAATCTATCGGAGATTGTCTCGCACCGGAACAACTCGGGTACGAGTTTCCCCATTCTTCCGTGTCGCGGTAACCAAAATGTGAACCATGAGATTTATCTTCCTCGGAATGTTCAGCCGATTCTCGCAATTCACGCTTCGCCTCGTGATTCCTTGAAGATCTTTGGCGATGACGGTGAGCCTCGGCGTGGATGCCCGTCAGCGCGAGGAGAAAGACAACTGGGACGAAGAAATCGCGCAGACACATCGCAACACCGGTTTACCGACTGCCCTGAATTCGAAACGCATTCCATTAAAATAGCGAATGAAACGCTAAGAAATAAACGCTCCGAGTGAACAGTACGAAAGGCATATTTTATCGTAGTATAAACTTGGCCTGTCAAAGTCTTCCGATAGCTTCGGATTATGAAGAAGAATTGCGTCGCACTTCAAAGCGGCAATCGTGTAGCTCGAGAGAGTACACTATCGAGATTTATAACACGCCCGGCTGTCCATTGTTTCACTGTTACGGCGATGAAGAAAAATTCATCACTGAAGAAGATGAAAAAAAAAAGCATAAATCGGCTCATCGCTATAAACTTTTCGTCGAAGATTATGTACCGTGGTAATTTAATTTCACGATTGTTTAATGTACGCGTCGAGCGTTTTAATTGAAACTCCGATTACTATCGAGTAGATTGATCAGAGCTTTTCGCCAAAGAATTAAAGAAGTGTATCGACTGTTCAGAAACAGAAGGTCGTAACTCGACGCTCTTACACGGTAGTTAAGTCCTTGTGTTTCTCAGCAGTCTACGTGAGTACCGATCTTTAATTTTATACGAGTTATCGGGCTAATAGTTTCACTAATTCTCAGCGGGTAATAGCAAAGCAACGCTTATCTCAATTAGCCCCGATGATAATAATTGTTGAAGCATTGATTTTCCTCGTATCGATTTCATTTTGCGTCCGAGGGGAATAATACAAAAATTATCTTACATGCAGTTAAAAAGTCAGAATCGATGTAATTAACGTGTGCGCGTCGTAAAGTCGTTCTTATCGTTAATACAGATCGTGAATTACTGCCTCACGAAGAAATGCGCAAAGGCTGCGCTTGCACGTACGATGGATGTTTGAAACTCTTGGAGTCGGATTGCCCGTCGGTTAATAGTAACACACGATTCATCGCGAGAACAATAACGACGTTTTTAATAGCCTAAGCGCTGCCACGATTTATCGCGACACATTTCACAGCGTTTTTACGACATATATAATCGGGTACAAATATTTTATAACTATCTTATGCATAAATTAAGTTAAAATTACAGGCGAAACCCTATAATTTCTATAGCAGAGAGTTTGACAAGGCGGATATACTGTATTATTTATAACTATAATAATATTATTGTAGTACTCAATAAAATTGTATAATAACATTCGAATCGAATTTCATCGACCTATTATCTCAATCTCTCTACTTTCTCAAAGATCCATTAAAAAAGTGCAAAGTTATTTAACATGGCTTCCTCATTTATTACAATTTAGCGCCCCGTGAGAAAAGCTACGCGCAAAATTGTAATCAATGAGGAAGCCATTAAAAAATGTCTGTCTCATAAAATCAAAACGGTCAAAATTTATTGCAAAATTTATTGCAAAATTTATTGTAGAAAATTGCTAACTGAAATTTGCGTGATTCGTCGGTTTGAAACGATTTTTAATTTATTTTTCACTGCTGGTTACAAATCCGCAACTCATTTTACTCTTAACGTGATCTTTGATTCACAAACTGGTGTCACACGTGAAAAAAATAAATTTGGAGAACTTAAAAAATTTGAGAAATTAATTCATCAAATTTAAACGGTTTATCAATTTTTTTTGCAAATTTAATACCAAATAATGTGGCGTGCTAAAATCTATGCGCCTTCCAAATGTAAGCTCAATACCGTGTTTACTCCATGTTTACGTGAATTTAAAGCGTTTTCGTAATTTTTCATGAATCTCAAAATTTCGGAAAATCTAACTGCTTTGGACGTTTTAGGGTGATAGCTCAAATTTTACAAAAGTTAGAACTACCACATACATTTTCCAAAAACCATTTTCGAGATACTGACGTTTTAAAGAATGCAAATGACACATCCATACATCCTAACGCCAACTAGAAATCGCATTTCTCGATCTTTTAGACTATTTGCGGTATTCTGTCATTAGAATGACCAATTTTTTTTTTTTTTTTTTTACAAAAACTGCATCCTATACCCACATAGCAGGGAAATATTTTTGAAATGTTTCGAAAATATTTTTTTTTTAATATTGAAAATATTTTATCCATATTACAAAATATTTCTGAAATATTTTATCCATATTACAAAATATTTCTGAAATATTTTATCCATGTTACAAAATATTTCTGAAATATTTTTAAAATATCTAGAAAATATTTTTTTGTACTTCGATTGTAGTTCGAAATAGTCGAACTATATTAAAATATATATCCACGTACCATGGCATTTTTATTTTTCGTTCCTCTCGAACATAGTTCAGTACACATCTGCTAATATTCGCTTGCAAAATATTTTTCCATTTCGGAAATATTTAAGATGTATGAAAGATTAAGTATAGGTATTTCTGAAATGTTTTCAAAATATTTCGTGCTATATGGGATATGCGGAAGTAAAAAAGAAAAAATAATTGACCGATATGACGTATATGGGATAATACATTTAAGGGGTGCGACTACAATGAACGGCGATAAAACTATTAAAAAAATTTCGTTGCCCCTTAACTGAAAAAAAAAAAAAAAAAAAAATTGTAAGAAATGTAATTAGTAGATTTTTCGTGTGGGTAAAACAAACGCCACTTATTGATGTTTATCAACTACGTTAAGCATATGGCTCGTTGGTCTAGGGGTATGATTCTCGCTTCGGGTGCGAGAGGTCCCGGGTTCAAATCCCGGACGAGCCCAAGCATAATTTTTTTTTTTTGTTCGATAAAACGTCGTCGACATTGAATTAACTGCGAACAGCTGTTCTCTCGCACGTTTTTTATTCTGTCAATCGATAATAGTCGACAAAATACATTGTTCTCGTAGCTCGTTGTATCATCGAATTCGACAGTCGGGTAATAGTTTTTACAGTCGTCTCAAAGAGCATTGAACCGTCGGAAGTTTGCTGATTTCAAGAGCGGTAGGGAAAGGTGTCGTTCCGTGCAGTGAAGTTTCCACCGTTCTTGAGTCGTGCAGTGTCATGGCGCTAACGTGGAATCCGTCAAAGAAACACAGCGAGAGAGAAAGGTACGTTGAAATCTTCAACTCGTATTTGCCGAACTTAATTTTGGGCTCGAAAAACATTTCCGACAGTCAAGCACATCGATCTAATAATTTTCGTGATCGCGAATATTTTTCGGGAGTATTTTGTGTGTGTGTGTCGTGCGTGGTTTTTCTTAACCTCTTTTCCACGCGCGCTCAATGACAGTCACGGAAGTTCCTTCAAACATCGAGCGAAATGTACGATAAAGGTCAATATTGTTTTCGTTTTTTTTTTTCCAGATGGGTTTGCATATATCCGTTATATTTGAACAGCAAAAAAACACTGGCGGAAGGTCGAAAGCTGGCCAAGGACAAGTGCATAGAGAATCCTACGCATCAAGAAATTCGTGACGTTCTCATAGCGGCCGGTCTTCAAGTAGGCGTAGAGAACAAGCTTCATCCGAAGGAGAGAAGCAAGGAGGTTCTGTACAGAGGACGCATAAGAGTTCAATTGAAAAACGACGACGGCACGCCGGCTCATGCTTCGTTCCCGACGAGGGATTCTCTGCTTCTTCACTTGGGAACTACCATTCCGAACCTCAAGACCCGACAGGGTAAACAGTCTTCGGGCGAACAATCTTCGCAGCAATCGTCCGCCTCTACTAAGAAAGGAAAGGGCAAGGGAAGGAGATAGAATTTATGATAAAAAGGAAAAAAAAAGATTATAATATTACAAGAGATTTTTTTTTTTCTTAATACTTTCGTCGATGCAATTTAAAGATGGTTGTACAAAAGTTATATAAATAATAACGAAAATTTATAAATCGATGGTATTCTTGCCCTTCGATGACATTTTTTCGATTTGCGATATCGTTGCGTTAATTTATAAATCGATGGTATTCTTGCTCTTTGATGATCTTTTTTTCGATTTGCGATAGCGTCGCGTTAATTTTTTTTCGATACATATTTAGCATCTCCGCGCTTGTTTCTTGCGGAGGAGCTCAGGCGAGATTCCCTCTTAACTTTCTGCTCCGACTTCCCTTCGTCGATTTCTTCCTTGTCGGCCGGGTTTTTGGCTCCGACGATCGTTTTGTCGTCGGATTCTTTGGTCTCCTTCGGCGAAGTCGTCGCCGACTTTGCCACATTTTCCGAGGCATTGGGATTCGGAGCCCCGACCATGGATGACGATCCGTTTTCGGGACAGTAACACCGACCCGTGAAACCGGACGAGCCGAGCGCGTGGTGCGCGGGTGTTCTCGGAGACGCGACCTGGGAATGATAACTTCCCAATTGATTGCTCAAAGCCTCGAGCAGGGAATTCTGATGAGCGAGAACTTGCCGCAAAAGCCCGGGATTCGGCGTGTGAGCCGGAGGAATCCTCGGAGCGCCGATCATGTTCGATCTCTGATAAGACGACTGGGCGGAATGCGCGCACGGCGTATTTACTGTGTGAGGTGAGCTCACCTGTAATTAAATTTTTATCCAATTTAAATATCACCTTGTGTATACTCTCTAATTTAATATTTTGCGGAATTTGCAGCTTAACTAGGGGTGAGCGGGCCAAAATGGGACAGTGGGGCCAAGCGGAACAACGAGGAAAAACGCAATTTTCCAACAATCGTTGGATACCCCACTTTGCCCCATTGATACATGCCGATTTTCAGCTCCTTTTTGCCTCACTCTTCCATCCAAAAATTATCGAAAAATTGCATTTTGCCCCACTGTCCCATTTAGCCCCGCTCTCCCCTATGTGGTATTTTTTTCTTCACTATAATTGTAGTCACTGAGACGAATTAATTGTAATCTTATTCTTTCTTCATAATTGTAGTCACTGAGACGAATGAATTGTAATCTTATTCTTTATTTTTTTTAGTCAACCCGCCGAGCAGAGACGAACGAAGTAAGGTCGACTTACGATATTGCCGTGATTATGTTCACGGGTATAAGGCTCGACCATGTTATCCAGCCGCTGAAGGAGCCCATGAGTGCCGGAAGCGAGACTGGAGAGTAACGGAGAATGTTGCGACGCTCCCAACAATCCCGGATGATGATGATGATAATGACGATGTGCTGGAATATGAGTCGCTCTCATCAGTGCATTCGGAATTTCCAGTACCATGTGCGGTACAGCGGCAATCAGGTCGTGAGGATGGTAGCCTCCACGGAAGGGTTGATAAGCTCCGACCATCCGGTTGTAACCCATACCGTAATTCGGCAGCCATTGAGTCGAGACGATCGGTTGATACGGCGCGTTGGCGCAATCCGAGGAACTCGACGCTCCGACCAGCGAACTGGCAGCGACTGGCGCAGCTACGTGCTCGATCGCGGTGTTGGGATCGCCGGTAATTTGATCGTTGAAAGAGGAAGAACAGTCGGGCGACGATCTACCCAGCAGCGGAGATCCTGTGAGGGGACCACCGTTCATGAAATAACGCGCTACCTGAGCAGCATCCGCTGTAAAATCGGCGTACCGAGGTCAGATATCCGTGATCGATGAAACGTCTATTCGCTCATCGTTGGAGTATCTTTTCTTTTATTTAATTTTATTTGACTTTTCGTATACCTGCACCGAGCCGTGTGCGATGACGGAACATGCTGCACCGAGCAGAACGCTCAGCAATTTCATGGTCCGGAGATGCAGAGTCATTCTCGATCTCTCGGTTTATACGCTCGAGGCATTCGAGCCCCAGCTCGCTGCCCTCGGGAATGAGACACTCGCAACGTTCGTCCTCGAACGTCGCGGCTCCATCGCAACTCGCACATAGACCCGTACAAGTTTCGGCATCGTTGGCGATCAGAGGAATGCCGCTAGCTGATAATATCGATAGCAATACATCAGTTTCGTTCTGGATAAATAAAAAGAAATTTCTTAAAGATTTGGATCAGGCTTACCTGCGCCGAGGAGTAGAGACACAAATAAAAAAAATTGTAATCCTCCAGGCATGCTGACGAACTTGTTGCAGATTCTTGGTTAAAGCGTTTTGTATCTTCGTCGCATGGAGCACGAATCTTCAACTGAGATCCCTAAAAATTTCGTTCGTGATTTATAGTTTTAAGCATTCAGGAATCTGCTGACCGAACTCGCAGGGACTTCTGCCGTGGATTAACGCAGCGTGTTTCAACAGGCTCAGGTATAAAAAAAAATAAAAACAATAATGCAACTCTTCGTACGATTACGGAACGAGGCTTATGGTGAAGTGTAAACAAATTTAATCGTGACGATTACGGCATCGTTATTGCGAAATATACAACAGTCGATCGATATTAAGAACACGTTGCTCGTAACTGAAATTGATGGTGCATTTAGTTAACGTTTTTGACAATTTTATCAACAATAAGACGCCGAATAAAAATCAAATTTGTAGTTAAATAAAATTTCGAACGGTCGAAGTGAAAAAAAAAATCCTTCACCGTGACAATGTTTTTACACATTGCCGTGACCAGGATTCGAACCTGGGTTACTACGGCCACAACGTAGGGTCCTAACCACTAGACGATCACGGCTGTTGAAGGTTATATGAAAACCGTAATGGAATAACGCTTGTACGGTTCTTAGCACGATGCCATGTAATTTCTTAACAAAAATTGTACTTTTTCTCGCCAATTTCAATTATCGATATTATATGTGTATATATACACTACGGCTCTTATTATTCCCCTTATTATTTCAAGTCCTTTAAAAGACCTATGCCCTTGCAATTCTACGCCCCGCTGTTACGGTTCCATTTTTAATCAACTTCATGTCCCTATTATTGTCCCCCTGACCCTATTATTGACCCCGCCCGACCCTATTGTTGACCACACTGACCCTATTATTGACCCCCTTTCATCCTATTATTGTCCCGCTTTGGCCCTATTATTGACCACACTGACCCTATTATTGATCCCGTTGACCCTATCATTGACCACACTGACCCTATTATTGACCTGGTTGACCCTATCATTGTCCACACTGACCCTATTATTGACCACACTGACCTTATTATTGACCCCTTTGACCCTATTATTGACCCCCGCTAACCTGATTATTGACCCTTCTCACCCTATTAATGACCCTCTATTATTGACCTCTTCGGACCCCATTATTGACCCCTCCCCCCGTGCTTCTTGACACGGCGGCGAAATCTTTTTATATTATAGAGATATATATTTTAATCATTCAAAGATATTTATTTTTTGTTATAATGTACGTAGTCGATAATAATAATCGAAAGGTGCAAATATTAAGTACTCTTCGTATGTTTCACTATAACTAAATCCGATCGAATAATTATATCTTTACGATAGTTTGGATTCGAGAAATAAAATGTTCGTATATCTTTATTCGACTAAAGCCGATGCGCGCGCATCCGTAATGCGCAGGGCCGCGCACGGTGCTTCCGCCATCGGCACAGCAAAAAGTTCGTAGAACAACCGTCGATGAGATCAGTGCGGGAAAAGGCAGCACGAGCGGAACCGGACATCGCAGCGGTAGAGAACTTCCACAGAAGACTTTACAGCGCCGCAGAGGAAGCCGACAGGAGACCAACTCCAAGGTTTAATAAATGGATAGCGAAAATGCAGGCCTTCAAAGAGAGGACCGAACCCGAGCAGCCAAGCGCAGAGGAACTTGACAGGCTGACAGCAGCGTCATTAGAAGCTACAGCATCCTGGAAAGCCCCGGGCGAGGATGCTATACCCGCGGGGATATATAAAATATTCCCTAACGCCAAAAAATACCTTGCAAAGTATGTACGCGAGGTATTGTTGGGGGAGAGGGTGCGCACCGAAAAGGACGCGAGGGGAAAGGTAATACTTTTGCACAAAAGCGGGGACACGAACGATCCAGCCAACTACAGACCGATAGCGCTACTGAACTGTGACTACAAAATACTAACTTCGGTTATTGCAAGAATAGTGAAGAAGCGGCTCGCACCTTGGGCTGTACCAAAAGAGCAACTGGCTAGAGAGGAAGTGTGGGGCACAGTCCATGGACTATTGCAGGACAAGGCTGTGTCGTTGGAAGCACGAAGAAACGGAAAGAAGCACTACTCAGCATGGATTGACTTCACAAAAGCGTACGACTCGATTTCCCACTGGCAACTTAGAAGATTGATATGCGCAATGCCGATAAGCGGCATTATCATCAAGGGGCTGGAGAACATTTCCAAAAAATGGTCAATCCGAGTGAGCGTGGGAAAGAAGAACACGAATCCCATATACGTGAAGCGAGGAGTTTATCAAGGAGACTCGATGAGCCCCCTGCTCTTCGTTTTGGTTACCGCGTTCATAATCGAGGAAGTCAACACAGACAGAAGAGTGAATGCGTCGGCCAAAGGCAGGCAGGTCGTACTAACCTACATGGACGACATCAAATTCCACGCCCCGACAAAAAAGAGTATTGAAATTATAACAGCAGTCATAGAGGAGGGCGCGGGTGAAGTGGGTCTGAAGCTGAATAGGAAAAAGTGCGGAGTCTACTGCAGGCAGGATGACGAGGACAGCGGAGAGGGTGAAGAAAATAACAACAACGACAGGGAAGCAGCAGACGAGAACGAAGGGGCCGCCTTATTACCACGAGTGCGAGAGGGGTACAAGTACTTGGGGATTGTTCAACTGGAGCTGGACACCGAAGTAAACATTGAAACCGTCACGGAAAAAAACGTTGCGTGGAGTCCGAGAGATACTCGGCTCAAAATTAACACCATCTCAAAAAATCCATCTAATGAACACAACGGTATTGACGGCCGCAACCTATGTACTCGGCAACATGTTCTCGGACATCAAAAGAACATCGGTGATGAAGAGATGCCGAGGCATAGATAAGGAGGTGAGGAGGCTGCTGGTGGAATACAAGGTAAAAACCTACTCCACGTCAAATGCGAGTGTGTACCTAGAGAAAAACACAGGAGGGCTTGGTCTCAAATCCCTAGAGGACGAGGTGGCACTCCAGTATGTGCGGAAGGGTGCATACCTGGAAAAACATCCTGACCTCGAGGATGCAAGAAGAAGATACACAGCATTAGAGAGGAAAGGGTGGAAGAACCCCAAGACGGACGCAGAGAAGATCCTGCAGGACTACGGAGTTGAAAAAGGCCAATGGGAGGCCATAACGGATGTGGGGGAATATGCAAAAAAACTGGTAGTGGAAATACACAAGGTGCAACTGGAGAGATGGCTGGTCGAATGGGGGAGGCATATGAGGTACGGGAGGACCGTAGCACAAGAAAAGAAATACGTGTCCTTCCCGGCCTTTATGTCGATCTACATGGAGGACTGGAGAATCTCCATGCTACACGCTGCTGCAGAGGAACAGTTAATAGGACTCGGTGCAATACCGACCGAGAGGAAAAGGTGCAACAAGGTCTGTGAACAAGAACAAACAGCATACCACGTCGCAGTAGCGTGCCCGACGCCGCAGTACAACACAAGGCACGACATTATCGTGGCGAGAATACTTCGAACCATCGTGGAGTGCACGGCGCCGGGAGAAATAGTAAAAAAATGCAGCTTCGCGTCCGCTACGATGGTGGAGGAATACAGGTGGGGGGAAAGGATGGTCAGGATTAGAGCTGGAGTGCCCGTGATGACCGATGCGGCGATAAAACACAATAAACCAGACGTACTAATCATTTTGGATAACCCAGCCGAAGTATACATTTTGGAGGTAGCGGTGGCCCAGCGACAAAACATCAGGACACAGGAATGCATAAAAAGAACTCGATATGAGATAAACTCCATCGATGAAATCGACAAGCGAAGAGCAAGGGAAACGCCGAGAAACATCAACCTCGTAGCGGAACTGAGGCACATGTACAGGTGCGCAGTGGAGCTGGGGGTTGTTGTGATAGGAGCGTACGGAGAGACACTGGAGACGGATGAAAAAAGAAGAGCGACATCAATGATGAAGAAATTGGGCGTTCCAGAGTGGAAATGGAAGACCACGATAAACAGCGCGTGCTATAGCGCAGCGGTATCAACCACAAACATTCTGACAAACCGCTTAGCCATACCGAGGAATGGCAATGAGTAAGGAGTACGTGGGGTGTGGGACAGGAGAACATTTTTCAAAGAGACTGATCCGGACGAGCCCCCCGGGGCAACACAAATTGTATTATCAAAGCTAATTATGTAAACCAAAAAAATAATCGTATCATCACTGCAAATAGTCCGCAAGTTGGATAAGTGCCGAGAGATGAATATGTACAATAAAAAACTTTATAGACGATCACGGCTGTTGAAGGTTATATGAAAACCGTAATGGAATAACGCTTGTACGGTTCTTGGCACGATGCCATGTAATTTCTTAACAAAAATTGTACTTTTTCTCGCCAATTTCAATTATCGATATTATATGTGTATATATACACTACGGCTCTTATTATTCCCCTTATTATTTCAAGTCCTTTAAAAGACGTATGCCCTTGCAATTCTACGCCCCGCTGTTACGGTTCCATTTTTAATCAACTTCATGTCCCTATTATTGTCCCCCTGACCCTATTATTGACCCCGTCCGACCCTATTGTTGACCACACTGACCCTATTATTGACCCCGTTGACCCTATTATTATTGACCCCCTTTCATCCTATTATTGTCCCGCTTTGGCCCTATTATTGACCACACTGACCCTATTATTGATCCCGTTGACCCTATCATTAACCACACTGACCCTATTATTGACCCGGTTGACCCTATCATTGTCCACACTGACCCTATTATTGACCCCACTGACCTTATTATTGACCCCCTTTGACCCTGTTATTGTCCCGCTTTGATCCTATTATTCACCCCCTGACCCTATTATTGACCCCCCCCCCCCCCCCCTAACCTGATTATTAACCCGTCTCACCCTTTTAATGACCCTCTATTATTGACCCCTTCTGACCCCATTATTGACCCCTCCCCCCGTGCTTCTTGACACGGTGGCGACGGCGGCGGCGAAATCTTTTTATATTATAGAGATATATATCTTAATCATTCAAAGATATTTATTTTTTGTTATAATGTACGTAGTCGATAATAATAATCGAAAGGTGCAAATATTAAGTACTCTTCGTATGTTTCACTATAACTAAATCCGATCGAATAATTATATCTTTACGATAGTTCGGATTCGAGAAATAAAATGTTCCTATATCTTTATTCGACTAAAATCGATGCGCGCGCATCCGTAATGCGTAGGGCCGCGCACGGTGCTTCCGCCATCGGCACAGCAGAAAGTTTGCAAAGCACGAGCGCGTCGCTCCGCAGTTTTTTGTTTTTTTTTCGCGATTGTCCGTTGAGAAAATCCTCTTTCAAGTTTATCCTACATCCAGAATGTCTTTGTCTCTCATAGGCGAACAAGAATATTGAATCGTACTGGGTCATACTAATGACAATCGGCAATTAAACCTCAAATCCTACACGCTAACCTGCTCTAGACGCTGACACACGCTGATTGCGTTGGGCCAGATTCTCTTTGTCGTATTTACGTTCGATCGTTCTGCAAAATATCCGATGCAGCCCGATTGAATTGAACTATATTACTGACTTAGGTATCCTTTTTATTACTCATTTATCATATTTATATTTCTGTTTGTAGAGTGTCATCTGCGATTATTTCGATCGCATTCCTGCGTCGTCTCACGTTCCCGTTTAGCTCCTGAGAAATGAAAAACTCCATCCAGCTGTACAATATCCTCGGTCTCCCATCGGCGAAGAATTTTCAAAGCTTGAGAAAGGGAGTGAGGAATTTTTTCATTTTCAATTTATATTTTTATTCATCGAGACTTTCATGTAATATCGAAGAAATTTGTTTGTTTCGCTCCTTCGGCATCCACGAAATATGCTCGCGAACAATGTTTTGCTTGCGCAATCCAGCCAAAAGCGTACTCAGCATTTTTTTTTTTTTTTACAAATTTGACGATCACCATCACGGTCGATCTGAAGTCAGCAATTGTGTTTTTTTTTTTTTTTCATTCTTTTGTGTTTGTGTGTGCGTGTATATATGTATATGTATAACACGGAGAACGGCGCGATAACGAGGTCAGCCTATCGCGATCGACGGAGACTTCTTTCGCAGCTTCTCGCTCTCGTGGGCCCCTGATCAAGATTATCCGGCAGCGAACGCCGTTGCTCTCCACGCTACCTCTCGCTTTTTCGTATTTTCCCGTTTATCGTTGTCGTCTAAACTACGCGGTTATAAAACATTAAATGTCAGTGACGTTCGAAAGAATGAAGAAAAAATAAAAATAAAACGTGATACTATTTTATTGAATCCAATCGACGTGGAGGGTTTTCACGTTTACCAAGTACAAGTTACATAATCTACTCTCCGGTGAGAGAATTCCGAGTCCCCAAAGTAGATTTCTAGATCCGAGCAGTAGGTCAAGGACACTGGCACTTTACGAATAAATGTAGCACGCCGAGGCTGGCCATCGGTCTTTGTGAATAAAACGTAACCAAGTTTTAGCCACCTTTACGGTATATAAAAAAAAAAAAAATCAGGCATGGAACTTCGGACATTTCACAATTATAATTGATCAGTGAGTTCGTGTCGACTCGTCTCGACGATTGCGAATCACGATATCGCGATATCCACGAATGTGCGTGGTCACTTCGAATGAAAAGTCTGTGAATGATTCCTCTCTATTTTATTTTCTCTTCCGATAAACTCGGCAAATCGATTGGCGCTCAGTACCAGCGAATGGTAAATCGCGAAAAGACGCAACGAGTCGCGGCGACAAAGTTCCAGAAAGGAAAGCCACAGTGGGAGAGAAGGTTTTGCACATAGTATGTTATGTATATACAGCGAGTCGGTCGCGAACAGCTGCCGAGACTGCGCGCGAGAGTGCTTCTCGTCTTCTTGCTACATCCTGCGCTCCTGGTGTGCCGAGTCTCTGAGAGAGCCTACCCCAACGACGCGACCGAGACGCTACGATCTAAGGTGGATGCCCCAGTTATCGTCACTGTACGCTTTCACTGTAGCAAAGTCTATACTCGAGGCGCCTCACTGATGATTGCCGGTCGGCAAGTGGGACATCCTCCTTACCTCTATTTTCACGGTTGTTCAGTCGGTAGCACCAATTTACGCGACGCAAGATATTTACCATATATATATATATATATATATTGCTTTCTTTTCTTAAGTGAGCATATTGTTAGCCCGAATGAAAAAATCTGAAAAAATTCTCAAAAACCATGTATCAGATATGAAAATTTTCAAGCCTAGAGCGAAAGTAGCATCGCATTAGCTTCTATTTTTTTTCTTTTTGATAAATTATTTTAAATGATTTAAAATTATATAAAAAGAAATAAAATAAATAGGAGCTAATACGATGCCACTTTCGCTCTAGGCTTGAAAATTTTCATATCCGATACAGGATTTTTCCGAATTTTTAATTACGGCTAAAAATATGTTCACTTTGAAAAATTGTAATTAATGCAAATTAAAAAAAATAAAATAAATAAAAAAAAAATTTAGTGATTTTTAGAGTTAGAACATTATTATAAAAAATTATTATTATAAAAAAATGCCAACTGAATTGAAGAGGTCGACGGTCCGACGTAGGTCGAATCGGTATGGAATGCCCCGTATATATATATAGATATATATATAAACATATATATATATACAGTCATAGGTAATTGAAGTGGAACAAGGTTATTTTCTCGACAGTATACGTGAAAGGGTCTAACTTTTGCAAAACAGGCGAAAAAAATCGTGTTCCACTTCAATTGCCTATGACTGTATATATAGGGTAAAAGTGGGGAATATGGACCGGTCAATATTTCATTGATTTACGTGTTAATCGGGGTGGTCCATATTCACCACGTTTACCCTATATATACATATAGATACATATATATACTGGAGCATCTGGTGGCTTCGCTCGGTTGCGTGGGAAGTCTCCAAAAGATTTTAAATAATCAAAGCTCGGGCAGGTGCTCAAAGGGAACTTAGAATAATCAGGGCAAGACCCGAAAGTGGACTTAGAGTATTTCAGCCCGGAGCATTAGGGGGGGGGGGGGGGGGTCGACTTCACCGTACGAAAAGAGGCTTCCTGTATAATGTAGCTGACTTATTTAGCTTACGATGCAGGTGAAAAGGGTCACCTTCATAATAAAAATAAAGCCCCTCACCATACGGTACACGCACACAAATACGCGCTCGCGCACGTGCACACACGTGTGCGCATAGATTTATAGGCGATCGCCTTGGGTTTCCGTGCCGCGTCGATGTCACAATTCAAAATGAAATATCCTACGTGTTAATCTTTCCCAGTGCACGGTTGTATATATGTATGAAACTAAAAATACAAAAAAGATTGAAGAAAAGGGAGATAACAGAGCTGCGAGCGTAGTCAGCAGGAAGAAATGTGAGATTCAGTCGGATATCGACTTTCGGCGGTGCGCTAAAAATATAATTCAAAACTTTTCTATCTCGCAAAGGTCGCTTTTATTATAGATAAATCGAAGGTTTTGTTGCAGAAAAAAGGAGAGATTTAGTTTTGAAATCGCTTTTTGTTTTTTTTTTTTTTTTTTTGGAGACAGTTCTGACGGGAGACGCTACTGTGCGCCGTCTGTTTTCCTGATGTCCACGCTCGATTAATGTAAATTCGTGGTGTCCCGTTGGGGTTGGAATTCTCGTTTGTCGTTCCGTCGACAAGCGAGAATTTCATTATCCTTCGAGAGTAAAGATTTAATCGAAAACGAATAAATTTATTTATCGTACATTTCTCTTTCTTATAGGTGGGTTATCTCGAGGTATTCGAAGTCTTTTCGAAATTTTTTACGAGCTTGTCGAACTTCCTCGCACAATCGGCCATGTACTTGTGATCGATGTCGTACACCTGTGAAGAGAAGAAAAAAAATATATAATAACCTCCGAAGTTGTCGAACGAAAAAAGGACTAGGACGAATTAATCCTTTAGCGGTCACTGGTGAGTAATTTTTTTAGTAATTTTTAGTAAGTAATTTTTTTTTTTTTATTCATAATCGTTGAAGTAGTTTAAGAAAAATATTATTCTCGCGTGTATATCGAGTGACAAACTGACTCCCCACCGATCGTTGAAGGATTACATTTTTTTTTTTTTTTTTTTTTGGGAGCGTCGAACTATCCATTTCACCTTTTTTGTGAAAGCGCCCCTCAGTTTTTTCTCCTCAAACAACATCTTCTCGCCGATTCGTAGATTTCTGAAAACTCTCTTTCTCAATGGTCCGAATCTAGTTGCGAATTTCTTTCTGTCGTTTTCGCACAGTGACTCGAGACTCTGTATCTCCGCATGGATCTTTCTTTCGTCGATACCGAGAGCGTCTACCCTCTTAGTAAAATTCTTCATTCTCCCGTATGCCCTCTGATAATCTCCTCTCATATTGTTTCTCATATCTCCGGCGATCTGGAAACAAAAAAAAAATTCTCAAAAGTTGAACTGTCGAAATTCTTAAAACTAAAGATAAAAGATTCGTTCTATTTAACGAGTTATGCTAAAAATCTTTGCTTTTTTTTTTGTTGCATCAGCACGGTGCCTGGACGTCCTCGTAAAATCCTGGACCTGTTTCTTAATTATTGTCCTCCTTTAGGAAATCACTTACTTCATTTTCGCTTTCTCATAGAGTAAGCTCTTTTCGCGAAAAAAAATTTTTATGGAGATGTTCATGTCAGCATACTCAAAATGGTCTAAATTGTCGGGAAAAGTCGTGTATGCGTGTGTGTGAGGGCGTGCGTGAAATCGGGCACATAGGTAAAGTGGTTATTCCCTTTTGTTCCGTATAATTTTCATGGAAATTGATGTCTGATTAGAGGTTGTACGACATTTTGAATTCATTAAGGAATTACGGGGGTTCGCCACCTTTCGTAATTTAGAGTCATAATCGTAAAAGTGTACACAAATATATCTTAAGTATATATAATTTTTGAAATATACATTATAAGAAGATATGTAGTTTTCATAATATATCTTAGTGTATAGTGCATCGATGAAGGATCTTTGGTATTAAATTTTGCCGAAATGTACCCCAGTCTGAAAGTTGGATTTTATGAAATCCAACTTTCTTTCGTTTTTTTTTTAAATGGTCTAATTTGAGTAAACATAGAAATGTGGAGCTGAAATTTGAAAGGTAGATGAATTGACACTGCATAATGTTTGGTATAACATTTTGCGAAAAATTAATCTAATCGGTTAAATTTTCATAAGATTTTGAAATGTTTGCATTTTTTGAAAAATTTGTATTGTACGTCTGACTCGAGTTTCTACATGAAATATCGCGTTTGGATTAAAATTAATTGCAGGTTTATAATCGGCGGGGTAAAATGCATTAGAAATGTTTCAGAAATTACGAGTTATATTAATTTTACTCAACGAATTTTCGCAATAAATTTTGCCATAAATACGAATTTTATCTCATCAGCATAGCTTTCTCCGTGAGGAAGTCAAAATCGGACAACAAATTTTCCAACAGAAAAACCTATGTACAAAACAGTCAAAAAAAGTTAAAAAAATGTACAAATTACTTTGCAACTTTTTAAAAATTAGTTCAATTGCTTTGAACGTCTTCGGAAAATTCGTCTAAAACATTTCGTCTAAAACAATTCGTCTAAAAACAATTCGTCTAAAAACAATTCGTCTAAAAACAAGTCGTCTAAAAACAATTCGTCTAAAAACAATTCGTCTAAAAACAATTCGTCTAAAAACAATTCGTCTAAAAACAATTCGTCTAAAAACAATTCGTCTAAAAACAATTCGTCTAAAACTCTATAGATCATTCCCACTATATTTGAAACATTTTACTCTACGAATATTTTTTACGGTATAATTTTAAAACTGAATATTTTCCGGCTATAGTTAAAATATTATGAATGTTTCCCGCTGTAGTTGAAAATGTATGTAGACATTTTCCGCTATAGTTTACAAAAACACTATAAATATTTGCCGGAGTACTTCGATAACGCTATGGATATTTCCTGCGATAGTTAAAAAAGTATGTTTTCCGTTTTTCATTTTTTATTTATCGTCTTTTGTTTTTTGTTTCATATTGTTAGACGAATTGTTTTAGACGACTTGTTTTAGACGAATTGTTTTAGACGAATTGTTTTAGACGAATTGTTTTAGACGAACTGTTTTACACGAATTTTCCGAAAATCGATTTGAAAGTGTTGGGAAAATAATATTTTTTTATATTTCGTGCTACGTGGGTACGTTTCATCATAGCGGTCATCGGTCCGGGAAAGCGTGAAAATCCTGGAAATGTCAGCAATTAAAAAAAGGTCAGGAAATGTTTCAATCGGTCAGGAAACATGAGTGACGGTATAGTGAATTTTTCGGCATGGAAAAACAAATCCGTGTCCATGGCAGAAGCAAAATAGGAAGATTCCATTTTTTCACATGCTATAAATTCTTAATCACGCGAAATAAAGTGTTGAAAATTTCCGTACACGTACGTCGAAGAGTTTTGTACTATATGTATAACCCGAGCGTAAAGATAATTTTCCATCGCCATTAAAAAGATTCTAAACGTATGCTTTTCTAATAACGATTAATATGCATCGGCACTATTAGTTAAGTTTTAACCATTGAAAAATTATTATTTGATCACGGAAAGTCAGGGAAAAGTCAGCGATGTTCTTCCGGTATTTCTTAGTGACCACATTATTACGTCCTTGAAGTCCTTGAATTTTATTTCGAACCTTTAAACGTCATGCTTAATGATACGTGCATATTTACCCTATCTATTTCGGTCATCACGTTGTTTCTCGAAGAATCCGATGCATCGGGAAATCTCGCAAGGGCGACTTCCCACTTGTATCTTTGATTGGCGATCCATCGATCGATTTTCGTGTCGATTTTCTTGTTGTCGTAGTCCATCAGAAAGGTATCCTCGTTTTCGATGTTATCGTCAACTCTCGCCAGTACTTCGGAACTCCAGCGCAAAACCCTGTCCCTCTCCTCGATCAATTCCTGCCAGGTATCCGGCAAACGTCCGACTTTTTGGCCCATATCAGCTCTGCCTCTCTGTCGCAACTCGTCCTCGCGTTCCAGACCGGCGCAGTCTCGTAATTCGAAAGAAATGAAAAACGCGACATACCGACAAAAACTTTTGCCAGTTAATAACGTACAAAAGTTTTTTGATCGATGGATCCATTTGACAATTGTTTGTAGGGACTTTAATTGTGATATATAGTCGAGTGATTAATTGGGTGCGCGGTGGAACTGTAGACTAACGAGGCCGATGCCGATAAGTGGCGCCTTCTGCTGATTTAGAGCTTGCGACTGCTTTTCGATTCGTGTCTCTATAGTTACTTTCGCGAGAGTCGTTGCGGCAATGGTTGTTTTGCGCTTTGTCGCAACTCGAAAGGGGGAACTTTTGATGAGATTAAATTTGGAGTGGTGAAGTTTTAAAATTCAAAGTTTTATTAATAAATTAACTTAGTGCACGGTGATTTTTATTACCGTGATATGTCCTTAACGTAGAACGACATTGATAGATATGGATTTGAAAAAAAAAATATTAAGTGGCTTGTGTCATTCTTTCAGTAAGGTACATATACGTCCATTTTATTTTTCAAAGGATTCAAAAAGAAATCGAAGTGTTTGCTCGGTTTTATCACGGTACGGCTCATTCTCGATTTTGACAGACGTTCTAGAAAATTATTATTTAGATATTTGACAGAATTTTCCGTTAAAAGTTCCATCATTTTTTTTTTTTGTTTACTAATCGACAAAATTCTCAGTGATAAACAAAGAAGTGTAATTTTTTAAAGGTGAATAGTATGAACTATGTTGATGGCGCTTGTCTCGAAAAATCTTTCAAAAAAGTGTATTAGCAAATTACATAAAAATCGAGAATAAAATATAGATTTAAAAAAAAAAACTTAACGAATATGTATCTGTTACACTTTACTCGAAAATTGTCAAAAACCGGTTAATGTTTTTTTTTTTTTTTTGCAAATCCATTCATATTTTTGTGGGTTGACACTGAGAAATTACCATGCACTAATGTCTATTTGTGCATATAGATAAAAAGTTTTATAAACAATTTTTTTTCAAATTTAGTACTCATTTGGCTACTGTGAAGCGCTCCAACTTCCTTCATACCTGTTTATTGACACAATTCGATGTTCTTAACACTAAATATATTTATACCTTCAGTCTATATATACCTATAGACTGTTACCATTCGGCGGCATCGAATTATAAACTGCCCGGTGTGTACGAATATTGATGGTTTTTCTAATATCTTACACATAACGCGGAATCACGACTAAGGCTGCTGTGGTAGCTACGTATTCATTCGCCTGTCTTTCGACGTTGAATTATGTGTACTGACAGAAACGATTTGTTCGATACGCATATATTTTTTTATGTAATAAAATTTCTTTACATTCCTGTCTCTGGCAGACTACTCGAGTAGGTCGATCATTTAAATTAACTGAATGAATTCATTTTAACGAAACAATTCCCTTCTCCGGATGTAATATGTTTCACAATGAAATGAAATTTTCATAACGATTTTCACTTCAGATTTTTATTACACTATTCTCGAGATTAATTCTCGTGCGATCAAAAAAAAAAAAAAAAAATCTCTTTTTATTTGTCATGTATCCCAAATAATTTTAAGATAATAAGGTATAGAATTTCAACTGTATGGAAAACTCGTCGCGCGAATGACGGGGAGAAATAGGGATACTGTAAAAAAAAAAAAAAATAAATAAAAAATAAAAGGAAAAATGCGGCTAGACATAGTAACGGGAGCGGATGTCCGTTCATACAGACTCCGGAATAAACGACGGTGGTGGTTTCAATATGCCCGCTGGTTTCCCGTTTCAGCAACGACGACGGGGTGGCATACGAAGCCACCGTGCAGCGCATCACCCGGCAGAACACCCGTCAGGGTGTCAATTCGAGGCAATGTAATCTCCGTTCAGCGCGCACACACCGAGCCAATAATAATCGGCTTATTGATTTTGATTTGAGCTCCATGCGCGTTGACATCGCTCTCGCGCTCGCTCTCGGTTCTCCCTCTCTCTCGATGCCCCACTCCCGCGTGGTTGTCACCGCTACCTCAAGTCCAGTTCACGAATGTCTATACGGATAACCAGTTTTTCCGACTAACTGCTCTATATCACTTTTCTCTTATCGAAGGACCACTCTGAATATAAATACTATAAGACATTGGAAACGAAAAAAAAATTATTATTTTTTTTTAATTTCATTGTTCCGCTATACTGAAAGAAAGCAATGAATTTTTTTTTTTTTTTTCATAAAGAAAAATTGGTATAAATAATATTGTTTGATTTGATTTTGTTCACGATTTCTATAGCTGTTGATTTCTATTCTCTCGTAATTAAGCGTAATTAAGCGCAAAACGATCGAAGCGAAATCAATTTCAGTTTTTCGCACTAAATGCTTTATATCACTTTTCGCTTTTCGAAGGACCACTCCGAAAATAAATAATATAAGACATTGAAACGAAAAAAAAAATTATTTATTTTATTTCATTGTTCCGCTATACTGAAAAAAAAAGTAATGAATTTTATTTTTCATAAAGAAAAATTAGTATCAATAATTTTGTTTGATGTGATTTTGTTCACGATTTCTATACGTATTGATTTATATTCTCTACTATCGCGTAATTAAGCGCAAAACGATCGAAGCGAAATCAATTACGTATTTACGCCCGCTTTTAACACGAATTTCATTAACGTCCGATTGTTCCGAGCGTATGTACAACGTATGGACATAATCTCGCTCGCCGTTTTAACATCAATTTATCCGTTTGATGAGCAGCGCGATTTGAGCAGTCTCGGTTGAGTACTCCTGGCAAAGTGAACTTTTTTTTTTCCTCTGATGCCTTGCTCGTAATATATATATATATATATATACACACACATATAACCAGGTGTATGCTGTGCATCGATATTTAAATTGGCCGAACGTACTGTGTAAACTGAAAATTATTATGCGCCAACGAAGAGTACGGAGATTCTACGCTAATCGGATTATCGTAGCCATCGGGCTTGACGTTCAAAAATGAAAATAACTCGAGCAAATAATTTTTCGTGGCGGCGCTTATTAAATATCGGTTTAAACCGCGTTATTCGAGTAAATTCGTTTTTGTTGCTTGCCTTCGCAAAACGAACGCAAATTTTAATCTTTTTTTTTTTTGTTCGTTCTTTTATTTTTTCAATGATTAAATGCGTTTACATTGTTGCGATAAATCGGGTTAAACTCTCCGGTATAGCGCGATAACTCGATTAAATTTGTCGATATTGCGCGGGTGACGTGACCGTGCCTTTAAAGCCGATAACAAACAACCCTTTTACCCTCGACACTTTGAACATGGGCGACCAGTGGACGCTATCAAATGCCACGCCTCGCTTGCCACGTTCTAACCCATATTACGTGTGACTTCCCCTCCCGTTTTAGCGTGCGACGTAACACCGGTAAACATAATAATGTCGTACACCGAAAATCGTACCGCGTTTCGTAACATTGGCCATCAAAATTTGAGTAAAAATAATTAAATTGGATCACCGTTTATAGTTCACCACATGTGGTCCAACTTTCGATATTAAAACAATTCCTATCGAGAGCCTCGCTTAGCGTAAGTGAGTCGAGGCGGTTCGAATTGCATTTCGTTTGCTTCACGGTATTTTTTGTGAATGGCACAGATAAGAAATAATTTTTTTTATTGCTTCCGACGAGGATTTTCATATGAAATATTGAGACAGAAGTAGCGCCGCTCGATACCTTGGTTGCTAAAAGAGTTCTCAGCTATATAATCAAAATTTTAGAAATGCCAGAACAGAAATAGGGTAGAGCGGGGCAAAACGGGGCATGGGGCAAAACGTCGTTTTACAATAATTTTTGAATGCCCGAATTCGCCCCATCGATACATCAGGCTGTTCTGCCCCGTTTTGCCACCTTATTCGATCCAAAAATGATTGGAAACTTTAGTTTTGCCCAACTGCCCCGTTTTACCCCGTTGCCCCATTTTGCCCCGCTCTTCCCTACGCTAAAACAAGGATCTCGGAAAAACTACTAAGTCGTATGGTACGTTTCGGCCCGGCAACAGGGTAAACCAACGCGACTGCCGGCGGTATCGAAAATTTCGGGTAGCCGACAGGCATCCGAATGAACAAGATGATTTCAGTACCAACTGACTAAAAGGAATACAGATTGTGTACACATTAGAATAAAATCCCTTGCGAATCGTAGCCAAAGTGATTATAAATCCCAATCATATTCTGGATAGAAATCATAAGAACCAAATGCATTTAACAGTTAGTACTCCGAAGACAACAATTTTATCGCAAACATTTGTTTTCTTTACTACAATAATATCAACTTACTTACCAGCGATCCCTAGCGTACAAAAACAATTCTACCTTTCTACTATTCTACCTTTAATATCCGCGGTCGCTAGCGTTTCCCTCGCGGACCTCCCAACCGTAACCTATGGTTGGGATTCGGTAGTTTTTCCCACAGCCGACCTCAAACCCACCGGTCAATTGGTGCACCAAACCAACCAGTGGTCCCACTTTTCAAAGGTTGATTTCGGGTTAGTTTTTGTAAACCAACCATTCTTTGGACGCGATGAAAGGTTGGTTCGTGGTTGGATATTATAAACCAACCCCAGTTCCAACTCTTAAGCTACAATATCGAAGGTTAATTTGTGGTTGATTGTTCAAAATCGACCATAAACTAACCATTTTTGACAACTAACTATGCAGCGGTTAGCTTATGGTTAGGTTTGAAAAATGGACTAAAAATCAACCGTTACCATTCTTGGCTGAAAGTCGGAATTACGGTTGGTTTCTAATATCCAACCTTTAACCAACCTTTCGTCGTCTCTAAAGAATAGTTGGTTTATAGTTGGTTCACAAAATCCAACCTTGAATCAACCTTCAGAAAGTTGGAATATTGGTTGGTTTGGTGCATCGGTTGACCGGTTGGTTTTTGGGTTGGTTTCAGGTTGGACGGAACGCGAGGGTTCAGGCCCAATCCAATTTTTAAGCAAAGATATCTACCTTGGAAAATGGTGGAACAGCTGCTATTTTGTAAGGTAATTATCATTGCTTGACATCGGATTTGGCTTGAAACGCTGGCGAGCGCGGGTATCAAAGGTAGAATTGTTGTTGTACGCTAGTGACCGCTGATAAGTAAGTTGATATCATTATAGTAAAGAAAAAAAATGTTTGCGGCAAAATATTTTTTTTTCTTCTGAGTACTAACTGTTTTTATCATTCCTATGCAGAATACGATTGGGATTTAATAATTTTTCCTACGATTCGCAATGGGTTTTATTCTAATGTGTGCACAATTTGTTTTCTTTTTAGCCAGATGGTACTGAAATCATCTTGTTCGTTCGGATGCTTGTCGGCTACCCAAAATTTCCACAGGGGGCATAACAATTTTTACCGAACCCATGTGGTAATTTTGTCCAGAAGACAGGTTACCAAAATTTTGCATATCTAGTTAAGAATTTCGTGGATAAACATGGAGAGTTTTGTCAATAAATTTTTTTTATGCATGTCTACATAAAGACAATTTGTCCGACATAATATGCCGATATAACCTACAAACTTAAAGCAAACTGTCCTTGATCGCGACGCCACCAATTACTATATTTTCAAGTAAGAAGAGCTTATATTCCAGTCAAAATTAAAGGATATTCGGGTAATATCTGCTATAGCGAAAATTACAATATTTTCTACCAGAATGTTTTGAGTTTAATACTAATGTTTACCAGAATGTCGCTGTAACTCCTATATACCTGAAAGTTCTGTCGGTTTTTACCATATTCGTGGTAATTTCTATCAGATCCTTCTTTCAGTGTACCGATGATCGTATTCACATTGATCGCTGGATAACTCAACCGACAATATTGTTAAATACAACTGGTTCTCGCAACGCAAAGCTAGTCTTATGGAATTTAATTTATGTAACTCATCCATGAAAAACACTACTTTCCGTTCCTGCCAAGAGTGGCGTATGTTGCGCTTTGCAGCCATGAGTTTAGTGAATTCCCGGCGCATGCGCAGATCGTCTTCTTTGCTTGCGATTTACTTTTACGTGCGATTTATGGAATTTATTGCACGCTGGCTGTACAATGCCAGCATCAGCAGGCACGGAGCAGCACTTCTCCTGCATGTGCTACAGAAAATATTATGAGATACTACTGCGGTATAGCGAACATCATACGCGGACTGTGAAGTAAGACTCACTTCACACCGTGCGTATAAAGTTCGCTTTACCGCACTCGTATCGCAAAGTACTATTGCAACGCACTTTAGAGCCAATGAATACGGAAGAGTTGAATCCCAACTCTTCCGAAGTTTTAGGAACGATCGCTAATACGGGCTTTCGAACAGGAATCCCGGAAAAAAACCGCGATAGAAAATTCCCTAAAAAATAAAAACGACGGTTAAAACCCCATTTTATTAACATCGGTTTTTCCGGATTTTTTACCGGGAGGTTTTTTTCGGAGGTTTTCATTCCGGGTCTTTTTCCCCTTCGAACAGATGGGAGTAATCGGAGTAACAGATGGGGGTAATAGTATGAAATCTACAGACCAAATTATAAACAGACCAAACAACTGAATGTTTGGAACTATAAACAGTTTTAAAAAACTGGAGATCCCTTCGTAAAAAAGTATCTACACATTTTTCTCGTATCTCCCTCTAGAAAGCGCCACTTTTGCCACATGTTACCAGAACGAAAAGCGGAAGTTTTCGTGCATGTGTTACAAAATAGTACATTTCGATACGAGTGCAGACGTTTTTCGCACGAGTATCGAACAAAATTTTATTTCACGAGGTGTGAAAATTGCGGTTTTCGCACGCAAAGCGTGCGCAAAAACCGCCATTTCCCACCGCTCGTATGACTTAAGTTGCTTTTGATTTTTTTTTTTTTTAGTAAACACCTTTTTGTCAGTAGAGAAATATAACATAATTTTTTTTTCGAGCCCATTCTGATGGAAATCGTCGTATTTATTTATTTTTAAAGGTACATGGTTATAGTTGATGAGCGCAAGGCAGCTCGTATCGCCCCCGTTTGTGACATACACATCGATAAAAATTCTCGGAATACGTTGCACGGAGTCGTCGATGCCGAAATATAAAATCCCGATCGAGCTCGTCACGAGCGGCATATAACCGGGAGCACGACGTCCGGAAAATTCTTTCGCGTCCTCGTTTCAACCTAGGCTGCCTTGTACGAGATATACTACAAATAGGAGAGAGAGCGAGAGAGCGAGAGAGCGAGAGAGAGAGAGTGAGCGAGAGAGCGAGAGAGCGAGAGAGAGAGAGAGTGAGCGAGAGAGCGAGAGAGCGAGAGAGAGAGAGTGAGCGAGAGAGCGAGAGAGCGAGAGAGCGAGAGAGAGAGAGTGAGCGAGAGAGCGAGAGAGCGAGAGAGAGAGAGTGAGCGAGAGAGCGAGAGAGCGAGAGAGAAAGAGTGAGCGAGAGAGCGAGAGAGCGAGAGAGCGAGAGAGAGAGAGTGAGCGAGAGAGCGAGAGAGTGAGAGAGCGAGAGAGCGAGAGAGAGAGAGTGAGCGAGAGAGCGAGAGAGCGAGAGAGAGAGAGAGTGAGCGAGAGAGCGAGAGAGCGAGAGAGCGAGAGAGCGAGAGAGCGAGAGAGCGAGAGAGCGAGAGAGCGAGAGAGCGAGAGAGCGAGAGAGCGAGAGAGCGAGAGAGCGAGAGAGCGAGAGAGAGAGAGTGAGCGAGAGAGCGAGAGAGCGAGAGAGCGAGAGAGCGAGAGAGAGAGAGAGAGAGAGTGAGCGAGAGAGCGAGAGAGCGAGAGAGAGAGAGTGAGCGAGAGAGCGAGAGAGCGAGAGAGAGAGAGAGAGTGAGCGAGAGAGCGAGAGAGCGAGAGAGAGAGAGGGAGCGAGAGAGCGAGAGAGCGAGAGAGAGAGAGTGAGCGAGAGAGCGAGAGAGCGAGAGAGAGAGAGTGAGCGAGAGAGCGAGAGAGCGAGAGAGAGAGAGTGAGCGAGAGAGCGAGAGAGCGAGAGAGAGAGAGTGAGCGAGAGAGCGAGAGAGCGAGAGAGAGAGAGTGAGCGAGAGAGCGAGAGAGCGAGAGAGAGAGAGTGAGCGAGAGAGCGACAGAGCGAGAGAGAGAGAGTGAGCGAGAGAGCGAGAGAGCGAGAGAGAGAGAGTGAGCGAGAGAGCGAGAGAGCGAGAGAGCGAGAGAGCGAGAGAGCGAGAGAGCGAGAGAGCGAGAGAGCGAGAGAGCGAGAGAGCGTTCGTTTCTCTCGGGTCACTCGCGCGTCCGACTTTGCCCTCGAGGCGCGCGGGAACCGACGATGTACACACGATGTCCGCCACGCCGATGCGCTTTATGGTTTTATTCGAGCGACAAATTGAACTAAAAATAATCCTCCTTTGCGTCCGGTGGGTAGGTGAGCGTTCATGCGAACGAAGGTGGACGGGCCGTGTTCCGACGTTCATACTCCTTTCTCATCGTTTTTCCCCGTGCGCTGCGCCTCTCCATCGACGGGACAACACCGACGAGGCATTCCCGTGAGCGATACCGAGCGACACACTGCTTCGAAGGGTAAATGTTTCAACCCGTTTTTTTTTTTTCTCCATAAAGTGAAGAGCCTCGGTCAATGGGGTTGGCCCCCTTTTATTATGTCAACATGAATCTATATATACAGCATTTGCCACTGAATCGATTCATGAAACAGGGAAAAGATTTTTGTTTCATTAAAAAAAAAGAAAAAAAAATGGAACCCTAAACAAAAATCGTAAAAATAAAAACATTTTTTTTTTTTTAAATCAATTATGAACGATGTCACATTCCCCATGAAGATTGAAAATTTTCATCTCACCGGCTCGACTATTGTGCATAAGAGATACGAAAGCTCGCTTCGACGTTTACCGCACCGATCGTTTTATTCATTTAACACATCGTAAACAACAGGAATTTTTCCTTACTGCATTGTCTCCCCTTCCATTCCCCGCGTCACACTGGCTTGCACCCTAGTTAACGTAGCTAACGCAGTAAATAACTCCGGTAGGTGTACTCTTTGAAGTGCCCGGGATAGTCAGCCCTGCAAAATTTATTGCGCACGGCCCCCATTGTTACGTACTAATCTGCGCGACTGGAGGATGAAATGTGCATGTAACGCGCTTAACTTTACGATCAACTTTGTTCATAAAAAAAAAATTAAAAAAAAAAACACCATAAACTTGACAAGTGATTAATCTTGATACTTTATTTTACAAGAACATTGCGCTGGATAAATATATTATCCTATCCACGCGTGTGTGCTCTGTCCCGCTTTTCTTTTTCGGGCACTTCCAGACACACAGCATATTCGATCTCTCGGGGAAAGCCTTGTTAATTTCTCTCTCCGGATCCGGCCTCGTTCGTTTGCTCTTCCGATTATGTGGATTTCAGTGCGCTCGGAATACTTTGGGAATATGCGGATACATAGTCGAAGCATATGGTATATATACATATACATATACATATACATATACATATACATATACATATACATATACATATACATATACATATACATATACATATACATATACATATACATATACATATACATATACATATACATATACATATACATATACATATACATATACATATACATATACATATACATATACATATACATATACATATACATATACATATACATATACATATACATATACATATACATATACATATACATATACATATACATATACATATCCATATGCATATGCATATGCATATGCATATACATATACATATACATATACATATACATATACATAATGACGGTAGAAAGCGAAGAGGCGCTCGTCGGTTTATGGGCAGGCAGGGCGGTTGATTCCGCTCGATCGGTCAAAACCGGCACGAGTGAACGCTATGGCCGAGAACGGGGTTTGAGACGAAACCGAAATAACACACAATATGTACTGTATCACATAGTACACATATTTACCAGGGACCTGTATGTACATTCTCACCATGCGGCACGTGCGCGTATAACTATATGGGAAGATAACTGCAACCGATATCGTATCGATCTTTGCATAGCAGCTTCGCCGGAAAGTACGGGCCACCTGCCACAAAAGAGGACCATCACTTCCGGTCCCGTTAGGCCGCTGCGCGCTCGGTACGAGCTTCAGCACCAGACTCTACCTACAGAAAAGTTTTAACCGAATAAAACCGCGCACAGAGGAAACGTGCTACTGGCATCAAAGGATTTCGAAGAGAAGCTGACATATATATATATATATATATATATATATATATATATATATATATATATGTATAATATATAGAAATATTCGAGACTCCGATGACAAAACGACCTGGAATTTGACGTATCAAACGTCTGGCAATGTCACACGATAAAAAGCTTCGAGAGTTTCGCGTTTTTTTCGGTTAACTCGATTGGACAGCGAAGGTATCCTATCTGGTTACTGAGCGTGTCGCCAGAGGCAGGATCTAGGAATGTGGAAAGTGGGTTTAGAAAAACTGCAGGGAAAACAAAAAAAATCGTACATGTTCCAATCCTGTGGAAGCGCGTTCTCTCGAAGGGATGTTTTTGGTTGACCTCCAATAGCCGTGGAGCCCGACGGCGTTCGTGTGCTTTGTGGTCCATGCGTGGGCAGCTCCGGTGAACGCCAAAAGCCGCTCGGGAAATTTCGCCTCGCTCGTCAGGTCCATCGATAGAACGATTAAGAGGAGGCTAAAAAAAAGGCGGTCGAGGAGAGGCGAAAAAGCTTTTGGAGAGTGGGAATGTCGTCGGAGCACAAAAGTTTTGGGATCATCGTCGTGTAGAACTGTGAATCGAATGCTCACGCTGACGCGCTTTACTTCCGGTGCGGAAGATATTTCGAGTCTCTCAGGGAGTCGAGATCGTGGATAATACTGAAGCGAGCGACGAATGTTGAGGCCTCGAAGCCGTGAGAATCAGTTGCTTCGGAAAACCCTTCTTCATACCGGCGGCTGCTGTGCTCTTCCGAACTGAAACTGTTTCACGTGGTGCTCCCACGGCTTTAAACTTTATCGCTACTGCCGCGACGATATAACGCGCGTTGAGCTTTCGAACCGTATACTACCGCTGTAATCTAACGCTATATACACTGAACGTTGGCCCCGGCAACGTTCTCGGTTGCGAACGTTATAACACGATCTACTGATTAATTTACGAAAGTTTAAGCCGCGAGCGAAACTCTCACGTGGTAAACTTCAACTACATTTTTACTTTCTCTTGGCTTTCTTACTCTTATCTCGTTTTACCCTGGCAAATCGGTGATTCGATTTAATGGACGAGGCAAAAGAGAGAACGGAACTTATTTTTATTTTGATACACTTGTAAAGATCAGAGTTGCGATTTGGAGTTAATCGACGATTGAGAGCGATAGACAAAAGATTTGCGCGTTTAACAAATATTCCTTGTTCACTGAAGTTCCACAATTCTGTTTCTTGTCAGGTTTACAACTTTTTTCGATGGAAATTCGTTTCGTTGACGAAAAAATTAATAACGAACATTGTTAACTTATGAAGAACAAAAATACCTTTGTGGACAAGAAATGTTTCTTGTCCATAGGTTTGTTCAATGCATAAACTTTTTTTTTTTGCCGCGTGTAATGTACATTAAAAAAAGTAAAACAGGCTTCGATCAGGAAATATAATGTCAATTATGTTCTTAATTTTCGGGTGTCTCTGAACTGCGACTCTTTCCCACACTTATTTCGATACGACAATTTTATATTTAAAAATAATTCTTAAATGCGTAATGATTAATAGCGTTATAAATAATAACTTAGCGTACGATGATAATTGAATTCCGCCAGGAGGAAATTTGAGGCACCTAAGAGAGGTCTGGCAAATCTCATTTGTACCGCGTTGAATTGATCATTCAATTGTCAAGGTCTACGATCATAGAATCTCGTAAGCTCCGTCGCTCAGCCCACAAATTATTGCAAACCTAGTGGTTCAATCGTCGAACCATCGAGGCCCAAAAGGGATGGCTTCAAGGTAATATGGCAAGCAGTGCGGGTCCGTGAATGATAAACGAGACGCAACGATCCGTTCGCCGTATCAGCATCAAGACTGGAGATTCTGGAGCTTCTGCTGATGTAGGACCGTTCCCCACGGTACTGAGCGTTCCGAGTAAACCGTGTTTCCGAAACCCACATGGAATATAATGTTCCACTTGCTTCGAACGTTACACCAAACATTTTAGTAAATCTAACGTAACAGGGCCATTGTAAATCATTCGCAATTACAAAAAAAAGTTGCGAAATATTTTGCACGTGGTTTCTTCGTTTTTTAATGTTTTGCGCATCGTTTTATCTATAAGACGGTTGATCGTCCGATATTAACTTCATCATAGAGGAAGATATGTTCGTAATAGAAATTTTGAATGGCGTTAAAATTTATAAAAATTCGTCAAGTAAAATTCTTGTAACTCGTTTCGAAGATATCTATCATGTATTTATCTCCTCTGATTATAAATCTGCAATTAATCTCTTAGTTCTAGCTGCATATTTCACGCGGAAGCTCGTGTTTGGCGTAAAATACACTTTTTTTTTTTTAATTCAAAATCTTATAAAATTTAAACAGTTTGATGCATTTTCGTTAAATGTTATACCAAACATTGTCGTGGGTAATTCTAGGATTCATCCATTACACTTACAAATTTAAGCTCAATACTTAATACTAAGTACACATTCTGACACTAAAATCTCGAAAAGTTTCTTTAAAACCACTGTAAACAAAATTTGCTTGAAATTTAGTGAACCGGTACTGAACGCTTTTATGCACAAACCATTTTGTAATTTTCAAGCACCTATACGTCGCAATTTTCAGGTGACCGTTTATGAAAAATGAAGCCGGTGTCGGGAATATTACGATACCTTCGTTCTTGAAATTTCAAGTAAGGTCTGGACGTTTTTGTGCACTGAAAAAAAGGTTTGACCCAACTCAATCTGGAGTTAGGTCCCGGTATAGTTATTTACGTTATTTGTTACTAATTAATTTCATACATGGTTTATATCATGTTTTATATGTTCAATTTTTATTAGTACATCGTCACTTATGAATATAACACAATTTTTATAAATTAAAATTTTATATACCCTAGCGGGGCTGCTCGAACCCCGAAAGTAACGCATTCTGACCAAGTACCTTACCGCTACGCTGCAACCGCTTATTGATATGTAAGATCTTAAATCGGATATACCTATAAGTTATTCTTCGTCATTATGTTAGACTCAACTTCCATGATTGGACATTGAAATGTCGAAACAACTTGATAGTTGTTTATTATGGACATAATATTTGTGAATGACTAAACTGACGTCTTGCCGAATTGATAAAATCATTTTCAAGATGACAAATGTACATATAATATACGAACACATGGAATCATATTTTTTTTTTTCAAATTGACCAAATATACGTTCAAGTCGAAATAATATACCTTCTGTATGGTGACATTATATACGATTGAATCGAAAAAAAAATGTTGATGTAATGCAGTTTTGGTTCACTTTGAACCAACGTTGTAATCGCAGAAACTGCTAGAAGTGCTTGAAGTTCAATCCACAATGAGTACGTAAATTCTATAAACTTTTATTTAAATTTCAATAATGGTACAGCAATTTCCAAAGAAGTTCTTTAAATTTCAAAAAAAAGTTCTTTAAACGTAGTTTTAAGGAACAAGTTCTGTAATTTTAATGAGAACATAATTCATTTTAATGTACGGGACATGAATTTTACTGAAGATTTGCAAATTTGCAGTTTGGGTACATTAATTTTCGTTTAATGTACCGAATTCGTGAATTTCAAATTCTTTGGTACATTAAATTTGAATTCTTTTCTTTACAGTGACGAAAACAGCTTCCTCTACCAGTGTGACGGTCCAGCATTGCACATGTGTCAACAATTCGAATCATGACGAAACATGGGTGACGTTAGCGCAGTGATTTGTGCTTTCGCTTAGCAACCGATTAATCCGTGTCCGAATGTCGACGATCACCATATTGTTTTATCATTCGAATTTGGACCAGCCGTCACATCATTGGCCATGAGCAATCCTTCGAAAACTCCACCTGGTCGTTGCAATGAGAAAGCAAAATGCATAAAACTGAAGAATAGTAACGAATCGTGGCAAAAAAACTCTGAAAAAATTCACGTTAGCACTTTAAAGTGTAGTTTCTTCTAAAGTGTCGTCTGGATACCAAAAGAAGATTGGTCGCAAATATCTAAATCGTTGTTTTAGCTAAATTGTGGCACACCGTATAACTCCCGATATGGACACACCTAATTTTAAATCATCGTTCGATCGCACAAGCTCTGTCATATCTTCGTCGTGTATAATAATCGGAGGGCCGACATTTACGAGGGAAGGTTCATTGATGCTGACGAATTAACAGAGTGGAGAGTATCGGGTCACACTGTTCCGTCGAGCTAAATTACCTCTCAAAGTTGACGTGCCCATAGGATCCCAGAGTTTGATACGCCAACACAGCACGTTTATCTCTGTACTATTATATTCGGACACGCCACGTGGCCCTATATAAGTGATACAAGCGGCATTGAAGATTTCATCGAATCGTCATGTATACTTGCCGTGTCGGTCTATAGTTTTTTATGTGCTGGAAGAAATTACACCGCGTTTGACAAAGTTCTGCACTGTTAAAAATATCTGAATGAAAATTACAATTACCCAAGTTTTTCACGTATATGGCAAATACAATTCAAAATAGGGATATTATATAGATATTATAGATAATATCTATAAATATGAAGTAACATTGATGGATCAAATACTGGCATAAGTTGAATGTTTAAAAAAATTCTAATACGTTAGTATTTGAATTGTATAATAGACGATTGACCAATAGTCTGCAAGTGAGTCACATACGGGGCAATATTTCATATATGAAAAAATCGTAATGAAGATTGATTTAGTCATTACCTTGTGTGAATGTATATTGTCATAGCTTCGGGAATCAGTGTTAAATGTTGGGTAAACGTGGTGAATATGGATCATCTCGATTAACACGTAAATCAATGAAATATGGAGCGGTCCATATTCCCCACTTTTACTCTGTACACATTTTCAAACTGTACATTGATTCCTACATACAGATCAATTGGTGATTGAATAAATTCTCACGTATTGTAATTTTTAATCATCTGCATGTTAATATCCATAAATATGTTAATATCTATAAATATCCATATCATAAATTTCAAATAGCTTTGAATAGTCATTTTATAGTAGATTTACAAGAAAAAAAAAAAAAAAAATGTTAACATTAAAAATAAGTGACACGAGTTTGTCACTTATTTAACAAAATTTCGCATTCTGATTTTACGAAATTATTTTTTACTGTGCACTCTGTGCAAATATGGACGACATACCGTTTTTTCTACACATTTCAATTCTACACTCAGTCGGTTCTACACAACCTTTCATACGAATTTCCATCCTACGCGTGTTTTGCTCTTCACAAACTGTGTTCAACACGCCGAATACTACACACAGTTCCTGTCTACACCATTCTACATATTTCATTAAAATACACATACATTGATGATGCTGGACATATCTTTGGCGTTTTGTCATTCCTGCACTATGTCATTTCGTTGCATTATGTTTATTTCTCTGCTTCATTTTCATATTTCTTATGTTATTTCTTATTATTTCTTTGCATTATGTTTCTTTCTTTATATTATTTTTATATATTTTGTTATTTCTGTATATTATCGTTATATTTTATTGTATTACTTTCATATTTCATGTTTTATTGTATGGTTTATTGTACCGTGTGGCACGGTGTTCTTAGGGGGCTTGGGCCCTAGAACACGGAACAAACAATTCTATTCTCTTCTACATTTCTACACATTGGTCCAATTCTACATATTTCGTTGAAACTGGTACAATTGGACCGGAGTGTAGAGCTAAACTGCGCAGACAGGGACTTGTGTACCGAATGGGAATACGTATTACTGAAATCGGGTAGAATCGAGATGCCTAAAAGCGGGATGCGCCGTACTGGGATCGTAATATTGTGTACAATTGCAACGTGAGGAAATAGAATCTGTCGTATTGAATGGTGCAGATAGGAACTGTGCAGCAATTCGTTTATGTAGATTTTATGTAGAATCGCGCGTCGTTCGCGTGTAGAACACGGTTCGTGGAGAAAAAGCCTGTACAAACGAAATTTGTATGAAAGATAGTGTAGAACCGATCGTGTGCAGGACTGAAATATGTATGAAGACGGTTTGCCGTGCAATTTACGATATCAGACGTTTTTCCTTCGAACGCGTCGCAAATCCGATCGTGATGCGTTTCGCCCCGCGGGACTCCCGGCGACGTTGGAAGAATGAAAAATTGATAATACTTCATATTACCCGAAAATTCCCGAAGGAAACGTGACGGGGGGGTAACTCCGCGCCGCGTATGAATCTCCACCGTGCAGGTATCTCGCGGCAGCTTCTTCCGTCGCGCAGTCCCCAGTCACCGACGCGTCTGGGAATCCCGGTAGGATAAAAGGTGGAATTTTCAAGAGCCACACGTGCACTCGAGCCTCCCGCTCGCGCCCTCGCTGTATCAGCTAGAAACCTTCGACTATAGCCAATCCATCAACAAATCTTTTGTCTCCTCTCGCCTGGTTGGCGGAAAAAATCTATTTTCACCTACAAAACATCGCTTGAATCACGACATTGCGATCTCCGATCGACCTTCTGCCTTACCCCGCCGTGATTTTCACACCTTCTCCGCCTCTCTAAATATCCTCTCATCGCTTCTTAGCTTTTGTTTTCTTATTGCAATCGTCCTCGAGAAAGTGCATCGACTCTTTGGCAATGTTACACTCTCCGCGTTCACGACTTTCGATCTTCCTCTAGCGCTCGCAGTCAGCGACGTTGGAAGGGTTCGTCCGTACATGCACCTAAGATGCGTATGCCTGAATAAGCCTCTGCCAGAGTCGCGAGCTTTCGTATGACGCTGAACGAAGAGTCTCTTTCTCCCCGGTGTTATTTTCGATTGGCGACGGCGAAGCTTCCACTCGCTCTAAGACCGCATACTTATCCATCCCCCTCTTCTTCGCTCTCCGCGACTAAGCTCTTGCCCTACGAGACGAAGCAGCGGCCATTGTGTTCGGGTCCGACCCAAGTTTGGCAGTGATCCCTCTTGCCTCCTGGTCTTTTTTTTCGTTCTGTTTCTCCACCTCGTCCCGCATCGCTGCGACAATCAGCGAGGGGGCTAATAAAAGCGCTCGTCTCTCGAATGGCTCATCCGAATTGTCGAACGCATCGCTAATTACATTTGAACCTCTTTTTTCTTGAAAAAAAAAAAAAAAAACTGACTACCAATCCTTCGCATTTCGGTGGCGATGAGCATATTGACTTTTGTTATAATGCGTTTCTCTTCGTAAATGAGAGAAATTTTCAATACATAGAATATAAATGTTACGCGAACGCTTCAGTTATCGAAGAACGAATAGAATCGAAAAAATTAATGAAATCGGTATCATTTAATTCGTTCGCCAAAGTTCGAGAGATGCGATTCGAGACTGTGATGGCTCATTGCCAGGCAGACACAATCCATACTATAAATACTGTTCGCCGTGGTTCCACTCGTGCCTCCATCCTTGCTTTCGCTGGCCTGTAAGCTCCCCTCGCCGATCGTCACTAGATCTCTGAAACGTTTCTCTTGTCGCTATCTTATTTTCTCAAATTTTGTTTATCTCACTCGAAGAGCGATGGTATTTTGCCAGATAAAAAGATAGCGACCGATAAAGGCGGAGAAAGCAAAGATGAGGCTTAGTGAAAACGGGAATGAAAATCGCTCTTGTTCAGGCTGAGGGAGAGGGTCGGGGGATGACACGAGTAAGGGAGTCGGGAGACGTCGAAAGCTCCGTGGCGACACTCTCCGCGGTCCTGTATAGCTGTCGGGGGGTTTGGGAGGGGCGGGGGGGGGGGGGGGCTAGAAGCGACGAGGCGAAACGAACGAAAAGGACGAGAGGGAAACGTTTATTGGACGTTATTAAATATAATGCCGGGAGGCACCAGCCGCCACCTCCTTCCTCTTACTCCCCTCTATATTTCTTACCTCTATCCTCTCCTCCTCCACTCTCTATCATCCGTGGCAAAAGTTTCTCGATAACTTCGTAATTCTCTAAAAGGATCCTTGTCCGCCTCTCCTCGTACTCTTCGAGCGTGACGCTGCAACGTAGAACGTGTTTTTTTTTTCTTCCTCCTCTTCCACCTTCCTCTCGCTCGTAGCAGATGAGGAGGATGAGGAGAGCTTGTCTGTACACTCTGCAGTAAGTACCTAGGCTTTCGTATTCTCTCGTCTTCGGGCGGAATCTTGTTTTGCCTTGAAAGCCTGGTTAAAGATTCTGTTGTACAGGATATTATTTTCCTTTCAGAACTTTTTTTTTTCTTCTCTATTGTCGTGTATTGGAATTAAAGCGGGGAATAAATTGGGGTGAATGGGGCAATACTTTGAGAATTTACCAAAAAAAAGTGTGCGTGGCATGGATCTTGGTGTCTTCAACCGTTGAACGTCACACCTATTTTTGGTACCCTAGGCCGTTGTAGGGTGAACCGGCCAATGAATGGACAGTCAAGCAGACGAAAAAGCCAGTGAATAGATGTTTTTTTATGCATGTGCTCCTATGGAAAGTGCCCATTCATTGGGCCTGTCCATTCATTGGCTGGTTTACCCCACATGGCGTGCGAAACCGACCAATTTCAATGCTCTATATCTCTTAAACAAATCCATTTTTTTTTTAACTCCCGACTGCCTGCTAGGACAAAAAGACGGGAGTTATGCGTTCCACTGAAACCCCTCGATTTTGCTGTTTTCGTTGTCTCCAGTGTTTGTCGGAACGGCGCGATGTCTCTTGACAGAATTTGGCACACTAGTTCTGTGTATGTGGGAGTGTGTTCGTAGCAAAGGAATAAGAAAGTAAATGTGAAATGACAGAGATAATTAACTTCGAAAAACGGGCCAAAAGCATATTCAGATATATCGACAGGCGGCCGCCATTATCCACTATTGCCTTTGCGATTATTTGACGTCTGTTATAAAAATGCTGTAGCTGTGTGCTATTCTATAGTGCATTGGATTCACTCAACGTGTAGTATAACTTCGAATACACGTCGAGCTCTGTGTCTATGATAATTTGTTATATGTATATAAAAGATGTTTATGTGTGTTTTAAAAAATTATTATTAGTTTTTATTTATTCATCTATTTTATTTCGTGCGTAAAGTACATGTTCCTATTAGTGGCCGTTTAAGAATTGTGTTCGAAACAACTCGAAATACTTATAGATCCATGGATATCTGATCACGGAAATCGATTCCATCGGGACAGTTCATTGATTAATTAAAACCTCCCAAATGTGACCAATTCTTTATTGCCATGCAAAAGATATGACTCAAAGTGTAGATAAACGTTGTTCATATTAGTGACACCCTCGATACAGAGTTGCACCGATTAGTGGCCACTCGATGTACTTGTTAGTAGCCACCGATATTTACATCGCCATTAATATCTCTGGTCATTGAAATAGATTCCATCGAGAAGAGAATTCATTGGCTAACCAAAAAGCCTCGATATGTCCGATTATGTATTTTTGAAAACAAAATATGCATAAAAGAATGAATATGTCTTTGTTCCTGTTAGTGGTCACCGATTTACGTATTATTAGCCACCTTCTATGCGTCGACTCAGAATTTGAGTTGAAAGTTAAAAGTTGAAATCAAAATTTGTACAACACTTTCTCATAATATCCCTTTATTCGCAAAGCTTTTTCTATGAGAAAGCATTTACTATATTTTTGGCTGCTTCATAGAGGAAGCTTCGCGAATAAAGGGACATTATGAGAAAGTGTTATAAAAACGTTCACTTTCAACTGTGTACGCGTTTTTAGTTAGATGGCTAAAAACAAAAAAAAAAAAAAAATGGTGAGTGATACAGCGCGAACCGACATTTTTTTAAGAAATTAAAAATGGTGTATAAAAAAAACAATTGAACATTTTTGGATGAAACTTGGCAGAAACATTGACTATCAACCACACATACTGTGTGTGAAATTTCAATTCGATCGGTTAAGGCATTCTCGAGTTATAACCGTTTAAATTTTTCGCGTCTAATTCACACGAACACGCACACGCGCAAGCCACCAATTTCTCGATGATTTAGACTATTTTAAGTACACTGACAAAAAAATCTCGATTTTTTTTTTTTTTTTACAACAACATATGCAGGAGCAAAAACACATATAAAACACTGCTTACATAAAAACAGTGCTTACATAAAAAAAAAAAAAAAAAAAAAATCAGTCGTCATCATATTCTGCTTCCACAGACCGCAGTCACGCTTATTATGCTCGTTTGCCTGCGAGCGCATTGCTGAGTTGTTCCCTATGCTGTTCTATTAGGGGTCTCCTTAAAGTTTTTTTTTACCACCCAGGTACTAAATTCCTGCCGTACCGCGTAAAGAAGTAGATAACTTTGAAATTCCTCGTCGGTTCACCAGCCCACGGCCTGATGTTCTAGGGTTAACGATGATTCGTTGTAATTGATGGAGAGAGAGAACGGGAGAGTAAAGGCTTCGAGAGAAATGTCGGTAAAGTTTTCTTAACGAGGATGACGATCCCGGTGTGGTGTTGGAGCGCACTGGGATCGTGTTGGGTTCTGTACCGGGGGAAGAAAGGGTGCGCAAACGGTGTGACAACGGGAGCCGGGTGACGTCAATTACCACGACGACTGAGACCGAGCGTAACCCCTTCACGACTAACGAACCCATCCACCCTTTGGTTCTTCGAAACGTTCGGTTTCATCATTTGCACAATTCGGGCATAGAGTAACTAGCGTACGCACGTTGCGTCTACGATGTAAACTAATCTGTGTGATTATACGTGGTATCCTCGTAAGCGCTATCTGCACGACAAGAGACGTTGAATATGTCAGTAACGCTAATTTTTTCATTTAATTTATCATTAACTGATTAATTACGAACTATTTTACATACATTAAATTTTGTCCACAGAAGCTTTTAAGCTCGCACGCGGATATCACTCGTATGTTTTTTTGTATATCTTAAATCTCTTCAGGTACGAATCTCGCAGGGTTGATTGGATGACATTCCACGCATATAGTTTTTTAAACAAATAACGATCCATGTAACTTAAATAATTAAAACGCAAGTTCCGATTTTACAAAGTTTGAAACTTTTTGAAAAAAAAAATATGCTTGCCCTCAAATTTTTGCACATGTTGCGTTATCGGGCTGAAACTTGAAAGTGTTAGCCCGATAACTCTGCATTTCTGCACAAGTCGACAAGTAGACTAATATCAAAAAATTTTTGCTATTCCATTTGGAAAAAAAATCGGTCGAGGGCTTTTGATTTGGTAACATTTTGAATTTCTCGGTAAATATTTTTTGACGCTGTAGCTCTCAGCATTTTTGAGATATGGAGCTAAAAAGTTGTACATAAGTGGACAATTATCAATCGATAGTCTCTACAGAGTTTGGGAACAATCGATCCACTGTTTAAATTTTAACCATTCGGTCTAGGCTTTAAGGCATTCCATACATTATTTTCTCCTATGCATTCACGATATGTTCGCTAAAGAAATTCCGTAATATTTTCTCCCGTAGCTCCTCGTAGTCATTCAATTGCTGTTTTTAGGCTGCACCCCAGCTTACAATCCGATGAAACTCCGTATGGGTTCAAATTGATTTATTATTTTTTAAATTAATTTCATTCGCGAAGCGCCCTGCACAGTAAAAAATAATTTGTTAAATAAGCGACAAGCTCTTTTATTCAGGTTTGAATGTACGAACCTATCCTTTTGTTTTCGGTGTCATTAAAACTTTCGGTTGGTACTTTTCTTTGGATGGTGCGATCGGAAAATTAACAAGTGAAAAATTGTGCAAGTTTGTGGACAATAAGTTGTTGTACAAGGTACAAATGTTTTTAACTGTGTCTGAGAAAATTCGTTAACTAATTGTGTCTTTCTTTAAAATATTAGGAAGCAATGGAACTACATTAGCAGCCTTGTTGGTTAATATTTCGGTGACGAGGTTTACATGGAACCATCAGCGCGCTTCTTTTAGCGGGAAAAACCATAATTTGCCGTAATTTCCAAAATGTTCGTGCGAATCGGTGAACTGATTTTAATGAAACTTAAACCTGCTTTTCCTCTTCTTAGTTCAATAATCAGTCGGTAGCTCAACAATCGTCAATGTGGCAGTCGTGACCGTTAATGATTATTTTTTCATTGAAATATATTTAATAACATTACAAATATCAAAACGCCAGATTTCGAAAGTTAATGTAGTGCAACTTTTAATTCAGAGTGTAAATACGGTAATAAAATAGTGGATTGCCGCTCGTCTCTGTGGTCCTCCTTCAACAGTTAATTAATTAAGGTAAAATGTATTTGAACAGCGAGGACCTTCGAAACTCAGTCCTTTCCTCGTATATTTATTAAACTTCTCGTCGACCCTTGTAGGAGCACAGCGTTACGAACAAGTTTGTAATTGTCGAGGCTAACATAGCAGTTATAGAGTGTGTACCATGGACGAGAGAGGGAGGGACGGTGTTGGAAGCTTAGACATGCAATGGACACCGTGGTGTACGAGCTTAAAGCTCGTATAGTATTTCGAGCTAACTCGGTATGGAGCTTGTTTGTTCGTGACGCAACGGTGTCCTTTGCGGCCATATAACGCTACCAAGAGGTCTCCTCCAACCCTCCAAAATATCCTTCCTATTTGACTCTCGGTCGTGTCCTCCTGGCCCCCTCCGATGTTACCAGCTTTTCCCATTCGCTCGGCGTTGAGAGCACTGGCGTGTAGCTCTAATGGTAGTATCTACACTAGACAAAGACAGCGCGGTACCACGAGAGTTTACACAGAACAGCACTGAAAATCCGTTCGTCCCGAAAGCTTCCCTAGCCCGAGCCAGACTGAAATCCCAGACGCTCCTCCACTCTTCGAATAACTCGAACTCCGCGAGTCGAACTTTCGTTGTGCGGCGTCTTTTTCCATTTTTTTTTTCTTCTTCTCTTCAATAAATTGACCATTGCCCAGAGGATAATAAACGTCTCGAGTTCTCTTCGCCATCAGAGATTGTGGAATTAATTAATTAGTCGACTCTCTCTTTCTCTCGAGCAACTCGGCAAGAATACTCGACAAATTGGATTTGGTTCTTTATTTTTTGCCCGTTCCGTTTTCGAGATCTACTTGTGTATAAATCGGAATCCCGTAACAGGCTCTCGAATCAACGAGAGCATTATGATAATTATTATCGACGTCGTATTTCCTTTACCTCGCTTTGCGGGTATTAATTGCTTGGGATTAATTAACGTTATACATATCGCTGACAATGGGTTCCGAGGGGCGGGCGCTCTCGTAACGTTCAATCTGAGGATGATTAAAAGCTTCTTGAGGACGAACGCGCGTTTTTCTCCTCCAACTATCAATTGACGCGTCCATGAGGAAAATATTTCTGAGCTGTGTTGTGCACGTCAATGAGATTTTCTTGCAAAAAACTTTGATCTCAACAAGAAAAATGTCCACTTGACTTTGCATCAAATTGGCTGGTGAATGTGTATTTTGCGGAAAAAAGTGCATGAAAATACGAGGCCATGATTTTATATATATGGCCATGATTTTTTACGCAACGAATATTGGAGGTTCAACGTTTGAAAAACTTTAACATTTTTGTTGCAACCAACTCTAGAAACATCGAACTAAAGTATATAGTATTTATTTCCATCGTATGGCTTTAGTTGCATTTCATATTATTTTACATATAACAAACAAAATATCAGAATTTTCCGTTCTGCTTCTTTCCCACATATCACTGCTACCACACCAATCAGTTCGCATACATATCCCATATACTTAACCTAAAGTACGCTGGTAGTATAATACTGTCGAACTAAAGTAATTAACTCAGAACTTTCGATATTCACGATCCGTCATTTAATTGTAGCCCTATAAATAAATATTTACGATTGGTCGTCTCACGTGGACAGTACGGGTGACATAGACACAGTAATAATTGCAGTCAATTAGGCCTTAGAGAAGCATCGGAATCGAACAAAACATGTTTAACTATATTGTGATGATACGCCAGGTATGGTCGAGATGAACTTCGTGCAAATGACGATAAACGCCGAACTATCGTTAAAAGATATATTTATTGTGTAAGCGAAGGAGAGTGGGCGTCTGACAGCTTCGGGACGTAGAGATGAACTGAATAAAGGGTCTGACGGAGCCAGGACCCTCGCCTATTGCTGCGCGCGACAAAGTATTCTTACGCGCTGATAAGACGGCCGCTGCCATGAGAGCAAGACACTTTCGCACGGAAGGTGCTGACGGCACAAACATTACCGAGAATTCAGATAAAATATTAAACCTGAGTTTCCTGCGCTGAAAAATACTAATTCGAAATACGAGACGGTCACAATATTTTATGTTCTCTGCATAACTTACAGAAAGACAATAAACGCTTCTGCCAAGTGTTTCAGATGCTAAACTAAAAAGAAAACAGTTTTACTGGCCAAATCACTCGGATATTGCGCGCGAGATGGCCACACGCGGCCCACCACCATTGACGTGTCCAGATCACCCGGAATATCGGGTTGATATGGCCATATCCCCCGGCAATATCCAGATAATAAGGCACAAACATTACCGAGAATTCAGATAAAATATTAAACCTGAGTTTCCTGCGCTGAAAAATACTAATTCGAAATACGGGACGGTCACAATATTTTATGTTCTCTGCATAACTTACAGAACGACAATAAACGCTTCTGCCAAATGTTTCAGATGCTAAACTAAAAAGAAAACAGTTTTACTGGCCAAATCACTCGGATATTGCGCGCGAGATGGCCACACGCGGCCCACCACCATTGACGTGTTCAGATCACCCGGAATATCGGGTTGATATGGCCATATCCCCCGGCAATATTCAGATAATAAGGCCACCGTTGACGTCGACATCTCACCCGCAATATACGGGTGACATCGCCACATATCACCATTGACGTGGCCGTATCTCCCGGAAAATGGGTGGCTATATACCCCATTTTCCGAGAAAAAAAATCTGCTGCTTAAATTTAGGGAAGAAATTAAAAAAAAAAAAAAAATTGATTTACTACGCGCTAACCTTTTCTTAAAACATCCAGGTATAGTGTGCAATGTTGATTTATCAGCAAAGTTATGATTTAATATGTTTCCAGAGCGCTGCAACTGCAATAGCTCGAGAAATTTTTGGCTACCTCGAATAGGGATTCACCGCTCGTATTGATCCTTGCACTTACAATCTTATAATTTTTCATGGAATTACATTATATCTACAAATACTAAAAACTGTGCAATCGGCAGCGCCATTCGTTTGTTACCTCAAAAGATATTGGGGGTGGCCATCACATCCTTATTTACCCTACAAGTCGTTTACTTTGCTTGAACGGTTACACGAAAAATCAAATCCTCGATTAACATTAACGACAGGTTATACCAGACAAGACAACGAGTAGTTTAGGACAGAGGTCTATGTCGATATGAGCGTTAACGCATTTTCGTCCGCCCTAATTTTCACGAACGGTTTTCGTGCAAAAACCGTTCGAGCGTCGTAACATTAATCGGGGGAGTCGTCGACGACAAAGATGAAGCAGAATAATTCGTCGTCTCGTTCCGCTCGTTCGTTCGAGCCAGAGCGACAGCGTGCCTGGTAACAAGCTCGCCCGTGCCGTTATTATGAATGGACGAAGCTGGAGGGCCTCGTATAAACCGAATGAAACTCGAAGGGCGTGCTGTGTGCACCGCGACGACGAGTCGCACGAGAGAGGACTTACGCGGCAGGCAACACCACCAGCCGCTCGTTAGCTCATAGTGGAATGATTTAGCAATAAGGTCGAGTTGCGCCGGGACTCTTCCGGTACGCTCTCGGTGTGCGTACCTGGATGGGTATTAAAGTTAAAGGGTTAGAGGCGCAGAGCTGAGGAGCGTTCGAAGGACGACGATGGCCGCGCTCGGTCGGTGCAGCGCGAGGCATGGCGCCCTCGTCCGGACGATTTACGTTCCCATAAACTGCACCCGTACGATATTCCGACGGGAATCGTTCTCGGCGCTCCTCGACGTCTCCCCGTGCCTTCCCTTCATCTGCTCGCGTCGCTTACCTCCCGCTTCGGATTGACAACATATGGGGCATTCCATACCGATTCGACCTACGTCAGACCCTCGATCTCTTCAATTCGGTTGGCAATTTTTTATAATATTGTTCTAACTCTAAAAAACACTCAATTTTTTTTTTTTTTTTTTTTTTTTTTAATTTGCATTAATTACAATTTTTCAAAGCGAACATATTTTTAGCCGGAATTAAAAATTCTGAAAGAATTCTGAAAAATCCTGTATTTGATATGAAAATTTTTAAGCCACCCAGAATGTCCAAACATTTGCTTCTAGGTGTTTTTGAGCTTTTTCTCTCTTTTTTTAAGTGAACATATTGTTAGCCCAAATGAAAAAATCTGAAAAAATTCTCAAAAATCCTGTATCAGATATGAATATTTTCAAGCCTAGAGCGAAAGTGGCATCGCATTGGCTTTTATTTATTTCATTTTTTTTTATATAATTTCAAATCATTTTAAATAATTTAACAAAAAGCAAAAAAATTGAAGCTAATGCGATGCTACTTTCGCTATAGGCTTGAAAATTTTCATATCTGATGCATGATTTTTAAGAATTTTTTCAGATTTTTTCATTCGGGCTAACAATATGCTCACTTTAAAAAAGAAAGCAAAGCTCAAAAAACATCTAGAAGCAAACGTTTTACCATCCTGAATTTAGGCTTAAAAATTTTCATATCAAATACAGGATTTTTCAGAATTTTTAATTCCGGCTAAAAATATGTTAACATTGAAAAATTGTAATTAATGGAAATTTAAAAAAAAAAAAATTGAAAAAAATTTTTGACTGATTTTTAGAATTAGAACAATATTATAAAAAATTGCCAACCGAATTGAAGAGGCCGACGGTCCGACGTAGGTCAAATCGGTATGGAGTGCCCCATATATTTCCATCCACCGCAGTCCGGAGGTTAGAAATTTCATACGATGGACACATGATATTATACGCTCAAACGCGTAAAGATCGTTACTAGTCAGGAATTTGGGACAAGATTCTTTTTTCGATATTTATATACTTGTAGGCTCTTTTCAGTTTTTTTTTGCTTCCTCATGGAGGAAGCAATGTTTCCATTTTGTTTTTATTTGAAATTTTATTGGTAGTGTATTTGGAATATCCTGAAACGTCGAGAAATGTGATTTTGAGCTGTGTATTTGATTGATTCTGGTCCTGTAAAAATATCACGACTCGGGAATGATTTGAGCCAGCTAGTTGAAATTTGGTACACAGGTCACGTCCCTGAGTTCAGTACAATTTTCGTGAAAATTTATGTTTGATTTGAAATTTTAAGACATTTTGAATTCTACAAAGAAATCGCCCAGGATCTCTAACTTTCGTAGATACGGAGCTATAATCTTAAAAGTGCACACAATTCTAATTTGCGATCGAGGATCTTTGGCATTGAATTTGGCCGAAACCCATCCAAGCAGTTACATTTTATGAATCTTTTAGTTTTTTTTTTTGAAAAATTACTGAAAATGTTCTATCTTGAGTGAACGTGAATGTATGAAGCTCAAAATTGAAAGGTGAATGTAAAGTATTTAACTCCAATGTATTGTAATATTGAGCAACATTTATGTTTGGCAAAATAGATCTGATCGTTTCAATTTTATAAGATTTTTTATTTTTTGAGAAATTTGTTTTTTACACTCGCGACCAGTTTCTCCATGAAATATCGCTCTAGGGGTAAAAATAATTGGAATAGTTGGAGATTTATAATGAGCGGAGAAAAATACATTGAAAATGTGGCCGAATCGACGAGTCACGAAAATTTTACATGATGAATCAATGTTTACATTAAATTTTGCTATAAATTTCGACTGTTTAAATGTTATATTACAAGCGTAGCTTCCATCTATGAAGATGCCAAAATTACCGAACGAACTTTCTGGAAAAAAAATGACGAAGCCATGTGCAAATTACTTTATACCTTTTTTTAAGTATCCGATGACACAAAATTCGGTTATTTTAAAATATTTAATGATCCATTATCGTGTTCAATGATTTCAGGTCTTGTGCGTAAGAAACTTCTTTTTCTATTTCGGCATTTTTTTGTTCGCTTGACAATTGTGTGATAGCATTTACCCCGTTATCTACAGTGAAAGATAGTCGAGGAAGGTCACAATGATTTATTTCCTCCTCGTGGATGCAATTCGAAGCGCAGAAAGTTATCGCAGCAGAAATATAATGGCATCGGACGAAGATTTTGTGTTACGTCTCGGGAGTTGGAAGTGACGATAACGTACCGAGAATTAAATTCGTCTTTCGGAATGAAAATTGTAGATATATGGATAAGCGCGTCACCGAAGCGAGTGTAGCTTCGGTGACGCGGTATCCGACCTCCGCGTCTCCACGATGACGGCAAAACTCATCCCGAGTGCTTTGGCTTCAGAGTATTTCCCGTGGGAACTTGCGGATCGGAGATTACGATGCAGTTATCTTACTTTAATCCGCTCGTCGCGCGGTCGTGTACTTGAGAAATCTTACTTCTTCGCCGTACCTTCCCCGCTCCCCGCTCCTCCCCCCTCCCGGTACTCTATTCAACTCGAAATTATTATCGATAGAGGTCACCGAGAGGAGTAACGAAGTATTTAACTCCAAATTTTGCTTTCTCATGGAGAAAGTCCATCATAAAGGAATTGTTTACACACACCTTTTTTTTCGACATTTACACATGAACACGAATTCAGAATTTTCGAACACTAACGAAAAATCATTTATAAAAAAATGTCTGGAAATATGCGTGTGCGCGCGTGCGCCAGGCCTTCGAAATTCAAATCTCTAAATAAAAAACGGTTGTATCAGTCGGTCTGAAATTTTACAGGCTACTGGAGTGTTTGAGCCCCTTCATTTGTTCAAGTTACGCAATAATTGAAACACGTCAGGATTTCATAAAATTTTAAAACTTTTTGAAAAAAAATTATGTTCGCCTTTTAATTTTTGTATTTGTGCGTTATCAGACTGAAACTAGAAAGTTTTTGGCCGAGAACTCTAAATTTCTACGGAAGCAGACTAACATCAAACAATTTTTGCTATTCGGTGTGGAAAAAAAATCGGTCGAATGGTCTGAATTTCGTGACCTTTTGAATTTCTCGGGAAATCCTTTTTTGCAGACTAGCTCTCACAATTTTTGACGTGTGGAACTAAAATGTTGTACACAAGTGGACAATTATCAATCAATAATCCTTACTGAATTTGGGAATAATCGATCCGACTGTTTAAATTTTATCAGGTTTTAATTTTTTTTTTTTTTTTATGAAAAACGAGTCCTTCTCATCAGACGCATATTTTCATATAAAATATTCAGCTAAGAGTAAAATATGTGGTGTATTCGTGATCAGACAAAAAATACGTCAGATACAGCCTCGAAACGACTAACGAAATAATACGATAAGGAATTTCTACAGCCAACGGTCCGAAAATGAGTCGTCGGTATTTTTTTTTCATTTGAATTAAACAAATATTGGGTTACTGGAATCGATGAATATTACGAAATCTAATAAGGAAGCGAAATAGTCACAAAAAAGGTTTCACACAGAAGCTTTGTACGCGAAGCGCATCACGCGAGGAAGCTATGTGAAGATTTCGATTTTCACTTTTTTCGTCTTCCTTCAATGAGTAAAATGACCTTCCTTGTGTCTCACCTCAATATACCTTCAGCCGTACGTGAATTTATCAACACCAAGATACTCTCGCTTTTCTACAATGAAATTAAATTTCTCTAAACAAAAATAGTTGCAACAAATGTATCTTGACGAAACGAATCTCTTCACTGGAACTCGGTTGTAGACATTTTTTATATCGATTAAAAAAAAATGTGAAATTGATAATCGATTCAATCGATCTTCAACTCTACACAAACAGCAGCATAAATTCCGCGGCAAAATAAATGCGACCAATTTATTCGAATCAAATGAATCACTTTACCGAAATAGAAATTAAAAAAAAAAAAAATGATTTAAACGAAAAGAAATATCCTACATTCAACGATTGATTCATCCGATCAATCTAAGCTTATATATGGACCAGACCGCGACGTAATTTCCGTCCCTATCTAACCCCGTCACAATTTATCCTCGACATCGTCTCTTCGTCCGCTTCGTCGAACAGTCTTGTAGCCAGTCAGTCAGAATGGCGCGTGCCATGGGATAACCAGACGTATAAGACCTGACCGAAAGCGCACGAGAGAATCTCTCTGTCTCTCTCTCTCACACACACGTATACACACACACACACACACACACACACACACACACACACACACACACACACACACACACACACACACACACCTCTACCCAAATATCGACCACCAAGAGGCAAAAGGGCGTAACTCGTATACTGCAATATTGGGAGTTACGCGATTTTGTCTCCTAGCAATCGTCAAAGGTGTGTGCTCAAAAGCACACACCCAGAGGAAGAATCATCACGATGGATCAGGGAGTTGCCTATAGGCAAAACATATCGTAGCGTAGCTCGGGGCATAACGTCACTGATCTCTGTTCTTGTATTTCCCCTCCGAAGGGCGCGCAAGAGCGTCTCGACGCTATTATAATACCAACTCATTTTGGAGAAGGACGAAACGAGAGAGAGAGAGAGAGAGAGAGACTTCGTTCCTAGTTGTCTCATCGTTCGAGAGGCTTTTCGGAGCATCTCCCAGTCCGCCATTGGTCGAGGGCACTGTGCGACATCTCCGATTCTCGCCGTATCATTGGCTCCCGCTTGCTTTGGCAGCGAGTCCGAAATAATCGCTCCTCGTCGTCGCTTCTCTTTGTGCCCCTTCTACCCTTCCCTCCTTCGTCTTGGATCTCTTCTACATACGGTTAGCGGACCTCCTCGCAGTTTTTGCCGTCCCTCTTTCTCCTCGGTCCGATACGGGCGCCAACTCTCGCGGTGCACGTGTCTTCGCGACGATACCAGCGGTCCACCGTGGCGCCCTTCTCTTCGCCTATTGTATCTTCGCTAGTTGGGCTTCTTTTATCTTCGTTCCTTGAGTTCTTTCTTCTTTGCTTCCTCGCAACGTCACTCAACCGTTGGAGTAGTGCAAAAGTGGCCCTCGGGCCTCACCGAAATTAGACTACGCAGAAGCCCCGAGTCGTTACTTTGACGACACGTCGCTCTCGTCGTCGCGAATCTCTCCGTCCATCTTTCGTCGTTTTGTATCGGTGGTTGTAGTGGTTGTCTCTCTCTCGCTCTCTCTCTCTCTCTCTCTCTTACCGAGCCGACGTTTTATCGCGACCGAGCGGTCGACCGCAGCGCGTCTTCGGCATCGGATTTTTCACCTTCTTCCTCGTCTCTTCCTCTCTGTCTCGCGCTCTAGAATCTCCCGAAGCCAAGCTCGCTCTTTCCGGCTGTTCAATGATCGCTCGTCCTCGTGCCCCGATACTCGACTCCTGCACCCTTCTCACGATATAATAATAATAAAGTAAACGCCGGTTTTTTTTTATTTTTTTTTTTATCACCGTGTGTGTGACGATAATCGTCGTTCGAGTGCTACGAATTCTTCTCCCCCAATCGTCGGTCCTCGAACCCTCGTCTCGCATCCCCGTCTCGATCGATCTCATCCCCCTCTCTCGGTACCGATCGCCGGTAAAGCATCGAAAGCGCGGGACGCATCGAAAGACGTAAAACAAACGATTGGCATAATAAAGTGTACTTTGTGGCTCTGTTGTCGACGCGATCAACGCTGGAATAAGGAAGTTTCCGATAATACTGTCAATCATATCGCCAGAAGCTTCAAGCTGGAGCTTGCAAAGAGGACTTTCGGCCTGAGGGGGTGAGTCGATTTTTTGTTCGCACCCTTCCTTATTAGATCAATCTATGTACACGATCTACTTTTTTTTTTATTTATCTATTTTGAATCTATGTACATCAATGAATCGTATTGGAACTACGTCCGCTCGCTGAATTGGACAGTGGCTTTGCTAACTGTGATGCGCCGCACAACGTCGGAGGGCACAATCGATATCGGTCTCCCGGCTCGTGCTATTCTTGATACAAACGAATAGCGACGAATCGATCGTGAAACGGCGGGGCAGTTTGCACGAGGTAAACTCACGAGCGTGCTTTCTTTTATTTTCGTAGTGGGGGGGTGGGCGAAGGAGTGTGCGGAGGATACTTGAAACTCGATTAAAGAAACTCTCGAGAGCTATAAAAGAAGTTCGTAATCCTATAATTATCTCTGGGTGGTGAGAATGGAAGAGAGTGCCGCGATAATCAAATATACGGACTGCGTTAAACAAATTCCATCGCATTATCTGACTCAAACAATCGGATGTCGATCATGATTATCTTCAATGGCATTTAGAACTCGTTGAAATGTTATTAATTAAATAAGTACATAAAGATTTTTTTTGTTGTTAAATAACAAATCAAAGAACTGACGTTTTCTCAAAAATCCATTTATGCCATAAACATCCGAGACAAAGTTTCGAGAAAACATTGATCGCATGTTGTGCACGAATCGCACGAGAATTTTGTTTTGTTCGGTGTTGGACCCGCGACGATGTCGTCGATCCATTTTTGGGGGATATCATGGACTGTATGGGATGATAATGTGACGCGGTACTTGCAATTTAACGCTCGGTCTTTATTCCTTATGAGTACGATCCATCTGAGTACCGTATGCGAAATGTGCTATCCTCGAAAAGCATCGAGCGTAACGCGTTCGGGGCTCCTCGCGTAACTAATTTTGTCCGGTATGCACTCTATATCACTTCTGGAAGGACCGAACCAGCCCCTTCCTCTCGTACGAGTCGCAATTGAGGTGTAAATCCCAAACATACATATTCGAACGTACTTCGAAAAATTTGTGGGAGGCGAATCCTTCGTAATCACTGCCAATCAAATTCGCCAATCGTGCGGCACTTTGTTTTTTTTATTTTATCATGACATTTTTCGGAATTTCTTTCAAAGCATGTTATTCAATTTCTTGGATTATAACTATTGTCACAACTTCTAGAATGTTTACAACAATACACTGAAAACAAAATCCATATTTCATGCATATTTTTTCCAATCGAATGCTTTTTGTTCCCCCATTCGAGTGACTGCATAAAACAATGGAGGCGCAACTATACCGTAACACTAATATTTTTGACGGCTGCACCCAGAAAAATAATTTATTTAGCCGTTTATCTAGATTAAATAAAATATTTATTTGATTTAAATAAATAATTATTTTAATTAAGTGAATATTTTGCTTAATCTAAATAAACGTTGGCCGTCAAATAAATGATTTTTCTGGCTGTACCTGGTCTTCAATCTGTCCGCAGATTAAGTAAACTTTTATTAAGTTAAAAAAAAAAAACAATTTTTAGTATTTTCGCCATTTTTTCGCTATTTGTTTTTCACATACAAGGTAAAGTGTCAGACTGGATGAATAAATTAAATCCAAATTTCATACCGAAATGACATGTTATATATAGAAAACACAGTAGTTTTCGTTGTTATCTGCAGTCTCCTCCAAGTATCGTCTTTCCGGACGGAACAGATCTTCAGACCTCTCAGACCAACAGACAGAAGCGAGGAAATGTTTTTTGCATTCTGGGACATGCAAAACGTTTTTTAGACCATAATGTGACAATTAATTTCTTTTTATTCCCGATTGTCCGCCAGGGCAAAAAGACGGGAGTTATGCGTTTCGCAGCGATCCACCAGCTCGGCGATCTTTCGCAAGTGCCTATAAACGTTGGAACGGCAAAAAATTACTTAACAGATTTTGGTATACTAAAAACTTTATAGCCTGATCTATGTTTGTGACGATACATTTGTGAGCGGAGGTATGAACTCAAGGCAATACACCATATTTTGAGAAATCTGGTTAAAAGTTCATGGTGACATATCGAAAAATCACGTCGGCGATCCCCACTGCTACGTACAATCGCAAATGATGCAGTATACTTCGCGCTGCTACCAAGATAGTGCCGAGTTTCCAATACCCCATGAGACCCCCCATGGAAATAAAGTATATGCATAAATATACTTCTGGATATATATTATATATACATGAGATATATACTGGATATATAATATATATATATCCAGTATTTATCTGAGATATACAACTTTTTACCGAATTATATATCTGCAAAGTATAACGAAGATATATAAACGATACATAATGGATATATAAATAATATATCTATGTATCTTTAAAATATATATCAAGTATATATTCTTCGTATATGGGCTATATTTAATTTATATACATGACATATATTCACTCAAATTTCTTTTCATAGTGGTTAATACGTATCGAAAGAAGGTTTGGCAATGTTGAAAGAGATTGGTTGGACTGTCATCATGAATTATATCAATTTAGGATACAATACTATATTACGCATTTCGGAGAAAGAAATAAACCTAACGACCTAAAGTTGGGCTCGAACCCGGGACCTTTCGCATGCTAACCTGGAACCTTACCGCTACGCTACCGGCAATCATTAGAATTGTTTTTATTGGCAGCGAGATTTGAATGTAACAAAAGTTTTCTTATCTGAAATAGTGAACATTAATTTTCTTATGCTGAAAATAAATCTTTTTATGTAGCCTTTTGCTTGTTACAAAATAAAAAAAGAACTAAATAACCTTAGTTATGTCTATGCCACTGGATAACCGATCGCCTATGCGTCTCTATGTAATGGTTTTTTACGCATAAAATGGTTTTGAATACCATATTTAAATAATTTAGAAAATGTTCACAACTTTTCAAAATTTACTTCTATAATATTAACGACAAACATAGGTACTATTGGAAACTTTGAACATTATTGGTTTAAGTCTCTAGATACAATCGCCAATATCTATCTTCATATTTCCCCGAGCAGTTTCAGTGTACGCTACTGTCCAACCAGAGATTATCATCTGTATTATCAAATCAAAGATATATAATAAATACATCGAATTATATATAATAAATATATAGGAATATGTACAATATTTATATACACGAATATATATGACGTATATAAATTATATATCTTGTTATGTATCTGACATATACTTCATTTCCATGGGCGGAAGCCCGCAATTGTCATTTATTTATAATCGTAGCGTTTTATATTCGCGTTTTTCAAATTTTGGTTTACAACACTTTCTCTCTTTGCACACTTCGTATGTGATGAGAAAATAAAAAATCACGAGTTCGGGGAAACAATAACTAATAAAGGAAACTAATAAAATTTTCTACAAAAATTGTCTGCAACCACTCGCTACTAGTGCCACCAATTGGTTTTGTGTGTGCATGTTACATAAGTATAATCATCGAAACATGTTCTATAATGTTCAAAGTATGTTTCATCATTTTAGTTTTTATTCCAATCTGCCGCATAGTTTAAATATAATTTTCAAAATGGGGTTAATATTACCCACTAAGAAAAGCGTGCCGTAACATTCCGCACGCCGTGATGGCACAATGCAGACATGTATATCCGCATGTGACGATATTGTGCCGGTACGGCGTTTTGATACCAGAAATCTGCTTGCACAGTTCCAGCTCGCTATAATGCTCCACGGCGAGCTGTAACCGTGCAAGCAGATTTTTGGTATCAAAACGCCGTGCCGTCACAATATCGTCAAATGCGGACATACATGTCTGCATTGTGCCGGCACGGCGTGCGTTCTCGTGCTACTATCGAGTGGATCCCGTGCCGTCTCTTTTCTTACTGGGTATATCCATAGCGACCTTTGCGACTTTCTAGAGAAGTTTCACTACGAAGAGTTAGCAAGGTATTCTTCGAGCTATAACAAAACAATAGGATCTATTGTTTTTTCCTGCAGAATCGATAATTAATCTGATATCGCTTCCCGAACTTACTATTCGTGTGTTTTGCGAATCTCGAACCGTTCCCGAAATGGGGCTGCTATTGTAATTATCATAATTGGATATCTTTCGTCGCAGATCGTACCGCGAATGCTTTGTCTCAACAGTGCTTGAATTGGTCTCCATCTGCCGAAACGCGCCGAGCTTATCGCCACGATTGAATCGGTGATTGATCAATTAGGAGATTCCACGGACGATTTCGGCGACCAGACGGACGGTTCGAACTCCGCGTTGGTAGTAAGCGCGTGTCTGATGCAGCTCGACGTAATACCGGCGAGAGATAGAGATAAACAGATATATATGCATATATATATATATATATAATATATATATATATGTCTACAGTACATATGAGTTAGAAAGCCACACACCAATTTCCTGTGGAAAGCACTGCATATAATCGGCCTCGGACGCTTCGATTGCCTCGATTCAACGGCTTTATAGCCGCCTCCCTGTCTCTTCATTTCTGCCATTCGTGTTCTCTCTGTGTCGACGATATCCCTATATGTATATAATGTATGTGTATATATATATATATATATATATATGTACCTGGCATTTTCACTCGGCAACTAGAAATTGACGTAGTAAAAAAAAAATATATATCGACGAAAAATCATTATTTCACCTCGCTGAATATCGGTCCGGCGCGTGTCCATCATACAGCGGGGGTAGACACAGCTATATATCGGCAAATGCGAACGATGCAGACTGCGCGAACGGGAGGGGGCAACAATACGGATTCAATAACTGCGAGTCGGGATTGATATAAAAATAGGATAGGAATTCAAAACTACAATGGGAAGAAAAAAAAAAAAAAATTTAGGTTTTGGAACGTCTATTATAGGTGGATGCTTTTTGAAATAAATTCGAACTATTCGGAGAAACGTCGCGGCATATATTAAACATTCTGGAATATTTTATAGAATTAATTGGACGCAATAAAGATGAATGATAGAGAATTTTGTCTTTTAAAAAAAATGTGTGAAAATGGAGATTACTTTTGTGTACAAAGCTTCTATGAAACACCATTTTTTTTGTCACGATTTGATTTCCACATACAGGACGCTTTGTCAGAGATCCAAACATAATCAGAAAAGTGTTTGATGTTAATCTACTCATGTAGAAAGTTTCTGAAAGATTTGTGAAGTCTAGAAGACAAACACACTTTTTTCGAAAAATTAAAAATCCGATAAAATCCGAACATGCGTTTTAATTATTGTGAAACTAGTAATAAACAGAGGCGTTTATCTGCTCTCGTTGCATGTCAAATTTCTGCCCGATTGATTCAACCATTATTAAGTTATAGTGGTTGAAGTTTTGGAGACCTGGCGCGCGTGCACACACACACGCGCACTGACACTTTATCTAGACGTGATGTTCGATGTTTTGGAACATACTGAACATGGTTACATGCAAATCTCATAAATAACATTTTCATGAAAACAAAGCCTCCGCTATGAGAAAGAAAAAAAAAACGACAACTCGTCGCAGAGTTTAAGGTAGTCGGAGCGGTACAGTCCCTCCAAACGTGAGTTTCAGAGAAAATTTCGAACGCTTATCGATGGGATATAAATATGAAAAAATTCAAATGTATGGGAGGTGCTGCAAAGATTGTTTTTGTGAAATAATAATTCCAATTTGTTATTAACAAATCGAAGATAAAAATCATTATTCAACAAGTTACCCGACAACCTAAGTATTTTCCTTCGTAAAAATGCTTCGTTTATTATTCTGAATACGTATGAATTTTTTCAGAATTTTATGCAATCTTTGAAAATTGCGTTTTTTCACAGCTTGAACATAGAAAAAACGCGATTTTCAATAATTAAAAAAAAAAATTCTGAAAAAATTCATACGTATTCAGAAAAATAAATGAATGATTTTTATGAAAAAAAAAAACAGTCAAGTTGCCGGGTAATTTGTCGAAAAATTTTTATCGTTAATTTATCAATAACATAAAAGACAGTATTTGCAGCACTCCCCATGTGGTTGATTGTTTTTTTCAGATTCGAATCCCATCAAGAAATGCTTGACATTTTCCCTGAAACTCACGCTTGACGGGACTGTACCGCTCCGACTGCCTTAAACTGTGTGACGCTGGCTTTTCTTGCTCGGCATTCGACGTTGACGACTTTGTGCCTCAGCCACGCCGATTGCACGCTATATCTACCTAGGCCGACCATGCTTCATGCACCGCACTCCAAGAATAAATAGGTCGACGTCGCAGAGTGATGCCAAGAATGGGTATTTACTATTTAGAGCTTTCCCTTGGGACGAACGTACGCCGAGAAGAGGAAGCCGAACTAGCTGGAAAGTGAGCTAGAGCAGTATATAGTGTACGAACGAAGGAATTAAATAGGGGAAAGAAATGTATATACCGAGACTTCTTTAATCATCACAACACTCAATACTTCGATGAATGGGCTGGTCGAACGGCTAGAAGTGGCGTGAGGACAACCAATTCGACGGCAGTTCTCGACGAGAATCGAGATCGTACACTGCGAGCAGTTGTACGATTAAATTTAAATAAAATAAAATAAAAATAACGGAATCTCTATGAAGCAATGAAATAAGAAAAAAGGAAGCATGGCGGAGATCGAGAGAGAGAGAGAGAGAGGGACATAATAATTATTCGATCTCATACTCGAATCCGTTGTAAAATTCTTGAGAAATTCGTGAGAGTCCAATTATACCATCGAGCAAGTGGCCGCAAGGAAGTAAGACCGAAGATTCCTCCATAACGATCTTCGATACACTTTTTATCATCCGTCGGTCCGTTAGTTTTTTTTTTTTTTTTTTTTTTATTGTTTTTGTGAAACAAACATTTATCGAGATTTCCATGCCAAGATACTTAGAATAGTCCGATAAGTCGATAAAAGTGGTTTTAACAAAAGATGTAAGTGTGTTACATCTTTTGTCAACCTCGTTACAAAACAAGTACCGCGATTTGTATTTTTGTCAATTTCGAGCTCGAGCTTGAAATTCAACGTATCCGTCACAATTATTGAAGTGCATGAAGTTTTTCTTTGTCCGTGAATGAAGCTCTGTTTTCGTGAAATTTGTAAATAGATTTGACATAAAATCAACGATTAAAGTAACTAATCATTAAACGAAGTTTCCTGTGTATATGAGGAAGCTAAAAATTACAGAAGGTGCTTTCTCATAGAAGAGGATTTGTCAGTAGAAGAATATAATGAGGCAGCCAATGTGCAAATGCAATTTGAAAGCTTTTTTTATTTTCAACAACCGACTGAAAAGGAGGATGGCTTCGCGTTTGCCATTGACGAAGTGAAGTTATCTGATTGGTGTCTGTGTCCTCCTTTGCGTCCAGGTCAAATATTCATTATTTTTGCTGAGTATTCTTAGTCCGGCTTCTTCGTTGGTCATTTTACGTCCACGCAGCGCTAGCACACGACACCGCGGCTGGCCCGGGAGGCCGGCCAATCGGACTAAGCCTTACCTGGGACCATTCGTTCATTACACTGAGAGAAGGATCTAGTAAAAATTACTGTATCACAGAGCTGGGCAGTATTTTTAATATTTGATGTATTTTAAGTATTTAAAGTACATATTTCAAGTACTCAAATACTTTTTGATATTTTAAGTACTTTTCAAAATACAAAAAACAAAATACTTTTGGTTTTCTTGGCTGCACGGTTAGGCCGGACGGGATGGATGGATGGATGGAAGGATCGATGGACGGACGGGATGGATGGATGGATGGATCGATGACCGGGCGGGATGGATGGATGGACCGATCGATGGCGAGGATGATGGGCGAGCGTAACCAAGCGGGCTCAGTCGTCCAAAATTCACCCTGTCCCACCCCGTCCCACCCCGTCCCACCCTGTCCCTACCTGTCCAGGCATCCCGTACTAATTTTAGAAAAGTATTTAAAAAAGTACTTATAAATGTATTTAAAATACAAAAAGTATTTTATATTTTAAATACATATAGTATTTTGTATTTTGTATCTTAAGTACTTTTGAGTATTTCGCCCAGTTTTGCTATATCACTTGGTAGATATTACCATATCACATAGTAGTAGAGCGTTAGGGCGCCACCTATGGTAGGAAGTATCGGATTTATAAGAATTTTTCTTAGATATTATGATAAAAATTCTTGGATAATCTGAGACTTTCTACCATAGGTGGCGCGCTGACGCCGTACTACTATGCGCTATGGTAATTTTTCTTAGATGATTGCTAATTTTGACTAGATCCTTCTCTCAGTGTAAGTTCCGTTGTAATGTGAATCGGGGCAAAGATCATCGTGACGAAAAGATACAAACGAAAAACACTACCGCCGGAATATACCTACATTGTCAACAATGTTATGAAATTTACGACACGTTTAATATACAATCCTATATGAAATGTACAATCTCGGTATATGAAATTAGAATTCATATACATTGTATTTGAATTTTTATAATTTAATCTTAAATGCAATATCTTTATATTAAAATTACCGATGATGGCATTCAAAATTAAGACATCCGTATATGAAAATTATGTTATTATCACAAATATTATGCAAATATTATTGCTTTTAATATACCGGTAAGGCAATAATCTCACATACGTGTCAATGAAATTTTATATACTGTTTATGCATAAAACTTCATCTACATTTTTCAATATTCGAACAAAAATTTGTGTATATTCGAATGTTACGTCACGTTTGTCAGTCGTTATTTTAGTAACATGGCCAAGATGAGGATTATGGCTTACAGGATATTCGCGATGAAAAAGGTAAATCCAAACACAATAAAAAGTCGAATATAAACAAAAGGTAAAATCGGACCAAAAAAAAAAACACGCCTACTGAAACGTCGTTAATCTGCAAAAATTATAACATAGCTTTTTGAATTCTGTTCTGTTGATCTTTTATATTCGCTTTCCCCAACGGCATCGAGACTTACTCCCAGACCGCAGAATTATCCCATGCATTTTGCAGATCAACAATTTTTCGCTCGGGCGTTTTTTTTTTTTTTTTAATGAAACTTTTTTATTATCCTTTTTATTTTATTTACTCAATTTTCATAACAGACTCTATTCATTCGCAAACTGTGTGCAATCCGCTGACTCTGCTATCGAGCACGTATATAGCACGTATGTAGCCCGCTCGTAGCGTATAGCTGAATCAAACCTTATCGCGTTTGCGAGAATCGATATGCCGAATTAATTACCGGTTAGCCCGTAGCCTGTGCTACTATCGGCTTGCTTCCCACCTCCGATACTTCGTTGGATCAACTTTCAAAACAGTCGAGTGAATTTGCTATACGATATCCCGTCGTTCAATCGATGAGCATTCGCATATATATGTATACATTCAATTCACCTCAAAAACGTAACATTAACTTTTGCCTCCCTTAACGTCACCTTCATCCCCCCCCCCCAAAAAAAAAAAAAAAAAAAGGTTAAAAAAATGTTGATGTTTCGAATAAAATCGTTTGAATTGTATTCAAGTCATACAATTTCTTTCATTGTTCACGAATTTTAGTACCAAAAATAAATAAAAAAAATACTCGGACGCACTTACATTTGCAAGTTTGCAAGTTCATAGCATACGACTTAGGTGTGCAAAATTTAATTTTTCTACGTGCATACCTGAAAAGTAAAAAAAAAAATTAATATATTGATATTTAAGGAGGGAGTCTCGCTGAGGCTGACTTCGCATAAGTTCGACAAAAATAATAGAAAAATTGCAAGTACTTCTTGATGGTATAAAAATCTGAAAAAATTCATGCATACTAAAGGTACTGAGAAAATTAATTTTGCACAATAATAATTAAAAAATGTTATTAACAAATTGATGAAAAAAATAATTACATAACAAATTTGCCCGCAACCCAACTTTTTTCTTTCGTGAAAATGATTCGTTTATTTTTCTGAATAGGTATGAATTTTTATCAGATTTTTCAGTAATCGTTGATTTTTTTTTTGTTTTTTTTTTTTTTCATGGAAAAATCAACGATTACTGAAAAATCTGAAAAAATTCATGCGTATTCAGAAAAATAAACGAATCATTTTCACGAAAAAAAAAGTTGGTTTGCGGGCAAATTTGTTAAGCAATTATTTTGTTTATCAATTTGTTAATAACATTTTGTAATTATTATTGTGCAAAATTAATCTTCTCAGTACCTTTGGTATGCATGCATTTTGTTCAGATTTTTATACCATCAAGAAGTACTTGCAATTTTTCTATTATTTTTGTCGAAATTATGCGAAGTCGGCCTCAGCGAGACTCCCTCCTTAAATATTTAAGTCACTGACTGCAAAAACGCAAAGTTTGAATCTTAAGTCTCCGTCGAGGTGAAACCTTGACCGAGAAAAAAGCTTTTTAAAGTTTGCATGATTTGAATAAAATTATTTGAATGTTATTTAAATAAATGCAAATCTTTTCAATGATTTTTTTTTTTTTTTTTAAGAACGAACGTTTCTCAAAAGTGTACAAGCTCAAAGTTCATGGAATAAGATTCGCGTCGGGAAAATTGAATTTTTGTTCTACGCGAATAGCCGCAATAATCCGATAACGACGGAGCCTCGACTTGGGGTAGGTAGAAATTACAAGTCGGTGCCCGCTCTCGACACAGTATACGCGTGCACCTCTCGGTTGCAGTCTCCCGTTGTACGGCATAGGTTCTGCCGGAATGGCTCTCGGTCGGATGCTGCGCTCGGTTCCGCTCTGCTGTGTGCCGTGCGATCAATACCCCACGTGATGCCGCGCGTCACATCCCTCTCTCGCTTCCACCATCGTGCTCTCTCCTCCTGGACTCCCTCGACCGTGCACAATCTTCGTCCCGCAACCGCCGTTTAACATTCTCGCGCATCTTCTTCCTTCCATCCTTGGCCGTGCCGCCTCTTCCAACAAGATGTCATGTTATTCTCACGGCAAAACAATAACAATCATTGTTACAACAATATCATTTTCAGCAGAAAACTTCCAACGTTCCAGCGTTGCTCGTTATAATAACACGCCCCTTAAACCCTTTGGCCGGTAATATTGTAAGCTTGTATCTGAGTGTACAGATTCTCGCAGATACTCTCAGATACTCTCAGATACTCTCAGATACTCTCAGATACTCTCAGATACTCTCAGATACTCTCAGATACTCTCAGATACTCTCAGATACTCTCAGATACTCGCAGATACTCTCAGATAGTCACACAGATTCTCACAGATAATCACACGGATACTCATAGATACTTACAGGTATTCACATGGATACTCACAGACACTCACACGGGTACTCATAGATACTTACAGATATTCACATGGATACTCACAGATATTCACATGGATACTCACAGACACTCGCACGGATACTCACACAGATACTCACACGGATACTCAGATAATATTGTAGCTTGTGTAATATTGTGGAATTCCGTAACGCCGCGTCACTAGTGGCAAACTTTTGAAACAAGAAACTTGTAATTTTAATGTACCCGACTGAAAGATTTTATCCGGAAAATGGTGCAAGATACAATTATGATGAAAAGTTAATGTACCTTTAAAGTGAAATTAAAGTATACTATTAAAAGTAAAATATTTTTTAAGTTTTTAATATACTGCTAATTAATTGTTCACCACAGTTTCCATGAAATTTAATACACCAGTTTTCGCATAAAAACTTCCAGTACCAGTATATTAAATTTTTATTTTTTTTTGCAGTGTGTAAAAAATCGATCCCCTTGAATTTTCACGAAGCCCGCTCAATAACATCGGTGACTGTGAACCCGGCGGGGGTTTGAGGTATGACCTCGAAGATATTTCGTTGGTCGTCGCATAGTATTTATGGGTATTTTCCGGATAGTGGAAACGGAACCGCGGATCGTTGCAACCCTCGTAGTGCGGTAGCTGCAGCTCAGTTTGGCAAACTCACCGACACGTACGATCATGACGATACGTGTTGCGCACATTATATTTAATACGATATATGCATATGTTCCGGGGGGGCGGGGGGGCGGGGGGGGGGGGGTGGCGGCGGATGGCGAACGGGTGGCTGCGGAAGGGCAGGCGCAACAGTATATTACACGTACAGGGGTTAGTGCGTTATAGAGTTGAGAAGCTTTGAAAGCAGATCGGTAACAGAGCTTATCCGCTCGAGCGGGGAAACGGCCGTCAGGTGAACCGAGCAGCACCAGCAGCGGCAGCACCGCTTTTCAAACTTTTCCGATAAAATTTCATTTACGCCAAAGTTATAATGGCGATGGAGAATGGTAACGGGTATTAGTCGGTGGGGTTATAGAAACGCGAGGAGGGAGAGTCCGACGGTGTGACCGGTGGGTGCTGTCCCATAGGATGGCATGACCAGGGCGCCCAAAGGAAAGCTCGTGTCACTCGAAGTAAAAAAAAAAAAAAAAAAAAAAAAAAAACGTGTATAGACAGTGGATAGATGTACATCAAAGTATGTACAGTCGGGAGGATAGAATAAACGGACGGCTGCGGAGTTTAAATATTCATTGGAGGATCGCTTGATCGAGTTTTAGGAGGACGAACCAATGGAAATTTCCATTCTTTTTTACTTCCTTTTTTTTTTTTTTACGGATTCCACTTTCGGCTTTGTTCTCAGTGGTACAAAGAGAATTGTGGAGGATAGGAGACGGGCCTTTGGTGTGTCAATCGAGGGAGATAATTACGAGAAACTTATTTTTGACTGACAATTTTTTTTCTCTCTCTCTCTCTCTTTTATTTATTTACTACGTGGCTTCGGTCTGAACTGTCGGAAGTGAAAAGGTATACCGTGCGATAGACACTGAACAAACTCTATATGAACGCCACGGTGAATCGGGACCGGTCCCCGGTGTAATTGAATAGAGTGCCTGTACAACTTGGGTTTGCACTTCGCGAGGAGTCTTGCTGTCGCAAGCAAGCAAGCAAGCTCGTGGGCATACGGATATTATAACTTCTGACAGGGTGCACCGTCGTGGGGTCAGATGATGCAATGGGCGTACTGTTCGCTCTTACTGAGGTTGTGGGTTTGTGTGCATGTGTGTGCGCACTTGTGCGCGTGTGTGCGACAGATTTGCATCGTTTAAAACGCCTGCAATTCAATATTTTCAGATACGTCTTTGCCATTCAGTGAAATTTTTATGAAGATTGAAGATGGGTTGGAGATCTTTGGTCATTGTGAAATTTCTTGAAAAATGTCTCCGGTATTTCTAACTTTCATCAATTTTGATATCGCTTTCAAAGTGCATACAAAGATAGTATGATCAAATAACTTTGATATTGAATTTGTCCGAAGTCTATAGTAACAGTTAGATTTGACGAAATTTTGAGTTTTTTTTTTTTTAGATTAAAAATGCTCTAATTCGAGTATTCATAGAGGTATTCAGTTCAAGTTTGAAAGGTTAATGGATTAACATTACACAATGTTCCGTATTAAATTTGGAAAAAATAGATTAATCGTGTAAATTTTATGAATTTTGAAATTGTCGAATTTAGCGAAAAATGTATTTTTTACGTTTGACACGGTTTTCTGAATTAAATCTCACGCTAAGAATAAAATGAGTTACAGATTTGTAATCACCAGTGAAAAATACATTAAAAATAGACTCAAAGCCATAGACTCAATTAGCCATATTTTACAATAAATGTTACGGTATATTTTGACCGTTTCAATTTACGACATTGCTTAATGTTATGAAAAAAAGGTGCAAAGTAAGTTGCACATGACTTCCTCATTTATTAAAATTTTATGCATGGTTCTATGAGGAAATCAAAATCGGTCAACGAACTTTTTCATAGAGAAAGCTGTGAGCAAAATTGTATTAAGTGGAGAAACTATGTGTAAATTACTTTGCATCAATTTTTTTCTTTAAGACGGGGTGAAACCGATTCAGTCGATTTTTTTTTTACATGGCATTAGATCGAACGATGCAACTACCGCTCTTGCACTCATATGTCACGTGGTACTTGTTTCAATTCACCTTAAATAAATTGTTGATTGGCTGATAATTGTGCCTTTTGTCGTTACGCTGCGAAAGTCTGCCATTAACGCCAGTGTCGTTATGGAATCCCCATTTTAGATAAATCACTGGAATTCACTCGGAATTCAAATAAATATATAATACTAAGGCTTCTGATCGCGCGCCCACACGATGAGTCTCCAAAAGACTTAAAACAGTCAAAGTCTCGGCCTGAGCCCAAACGGTCTTAGAGTAGTCAGTCTTCCCCCCTCCCTCGATGCACTCCTTTACCTCCACGATGCCCCCCCCCCCCGACTTAGAATATTTTCTGATACACCGAACGGGGAAAGACGCCCTGTCTAATGAAGCTGACCTTTTCCCTTACGATAAGACCGAGTAGAGTTACCTTCACAAAAAAGGGGCCCTCTGTATGGTCCCTCATTGAAAAGAACTACTGAAAACTACTGCAAAATATTACTGGCAGTATCCAGTACTTAACTACTAATAAACTACTGAACAACTGCCCAGTGCTAAATTGGCGGAGTACTGAAAACTACTCGAAGTCTTGAGCAGTTAACTACAGAACATGACTGGATATTTTGAGTAGTTAATTACTACCTATATATCCCAAGTAGTTAATTACTGCGAATTCTCGTAGTTTCCAGTAGTTAACCACTGGGAATTCCCGTAGTTTCCAATAGTTCGCTACTGAGTATTGCTTGTGGTTTTCAGTAGTACACTACTAAATATAAAGAGTATTGTTGGTATAGTTCGTCGATTTCGCAATAAATAAACCTTCACAAGTCCCTATCAGTTAATTAGTGAAAGCTTGCAGTAGCAATCCCGTTGGAAGATTAGAACCGTCGGAAACTATCATGATCAACAAGTACTCAACTACACTTGGTCACATAATTTGACATTTCTTTTATTAATATTTCAATAATCAATAGGTTAAAATATATAATAGTTACAGGTAGTTCTCTGTAGTTACTACTTCCTAGTAGTTACTCCTCAACAGTCAGCAATTATTACTGAGGACGCAGTAGTGCCTGTATCAGTAATTACTAATTACAAGTAGTTCTATTCCAGGATTCAGTAGTTAATGCACAAGCAGTTATTGCAGATAAGTAATTACTACTCGAGACTGCAGCAGTTCCGGTATAAGTAGTTGCTACTGCTGTCTCGAGTAGTAATTACTTATCTGCAATAACTGCTTATGCATTAGCTACTGAATCCTGGAACAGAACTACTGACAAGTAGTAATTACTAATGCACGGACTACTATGTCCTCAGTAATAATCACTGACTGTGGAGGAGTAACTATAAGGAAGTAGTAACTGCATGTGTAATGATTGCTGCAATGCCAGCAGTGACTATTGGACCCCTGGTAGTTCTTTTCGGTGAGAGGTGAAGTTGATCTCCTCGATACTTGAACACGGCAATGGAAGGGCGACGGCGATAGCGGAGAGATGTTGATATATTATAGATATATAGATACATATACATATACAGTACGATATGTCATACCACTGTGAATATGTTTGTCGAAGCATATTGTATTGGAGGCTTCTATGGATTTTCGCTACGATGCTATTCTCTACTATGTCGACGTTGAATCGTGGCGTACGCTGCTGGGTGCGAACGTAACTTCAATAGTTCTGGGAGATCGATTCGAGCGCGCAACGACGAAGCTGTACGGATTTTCGATACAACTATTCTATTCTCCTTCTTTCACACCACAATCGCTTTGTATTGCCTGAATATACGACTACTGGCTACGACATGTGGATTTGACGCTACAGTAGCATAGGTATTCGTTTGTTCAGCCTTTGCGTGTCAGGCAATGTCCGGCTGCGGTTACAGTTAACATTGCTACGACAGGAAAGTATACATACAATTGCGACAAAACATATTCGGTTGACGAGCGATGGGGACATGTTATTAAAAACAATTCACCACAAAATCGTTCATAATTTTATGAGCTGTTTATTTATAGATATCTCTCTATAATCTATAAAGGTCTCGCGGCCGTGTCAAGAAAAGGGGGCGAGCGGCGGGTGCACCTTTGACATACGGGTAAAGAGGGTAGTTCCTTTTTATGAAGGTGACATTTTTCCCCTTATCGCAACGAAAAAAGGTCAGCTTCATGATACAGAGTAAAAAAAGATTTGTACATTTAACAAACGTTTTTCGTCCGTTTATTTATTTTTTTTATAAATTATGTTTATTAGCTTAATAGGAAATCGTAATCGTTACTTAACCGTCAATACGTCGTTTTACGTTAAAATCCCGAAAGAGACTTTTGGTAAATCTATGATCGCTGTGAATTCGATCACCGATGCCGCTCACCGAACGCTAAATCGTTCGTCTTATCGAGCATACGATATTCGTTACAATATTTATTATATATTGTAACGAATATGTAGCTGAACTATTCGTTAAGACACACGATATTAGTTAGTTTTGACAATCGAACGAACTGACGATCGATACAAGATCGATCGTTACGTAAAACTGTCTGTACTGATACGTCTGAACGAACAGACGTGTGACAGTTCGTACTCGAGATATTTAGCCGTCGTTGTACTAATAATATCCACCCCAAAACCTAATACGCGCGTTATTCATTCGCTCGGTCGTTACAATATTTATATATACATATACATATATTTCTGTTCCGTCGACTGTTTCAATATGTCGCTCGATCACTTTACTTCGAGATAGACGCGAGCGAAAATTACGAATAGATAACGTCTTCACGTTCTCTTTCGAAGGAAATTTGTATTTTTTTTCTTCATTTTATTATTATTATTATTATTATTATTATTATTATTATTATTATTATTATTATTATTATCATTATTATCATTATTATTATCATCATCATCATCATCATCATCATCATCATGTTCTTCCCATTTGCCTCTCGTTAGTACGACTCGCACGATGAACATTTGTACGAAGACATATTCACTCTTTTCAACGTGTTTTCTTTTCTTTTTTTGTCTTATTCTTCATGGTTTCTTCTTCTTCTATTTTTTTTTTCATTCCTTTCGTTTGCTCGCGTATCTCGCGTTCTAACAACTGGGTTAACAACAAGAGAGTGCCGGTTCCCTAACGGTTGTATATACATTCTCTTTAATTCTAGTCTCGTCGACTCTTCGCCTCGAGAGAGAAAATAGGAGAGATAATTTGCCGGCCGACGTGACGTCGTCGTTGTCGTCGTCGTCTTTGTTGTTATTTTTTCCGGAGAGAGAGAGAGAGACTTTGCCGTTAATAATTCACTTTAATGTTGTTGTTATAAAAATACGTCGATACGTACAAATCTCTAGGTCAGAGCGTTTAAAAAAATTATATAAACGTCATTTTTGAAAAAGTAGAAAAAACAAAAAAAAAAAATGCACGTCGAAGAAACGAAACCCTTTGAATACGGTGATATTCGAGCATGAGCAGATTTTTTCTTCGTCTCGAACAATATCATCGAAAGTCATTGATATCTTAAGCCATTGTTCTTTTTTTCCTTTCGGGTTTTTAGGAAATTCGAGAAGGAAAAGTTCGCCGCAGGTGCGAGAGGCGAAACTTTTATTTTTCTTCGTCGAGGTTAACCATATCGTTACGTCGTACGTCTGCACTTAGTGAAATATCTCAACGTCCAGGTTACACAGCGGAGGGTTATACAGCATGTACGTCAGTCGCGAGAGTCATCGTCCCGTGGCGGGTTGTACCGTGAGCACAGAGACTTTTTCACTGGAGAGACGACTGCACCCCCGTCCCTCTATAAAACAGTGAAAGAGCTTTGAATTTTATGAAGCACTAAAGAAGAACGCTTTTGAATGTATAACCCCCGCCCGTGTCCCTTCCTGCGCGCTGCCCACACTCTTTCGTACGACCAAGTCTATTGCGACCTTTTTTTTTTCGTTTTTTTTCCCTTCGTTCCCCAACTTATTTTCGCTACCACCGGAAAACCGACTCGCCTCTCGTGTTTCGTCGTGCACCAAAGAATCGAGAGAGAGAAAAAAAAAAAAAATAGCTGGTCCAGCGCAGATGCGAAGAGATAAAAATGCAATTTTTTTATATTACATAATGCAAGAGTCGAGTACCACAGGTGAAATGTAACGAAACAAATGCAGTATAATATCCGAGTAAATGCGACATTTTCCATTTGAAAAATAAAAAAATTACCACATTTTCATTCCGTTGGCGCAGCGTCGAAAAAAAAAAAAAATAAAAATTGCTTCGCGAGAGGCGCCGAACCATGCACTGGTGTGATTACGCACTCTCGGGCTCTACGATTTCAGCTCGCGAGTTCACGGTTTACAAGCGGTTCGGAGGTTCCTGCTTCGCGCGTCATCCAACGTTAACTCATAAAACATTCACGAGGTTCTCTCGCCACTCTCACGGTTCGTGTACCGCGTTATTAGTCACGAATCTTCATCCCCTGTGCTCTCTCGGCGAGAGCCCTCTGGAAACTCCAATAAAAAGACGAAAATTCAACTGACGATATCCGGCGAACCAAACGATAGTCAAATTTCTGTGAGCGAAAAAAGGAGTCTTCGTTATTCGTTTGTTTCTTTATTCGCGGACAAGTTATCGTCGCAAACTGCGGGGTTTAATTGTGACGCAGACCAGAGGAAATGTTTCTTTTGTTTTATATTTGTAATTTCGTTTGCCAAAGCGTTCTGTGTCTCACATACATTTTGCACAAATGTCTGTCATCAATATGCGATGATGTCACCGAAATATATCGACTGGTAAAAGACGAAACGGCGTTAAGCCGCGTCCTCTGTTTTAACACGTGTGCGTTATGGCCTATTATTATTCAACAGGCGATATGTCAAATATAAAAATATTTATAGGGTAGAGCGGGCCAAAACGGGGCATGGGGCAAAACATCGTTTTCCAATAATTTTTGCATGCCCGAATTTGACCCATCGATACATCAGGCTGTTCTGCCCCGTTTTGTCACCTTGTTCGATCCAAAAATAATTGGAAACTTTAGTTTTGCAAAACTACCCCGTTTTGCCCCGTTGCCCCATTTTGCCCCGCTCTTCCCTAAACGTATATAAATATCTGTATAAAATATATTTATGATAAGGGCTCCAAGAGCTTTGGAATATTGGAAAAAATGGATTTTTTTTTTGTTTTTGCATATTTGTATCGTATAACATATTGAAAATATTTTTCCGTCAAGTTTAGTATGAAATTCGCAAAATTACGAATGGGAGAGTGAAAAATGCCTACATCGAGACGTACATAAGTGCTAATTTTGATAGTGATTTCCTCAAAACTACATTTTTTGTTGTTTGCATACGATAACTCAAAAACTGTTTCATATATACAACGAAACCGTGAAAAAAATAACACGAATTAATTTGTATGTTGTCTCCACGCCATTGTTAAAATTTTTAGCAATATTTTGTTTTGTTCCGTTTGTAAGGTAAGGACATTGGGAACAATAGTTGTCCTGTCGTCACTAAGGACATTTTTCGTTGTTTTGTCTGAATCGTGTGCAGAAGCAGAGAGATGCATGTTTGGCATAATCGACATTAACAATGCTGTTATCGTCGATTGTTCAGTGACGTTCCGATGTATACTTACCATGAAAATAGATGTTTTGACTTTGTTCTCTATAGCCTTACTATAAATAATCCGATGTGACGAAATTTTCGATCGAGCAATTTTCCCATAACGTCAAAGAGTTATGGGAATGCACGTCGGATGGATTTTTGCATTACATCTCTGCGTATGTTCTCCTTTTCATGTAAGAGGGTCGAGAGTTCGCGACAATTGGAGTAATCAAAGTCGATGAAAATTTATCGCCTCTCCTATAAAATGGCAGTCTCAGGGAATTTCAGTTTCATTCTCGGAGTGTTTGAAAGCCGCTCGCAGTTTTCCGTGGGGAACCTCCCAAGACGCCACAGCGTGCGCTTGATCGAATGCAAAGCAAAGCCTCGCGACGACGACCAGCAAACGCAACCCAGCCTGTAACCACTCGGAGCGGAGAAACTTTCTTCGTCGCCTCTCATCGCTTATATTCAACCTTCGTGCCTTCTACCTCGCGTTTTCTTCGCGAGTCTCTCGCGGGGCCTTTCTCGCAGAGCCATCAGCATCAGCAGATTCGCAAACTCCGCTTACGTTTCCCCTCCCTCTTGGGATTTTCCGTCGTATTCTACGAGAATGTTTACCCAAACACCATTTCGAGCGTGATTAATATGCCAACCCTTAATTACTACGTGTAGTATCGGGTGTCTCCGTTGAGTCAACGCCTCCCGCTCTCGCTCTCTTCATTCCTCATTCTTCTCTTCTCCTCCCTCTTTACCCAACTTTGAATTCTTTCAATTCTTCTTTTCTCTCCGATTTGTTTCAACTGTAACACCGAATCGATCGTCTCTCGATTACACACAGTGACACGAAAAGCTGCTAAACAATTTGCACATGTATTCCTAATTTTTTTACCATTTTGCGTACGGGTTCCTCTGTGAGACAAAAAAATCCCCATACTATACAATTTCCCATGAAGCAAACTATGCGTATCGTATAAAATTTTGATGGACGAAATATATTGCAAAATTTATCGTCAAAATTCGTTGAGTCCATTTTTCGTAACGCCTCGTATCGACGACACTTCTAATGTATTTTTCTCCGGTGACTATAAATATGCAACTAATTTTACTTCTAGGGCGATATTTGATGTGGAAACGCGTGTCGGACATAAGATACATTTTTTTTCAAAATCGTGTATAATTTACACGGTTAAATGCATTTTTCGAGAAATGTAGTATCAAATATTGTGCAGTGTCAATTCACTTTCTAAATTTGAGCTCGATACCTTCACGCTTACTCGAATTAGAGTATTCTTAGTATTTAAAAACAAAAACCGCAAAATTTCACAAAGTATAATGTTTGACTAGATTTCGGTCAAATCCAATACCAAAGATCCTTGAACGATATATTATATTGGTGCATAATTTTAAGATTATAGCTCTAAATTCAACAAAGATAGATATCTCACGGAATTTTTTCGAGAATTCAAAATCTTTTAAAATCCAATATCGAATATGAATTTTCATGAAAATTATACTGAACCAAAGAACTACTTTACCGGTGCATTAAATTTAAAGTACCTGCTTCAAACTGTTCACGAGTTGTAGCGATTTTTAAACTCCACATCAATCACGCACACGCACATGCATCTATACGCTCGCTAAAAATCGCATGTCTCGACGTTTTAGACTATTTCAAGTGCCCAGACACTAAAATATCAAAATACTTGTTGTTTTTTTTTTTTTTTTTTTTTTTTTTTTTTTTTTTTTTTTTTCTACCAAAACACCCTCTATGAGGAAGCAAAAGATTTGTGCATTTAAACCGCAAAATATTCGGACCGCGCCAAGGTTCAGAATGTTTTTCTCGTACATTGCTGCAAGATTTTTTCTGTCAAAGAATTGTATTATATAAAATATAAAAAATATTGCAAAGTTACCAAGTAAAGAACGTGTCGACGTTGGCTGAAGGCAAATGCTCATTAAATGTACGTTTGTTTTATCGTGTGACCTGGCAAAGATTGTAGAGAAACTATGAAAAACGATAATCTGTCTGCATCGACAAAATGTATTTAAGTAAAATGAAAATTTTGACCTCGATAGACTCCATTTGGGAGACAAACAAATGTATGAAATTTATTTGAATAAAAAAAAAAAAAAAACAACAATTTCGTCTCCGTATTTGTCCGTCGAGCTTCGGCTTAAAAAATTCGCGCTACTGTATTATAAATTGCTCGAAACGAGATTTCACTGTAATATTTAAGGAGGCAAAGAATTCTCACGTGATTGCGATACAAAACTTTCTTCCGCAACAATTTTTTTTTCTTTCCTTTTCTTTTTCATCCCGAAAAGTAGGTAGTACAAACATTCCTAGACTCTCCTCTTCCCAGTCTCGAAAAGATAGGTCGCCACGCGCTAGTTCTGTATAACGAACTTATAAACCGAGTCTCTGTCTCTCTTTCCCCTGCCGTAGCGGAGCACTTTAATTAATCTCTCGGTCCGTTATTACACCAGTTGGCCACGAAGAACCCCGGCGGGTTTATATCCTCGACATCGTTCTGTCCATAATATCCCCCGCCAAGTTTAACACGTTTTACTCCCTAATATCGTCACGGTTGAGAAAGAAAAAAAAAAAAAAAAAAAGCTGAAAAACGTTCTCTCGAAAAAGTCTCATACATTGTTCGCAATTTTCATCCTCGTAAGGTATCACAATGAGACACCGGGTGTCTCTGCTCTGTTTGTGGACGAGTTTGCCGGAGCGGTTAAACTTCATTAACATTATCCTCCAAATGTAATGTCTCTCGGTGCCCTTCAGCATCGCCTGAATTTCGTGAGCTGAATTTAACAGCGTTTCCCGAGCGGCGGATGGAGTTCCCGTCTTGGAGAGACCTCCGCTGGATAAGTTCAGATACGTAATATACATGGATTCTTGGTGTGTTTTACGAAAACGAGACGTAACTCGACTGCACAAGGCACAGGGATGCTGGATGGGCACTGGTATTGTACAATATCGCTCGTACCATTCGTACTCCGTATATACAATTGCTATAGTTTCGAGCAAACAGTATGACTGTGTGTACCTTGCGTGTTCATTTCGCTGTCGCTGTGCAGTGTGTACTGGGCCAGCGGTGGTGCTGGTTTCCTGTTTGACTTTCCGGTTCAAAGCCGTTCACCGTGCGTAGCACAGCTGTCGAACCCTGTCGCGCAGGCCATTTCACCCACTGCTGCGGTGTTTTCAAAGATCAGATGAATTTCACCCAAAATTCATCGCGTACGTCACCCCTCGGCACTAATCTCGGAACAAAAGCAACAAATATTTCATTTGCCAATGCCGTATCCGTAACCCGCGACTTTCTCACGATGATTCGGTCTGATCCGGCTCGGGTTGGATGCTGCGTTATAATTAGTGTTGTTATTGCTTATTTTCCTATTGGTATTTGATTTTTTTATGCGGTTTATTGTTCAGTTTATTTCATTGTCATTATTTCGTTTTCGTTGTTTTTTGGTTAATTTTCTTTATATCATTAGTATGCGATTTAGGTCTAGCGAGTTAGTTGTAGTGTGCTATATTTCTTTTTGTATTTATTCGGTTTGTTGTTAATTGGGTGGTGTGCCCAGAGGACCCCAGGTCCTGATGTACGATAAATGCATATCTATCTATTTGTCAATCTATCGTTTCGCTGTGAAATTGTGCCATTAAAATTACTGAAGTAAATTTACAAACGAAATAGACAGACATTTTTTTTAATCTTGTTTATAGCGATTCGAAGGTTAAACTTCGAAAATGTAATAACATGAAAGTGGCAACGTTGCTCTAAAGGTATCATTGACAGCTGTCACTTTTCTCAAATAGTTTATTTTCCGGCGAAACAATTTTAAAAGAGTATTCCTTTATATTACATTATTATTATTATATAATTATAATTATTTATGTTATTGTATTGCATTATATTATATTATTGGCTCGCTTGGAAAGCAAATTTCTGCGAAACGTGACAGCTGTCAATAATTTCGTTGGAGCAACGTTGCTAAGTTCTATGCCTTAAAATTTTTAATGTATTACTTTTTCGGACGGGACAAACAGGAATTGATAAATACGGTTTTTTGCATTCTGGGGTGTTACGTCCAGACCGGCGGATTATGAGTTCGCTCGGCAGAACCATGAATGAATGGTCTCGCTTTCGGGTCAAGCCGTTAGTCCTTTACCCAGAGACGGAAATCTCGCCGCACTGCCGTGGGATTAATTTAAAAGGATGACGTTCAGAGATATTGAGCCTCCGAGAGATTATCAGAAGGCCCGAAATGCATGCATAATGATATTAAACGTCTTTGGTTTAAAACTTACTCAGTGTTTAATAAAGCACGATGTTGAAACGATTACAGGTTTTTACAGATAAAGTGTAAGTGAGCCAACTTGCTCATTTAAGTTCGTCGGACTTTGCCTCGCAGGGCCAAAGATTTCGCAGCAGAGCCTTGCTCGCTCTGAGTAGATTTCGGTGATGCAGCAGCTTCGTTGTTCGTAGGATAACTGATTTGATTTGGGAAACCGTGGCCTATTTATACTAGGTCTACTCCTATGCTTACTAATGCTAGACGAAGCTAACAATATAAACCTGGACAGAAGATAGATTCTAAATGTGCGGAAGGAAGAAAGAGTGTTTAAATCGGAGTAGGGAGTCGATGCTCCTTGGGTGACAAAGAAGACGATATTCGGAATTCGGAGAATAGTAATTTATAGTACAAGTAGAGTCTTTAACAGATGTGAAGAGAGTGACGTTGACATTATAATGTAGAGTAATTTGTAACGGTAAATATATTCGATTCCCGGGTGTGACAGATTTTACGGTTGACGTTAATTAGTATATGGGGAACTCGGGTGAATGAGCGAGAGAGAGATGATTTTTAGGTTCTAGTCGAGGAAAACATATTTGGGTGAGGTTACTGCCTTTTAGAGCGAAGTGTGAAAGATTTTATATACGAGCGGTGACAGAAAAACGGGGAAGAAACCTGACTCGGAAGAAGTCATAAATCTCTACCGACACGGGTCGGTACGACAGAGCGCGGTACAGTAGTGAGGGAGATAGCGAGATGGTAGGCCTGACCCTAGTCTGCCTGTGCTGAGGCAGAACTAATACAATATAGAATATGCGTTTGAATAGTTATATTATTTGTTATTAAAAGTTACATAGGACGTAACAGGGGTATGCAAATCATGGGTCTAGATCATGGTCTGACAATCGATTTCTTTTTATAACAACGCTTTTTCTTATTATTTATATTTGGTGTCGAGAGGCTATTGCAACCCTTCATACCTGTGAATAATTGTCAGACCTTCGTATATATTTAATACACCTACCCAGTAGAAATGAGTCGTCCAACTCGAACCATCGCATTCATGCCCATCAATAAATCTAGGTTCTATTATGTACACAGTTAAAAAAAAATTGTACATTTAACAAACCTTTTATGTCCACAAACGTCCACAATTATTTTCTTGTTACTTTTACAAAAAGTATTCGTAAAATTCACAAACATTTTTATAAAATGGACAAGATTTTATTGCAACATTAACAAATAAATAATTGTGGACGTTTGTGGACAAGAAATGTTGGCACCATTTTTACTGCGTACGATGCTGCGCGTCAAATTCTTACTTCGCCCTAAATGCAATAACCAAAAAAATCCTTCGAATATCTACATGCAATCTACGTTATATCAATCACAACGGTTCAAACTACTTTTTAAACATACATTTTTTTTACAGTAGGATAACCCCTTAACATATTTATTAGGTAAATTTATGCGGATTGAAGAACGGCGTGTGGAAGGAGGATTTAATGCTCGTGGCGTCGCGGAGAAGTGCGACGGTGAGAATCCTGGCAGGTTTGATCGGGAACGAGGGGAAGAGATCATAAACAGGATAATCGGTGATATCGGCTCGACGTGTTCGCCATGCGGATAAGCCACCTTTCTCTCTCGTACTCCGCAATCTTCGTTCTCGCATTTATCCTCTTTGGCTATCGCTCTCTCATTCACAAATTATGGACTCTCCTTTACCAGAACAACTTTGATTCTTAAATTCATTGCGGTTGTTGCTGCAAATAAAAGTGTCTCTGCACTTTCACCATCGTTCTTTTGCGTTTGATAACAATCGTGAATCTTTCATTTCACCCTTCAATAATTACCGATAAAAACGCCATTTCTTCAGCAGAAAAAAATTATAATAACATTCCGCTGACACACAGGATATTCGATGATTCATACTGGTCGTTAAGGAGCTCAAATAAGAGAAAATATTCCTCGAAATATTCTTCAAAGAGATAAAATATTCCTAGAAATGCATATAATGAGATAGAAGAAAGTGAGGGAAAGTGGACGATTTTCAGCGATTTTTCGCGGAACATAAATGACAAAGAAAGTTTCACTTGAAGTGGAGTGGTCGGGTCCATTTCGCCCCACTCTCCCGTCAATCAGAATGAAGCGACAAAATTAGAAATAAATTGTTTATATACTTCGTTTACCATGAGCTTTCAATATCTGGACAGTAAAAAAAAGTTTGTACTTTTTACTTATTGTCCACAAACGTCCACAATTTTTTATTTGTTAATTTTCAAATCCCACCCCATCCGAGTTTTCCAGTTTCTAGTTTTACAAACAAAAGTACAAACTAAAATTGTCAATGGCACAGGAAATAAAAGGATAGATTTGTGTGATTCAAGCCTTAACAAACGAGTTTGTCACTTATTTAACAAAATTATTTTTACGAAACATCGTACTCCGATTTTACGAAATTATTTTTTACTGTGTGGAAGATTATAATCCGACTTTTCCGATGGCTCGAGCACAATCGTACTTTAGTTTCGCTCGCGATAAAGTAATAAGTACCGATCCGCGTGCACCAGCGAGAGACAGTTAGAGTATTGTCCGCGAGTTCGCAGCGTTCTCCGCACCGCTTTCATTTCATTATTATACCGGGTTTAAAAATGTTTTAATTTTTTATTTTATTTCGTTAACGCTCCAACCGCTATCGCAACGAGACCGCGACGCAACCGAGAGGGCGAGTTATGGAATCTCGCTAAAATTAAGGATATTTAATTAAAATTAATGAAACGCTGACGTCAGTCGCGGGGAGTCGCGCGCCGGTCTAGTGCGGAGTTGCAGGACCCGTTCGTAATTGGAGAGGCCTCTCGTCGTATACTCGGCCACCTTCCGTCACTGTCCCTACTTTTACCTTTTTCTCTTCGCTTTTTTTCCAATTCCTTCAACTTGATTATCCAATATTGCGTTTTTTTCCCCCAAGTTCTTTTTTTTTCGAATCAACCTTTCGGCGTGCTGAAAGTTCCGATTGGAAGGAGCCTACTCCGGCTACATGGCTCATCGACGGGGCGCCAGTTTGTTGAAGCATTGCCAGTATACAGCTTCTCTGCGTCTCTCTCACTCCCCCCCCCCCCGCGCCCCCCCCTCTCTTACGTTTTGCTCAAATATTCGTTTGCTCGAAGCGCGACCCTTTAAGCCAGACGGCTTTTCTATGGTCTCAACCTGCAGTTGTATTGTGTACGAGCTCGGAAGCGAGGGGGTGGCGGCGCGTGTGGGTGTACAGTACGAGGAGAAAAAGGAGATAGAGCGAGAGAGTGCATCGGGTGCGCGAAACTCCACAGAGAAAGAGAGAGAGAGAGAGAGAGAGAGAGAGAGAGAGAGAGAGAGAGAGAGCGAGTCATACACACCTAGGCAAGTTATACACATCCACATCCATAAACATTTCTCTCGCTTCATGCGAGAGAACTTTTTTTCCCCTCTCTCCGCTCCCAGTCTCGGGCGCTCGCTCTTCTCTCGTATCACTTTCCTCCTCTCTCTCTCTCTCTCTCATACTTTTTTTTTTCTTTCTTTACTCCCAACGTTTTTTTTACGAGGGTGCCAACGCACACACGCGAAAGCGCACGGGCCGCAAAAGAGCCGGTGAGCGTTTGCAAACGCTGATGCAGTACGGTGCACGGTGTGCTCTGGCTGAGCCACGGCTGGAGGAGGGCGTTCGGGGGGTTCCCCGGCCGTTGCGAATGCTTCGGCTGGTACCCCTGGTGCGCGCTCGGTCGACGAGGGAAACGCGCTTCAGGGAGCAGGAAGCATGGGAAGAGGGAGGAGGGAAAACGCGCGTTGGAAAGGGCAGGGAGAGGGGGCGAGAGGTTCGGAGCGAAAAGGAGAAGGGGTGCAGACACATCCACCCCGTCCACCTACGCCATGATCAATATTACGCCCCAGAGCCACGGCGGCATCCAAACGCCGCCGACCCCGAGACGGACTTCTTCCTCCTGCCTCTCTCTTCGGCCTCTCCTGTGCAGACTCGAACTCTCCCCCTCGCTAAGCTTCTCTTCTCTTCGCGTACACCCCGTCGTCTCCATTTCCTCGACTCTTCTTGTTCTTCTTCGTCTCTTGCTTTCGGAGTCTATCATCCGAAGCTCATGTTTCTCAAAATTATAGTAGCCTCGGCTTTGAAACGAAATCGAGGCATCCGTGAAATTAAGGAATGGGGAAAATAACAGAGATCTCCGACCTCTCGAATGTGAGAATTGAGATCTTTTTTTTTCGAAGAATTGTTTCATATTTTTTGGGGGGGTCTTTTTTTTTGTTTTGCCCTTAGCAGTGTCCAGTTTCGGTTAGGATGCAAAAGTTGTTTTGGTACATTATGATTTGGCATTAAAAAAAATGTAATCTCTTTTATTGTGCTTTGTTGTCGCTTTATGCATCATTTTTTAGCAGCCCAAAAAACGGGTTTCGACAACTCGTTCAAACACCCTATCTTCCGTATTCTTTCGCGTAAGAATTCTATAGGTATCTGGGGTTTTACGAGATTCCATCGAGAAGCGTAAAAATACCGCTGTTTGAGAATGTCGAGAGAAAAAAAAAAAATTAACGAGAATCTCTGTTACAAAAGTGCGTAATCATGGAAGGGGAAGTCGGAGTGCGGCACTTATCCCCCGAGTGGCCATCCCAGGATATTTGTATTTGTACAAGTGGTAATATTGGGTTTAGGTCTGGCCCTTCCATGCTAGATGTATTCGTATTCCACGATTCTCTGCTGTTCTTCCTAACCGACTCTCTCTCTTCCACTCTTCCTCTCCGTTGGTACTTTATCGAAACAGAAGTGGGAGATTTTTGAGAGGGATGCAACGAGATGGAGCAAGTCCAATGGTTGGGGTGGTGTAACCAAAGCTCATGGCGCACAACAGATAGACCGGGGTAGTTGCCACGTCTATTGCACAGTAGTGTGAAATACAACAGAGGAGAATGCTCGTACAGTAGAACTTCAACTAACCGCGATTGGGCTATTCGGCGAGCGTATTAATCCTTTAAGGTGATGTGCAACATCCTCCCGCTCACCTACCCCGCGTCCAGTTGGTAATATAATCTGTAGTGCATGCCGTTTTGAGGCCGCGGATCGCCGAGAAAAAAGAAAATTGTCTTTCCCCGCGTCTGCCGATTCACTAGGGAAAGACAATTTTCTTTTTCCTCGGCAGTCTGCGGCCTCGAAATGGCATGCAGTACACTGACAGAAGGATCTAGTAAAAATGACCAATCATCTAAGAAAAATAACCATACCACATAGTAGTAGACCGTTGGGGCGTCATCTATGGTAGGAAGTACCGGATTTATGAGAATTTTTAGACATTATGGTAAAAATTCTTGGATATCTCAGACTTTCTACTGTAAGTGGCCCGCTGACGCCGTACTACTATAAGCTATGGTAATTTTTCTTAGATGATTGGTAATTTTTACTAGATCCACCTTAAGTTCGCCAGTCTTGCGTCGCATGTTACTACGTGGACTCAGGCGACCCAAAAACGTCATACTTCATACTGTACTTGAACGCGATAAAATTTTGAAGCCGACATCGGCAAAGTATGGGACAAGCCAGGTTAGACGACCCGCAGCTGGTGTCTTTCATCGGCTAACATAAAATATGCAAAGACAAGCCTCTCTGAAAGTGGCAAACGTTGGAGGAGTTTGGGCTGCAATATGAAAGGAATTAAATAGCAAAGGACTTGCTACAGTGAACGAGAATCTGTAGATCCAGCAAAGGGTGTGTGCAGAAGAGTCGAGCGGCGAGCAGAGACACGAGACCCAACCATTTCAAGCATTGTAAAGAGCCCACGCAGAAAATTAGAAACGTCACAGTAGAAGTTAGCATACTAAGGGCGCTGTAAAGTATTTTCACACCCGATAGTCTCATTTCTTACGAGCATTTCGTTCGCACGAAATGTGCTAATGGCAACCAGAAGCTTGGCGGACCGTCCAAAAAGGGACAACTCTCTCGAAGGCTCTTAAGAAGAGTCCATGTGAAGATACGACTGAGTGGCCACTGTCAGCAAGATCCTGAAAATGCGAGAGGCTTTTAAAACCGTTAGGGAAATCAGGAAGATGTCAGGGAATCATATTTAGTGGGGACCCTGCTTGGTTACTCTTTGGAAATATTATAAATACATTATAAATAAAAATGTTTTCTTAACACATGTACGTAAAATCTCGCTTTCCGTTGCTGTGAAGTATGCGCAGAAAGGCACTTTTTGGCATCGCGTGCGGCAAAAATACCGCTCATGCGTAAAAAACCCAATTTGGTCTTTTTCCAGCACTAGCGCCGAAAAGTGCCTTTGTACGCACAATTCACGGGAACGAAAAGAGTGATTTTCGTAAATATGTTAGGAAAAATGATGTGAATGGCACCGAAGTGGAAAAGGGAGTTCTGACACATGTGAATGCCGCACTTATCAAGAATTCTACGCCCTTGCCATACAAATAACTATAGCGCAATAATTAATTGGATGGACCAACAAATCAATTGGTACGGATGGAACGAATTTTTTGGCGCATAAACAATTTTCGGAGCGTCTTTAATCCCGAATATGGCGAAAGGAGTACTGTTTAGTATAACCTGCGGCAAACACGCTAGTTACTTTTGGTCACGCTTTTTTTTACACTCTGGCTACTTTTTTGCACGCTTCCGCCACGCTACAGGCATAAAAAAGGGAACTTTTTGTGCATTTGTTACTTTAAAGTAGTACGCTAATTGTATGAAAAAGTGGAACTGACGGAAGCGGTAGTTTAGAATTAGGCAGCGCTCGCCTTCTCGTTCTTGTGCAGCCAATTTGACAACCTTCGTCGAGAATCCATTTTTCCGCACCAGTATCACAAATTACTATTTTGTAACACGTGCACAAAAAGCTCCACTTTCCGTGCCTGTAAGGCATGGCGAAAGTAGCGCTATTTAATAAGGCGTGCGAAAAAAATACTGCGCATGCGCATATCGCACTGGTTACTTTTTCAAACACTTTTTTGACACTGTCGTTACTGTTTCGCACTTTTTTTAACACTCGTGATTATTTCGTACGCTTTCGCTACAGGCATAAAAAAGTGGGCGTTTTTTGTGCGAAAAAGCGGAACTTCGATGAACGCTGTGAAGATGGCCGCAGGAGCCGACGGCGAGTGTTGATGAGCTGAAGACGATGTATTGTCTACTTCCTAACCGCCGTCCAGAATCCGCTTTTCTGTACAAATATCGCACAACAGTTTTAGCAAAAATCGCACATAAACTAATCCTCTGTATGCCTCTAGCGTGGTCAGAGCGTGCGAAATAGCGACCAGAGTGTTAAAAAAACCGTGCGAAAAAGTAACTGATGTGATTTGCGCATACGCAGTATTTTTCTCGCACGCTTTATTAAAAATCGCCGCTTTCGGCACGCGTTACAGGCACAAAAAGGAGGATCTTTTCTGTATATGTTACCAAAGATTATGTGTGACTCAAGTTAAAAAAAAGCGGAACGCAACAAAGCACATGAAGCTGACAGCACTCAGTTCAGCTCGTGCCGCCTACTTCACATTTTCGTCAAAATTCCGCTATTCCGCCCTTGCATCACAATAGTACTTTGCGATACTAGTACGGAAAAGCGGTCTTTCGACGAAGGTTGTGAAGTTGGCTGCACGAGCCGGATTGAGAGCTACAATGGCATGAGGCGAAGCCGAGTGACGTTTGTAGCTCGAGAGAAGGCGAGTGCTGCCGACTTCCCAACCGCCGTTGGGAGATCGCTTTTTCGTACGATTATCGTACACTACTTTTTGTGACAAGTGCAAGAAAATTCCCGCTTTTCGTGCTTGTAAAGTGCGTGCGAACAAATAGCTACAGTGCTTCCAGCTACGTGTTCGCGAAAGTAGCTAGGGTGTGAAAAAAGTGTGCACAAAAGTTTTCGCGCATCCTCCGCTAGAAAGCGCCAGTTTCGCCACACTTTACAGGCACGAAAAGCGGGACTTTTCGTGCACGTGTTACAAAAAGTACTATTTTTTTTGTGTCTTTTGTATATTTCATCTAGCACTCGGCATTCAATAGTTGTTTGCCCACCTGATTTTGCATTACGAAACAATTAAATACGGAACTCTCTCATGAAAATTAAATCACAAGCCAACGAAAAAACCAGCGAAAATAATTAACCATTAAAAACACGAGGATTAAAGTATGAAGTGATATATGAATGAAGCAAGAGTACGAGATCGTATGTAGTACATTGGAAACAAAGAGTAGCGACCTTTAATTCGGAACAACCGTGGTTTCAGTTATCCGAATAGAGATTTACGCGCGTCACACCTGGCTCTGATAGAGTTCTGATAAGGCCTTACCAGACCCTTGTCCAGCCACGTTAGGCCCTTATCAGGCCCTTGTTCGGCCTCGTCAGGACGTTATCAGGACCCGATGTAACGGAAGAAAATTTCTACTCGGGTATCCGTCGAATGTTTTGACCTGACTATTCCGGCCAATCGGAGTTCTACTGTATCTCGCAACGTGACTGTACCGCCGGCGGTAGAGATCGTAGAGACTGTACGTCTGCCTCTCCAATCTGCAGGCTATTGTGACACTCCTCCACTTCTCCTGTACTCCCTTCTTTCACCGCTGTATACTGCAGAGTATATACCTCCCTCGCTACCTTCGAATCTTCTTTCTTCCGTCCAACCTTCTCTCTTGGGTATTTTTTCGCCGAGACGAGACTATATCTTTACCCTTTACACTCTTGCTTATATATATATATATATGTGTATATATATATATATATATATATATATATATATATATATATATGCATGTATATATATCTCTCTCCCTTGTTACCCCTTCGCGAGGGAGAAAGTACGAGCGTGCTTTGGCCCCCTTTCTCCGTTGCACTCGACGCTTATATAGTGCCGGGAGAGACCGGGGTAAAACGGACCACTTGTACCAATTTTTCGCGGGACTCCAATAGAAAGTCGCATCTGAAATGGAGATCCATTTTGCCCCACAACGTTTTGCTCTTCCTCCCAGTCTGGAGATTCGCGACTGTGCGAAGGAGATAGATAGAGGTGGCTCTGGAGAGCGCCGGCATCTCGGCGAGGCACTACCCGGAGAGGCTCTCTTTCTCCCCGGAGGGGTTTCTTTTCTTCGAGAGGAGAAACAGGCTGCCGGCGTAGGAGCGATGTGGCACGCGAGCCCTGTTCCGCGTTACGTGGAACCGCAAAAGTGGGGGATGGAGAGGAATAGTGGAAGTACCCGCGAAGAGAGAGGGCTTAAAATGCAATCCGTCGAAGGTCGAAGAGGAGGGTCTTAAGAACAAGAGGCAATGCTGCTGGCTAAGTCTTCGATTTTTTTCCTTCTTTTTTTTATATATATATATATCGATCCGAGAGAATTGAAAGGAAGAGTGCTCTTTCCGTCCGTCACTCGAGAATGAGAACATTGGCATATATTCGGCTGGCAAAATCGCGGATTATCGACGCGTCAAATCATTCTTTATTCGTTTCACCTTTCTTTTCTTTTTTTTTTTTTTTTTTTTTTATTCGTTTTGATATTGCTTTTCCGTGGAGGAAACTTTGTTTTCGTGAGCCTTTTTTACTCGATATTTTTATGTAAATCTGTTAAGAATGCGGATATCCTGAAACATCGAAAAATCACACAAAAAGAAACGAAAAATATCTGGAGTTCAAGAGTTACGAGTATAAAATTTGGTATCCCTTAAAAAAAAATGATCGTCGCAGTTTGGACTTTAGCGCACGATCTAACACCCGGCAAATCGAATTATGAATAAATAAAACATCGATAAATAATTTTTAAACAATGTAATTGTTTTCGAAAAAAATGCTATTTCCTCAATTATTTATTATTTACAAAGTTTCCGTCACGAGACAATTAAATTAAAGAAGAAGCGAAGAAATTATTTGAAGATTATAATTTTCAGGATTCTTTCTTTCAGGAGGTTTACTTTATTACATTTCATTTCACGATAATACCAGAACTATCTGGGCGAATAGTCGTAAAGATTTATCTAGCGAACGAATAAGCAGAGATACCACTTGTGGCGAACCCTCTCAATTTTCGTTATCTCCGTATATATTTATTACTATATCATCCATCGTCTCTGTATTTCCGAAGGCATGAACGACGACGAGACACACAATATTCCGAGCGGCGAAAATTTCCATCACTACGGTTCTTAATTGAATCGAATAACTCGCCCGAACGCGGGCTTTCACGAACGAGGCGATATAAACGCTGAAAGATCGGGCATCCGTGGCGTTGGTATTTTTCTCCGCGTGCGCGTCTCAAAAATATATAACGGCTTTCTATGGCATCGTAGCTCGTCGCGCATTAAGTAATATTGACGTGAATTAGCCGCGATAAATGTAGACGAAAAATTTAAATAAAAAATGAGATATACGTAGGGACGATCGGGGCAAAATGAGACAGTGAGGCAAAGCGGGACGGAAAATCGGGATGCATCGATGGGACAAAATGGAACGTCCTAAAATTATTCGAAATATACAGAAAACTATTGGAAGATTGCGTTTTTAAGAATGCAATTCTCCAATGATGTTAAGAAGTCTCATTTTGCCCCATCGATGCATCCCTATTTTCTGTCCCCTTTTTGCCCCACTCTCCCTTATGTACATAACGTGAGGTAGAAAAAACGCGATATTACCGCAATACGGATAAATACAGAGTGCGCTATGCGTCTGCTGGCGTTTTTGACAAAGTTCATCCAGCAACGGCACATGCCGCTGTCCCAAGAGAAAAAAAAAAAAAAAGAAACACACGGAGTTAGTGTGAGCCGTTGAAATTCGCAGCTCACTCGAGTCTCCGGGGACTCATTTCGGAAACGATAATATGCGACTGTCGTTGCTTCCGCGAGTTATATGTGGCAGTACGGTGAGCACGCCTCTCCAGCTTCGGGTCTCTCTGCCACCGAGATAAACGTGAGAATCGTATCATAAAACAAAAATACTTTTTTTTTTACACCTTCCTCACCGTTCGTGTGGTTTGGGCAATTTTGTTTATTCCACACTCGATCTTCGAGACCTCGGGGCTTTCGTAAATTCGTCGCTTGCTCCAATTCGTAGATTCGCACAGATCGTTGATAAGTTTCGTTCGACCGTACGTATTAAAATACTGCTCCGCCCTTGGTGGTCAATTCGAGTCAAATTAGCTGGATTAATATAGGCAGACATTTTTTTTCCGTACGCGACGTTTTTGGCATACATTTTTTTTTTTTTTTAATATTCCCGCATATTTTAGAATCCTTAAAGTATACTGAGAAAAAGGATAGTATCTCCTACTATACCGAATAGTTTCGAGGGGGAATATCTATATAGATTGTTTCTGATAGAATATATTCAATTGGTTAAACTATAATTACGGTTGCAACCATCATTATTTATCGCTGTCGTAATTATGAAACGAAGACGTTCCCGTTGGGAACTATTTTTTATGATAAAAAGTCACTATCGTTTCTTTTACTATGTAATTTTTTTCTCAGTGTAACCAGAAAAAAAGAATTATGAGTTTGGAGAACTAATAGTTGAGACGTCTAATTTTTTGGGAAGAAAGAAAAAAATGCATACCCTTTATTAAAACCTGGACGACCTGAATGGAGCCGCTATAGAGAAAGAGACCAGGCATTAATCAAGTATAATTTTCTCAATAATTTCTCTCTGTGCAAGTTGGACCATCAATTTTTGTTTTTATTTTGTTACTATCTGACTGTTAGTTTTCAAATAGTTAAAAAAAAAAACATAACACTCGCGGAATTTCTGGGAAGTGCGATCACGGCTGGCGACGGTAAATTTTACATAGCCGTCGTTTCAACGTTGCAAACGATTATGAATCGCACAGTGCCTTCCCAATGGAAACGTATAAGAACAAATGATGAAAGTGAGCGGGTGGTAGTGAATTTTCGAAAAAGTCTTGGCAGTTAGACGGTCTGGGTTTAGTTCGTTGATCCTTGGCTCGATTCGACAAATAAGGACAAATGATCGGCCTATAAATCTCGAAGAGTTCTCACTGCACTGTATATAACCGGTGCTGATGTACGGTGTACTTACTGCAGTGGTTCGCACGGGTAAACTTCGCCGAGGGCTTTGGTAACGGTTGGAAACGGGCGGAATACACGAGAAGGATCCTCCGAGAACGGAGGGTGTGAGGCTCTCGATCGAGAGGTATTAATGATGAAACTTCGATGAATTTGCGCCCTCGACGCTTCGGGAATTTCGAAATAAAGATGCACGGAAAGATCAGAGTGGATAAAGGTTAATGAATGAGCTTTATCTACACCCAGAAAAATACTTCATTTCACGGCCACTGTTTATTTGGTTCGAGTAAAATATTTATTTGATTTAAGTAAAGTATTTATTTAATTTAAATAACTATGTATTTAAATTAATTAATTAGTTACTTAAACGAAATAAATGTTTATTTAAATCAAATAAATATTTTATTTAATCCAAATAAACGGTGGCCGTAAAATAAATAATTTTTCTGGGTGTAGTAAATGTTCATTCCGCGACGGTTGTCATTATTTCTTTTATTTGTGTCACGTATCTACAACGAATGACAATAGCATATAAATGAGACTTACCTCAGTTCAGCGGTTTATAATTATTTGATGTGAAAAAAAAAAAATGCCCACTAAAATACCGGCACTAAATCACAAATGGGTTTAAAAATGTTGGTTTTGCCGAAACCACCTTTAATAGAGAAATCTCACGACGTGTGAAAAATAAATAAATGAATAAATAAATTGAAGATAAAGAAAGAATTGTTTCGCCAAGTTGGCGAAACTGCAAGGACTTCTCCTCGCTCAATTCTCAACGTTGCGCAGACGAATCCGTGGGATTAAACAGATTTTAAATCCTTCGCGAACGGGAAATATAAATTATTACCAGCTGACGTAGTTTCTCGCCTCGTTTTCCACTCCTATCTTACCGGCTGAGAGAATGTCTGTTTTCACTTCGCGCTCGCTTTACCGCCTCGTTTCCTTATTGCCTCTTATTTTTGCCGAGGGGGGTTGAGAGAATCGCCTTTCGTGATTTATTCGCGATTACGGCTGGGCTCCGCCGCGGGCGAGATGAAGAAACTCGCCGGCGATGGTGAGAGAAGGAAAGTGACGAGAGGACAGAATGTCCCAGTCTTTCTCTCGCTCTCTCGTCACCTAATCCCAAGTAATCGTAGCTGTTGGTGGTGGGAATAATTAATTCAAAAACATAATCTGCCTGGCGGAGCGAGCGTCGAGGGTTAAACCACTCTTCCACCCGTGCACCTGAGTCATCTCGCTGCTCTTCGAGTGATGCACTAGAGAACTTGGGATTGCCCTGGCTTGGCCATCTCGTGAAACCTCGGTTGCATAATGGTCAACTTATTGTCCGGAAGTCGCGCAATTTTTTAGAACATCGAAAAGAAGGAATGAGAGTGGAGAAAAAATATAAAGAAATCCAACATAACTTTAGTCTGTAAGAGCGACGATACGGAGCGTTTTGTAAATATTGTAAATATAATTTACAAAATTTCTTTATTTTACCGCGTACTCCGTACCTCTTCAGCGATAAGTGGGGTTTCCGATGAATTACTATTTTTCGGTATTTTCAACACATGTCATAACCTAAAATAACTTGACAAAGACGAGGTTTAGTGGAACTGCGCCGCGAAACAATGAAAAGTCTGGATGCATAAAAAAAAAATAAAAATAAATAAAATAAAGTGCAGATTGATTTGCACATGGCTTCCTCATTTATTACAATTTTGCGTAGCTTTCTCCATGAGAAAGTTCTTTGATCGATTTTATACAATTATCTTGTGTTTTTCGCGGATTAAGGTTGATATGTCGCTTTGCGCTCATTTCGGATAAGTTCGAGGAAATAAGAGAAAATTGCAAGTAACTTCTCGATGATATAAAAATCTGAAAAAATGCATGCATATTAAAGGTACTGAAAAGATTAATTTCACATAATAATCATTCCGAAATGTTATTAACAAATTAATTTTTAAAAAATAATTGTTTAACAAATTACCCGGCAAACCAACTTTTTTTAAAATGAAAATGATTCGTTCATTTTTCTGAACACGTATGATTTGTTCATATTTTTCAATTAGGTTTGATTTTGGTGTTTTTGCAGACATTTTTCTATAAAAAAAAAATCGAAGCTGATTGAAAAATCTGAAAGAATTCATGCGTATTCAGAAAAATCATTTGCATAAAAAAAAATTTCGTTGCCGGGTAATTTGTTAAACAATAAATTTTTTGATTAATTTGTTAATAACATTTCGGAATTATTATTATTATGCAAAATTAATATTTTCAGTATCTTTAGTATGCATGAATTTTTTCAGATTTTTATATCGTGGAGACGTATGTGCAATTTTCTCTTATTTTTCTCGAACTTATGCGAAATGAGCCCGAAGCGACATAGCTACCTTAACTACTTTCTTGCCAATTTTTGTTCGCAAAATTTAAATTTTCCTTTCTTTATCACCAACATTTTACCCGAAATTATTTCATGAGGTCTGTACAATTATACACCTATGAAATTCAACTAATATCTAAGTCCACACACTCTAAAAACAAACGTGTTGTCAAGTGTGTTGAAACAACTCACAACACACATATTACATGTGTTGCGCCAACCAAGTGCATCAATAAAATACGTGTTGGCGGCTTGCGTGTTGAAACAACACGCTTGCATGGCATCTTTCCTGGATTCCCTGTGCAACACACTTCTTAGTGTTTTGGTGTAGAACGCGCTTAATTGGAAGGCTCGTAATGTGTGTTGTTTCAACGCGTTTACGGCTGAACAACTCACTTAGTGCACAGGTAGACGCTAGGTATACAACACATTTTATAAAAGAAAACACCAGGAAATCAACGCACTTGCATATGCGTTTGATTCAATCTTAATATGGCGGATTCGTACATCGCACAGCACGATCGTGGACAGGCCGCCCGATATTTTCAAGTGTCGTATGTGCTATTTTGAAGCTGCGTCTGATAATTAACTATTGAAACACGTTGTCGAACATCATTGATTTGGTGTACCGTTTAAAGTGCAGTGGAACGAATATGGATGTGGCGCCTCGTTTACAAATTGGTAGTCTTTCAAGCAGCATGTGTTTCGAAAGCATTCTCATGTCGACTTTAACGAAGAAACTGCACATATCCCGGATGTGAACAGAGATAAGATTGAGGTTGAGATTGAGATTGAGATTGAGATTGAGATTGAGATTGAGATTGAGATTGAGATTGAGATTGAGATTGAGATTGAGATTGAGATTGAGATTGAGATTGAGATTGAGATTGAGATTGAGATTGAGATTGAGATTGAGATTGAGATTGAGATTGAGATTGAGATTGAGATTGAGATTGAGATTGAGATTGAGATTGAGATTGAGATTGAGATTGAGATTGAGGGTCAATGACTGTAATTAATTTGTAAGATAATTCATAGTTGGTATAGCCCCATTTCTTTTCAATATGTGTTGGAGGGTGGGTAGGTGAACACGCCTACAACTGAGTGAAAAGTGACGACATGCATAAATGCGTTTAAAGAGTGTTGAAACAATAAACGTAATGCGTGTAAAATTTACACGCTTTGACATGTGTTCAAAATCAACACACCTTGAAGCGTGTAAAAAGTGACTACACGATTTACACCCCTGAAGCGCGTTGAAACAACATGCTTGTTTTTAGAGTGCAAGCACAACGAAAGGCTGTTTCCTTGAGAAAATCTCACGATCCGCTATAGTGTCATCGGATCCGTTTTTTAATCCTCTAACGCAATAAAGCCACATAATAAAATACTCATGATTTCTATCTTGCTCTTTACGGCTTATCTTTACAACCACCACCTTTTTATTCCTCTTGCAAATCCACGAAGGATTTACCCGCAGGGTTTTTTTTTAATTTTACGAGAAAAGCCAACATCCTCCCGATAGACCTCGATTAAGAAAAATGAGATCGAATACAGCAGCAATTGTCATCTTTTTATCGTTGACTCCACAAAAAAAAAAAAAAAACAAAAAAAAACTTCGAACTTTATTCCGTACATTTGATTATTTTACCTTAAAAGACAGTTTAACTCTTTTGATTGCCTCCGTCCCTTCCTCCCTTAGATAAAATAATTTAAAAAAGCATAACATCTCCCGTCCGTGACTGCTGCTCGGTTGGTCTCGGGGTGCTTCGAGTACAAATCTAATATCTTGTTATCAAGCTCGGTAGTCGCGTGGACGCGAGAGCCTATAGGTTTGTTAGTTGAGTGTCAGAGCGAGGCACTCTCAGCCCGTCCTTAATTGCCGTAGACTCTGCCGGCTAATTAGTTTACATTACACTCTCGGGCCGGTCCTCTGTGTAGGTCCTGCAGGAAACCTCCTGGCCTCTCTTCCACGAGCGCCGGTCGCTCTATATCTTCTCTGCGAAAGTCAACCCACATATACATGTAGTTCCTCTCTTCATCTCCCGAATCCACTCTACAACACTCCGGCTTTTTGCATCGATGCCTGGGCAATGCCATGGATATAACATGCACGGTAGGTGGAACTACTGTATTCCCGACGCTCACACTCGCGACGGTGACGGGACGACACGTGCACCGATACGGGCACAGACACAAGCTCGCATGCGCCTCGAGCCACCGGCAGAAGCTCCCAAATATGCGACCTGTCGATATGCACGAGAGAGAAGCCGTCCCCATCGACGTCTTCAGAAATTCGATCGCACGCATCTCCACCTAGCTATATAACACGAGACAGAGTGAGAGCCGGAGAGATATAGCATAGGGAGCGGGTACAAGCTCGGTGCAGTATGCACAACGGCGATAGATCGCGAGAGCCAAATTCGCCCCGTGTCTCAGAGCCCACAGGCCTCTTGGCTGCACGAGCTACCTGACGATAATTCAATGAAGCCCTCACATTGAGCGCACCGCACCGCATCGCGGGCATACTCTCCGTTGCGTACAACATTTAACGGCAGTCAATTAACCGATCTATATTCTATAGTTTCACGAGCTGTCCCAGTTACGGTCATCGACCTTCATTTATATTACTAACAAATCGTACACAATATATTTATTTATATTTGTAATAATAACAATGGTATTTGCATTAATAACAATCGTATTCGTTCAATTGAGAACAAATTGACGGCACGATAAGGAGCGGATTTTACTCTCCTTACGTACTTCGCATGGCATGAGAAAATAAAAAATTAATATCGCGATTGGCAACATTAAAATATTAAATCGTATACAATATATTCATTTATATTTATAGTAATAACAATGGTATTTATATTAATAACAATCGTATTCGTTCAATTGAGAACAAATTGACGGCACGATAAGGAGCGGATTTTACTCTCCGTACGTACTTCGCATGGCATGGGAAAGTAAACAAGCGGGGCTTCGCCCCGCTTGTTGGGGGGCTCCGCCCCCCGAGCCCCCCAAAAATGCCCCTCGGGACATTTTTAAGGCACTCGCAGATTTGCACGCACGGCGCGCTACGCGCGCCGTCCGAACTGTTCGCACGGCGGGCTGCGCGCGCCGCACGAGCTATTCATACATCACACTTTGCGCGCCGCACAATTTATTCGCACGGCGCGCCACGTGCGCTGTGTAAGTTGTTCGCATGTCGTTTAATGCCCATGGCGTACGTGGATAAGAGGAAGTTCAAGATGAGTAAGGCAATCATTAATGTCTACGGTTTTTTAGGCACGACGGAGCGTAAGCGAAAAGGAGTGCCTTATTTGTTTTAGTAATGGTGCAGATAATATTTTATTATTTTATTGTACGGTTCAACAGGATAAAAAAGAAATGGTAAAAAAGCTTCGCTTTTTCACAATAGGCACGACCGTCTGTTGTCGCGCTCCATTATAATAATTGCCCGTTGCGGCGCGCGCTTCGTTTCTATGTTGTGACTTACATTAGAAGGGTGTGTTTTCTGTATATAAGGTACGTATGATACGGCTTTTTGATGTTAATTACGCGATAAAAAGACGTGCAATAAAAGGTAAGCTTTGCGTTCGGTTATAATTTATAAAAATAGTATATACATATTTCTTCAGCATTTTTGTTGTGTTTACCGTTTGGGAACGGCTGAAGCGATTAAGCTGCAAATTTGAGTGGGTCATCTGGGACTAATATACGATGAGCATACGGAATTGGAGCTAAATCGCTAGAACCATTCACTTGTTACATTGGATAAAATTTCGTTTAAATTTTAAAAAATACATATATATATATTTATGTCTGCTGTTTGGGAACGGCTGAAGCGATTAAGCTGCAAATCTTAGTGGACTATCTGGGACTTATTATATGATGCGCACACGGAATTGGAGCTAAATCGGTACAGCCGTTCTCTTGTTATAAACGCACACGCACATGCGCACGCGCACGCGCACGCGCACGCGCACGCGCACGCGCACGCGCACGCGCACGCGCACGCACACGCACACGCACACGCACACGCACACGCACACGCACACGCACACGCACACGCACACGCACACGCACACGCACACGCACACGCACACGCACACGCACACGCAAAAAACTATTGAAATCACTTACAAAATGGTTAAAACGAAAAGTTATATTGGTATTATTTAGTTTTCAGACAGTAACAGATTTTGCGATGACGAATGTATAAGGCACTCCGTTTCGCTTACGCTCGGTCGTGCCTAAAAATTGATATCACGGTTGGCAAAATTAAAATACAATAGTGATGTAAAGTTAATTGTTCTGCATACATTTTTGTACCAAATTCCCCCTTACGGTGTTATAGTGGAAAATTTTCAATTTCTATTTTGCGCATTATTATTTGACAATCGTTATCGTGCATTTGGAAAATTTCATCGGCGAGAAAGGTAAAGTAAAGAAATAGAATATCGCGATCGTGCTGTCGGAGGCTCGAGTGGCCCCGGCTAAGGGAAATGTGAAAGAGGAATAGTGCATCGTGAATTCAGGTCGAATAGCTTTGTAGGGAAGTTACGTGCGCACGTGTAGCTGCCAGAGAGCAGGCTGCTCTTATCACCTGTTGCCAGGCCAGTTTTCTCTCTTGCGAGGCAAACGCGATAGAGATAAAGGAGAAGAAAGAGATATTTTTCTATTTTCTTCTTAATGCTGTGTAATGTGTACACTGTAAAAAATTTGGCGGTGTAAACTGTCACAGTGTGCGGTGTAAAAAAGACCAGTGTTAATACTCGGTGCAAAGTGTAAAAATCAGATCTGGTGTTACTTTGTTACAAGTTACACCATACGGTTTTGTAGCAAATCAATACTATAGGGGTATACAATTGTCATCATTCGGTGTTGAAATAAAAAAACGATTTTAACACTGCCGTTGGTGTACATATAGGTCCATCAATTTGGTACAATTGATGGACCTATATACAATAAAAATACAATTTTAACACTACCGTAGGTGTACATATCAGTCTATCATTTCGGTGTTAATTAAGTCATTTCAAGCCATTTTTTTTTTATTCAATCGTATATACTGTCACCATACAGAAGGTATATATTTTTGACTTGAATGTATACCTGGTAAATTTGAAAAAATGTGATTCGATGTGTTCGTATACATACGAACATTTCTCATCTTGAAAATGATTTTCGTCAATATTGTCATTCACAAATATTATACCCGCAATAAATTACTTTCAAGTTGTTTCGATATTTCAATGTCAAATCATCGAAGTGGATTCTAAGTTAATGATTGCGAATAACTTATATATCCGATTCAAGAATACAGATATCGATAAGCGATTGTAGCGTAGCGGTAAGATACTAGGACAGGATGCGTTAGGTTGGGGGTTCGAGCCCCGCTAGGATATATAAATTTTTCATTTGTAAAAATTGTGTTATATTAATAAGTAGCGATGTACTGATAACAATTGATAATATAAAACACGATGTAACCATGTATGAAATTAATTAGTAACAAATGACCTAAATAACAGTACTGGGACCCAACTCCAGATTGAGTTGGGCCAAACTTTTTTTTTCCTTTGTGTGAACTAGATATTCGTTTCTCGTGTCAATCTGTTACACATTACAGTGTTTTTAAGCAGCTTACAATGCGGTCGGTCGACACCGTTCATGTGTTAATGAAAGGCTTTATAGGATTTAATATTGACACCGATATGTGCCAATAGTTGCACTATCTTGTGCTATTCTCCAACCCATTGGGATATCACGTTGTACACCGAACAGTATTAATGTAAATTGGCGTTAACTATACGGTGTTGAGTGAAATTCTTAATTTACACTAAATTTCTTACACAGTAGGTTTACACCATGGCAGAGTACTCGGTTAACACAAAATTGATGGACCTATATACACACCGCGCCGGTGTTAAAACGGTGTTAATGTTAACACCGATTTTTTACAGTGTACAAGTATAAAAACTTTTATACGTACTCGGTGTATTTAATTGAAAGGAAAAATAAAAAATATTAACTAAAATTCATAACAGTTATTCCGAGCATTCTGATATCTCTCAATTTCACCGTCGTCGTGCGAGAACTCGCATTTTTTTATTCGTCTCGGTTTTGGCGACACATCATTGAGTCTTACATGAAGTATCAAATTATAATGGTATATTATGCGACAAGGGAGGAAAGTGCTTTTTCATCACTCGGTGCGGAAATGGCCACTTTTTCGCCCGCTTCGCGTGCGGAAAACCGGCATTTTCGCACCTTGTGATGAAAAATTTCGTACATCCCTCGTGCGAAACACTTTTTCTAACTCGTGGAGTAATGTACTATTTTTTACCGAGTGTGAAGTTTGAGCGAAGCGGGGCAGAAATTCACACGGGGTGAAAAAGCACTTCCTCCCTTGTGGTATACGATTTTTTTGTCCAACTTCGTTAAGATAACCACATTTCTTGCGTCGCAAAATCGTCATATTCACCAATGACCATTACTGACCCGGGAGTAATAGAGCTTCGAGAGGGATAAATGAGCCCTATTACTCCCTAGGGAGTAATGGAATTGTACTGCGCATGCGCACATGTTAATAATGATCATTATTGATAATAATGTTCATTATTATTGTATTTTTTTCTGCTATTTCTTTGCTGTATTACCTTTTACTGCATTATTATTCTGTTTTCTATGCTTTTGCTTCTGTATTATTACTTTGTTATTATTTTATTATTATTCTGTTATGTTTTATGCTACTACTTCTATTAAACTGTGTCGTTGTTGTATGTACTGGCACGGTGTTCTTAGGGGGTTGCGGCCTCAGAACACGGAATAAACGCTTCTATCTATCTATCTAGCTATCATCGGTTAATAATAGGCTATTTTCCGCCCGTATTGCGCTCAAGGAATGTGGTTATTTTAGTACAGTCGGAAAAAAATGATTTTTTTACGGATGGGTTACGGCCATTTTGTTCTTTGTCGTCGATATGTTAATTTGTCCTTTGACTTGTTAATTTGACAGAATGACGTTTCCGTCGGATTTGAATCCAGATAATCTATCGCTACACGTTGTGGTACCGCCGCTCCAGACGGTCTGATCGAATTTTCATAACTTAGCCGTTAAATGAGTTAGCGATCCTGCCCGTTTCGACAATTCGACAAAATATTCAGTGACTTTATTCTCGGAAGCTCGAGATCCACCCGAGTAAAATACGAGATCTCCGTTACAGAGGATTTTCCCGAGCTTCCCGGGCAGAATAGACGAGGCATTCTGCGGAATAGAAAGAAGTGTGCGGGCCAAGAGGGCGAGGATTTCGACGGTAAGACGACGAAGATCGCGCAATAACATGCCGCTCACGCTTCCATTCGATCAGTGCTCAAAGGTTATGGGTCAGAAGTTTCGTCCTCGTACCTGTTGCGAGAACCCGATGGAACCTACGGCATCCTCGGGATTCTCTCGCCTTCGAGTTCAAAGTTCGTGGTTATTGACAAACATCGTCACAGGCCATTTACACACGCACGGAGAACGATTTTTTTTTTTTTTGGATAGCGTGGCAAGTTTGTGCGTTTTAACGGCTCTCACAAACTGTTTCAGCCAACATGCTTTCGTGTATCTTGCTTCCTTATATTTTCGTCGTATTATATTGTCTTTTGTTTCCGTAAAAAAAAAAACTTTCGAGTTTTTAGTATCAGAATACTTAGAATAGTCGAAAAGTCGAGAAATCTGATTGTTAACTGGCGTCAGGATGTGAGTATGTGTCTTTGTCGGCGACTTATTCACGTTCTTTAAAATTGTTGTAACTCGTGAACGATTTGAGCCGGCTAGTTGGAATTTGGTGCACAGGGAAAGCGATCACTTCTCTCTGTTCAATACAATTTTCATGAAAATTGAAATCTTGAATTCTTGAAAAAAATGGCGAGGGTTCTCTAACTTTTATAAATTTAGAGTTGTTATCTCAAAAGTGCGTGCAAATATAGTATATCGATCAAGGATCTTTGGTATTGAATTTAGTCGAAATTTATCGAAGCAGGTAGATTTTATGAAATTTTGAGCTTTTTTCATTACGAAAAATGCTTTAATGCGAGAGAACATGTAGGTATTTTTAGTACAATTTTAGAAGGTGAATGGATTGACACTGCACAATGTTCGGTATAACATTTGTCGAAAGTGGTTCAAGCCGTTTAAATTTTATACGAATTTGAAGTTTTTTTTTATTTGTATTTTACGTCTAACACGAGTTTCCGGATCAAATATTGCTAAGACTAAAATTTGTTACAGGTTTATAATCAGCGGGGGGGGGGGGGGGGAACATTAGAAATGCCTCCGAAACGACGAGTTACGAAATGTTTACTTAAGGAATTGTTACTATAAATTTTGCAATAAATTTCGACCAATTAAATTTGATATTATATAGCACATTTTTCTCTACGAGGAGGTCAAAATCGGACAATGAATTCTCTCATAGAGAAAACTATGCCTAAAACGCTAAAAAATGAGGAAGCCATGTACAAATTATTTTGCATCTGTTTTTTCATGCCGAGGGCCAATACAACAAGCGTTCTATCCCAAACTCAAGCGGGACATTGATAATCGAAAAAAAAGTCTTCATTGCCGGAGCGACACAATTTCCTTATTGTCTACCTTAAGCCTAGTGCGGCGTCAGTTAATCGATATACGACTAAATCGACTTCGATGCTTTAAGGTTCTTTTTAGCGACCCATGTTGTTTAAAGAAAAAACAAATCATTCAATCTCCCAATAAATAATAATTGAATTTGTAAAGCTGTTGAAACTTTAGTATAAAACAGTTATCCGAACCGATATTGACAAATCGATAAGGAAGATACACCGTTGAATTGTGCACAGTATGTGCGAGAAGTAGTGATGACCTAAGAAAGGCGTCCGAAACATCGAGCATCGAAGACAAAACGGATGCAAGCTCGTTGCCGAGAGCGTTGAGTCGTGGACTTTCCCTTCGTTCTCTTCTCGCCCGCCGCCCTTCGAGCCGTTTCCGGGATTGGCTATATTGGACGAGGATCACGGCGACGAGTGTGGCGGATGGGATGCGCGCGCCCGATGCGCGTAAGCATATTTGCTTCTGGCCACGTACTCTTCAGTGTCGCGTCAGCCCCCGGCCCCGCTGCACCACGTCTATTAACCATCATCCAGGTCCAGCTACCTACTTACCTGCTTTCTCTCTCTATCTCTCTCTCCATCTCTCCGCATAACTCTCAAATATAACAAACCGCCCAATCCTACGCCAATTACTATATACGATCTGTATATCAACAATACATCGAGATATATATAATATACGTATATATATATATATATATATATATATACGTATATTATATATATATATATATATATATATATAAATAAATAACATACATTATGTACGTACTAAGATAGCGATTTCGATTTGTTAAATCATTCAAAAAAATTCCCTTCCCCGAATTCCGCGTAAGATTGACTAGCGAGAAAACAAAACTAAAGAGAAAGAGAGGGGGAGAGAGAGAGAGAGAGAGAGAGAGAGAGAGAGAGAGGGGAGAGGCAAAGAAATCATTGACGTAACGCAAAAACTTATTGTTATCAATCGTCGAGATAATATCGTATATTTGGCGAACAATAATCAGAAATTGGCCGCCCGCTTATCACTAACCACCGTCAACCGATCAACCACCGAGATCCACTACACCACCACCTGGCTCCGTATCCCGCACAACCCGAGAGAGAGAGAGAGAGAGAGAGAGAGTTCCGTTGATACTCGACGGCTCCCCCAGTCGACGATACGAGCACCGAGCATCACCTACACAGCATCCCAGTGTCGATTCAACTGCCGTCGCTTTTCTGGATACTTCTCCATCGGCAAGTTCCATTATCCTCTTTAATTCATCGCTCTCACTCTCTTCTCTGTTGTGTGTGTTTGTGTTCGAGTTGTCGATGTTTTTCACTGATACTCACTGGTTACTTTTTTTTTTCTCCCCCGATCCTACAAGATTTTTCTTATCGAGGGATATTACGAATGTACAGCAGAAGCCCAAATGACCGGGGTCGGATTATCCGGACAGCGGATTAGCTGTGCGGCTCCCAAGTGCCTTTTTTTAACATTGACAAATCTTCATGACATAAATTGACAGTACATTTTGCTAATCGTGAAGGCATGTGTGAACGCGAAATTCAACAACGCCAAGGACAAGCGAACGTGACTAATTATTACAAAAAATAAGAGTAATTAACGCAACGTATTTTCAAATATCAAATTTCAAGCTTTGTATGCCAGTGCACACTCGTAATCCATTAACTTTTTAATGTCCAGGGTACCTTTGGTGAAACGGACAATAAAAAAAAAAAACACATCTTTAACTTTAACCTGAACATCCTGGAAAAAAATCGACGAATACTCACGCTTAGTAAACCATCCTAAACGAAGATTGTCAAACAGATGGCATTTAAAAAAAAATGTAGTTAACATTGAAAAGTTGGATTTTTCGGAGATCTTTGTACAGACAAGTACCGCGCGGCTGGGGATTTTTTCGGTTCCTAGCACCCCGGTTATTCGGGATTCTACTATATATATATATATATATATATATATATATATATATATATATATATATATACGTATACATTTTTTCCATACAGATTGATCATAATCGATTTGAAAAATCTTTTGAAGTGTACCCGAACGACTTCGATCTGTTCTTTACAAACTTGTTTTTTTTTTTGAGCTCTGTGCCCGTATCATCAAGTGCACCTCCGTGTAAGAAACCACTTGAATTTCTTCGATCCAATAATTTCACGAGTGGGAAATTCGTTCGGAGTGTCGCTCCAAAGCGGGGTGAAACGTTTTTCGACGCTGCGAGTGGGACAACTATATGCTTACGTGTAGTACGATGAATTCAACCTGCACCGCTCCCGTTCCTTTTTCCACCAAGCCTGCCAATCAAGCCTTGCGTGATATATCGAATGACGGTTATCGATTTCGCAAAAGTGATTATGTACGTTTGATTGGAACTCGTCGGTTTTTCACTTTGCATTCAATTTAGTGACTAGGTAGTTGAGATTTCATCTTGGAAAACATGTTAACCTATTAATCGATGAATTTAAAAGATTAAGGAGGTAGGAGGTACTATTGGCACTATACAGTAGTGTTTTGTTTCGCGAATAAACCTCACAAAGTCGTGCGGGAAAATGTATTTTATGGAGTATAATTATGTAAGAGTAGGAAAATAATTTTCTTTCATTTTCGTACACAATATTTTAATATATAGTTGAAAATTTTTTTTAAACGAATGGCAATTTTTTATATTAAAAAACCATGACCGTGATTTTTCACGTCGAACAAAAAATAGTCGGTGTGTCGCATAAAAATTTCGTTCATTTTGACCGCCCAAAAGTCGACATGTACAACATCAAAATTACATATGCATTATATCGCTATTCTTTTCGATATTTTCATTGTTTTTATCCTCCTGAACGCGACGATACTTACTCCAAAATTATACACATTTAACGATAACATAAATATTTCGTGTCCGTAACTCGGATTTGGTTAAATAATTTTCCTTACCGGTACCTCGTTAATTAACTATTCGACATCGTGTTATCGATGGGCATTCGCAGTTTTTCTTGTTCGTTACCTTCTCAAAGTCTGCACCGAGAGTTTACACGTGGATAGTTTCGAGGGTCAAAGAAGACGTGCAAGAATTCCTTCATCGAGGTTTGATGGGTTAAGTATACAATGAGAGTTTGGATATCCGAGCGAACTATTCACGTAAGTTATTTAGTTAGCGATATCTTGAGAAGAAACTATCTTCATCCTTCGTAAACTTGCACGCTTCGTGGCCACTTTATGCCTTCTCCGCTGCGACCGCCTCTCTATAGTTAATTTAAAGTTTGAAGCCTTCGAGCAACCTATTATCTGACGAACGGTATAACGCTACGACGCAGCTTGACGAGACTATCGAAAAATCGTAAAAAAAAACAATCAAATAAACAAACTCCCTACACAGCGTAATAACGAACCGAACCCGCTATAGCGACGATATTTCTCGGATATGAAGGACGCTGCAAGACGGCGTGACAACCGTGTCTTGAATGATAAATTGGCCTTTAACCATTCCGATCCTATCAAATTATTATTATCATTGTGCATGACTATACAATCACGAAGGATTAATCTCTTGTATGTTGGAATATAAGATAGGGGAGAGCGGGACAAAACGGAACCATGCCTTCCAATTAAGATCAGACTTTTTATTTGTATGTCCCGCGGAGAATCCGTTGATATGCTACAATTCGGCTCGGAATTCTGTTTTGCCCCGCCCTCCGATTACGCCTTTCGGATTTTGGTCACGCATCATTAGCTCAATACAACATTCGCGGAAAGCATGCACAGTTTCAAGCTGAGTACTTGTGGCATTGCAAATATTTACGAAGTCCAAATACCATTCGCCTATCTTCAACTATTATTATTATTATTATTATTATTATTATTATTATTATTATTATTATTATTATTATTATTATTATTATTATTATTATTATTATTATTATTATTATTATTATTATTATTATTATTATTATTATTATTATTATTATTATTATTATTATTATTATTACTATTATTATTATTATTATTATTAGCCGAAGAAATTTCGAAGCTGGTAATGTGTTTAATGTGAGACATAAGTGCGGTGTTTCGTAGTCCACGAGGCCACGGCGACTTCACTGGGGATACAGAAATATGTATAGTGCGAGACGATGTTAATAACTCGTATGCGATAGTGTTCACAGTTAAAATAGACACGGTTAAAGCGTCGCGTACCCTTCGCAACGTCGGAATGCAATGAAAATCTCATCCACAGTAGAAAGCCGGGTAATTAATGCTCTACAACGACGAAGTCGTGGATTTGCGCATGTAAATCAGAGACTCAATCAAAGTAGCAATAATTATTTCCTAGTGGGTAGATGCGGCTTTATGGGTCGCTGGCCACTTTGTTAAACAAATAACACAATTTCCGCTTCTCGTTCGAGAACGTAATACGAACCGAAATATGTTGTGAACTTATTCGCAAAATTTCATATTACTCTTGTAATATGATCTTTAGAGAGAATTAGCGATATACAAACAAGGCAAAAAATAATGAACTAGAATGCAGAAAAAATAATTGCAAGTTTTTCGATCTCATCAAATGAATGAAATATCTTCTCTACGCTACAATAAGTGTGCGTATTTAATGATTTACAGAGAAGTTAAATGTCGTCATCGTATGTACAGCGAGGATAACTACCGTTACCATAATTAATCATTTATGACGACGCAAACTAACGTTATTGTCTCCGATTCATTAAAAGCAAATACAATGCTTGGAAAAGGGCATAATTATCTGTAGCAAAAAAGTTGGTATATGAAACTATATTTTTTTCGAACATTATTTTCATCGGATGTTCGCTTCATCGGTTACGCAGAAAACAATTAGTCCCTTATGGCGAGGCATCCGACAGAGATGTAGTGTAGCCACAGCGGAGCTTCGAGTGTCCGTGAAGCCTGTAAGGAAAGGGATACACGACGAGTGTACAAGTACGAGGAAAAATAGGAGAAAAAACACATCGGTTATTGTTAGCTATCCTCGCATACGGGAGGTGCTGTAAATGTTGTGCTGGCGGAGCACATAGTGTCCCACATGTCTATATGGTACACGAGCCTAGTGTCTATCTCAACATAACTGTCGTGTATATGTACCACACGACGATATACTTATATGTAACGTACCCTGTACAAGTAACTTATGTGCATGTTGGCTCGTTGCGAACGAGCGAACGCCGCGGATATCTGTTATAACAGAAATATATATGTACGTATGTATGTATATATACATACATACCTACATATATATATTTCGACGCTTAAGAAGCAGAGGGGCGCATCTCTCATCGTTTTACATGTCAAATGGTGCAGGATACGACCTTCTGATTCTTATCAACCGACATATTATATATATATGCATTATATATATATATATATATATATATATATATATATATATATATAATGCATATATATTTGTGTATATCTGGTAGATACGAGAGGTATCCAGCTGCAGGAGGGATCGATGGGCTCTCTCGCGTTCATGCTAGCCCGCGGGCTTGGTACGGCTCACGGCGAAAATTATTCTCGGCATACCTTCGACACATACCTATCCACCGACCTACCCTATGCTACGGCCGTCACTGCACAACGTACATATAGTAGCTGTATATGTGTATATATATATATATATATATATATATATATATGTATATATTCACTACTGAACCTATCTTCTGGTATCTATAGACTATAGGCACGAGTAGCATAATTCAAATAGCGTCCGACGTTCAGGTGTCGTTAAATCGACCGCGAGGGTGATCGATCTATTAGTGTTCACCGCGGCAGGAGGAATGGAGCACCAAGTATAAACACGAGGGTTAGGATCGCATTTCCTGCGTCTCCTCTGGTTGACGTTAAGAAATCCTATCGTATGTGCGAAAGAATACAAATTAATAGACTGAGAAAAACACTATTAAAAACAAATTTTTATCAATGGGATGAAAAAAAAAAGAAAAAATATTGAACCAAATCGTGAGTTAAGAAATAAATATTTTTCAACGACGAAAGTCTAGAACAGCAGCTGGGCGATACTTCAAGTACATGGTACTTGTTTGGTACTTGAAGTACGTGGTACTCGAAGTACTTTTCGTTTGCCCAAGTACGACAAATTTTAATTCCATCGGTTCCAGTTTACTCGAGTAAAACTGTTAGTACCAGTTGTACTAACAGTTTTACAGTGGCGAAACAAAGCGAGACAAGATGAGATTTCGGCCTTGTTTTGTAAAAGCTTTGGAGACAAGACGATGCAGGACGCCCACGGCCAAAACGAGCCACCAAAAAATGACTTACTCGCATTTTCGTGTTAAGAGGAGTCGGATAAAGCGAAACTCAGCGTATCTCTGTTAAGAACGGAAAAAAATTGGGCACCGGGCAAAACGGACCATGAAAAAGAAGCTCACTCGCATTTTCATTGCTTTAGTTAATGTTGGCCTTGGATGTTCCCTTTTTCTAATTGTTTTTCGACTTGTCCTACTCGCCGAAATGCAAAAATGTGTCAGTTTTCCTTTGGTGACCCGTTTTGTCCCAGTGCCCCGCTTTGTACCCCACGTTCCCCTACTCGTTATAAATTTATGTTTATGCTACTTGTTATAATCATAGAAATGGTTAACCATTACGCTTAAATCAAGGACATTTTATCATTGATTTAAGCATGTATATTTTTGGCTGTATGTTAAGGTGAAGTGAAACACATTCGCTGTCGCTCACTCTCGCTTCATCGTAAGACCAATGCCGCTATCTTCCTCACACTTTTGGCTCCGTCACGTGACTTCCACTTCATCTTCAGAATAAAGTATTTTTAAAACAGTAATTGCGATTGTTATGAGAATGGTTTTTTTATACGAATATTTAAACACACGAAAATATTCTGCACTTGCAGTACATAGTACTTCAAGTACCAAGTACTGTTAATGAACGAAGTACTATGGCACTTGTACTTAAGTACTCAGGTACTTTAAGTACCTGTACTTAAGTACTCAGGTACTTTAAGTATTTGTACTTAAGTAGTCAGGTACTTTACGTATCTGCACTTAAGTACCCATGTACCTTAAGTACCTGTACTTGTACTTAAGTACTCAGGTACTTTAAGTACTTGTACTTAAGTACTCATGTACTTTAAGTATCTGTACTTAAGCACTTGGGTACTTTAAGTACTTTGCCCAGCTCTGGTCTAGACTATTTTTTTTTTATTTTTCTATAGTACGTCGATGCTGCCCTGAATTGATTCTGGAGGTCGCAGGAATTTTGTTTTTTTTTTTGTTTTCGATCCAAATGTTGACGGCGTCAGCTCGGAGAGGGTAGAAAGGACGGGTGATGATTAAGTGGAGAAAGGACGATAGGAGAGCAGAGACAGAGCGGCGAAACGATGAAAGAGGGGCGGGGTGGAAAGCTTCTGCTTTCAGTGAGAAGCAGTTGTTATACCGTATACACTGCGAGGAAAAGCCTTCACAGGCATTCACTATACTGTGACATTAGAGAGGTGGGGCGGAGGGGGGAGGATAGGGGAGGCGTAATTCCGCTATCTCTGTCAGTCCGGGAGCACCGCGCCGCGGCGGCACGACGTCGATTCGTTTGTCCGTTTCTCTGATTCGCAACGCTGCACGGAATAGATGGGTAATGGTTTGGTATACTGGCTGATGTCTGGCGTTTCTCGCTCTCACGTTCTGTTGGGAGAGACAGTGTGTATATAAACTATAAACGTAACGGCAGAGAGAAATTCAAGCCATCTCGTCTATCGGCTCGTGGCCAGACGCCCACGGTGCTTTGTTGGACCTCCCCCACCCCCTCGCGTGTATCTGTCCGCACGTCGGAAGGGAGTAAAGAGGAGATATTATAGTTAAACACACACACACACAAAACTCGCGCTTTCTCTCCGCACTCGCTGGACACATCACAGTTTTCAATGTTTTGATTGTGCCAACACCCCTCTCGTACACTTTGTATATTTCGATTGTTTTCGGGTTATATGGCTTTGCGCTACTCCAAATATCAATGCTCGGACTCGTTCGTTTTTGGATGTTGGGTGGGTAAATTAAAACTTTTTTTTCTTCTTATGAACAAATTTTAAAAGCCATCTTGCAGCAAATTCGTGTAAATTGTGGCCTCGTCAGTAAAAAAAGTACATTGCATATTTAAGGGGACCATGAAGGTTTGACCGACCGAGAATTCAATCACTTCAGATTATTTATAACAAGAATATATAACAAAGTGAAAATAGTGATCGTTACAGGTAATTGATGCATGAAATGCGCGATTTTCGCTGAGTATGATAATCCGCTTCGTTTCGTATACTGTACGAAAACGTTTTGTCAGACTTCGTTAAAGTAACCACTTTTCTTGCGTCACAAAATCGTCATATTCGTCAATGATCAACACTCCTCTGGTTGTATTAGGGTTTCCAGAAGAAGGAATAAGCCCTATTGCTTCCTAGAGAATAATGAAACAGTAGGCACTGCGCATGCGCATAGGTTAAGAATGACCATTGGTCAATAATAGGCGATTTTCCGACCGAGTTGCACGCAACGAATGTGATTATTTTAGCGAGGTTGAGAAAAATATATATTACAAATGCTGATATTATGATTAAGAACATTCTTATTATAGATTGTACCGAACATGTACTTTTTGCTTCTGCACACCGCTCCGAAAAAATTGTCGAAATTTTCTTCGGCGACCATCGGGGAACTATTGTTCCCAATGGTCTGCCCTATAAACGGAGGCTTAAACAAAAAATATTGCTTACAAACTCATACAATGCCGTAAAAAAAAAAATATTCGTGTTATTCATTGGTCTAAAAAAAATGATGTATCCTACATCGATTCTTAGCTTCCGTTTGGATAATGTCGTATGGTTTATCTTCAGTTAAAATTTCATGACGTTATTTGCAACAGCCGTTGAGATATTGCGTGCAGACCACCGAAAAAAGTTGTTTCCAGGAAATCACGATCAAGGATCGCGCTTACGTGACCCGGGCGTGAGCCTCTCTGCATGTTCCGCTGTTGCATCCGTAACTTGACGAATTTCGTACTAACCTTTACGAGAAAATATTGACAATATGTTATACAATACATATGTATACACTGACAGAAGAATTTTGTAAAATCTACCGATCATCTAAGAAAAAAATTAGCATAGCACATAGTAGTACAGCACTAGAGCGCCACCTATGACGGAAAGTCTCTGATTTTCCAAGAATTTTTACCATAATATCGACGAAAAATTCTTGTAAATCCGGTACGTCCTACTATAGGTGCACCACCTAGTTCACTACTACTACGTGCTATGGCAATATCTCTCAAGCGATGTAGTCATATTTACTACAGATCTTTCTCTCAGTGTAAGCAAATAATTAATACTTAAAAAAAATATTTTTGATGTTTTCTTTATTTCAAACCTCTCGAGTATCCTTAAATGTATTGTCCACGAAGATACATCGTTTTTGTTTCCTCATATGAGGCATTCTTTATCAACTGGGCCACTTTTTTCGGTCGACCTCTCAGATGTTTTTTAAAATTTGCCAGTTTGTAGTAGTACTTGAGAGTTGCTTCTGTGATTTTTTTTAGATTTTTAAAGTGCACCCTTCAGGATTTACGTTTTTTAAAAAATATCAGTATATCTCAGAAAATATTGATCACTCAAAAAATTCGTAGGAACATTAATATTTTTATTTTTCATCAACTTTCGAATGATGTTAGATTCATAATTTTCCCGATACGGGAAGGTCCATTTTTCGTTAAAAAAAAGTAAAAATAATTTTTTTCTGCTAAAAGCACACTTTCGATTCTGGTCCCAATTTTACAGGAAATTCGGCATTGAATGAAGATTCTGAAAAAAAAAAAATCCCAGAGTGGTACCTGCGGTTCTTATGTACTCAAAAAAATAAACAAATTAAAAATTAAAAAAGAAAACCTCTAAAAAAGAACTTCTATTTAAAAAAAAAGTTTCCCAATGATGTGTAACAAATTTACCGACTGCGGGAAAATCCCTTTCAGTTATCTAAATAATAGGCGAGTTTGTACGAATCCATATGAATTAAATTTTGTATCTCTTTATTTTTTTAGCACGTAAAAATCGTAGGTACCACTTTGGGAATTTTTTTTTTAGAATCTTTATACAATGCTAAATATCGGGTAAAATTGGAACCAGAATCGAAGGTGTGCTTTTAGCAGAAAAAAATTATTTTTACTTTTTTTTAACGAAAAATGGACCTTCCCGTATCGGGAAAATTATGAATCTAACATCATTCGAAAGTTGATGAAAAATAAAAATATTAATGTTCCTACGAATTTTTTGAGTGATCAATATTTTCTGAGATATACTGATATTTTTTAAAAAACGTAAATCCTGAAGGGTACACTTTAAAAATCTAAAAAAAATCACAGATGCAACTCTCAAGTAGTACTACAAACTGGCAAATTTAAAAAAACATCTGAGAGGTCGACCGAAAAAAGTGGCCCAGTTGATAAAGAATGCCTCATATAGGAAGCTTTGTTTTTCTTGTTATATTTACAATTTTTTTTTATTCCACCGTATGCTTTGCCAAAAAAGAGTTGAATCAACAAGAAAAAGGTATTGATATTCGTGGGGAAGAAACGTTTGTTAAGTGTACAATTCTTTTTCTTACCGTATTGTCGTGAAATATCAGGATATTTTCTCATCGTTTATCTGTAATCGTTGGGAAGCCCGGTAAAAAAAAAGAAAAAACAATTCTCATTTCATGATCTATTCGGCACAGTTGCGCGTGTCACACATTACGGATCGACGAGGTAATTGGGCAAGTTGCCAAAAGTCGTTGCGAGTTCTCTTGAGATCGCCTTTTACAACGTATCCGATGCATCTACGGGATAGAGTGAAGATCGGGCCTTAACGACCATCGAAATCTTGTTAAATGACTCTCAATGGAATCAAACTATATTTACGGTCGTCGACTGCGATCACTAACACGAACGTCCCGCAAAATTCGAATCTTTTCGAGTGTTCGAGCAGACGCGAGGTCTTCCAGCTCCACCCATATAAATTTCAATTATCTTCGATTTTAAAGATTGACCGTTTTTTTGTGCAATTCATTGCCGAAATCTTAATTTTCTAATATTACTCGATAAAAGATTTTTTAGATTCTCTTTTCTGCAAAAACTTTATCATTTAATGAAAACAAATAGTTGCGCTAAGCGTGAAAGATTGGCGAAACATTTATTTGATCGTTACATACAGCGGAAGGTAAGAAAAAAAAAAAAAAAAGAACGAAGCAGTTTATCATCGGACTCCAAAGTACCGCTAGCGGTGTTATCTTCGATTTAAAGATTGACCGCTTTTTTTGCAATTCATTGCAGAAATCTTAATTTTCTAGATTACTCCGTAAAAGATTTTTTAGATTCTTTTTCTGCAAAAACTTTATCATTTAATGAAAACAAATAGTTGCGCTAAGCGTAAAAGATTGGCGAAACATTTATTCGATCGTTACGTACAGCCGAAGGTAAAAAAAAGAAAAAAAATTAACGAAGCAGTTTATCATCGAACTCCAAAGTACCGCCTAGCGGTGTAACCGACGGAATAGTCAGCCGAGAGTGGAGAAAGTACGCCGAGGTCAGACTCGTACTGTTTCCGCACAGAGTCCTGCGGGACGGGAAACTATTGAGAGACCACACTATGAAACGGTGAGAGAACTGCACGGAAAAGGTAGGACGAATAGGGAAGGGGCGGCGGGTGTGCGAAAGGAGGCGAGCGGAGAGGTATGACTTGGCTCGATGCTTTTGTCTCTCGACAATGGCCAACTTTGCCCTCTTTCTCTAACTCTCTCTCCCTCTTCCTATCCCAATCTCTCCGGCTCATCCTTCGATTCTCGCTGTACCGATTTGTAGTTCTACGAAGTGCTTCGCCTCTTGGCGTGGCCTAGACTTCCTCCAATTTCTCGATGCTCTTTCGCTCCTAGTCTCTCGGTTGTCCGACTCGAATACGATTGCCGAACGAGAGGTAATCGAGACGCGACCTCAAACGGCCATTCGGATGCATTCCCAAGGATGAGCTGCTTTCGTAACTACTCTCTTTCTACTAAATATTTTCGGGCTACGATGCCAATCGATTTTTTTTTTTTTTTACTTTTTCACTTCGAATCTCTTACGAGTCGAATTTCTGGAGATTAACGTAAAACGGCGAATTTTGTCGGAAATTTGTTAGCAAAAAAAAAAAAAAAAAACAATTCAATAAGAAAGGAAAGAAAAAAGCAGTAAATAAATACGGAAGTACAAAATCGAACTTGACGTCTTTTCCATTCTAGGCTGAGAAGTGTAAAGCTTGTAGAAAAATCAAAACATCGCTGTCGGTCAATTTGGTAGGATTAAGTTTACTTTTCTCACCTATTCGACGTTGGATACGGTTCGTGCACCGTGTACTGTGAGTACGTGGTTTGGCTCGCCGTCACGTTTTTTCACAACCTCTCTGGTAAATAGCCAGGGGTGAAATAAAAACGAGGAAATAGAAAAAGTTAGTAATAAAAAGAAGAGAAAAAAAACTGACCAAGCCACATATAAAAACATGCACTCATTTGCGGTTCAATAACGCCCAGTAAATAATAGTTCGCCAGCACGCTCGTTGTATTCTTTTTTTTCCTTCATCTTCCTTTATGTATGAAATTAGCGTCGGTATCGTTGAATGATATTTTTTTAATCCGGCGATTTATTTTCTTCTTTTTAGTTATAAGTTATACGTTTCACTGAAAGCTGAGATTTTGACGCATTTTCGTTGTCTCCGGTGTTCGTAGAAACTGCTCAGTACGTCTTAGGCTTCGGAAGATATAGTTCAGAAGTGTGAAACAAAATTGCCCTCATAAAAGCTGCCCTACCCAGTAAACACAGTAATCTACCAGCGACGTAACAGCAATGTATCCGAAAATAACAGGTAATATTACGAGAATGTTGCATGTAAATTACATGTAAGCTGCCATTTCCGACTCAGCAATATAACACTGTTATATTGGCGTGTTATTTCGCTGTTATATAACAATGTAATATACAATTTTTATTTAAAAAACATACTATGGCTAATCCCATCCTTGGAACAGCATCTTTATTAGTGACAAACTATATTACTCTATCGATAGGAACAAATACATCTCAGAAAAAACATTATTAATTGATGTGCTATCGGCGGGACAAGAACCTGGGACCCTCGGACTTGTAGACGATGACCTTACCTATTCGGCTATCTTGGACTTGAGAACATAATTTTGGCAAATTGTATACACGGTTTCCACGGATTATCTACGGATCATGACCGATGTATAAACTTCAATTTCTAGCATTAAATATTAGTCGGTCAGCCCTTTGACGGTAATGAGGAAACCAGTAATTATTTGCTTGTTATAACATCGTTATATGTATGTTATGTACCTGTCATGAAGCCTGGTTTTGTAACCGTAACGCTACCACACTTTGTAACATTAACATTGCCCGCAGATTAGTAATGGTCATAAACATTGTTATAAACATGCTATATAAACGTTACAGAGTCCAGTTACATTATTGTAATGCAATTACGTTATACGCTATTGACATTACCTAATTATCACGAAAGTTACACTCACATTGTTACGAGTATGTTACGTAACGGTTACACAATTTTTATACATAACTATAACGTTACAGAGATATGTAACAGTTACATTAATTGCATATAACAATTGTTACATTACATGTAACTTCCATGCTATGTTACCATAATAAAACGTGTTCACTGGGTAAAAATGATGAAATAATGTGTTACTTAGTAATAATTAATATTCTTAATTAATAATAACAATTGGTTGGTCGTTATCATTACAGTCGAGAGACGTTTCCCTTCATCTCACCAATACACAGTGGCATAAAATTTCTCGAATTGAGTCCCGATTTTGACTTACGTTACAGAACTCTTGTTTCTTCGGTAGAGCTCTCTTGATTGTAATGAAAATGATTAACAAATTGTTATTATTAATTAACAATATTAATTATCACTGAATAACGCATTATTTCATTCTTATTACAGCGATTTTTATCACTGCACTTTTGTGTTCGCAATCGGGAGTAAAAAAGTTAATTGTCCTTTTTTCTTTCGCTTTTCTCACGAAAATTGCTGCACTTTTTGTTTTGAGTCTAGTGATGGCTCGTTCCCGGCTGGAGACCTGTTCCACCCTCTTCAACATCGCGATGCTGATATGCCCTGTGCGACGAAGAAAATAATTAAAGGCTCGCCAGTTGTGGTTACAGGAGAGAAAAAATAAAAAGAAAAAGACTAGAAGAGTAAGAGAGCGAGATAGAACGTTGCGGCAGAGCGGGGTGAAACATTTGTCCATGGATATAACCCACTTTGGTTGAATATACGCTGCGCGAAGCAGGCGAAGGCTCTTCCAGCCGCAGAACGTTATCGCACCGCCTGTACTTTATCTTTGCCTCCCGTTGCAGCGTTATCCCCGGCGAGAATGAGGCACGCCTCGCGCTGCTTTCCAGCTTCGCTAAATGAATATTAGTGTGTCCCGCCAGACATGAAAGCTTCTCTCCCAAACATCCATCACCAGCTGAGATCTCTCTCTCTCTCTCTCTTTCGCCCCCTCTCAATTTTTTTGCAAGTGTAGTGTATATTTCGAGCTGTGATAAAGAAAAACGGATGCTCCAATGCGAATAGCCTCGTAAACCTGCGTTATCTCGATTCCGCACTCGTACGAGTTCCAAAGTTTGCAATCTGCGCGGCAATCCTCTCAACTTGTGCGGTCAGGTACGCAAAAAGTAGAAGTCACGTTTCTGTTCCAGTGTGTTCTCCATTTAATTACGATTTCATTTCTGTTTCTATATTTTTACGACGCGAGAAGTCGCTTTGATAGTATGAAATTACAGATAACTTCAAAATTCAAATTGCACGGTTCATTGTGTATACCGGACTGTTTCGATGCGTGAGCGTGAACTTTTCAATGCGACTCATCGAGCCAACTCGTTGGAACTTTGGAACTTTATCGCCGATTCGACTACTCAATTCGGTCGTTGTCGTTCCCGCGGATAGGGCAATGTACCGTGGTCGACAGTTTTTTCCTTCTTTCATCCCTTTCTTTTTTCCTTTCGAAACTTCGAAGAGTTAACGTACTATGCAGGAATTTAACATTTCTCCTTGTTTCTCGCATCCATTCTGTTCATATCTATCGTTCAGAGAAGTCCTCAGGTTTTCTTTCAAAGTCTGTGAATCCTTCCCTTTTTTCTTCCTACTATTGTAGCGTGCGAAAAAACTTATGCTCTCTTCTTATTTCTTCTCGGGTAAAGTACCGTACAGATCCGGAGACAGAGTTCTTGTTTTCTCGTTGCGCCTTCCCTTTTTCTCGAAATTAGTCGTTGTCGTCGTTTTCTGGGACAAACCGAACGAGGACGAAGAATTCGCTGAGTTTTCTTTTTTTTTCTTTCACTATACTGGTTTGCAACTACCCTCAAGAGTTAATGCTCCATCTTTGCGCCCGCCCGCTTTCCTCTCCGCTCTATATATCCGCCGGATTACCTGCTGTGCCTCGGGATCACAGAGAGAAAGAAAAATTCTCCGGATTCTCGACTCGGAGCTGTTTCGGTGCGCGGGTCGTTTCGGCGAGTGACGGAGCCTGAGAAAAGAGAAGCAAATGCGTCCTCATCGGGTCACAGATTTTCTCTTGTGTACATATATAAATATACATACATACATACATACATACATACATACATACATACATACATACATACATACATACATACATACATACATACATACATACATACATACATACATACATACATACATACATACATACATACATACATACATACACATACAAACATTCGTCCTCAGGAATCCTAAGCTCTGTGTAATGTTTCGGTGGCTCCCAAGAAGACTTCCCATTGATGCTCGTATACAAGTCCAAAACATCGAGAGTGTCTGCGAGGCTGATTCCTCGCAGCCCGCTGCAACAAAAGCTCGCCCTTAGACTAAAACGCCCAACAGCATACACAAAACAAGCACACGGATGTATATACGGGTCTTCCTCAGTCTCTTTCCCTCTCTCTCTCTCTCTCTCTCCGGTTTATTTCGTTCACGTAGTCAATTTAGCTCGCGAAATTGCTCGAGTTTACTGTCTAGCTGCTGGTGCTACAGTGCTTCTCTCTCGTCCAGTTATGTGATGGATTTTCCACCGAGATACAAGAGACAGGCAAACTATTGCTCGCCATTCATCCACCTAAGGGGTCGATATTTCACGGAATACACGGTTTCCGAACTGCGGGGAGCAATGACTAGAATAAACGGTAAAAAAAAGTTGTATCCGGTTGTACAATTCTTGAGAAAAATGTGGCTTTCGGTTTGTTTGTTTGTTTGACTAACGGATACAGTATGAGCTTTAACGAAGATGGATGTTTTCAATTTTTAACCGTGCACCTCGTAACACGTCCTGACGAATAACTATTTTGGATATTTTTTTTACACTTCACTGAAAAAGAAGCATGATAATCTTAACCAAGTGCTGAACCGAGTAATAACGTAGGGGGGGGGGGGGGGGGGTGGGGCAAAATGGCACCGCGGGGCAAAACGGGATAATGAGACGAATCGCAATTTTCCAATCACTTTTAAATGGTGGCGATGGTGGTACGTGGGGAAAAAAGGGCTTGAAAATCTGGCTGTATCGTTGGGACAAAATGGGGCATCCCAAAGTTATTGTAAGATTGAGTTTTGCCGTCTCGTTTTGCCTCGCTGTGCCATTTTGCCCCGGTCTCCCCAACGAATGACAATCTTAACCGGGTGCTGAACCGAGCAATAACGTACGTGTCCGCCACGAGGCTTTATGAAAATACGACGTATAAAAAACCTTATTGTCCGATACACAACAAAAAATAAAAAGCAACATTTATAAAAAATATCTCCGCCCAAAAGTTTGTTAATCGGCAAGACACGTAAAATAATTTGACAGACTGGGAAAAATCTCTGATGTATTCGGGAGGAAAGCCCGTTCAATTTTTGTATTCGCGTTTCACTACTGGTTTTTGAACTTTTTCCAGCCTTTAAAAGTATTTGATGCTTTTTGCTTATTAACCATTTTTCATTTGAGTTTTTTTTTTCTTTTTTTTTTTTGTAAAATTTTATTTTCCTTCACGATTTTCCCTTTGAATGTTCTATTGTACGGGTTAATAGGAATAAAAATCGGTAAAGGAGGAAATTGGCTAATGGATGACGGTAACGGAGTAGCAATTGCCATACGCGTATGGTTCGTGTGGCACGAGTTTACGACCAGTGGTAAAGAAACCGGTAGAGCCTAAATAGATTTTACAATTAGGAACAGCTCTATGGTATCATCCAATAAGGCGAAGCCCACGGGAGTACCGAGGGCTGTGCGTCTTCCAAGAGCGAAAACTTGCACAGCCGTCCCCATGCACGTAACTCATTCATTTCATTTCTTTACGCCTTCGTAACTCGTGGAAGAATTTCAATAAAAAAATGCCCCCTGTACATTTTTTATGGTAAAAAAATGTATTCCCAACAATGCACAAACCTAAAAAAACGTATATTTTCTTTAAACAAATTTTTTTTTTTTTTTTTTTTTTACAAACGTTCAAAATTTGTATTTAGTGGTACATTTTTATTAGGCAAAACTACAGTTTATTTTATTTTTTTAAATGAAAATCTTCGTGGATAAGATTTCTTTGATTTTCTACTGTGCATAGAGGGTATTCAAAAAAAATTACCATCGATTGATTAATAGGAAAAGAAAAAAATTCACGAGTACATATGTGTCCATAAATCGTAAAAAAAAAAAAAAAAAAAAAAATGGGGCACACACATTCGTTCCGATAGGAGGCAAAGAATTTAAAAGCGTGTAGAATACTGAACCGACAGCCGGGCTCACTCGTCAGCTGGCTTCGAGCGTCGAAGCGAAAAATGTTTTACACGTTGTTCAAGGCGTGGAATATTGCAAGATTTATTCGGGGCCCTCGGGCGGAAAAATAGGAGCGATCATTTTCCTGCAAATCTGTGCTCGGTAAAGTTAATCCGCTAGGCGAATGAGAAACCCAGAGTTGACGGAGGCCGTGGCGCGGAGACGGGTGGTCGGAGAGAGGAATGAGAGAGTATCCGTCATCGCGTCACGTTCGAGCTCCTCGGGGCCGACACGATCCCTCTTCAATTTGCCACGCGAGGTTATATATAGGGTTGGAGCTTCGACACAGCTATACAGCTCTCTCTCTCTGTCTCTCTGCCGGTTCTGCTGCTTCAACCGGGATGCTACTCCTAGGGCCACTGGATAAGTCTCTCGGATCAGCAGGTGGCTCGTTCGGACTGCAATTTACGTCCAGTTTAGGGCTACCTTAATCGCGGCGTATAAGTATAATGCCGGTCTCCGACCCCACCCCCCCCCCCCCCCGCGTAGTGACATACTGTACCGATAATAAATTACTCCAAGGGAAGCTCCTTTGGGGGGATTTATCGAGGACGCGTGTAATCTTTTCATGAATTCAATATTGTGATATAATATGCACGATGAAAGGTCTGACAGTATGCATTTCCGTTTAATACTGCACTGTAAAAAAAATTTGTTTGAAAATTACTGAATAGTATTGGAAGCTTTTTTACATAGACTGTTTCTGAAAATTCAACACACATATGCGTTGCAATTTAGCAGTAAAATTTGTATTTTTTCATGAAAATTTTTGTAAATTTCAAGCGAAAGATTTGTAATTTTAATATCTGCTATTTTCATTTTGCAAGTAAAGTGCATTAATGTTCGATTAATGTAAGTAATATCAGTAAATTTCAGGTTTCAGTACATTAAATTTACGATTTATTTTTACAGTTTAAAGTCTGCACTGAGAAAAAAAATGGCTGAATTAACCAAGGTGCGTTTCCCCACGTTCAAAAGCGTTATTTAGTTGGTATAATAAAAAAATTTGTTTGAATCGAAATATCTTGAATCGACTGAAGCGAACAATCGTTCAAAAAAATAATGATTTAGTTGTACCAACCAAATAACAGCTTTGAACGTGCGTGACCGCGAATTTGGTTAATCCACCATTTTTTTTTTCTCAGTGTGATAGTACATGTTTTTGACTAGCACAAAAGCCTTCCCGCATCAACTTAGCACGGACGAATGTTGTGCTACGTTTCCGAAAAATTTGAAAAAAAAAATGAAAATAAATCAATTCACCGTGAAACATAGGACACTTTACTTTTTTGAATTTTCTCAGATTTTCGTCGCTGAACCCTCTCCACTCGCGTATAAGCGAACAGTAGAAAACTACCAGCTCGACCATAGGTGAAAACAACGATGGAGAACTCCTCTTAATCGCGAAGTTCGAAAGTGTCGCTAAAATTTGGATAAAGGAAGTAAAAGTTTCTTGTTTGCCGACTCGACTCCTGTGGTGAAAAGATCGATTGCGCGAGGCTCCATAAGTTCTCCTTTTATGTACATCGGGTGTGGTTTATACTTAGGCTTTCACGTCGTCCTCGATCCGCTAAGTTGACGTTTTCTTCGACGTGCTCTCGCCTTTGCCTCTCTCTCTCTCCCGCGCTTATGCATTCCGCTTCCACCTCCGGAAATCTTAAAAGTTTCCATCGGCAAGCACGCAACAAAGTCTCGCGCGCGCCGCGACGTCCTCCAGAAACACAATCTTTCCGCGAGAGAGGGAGGGCGAATGTTGGGTCGGTACTTCAACGAAGTCTGCACGGTACAAGCCGTGGGAAGGGGCGAGGAGGAGGGAGGGGAGGGTGGCACGCTCAAAGGAGCAAGGCAAGAGGGCTCTGAATTGCGTGTATATATATTGAACGTCACTACAAGATATACTCGAGAAAGAGGTAAAGACCTAGACGCGATACCTCGACATCATCTTCCTTGTCCTCGACTGAGGATTTTACCTTCGGCAGGATATTGCCAGTCGAGGAAATACTCTCTTCGTCTGCTGTGAGTGTGTGTGTGTGTGTGTGTGTGTGTGTCCATGTCTGACGCCGGCAAGCAGCCTCGGAGCTTTTGTATACTTTGAAGCCGACGTAGAGAAACCTCGGAGTCTTAAAGTAACAAAGTTATTGCTACGTACCCGTTACTGGATAAAGGGTGGAGGAGTGTATGAGGAAGAAGCGAAGAGACTCCGTCTCCGCGATATTGTGGACAAGAGACACATGGAAGGTACAAAACTTTTTCTACAACAGCTTTTCCAAACAATTTACGTAGAGATAAGATGGATAGACGGATGAGAGGAGCGCTTCTTCCCTCTCTCGTGGCCCTCTCTGTCTCCCGGGAGTATGTACGGATAGAGAAAACCGCAATATTCCGTCGGAGCGTGAGCGATCGTTAAAGTATTAGAAAACTTCGTTTCGACATAAATCCTCGGAGAATCTGCGAGTTTCTCTAATGTACGCGAAACCTCGACGACACTACTTTATAATGTCTCTTCGAAGTTTTAGCGCTGAAGTGCTCTCGGTATAGGCCAATTAGCGCACTTGGGACAGCTTGTTTACACACTCGACGTATAAACTAACTTAGATTAAGTTTATGTAAACGTGAGACGTTTAAGCGACGTCTTATACTATCGCAAGGTTGGAACGAACGAGAAATTTTGTTATGATTCTACTAATGTGCGATGAATTTAGGACATACAGTAGAACCTCGATCATAAGAACCATGACTCCGTTTATCCGAACGCTCGGTTATCCGAACTTTAATGCGAAACATTATACATTGTTGCTCGGCCCGTGGTCAACCGTGATGAAGGGCGTTTTTCGTCTTCCAGCATTAATCAATTCACACACTGGCTTTTCCGAGAAATTGCACCCATCTCAACAGAGTCGGACAGCACGCATAAGATAGTACTATAGTTTCTATACTAAATCGTTTTAATCGCCTTACATACATTTCACAGGTGCCATGGCTTCAACATCGAGTTCTTCGACGTGCAAGCGTAAGCTTAATGTTCTTACCTTGGAAAAAAAAAACTCGAAATTCTTTCGAAGCTAAACAAGGGCGAGATGTATTTATAGTACATCATTATAAGGTCGGAAAATAAACGCTCACCGATATATAGAAGAATCAAGAGTCGCTTTAATCCTTTGCTCCTAAAACGGATAGTGATGATGGGGCGAAGAAAGGAAAGTAATGAAGAATGCGAAAGATCAAGATCTCGATGATGCTATCTCAACGTAGTTTGTACAAAAGTGAAACTTGAATAAGAAACTTCGTAAATCTGACGATTTGTTAAAAAAATGCGTAGCTAGCATTCGGCAATTAAAAATGAGCGACTTTATTTCCAAAAATCGTTGAAATAAGGCTTCGATGTTAGAAATATTAAATTAATAATATTATTTTATATATATGTAGGTACTGTTATTTCATTGATCTATGTTTTATTTATATACGCGTTATGATCGCGTAAAAAAAATTGCATCTATATTATTCGAACTAGGCTCGGTGCTGACAGGTTCGGATAATCGAGGTTCTACTGTATTGGTTGTGTAGGGAAAAGTTTAGCTCTTCGCAAGATTTTCTTTTTTTGATCAAGTGAAATATTCTCTTTCTATATTATTCTATGGAACCGAACATCTTAATGAAGAATTTAAAAAAAAATGGTCGACTGTTCTCCATCGGTGGGGAATTAGATCGTGTAATATATGAGGTACACCATTTTCCCCTTACACTTTTGTCCTGTGTCAAGGGACCAGGAGGGTTTCAATCATTGAAAAAATCAATTTTTGCCCCGTTAAGTTTACCATGAAATTCACAAAATTACGGCTGCGAGAGCGGAAAATGCAGAAAGATGCAATCTCGGAGACACGTAAGCGTGAACTTTGTGAATTCTTAAAAACTACATTCGTCGGTGGTCTGTACACGACATTACAAATTATTTAGAGTCTTCTAGAATTTACGACCACGAACCCGGCTTGGAGGATAACGTAGACAGCTAGATCGATAATAAAAAATATATATATATGCCTACAAAAAATAAAAAATACACAGTCACTAAAGTTTAATATGATTTAGTTGCTCAGACTTCCAAAATATACAGAGAAACGGCTATCATAAAACAAAATCGCTCGCACGGATTTACAGTCTCTTGGCAAACACAAAAAAAAAAAAAAATCTTATTTAGATTAGCCGATCTCGATAGACAGGTCTACACAATTAGTTTCAATCCACTCTCCTTCGCATTATTCGACCACACATACATATGATCACTCTCGTCCATCTCCCATAATTATTTTTCAGCGAAATGACAAAATATTTCTTTAAGGCTTCCTCCTCACACACACACAATCTTAAACAATACAAAAATCGGTTTACTCAACTTAATGAGGGAGTGGCTTCTTCGATGGCTCTTTCTGAATTCTCCGGGGCTCGCAGTATGGGATCGACGGAATAAATTTCTCAGGCTGATCGGTTGGCCAAAACTTACGTTACGTTACGTTAAGTTGTCATATATACTTACTGTTACGTCCCGATCAGCAATTTTCACTCCATCTCGGTCAAGGAGAATTTTCACCCTCCCTTTACACGTTATTCGGAGATGACGCTTTATCGAGGATTTGGCCCTGTTTTGAACCTAACCTTTCGGAAAATAATTCGGGATAGGGCCTAGAGTGTATATATTTAATATTGACTGAATTTTATTCACGGTTAAAACTTCGGAATTATTTAATTTTGCGTGATGATTCTAAACTGGACAAGAAACTTCTGGATGCTAACTCTTTCTATCATACGGGACACGATAGACGGCTATCTCACTCTCTCGGGCGCCACCCTCGACGCACGACTCGCGGCACTTGCTATCACGCTCACTCACTGTTTACTCCGGACCTATCCTAATACTTTAACGCGAACAGATATAGCTGAAATAGAATTGACCAACACGAATATATATTGTCCAGGAGAATATTTTAATCTTCCAGGTTGACGAATAAATGTCGATGTATAAATATTCAGAAGAAATGAATGTTAAAATGAAAATAATAATTTTCCAAACTTACGATGTGATGTAAATGGGTTTACCTCGAAATGGATGATCGAATGAATTGATTGATGAGTGATGAATATCGATATCGAAATAGAGCGTCCTTCCCAAATTCCAAATATACGTACGAGTCAGAATCGAATGATGACTTTCCAAAATAACGTCCTTCCAAAATATCGAAAATCCGAATCAGAATCGGATGATGAGGATAATCGAATCCAGAGATGAACGTCCTTCCCAGATGTTATAGATGGAAATAAATTACTCCGACGACGAAATGATTTCGAGGAAGAAAATACTCGATTCGATGAAATGATTCGGAAAGATATGAATAATTTATTCGAACAGAATTAAAATGAGAACTGATATTCGAAGATATTTCAAGGTGATTTTACAAGTTCTTTGTTAATGGCTCTAAGTACAATACAAGATTGAGGTCAGTGCCCCGCTCGCGTAGAAGAAGAAGAAGAAGAAGTGCCGAGTGGGCGGTGGGCGAGCGAATAAATAACCTCGGTGCCGGACACCCCCGCGTCGCGGCTGTCTCACCTGCGCCTCGTCTCTCCACTCTTATCACCTGATTACTTTCTTTGATTGACCGGTATTAACAATCCAGGAGGTGCTGCACTCATCGTTGCCGACGGTCACTCTCGGCATCACGGACCCCATGACAAGCCGTACATGCGTCCGTATGCTCGACAAGTCTGATGAGCGCCGCACCAATATCCTTATCTGCGTTTTTGCGGGTCAGGTTACTGAGCCTCGCGCGGCTCACTTGGGCTGTACAGTCGCCTCTGTACCTCAACCCAATTTACCTGAAGGCTAATTATTATTACCAGTGGATACATTTTTCATCTGGTATTTAATTTATTCATCATCCCTTTCGGCTTTGATGATTATATTTGCCAATGATTATTTTCAGCGTTTTGGTAAATTTCAAATTTTTGTTACTTAACCGGTCATGTGACCCAAATGACCTTGAAATATCTTGGGAAAATTTTGGAGGACGTAACATTACTATAAGGACAAATATTTTGACTTCCTTTTTTAGCCTTGTTATAAATAATTTAGAATGACTTCCTGGTCTCCTTAATACCCGTATAATAAAATATCGTAAAGTACCCCAAACACACACTTAAATTAAATTTTTCCTTCTCGTATTCCCTCATGAATTATGGTGCGTACGCAAGTTTATGGCATGATGCAGAACACACCATACACCGAAAAAAAACGGTTTGGTAATATGAACCTCACAGCTGCGGTCACGGAAAATTGGTTTGAATCAATCCAGGCGCATTTAAACAGACTGCACCATTATTGAAACGATACAACTGGTGTGGTTGTGTTAATTGCGTATAGCAGTTACGGCGATTACAACGTTGGTTCAAAGTGAACCAAAAATGCATTAAATCAACAACTTTTTTTCGATTCAGTCATATATGCTGTCACCGTACAGAAGGTATATTATTTTGACTTGAACGTATGTTTGGTCAATTTAAAAAAAACCTGATTCGATGGGTTTGTATATATACGAACATTTGGCATCTTGAAAATAATTTTATTCGATTCGGAAGAGACGTCAACTTAGTAATTCACAAATATTATACCGCCAATAAACAACTTTCAAATTATTTCGATGTTTCAATATCAAATCATCGAAGTTGAATCTAAGTTAATGACAGAGAATAACTTATATATCCGATTCAAATTTATATATATCAATAAGCGATTGCAGCGCAGTGGTACGGTACTAGGTCAGGATGCGGTAGGTTCGGGGTTCGAATCTCGATAGGATATATAAAATTTTAATTTGTAAAAATTGTGTTTTATTGATAAGTAGCGATATACTGATAACAATTCAACATATAAAACACGATGTAACTATGTATGAAATTAATTAGTAACAAATAACATAAATAACCATACTGGGACCCAAATCCAAATTGAGTTGGGCCAAATATTTTTTTCCTTTGTGTGACTAGATATTTGTTTCGAAAAAAAGTTTTTTTTCGATATGATTGCCTATTCTGTTCGATCAAACATATTCTTAGTTGGGACAATGAAATGATTTTTTTTATGTTGATGTAACTTTGTAGTCAACTTAACTAAATATTTCCTTCGCCACCCGCAACTGCCGGATTAGGTTGATTCAAACAAATCTTATTTGATCTTACCAAACCTTTTTTTCGGTGTAGAAGAGAAATCATATAGCGAAATCTGCGTCGAAGTAGAGTAATCCGAGCTTTTGATGCGGTTGCAAGCGCAGAGGCTAAATTTATGCAGAGAAGAGATGTAAATCTGACGGAATAAACATTGTTGCAGATTCGCAGTGCTTCTGCTTAATGGTCATAACACGCATGAATGGTCAATCCCAGATGGGTAGAGCATCGTACGGGGTATAGATGGTGAATGTAGCCCGGCCAGATCAGCACATAAATCAATGATACATAGGCCGAGCACTATTCACCACTCTTACCTTTAGATATAAAACCGTAGCGTTTCGTGGGTGAGCAGCCCCGTACCCTGTAAAATAGACACAAATGTACAATAAATTATAATAAATTTTCGGGTCGGCTAATTTAAACATTTATTAATAAATCGTTTTGAAATCTGTTGCCGACAGTGCTCTTCGTTTTTAATACAATCAATCGATTAACATAACATAAACGAATAAAATAAATCAATCATTCAAGAAAATTCATTCATCGATCGCGTTATTTTCAGATACTTATAATTTAAATACTCCTTCATTCCATTCTATTTCGCAAAAACAAGTAAAGTTAAAAAAAAATAAAATTAATAAAGAAAACAACAATAAATACACACTCTGGCGCGCTCGTCACTCAAAGAACATAATTTAGCCTCATTTCTCGTTGGGAATCCACACACTCACATCATTCCAGACAATTTGAAATCGACAGAAATTGTTAACAATTCGTATGAGATTACTCAACTTTTTTGCGGATGCGGCTTTCACGTTGGCTCTTTCGATTATTCTCGGGGGCTCGCAGATGATAGGCAGTGATCGATGGTACCATTGGTAATAAGAAATTACCGGCTGGCAATGCCAGGTAATAAGGCGTCGAAGCCGAGCTAGCACTCGCTATTCCTTCTGGATAATTCTCGCGATTCACACGTCAACTCGTCTGATCAGCGCGACGTCCCCTGAGCAAAAGAGGTCGAGGCATGGCTAATCGTCGCCTCAGAGCCTCAGCGAAATTTCAGAGCAAGCGCACTCGTTGTCATATAATTTGCACAGGCGCGAAGATCCTTGAGATCGATCGCTGGCGACATCGGTCGATACAACTGACCGGTCGCGCGTGTTTTGAAGTCTGATAGATCACAACCCAGGAAGCGTTTGGTCCAGCTGGCTGGTAGCCCGGCTCGACATGATTTCGCACAGGTTCTGGAATGTAACCGCCAGCCCGACCTACTTTACCCAGGTAGTGCCCAGTCTAGATACAGAGCGAGAGATAAACTCGAGTTTGCTCACTCTCGTTCCGAGTTTCCGGGCTCCTCTTGCGACCGGAACAATCATCCCCCAAGCAGAATGCAGAAGAGCGCGGGGGCGGGCGGGGGGAGGATCAGCGGATTCTCTCGATTCTCACCGGTCCTCTCGTCGTCATTCTCGACCTAGCGATCGAGGCGGCGGTGACTCTCGCATCCTGTTGAAATGTGCTCTTTCGCAATTCTCTCTCCGTCCCTGTCGCGTGAACGAGGAAATGAGTAAGGCTCTCGAAAAGCCTCACTCCGATATCCAAAGCTCTCGTTCTTAGCGTGTCGTCGAGGCAACGATCGCTCCTCCTCCCTCCCTCCCTCTCCAAGCACAATTCGATAACTGTCCTCGTTCGCTGTCAATTAAAGGTAATTGAAATGGAATGACAATCGAGCGAAATTTTCCAGCTTCGGAGACGAACGCACTCCTCTCTTGCGGCGATATCGCTTCTCGTTTATCTCTTTCGTTCGTTCATTAACAATTGTCTGCGAAATTGTTCAACGATGAACCCAGAAAACACTTGTTTTTTCTGCGAGCGGAGAGGTAAAAGTCTATAGCATACCCTGTTTATTTAGCATTAATTAAGTAGCTTCGTTATTTCAAGAGTTTTTACGTGATTGATGCGTGTAATGTAGAACGAGCACATACTTGATCATTCGATACAATGCAAACATTTTTATGTTACAAATAATACATAGTGCATCATGGCTGCAAAAATTCAAGCAAAGTAACCGGCAATTTACATTAAAAAATAAATAAAGCCCATATGAATTGAATAAATAAAATCGATACTTGAGAAATTTAGTATAGTTTCATGTAAAAAATTAGTTACGATCGCCTTGTTGTTCAGTTTTATTTGTATTTTGCATTTTGATGCATATAGAAACAATAATTATAATATTTTCTAGAGATTCCATCTAAAACCTTATTTCACTTAAAATAGAGATTTGAGCGTAAAACACCCATTTTCATACCTTGTAAAGTAAAATTTGGTACGATACTTGTGCGAAAAACTTTTTTTGTAACACGTGCACGAAAAGTCCCGCTTTTCGTGCCTGTAAAGTGTGGCGAAACTGGCGGTTTCTAGCAGAGGAGGCGCGAAAAGTTTTTTGCACTCCTTTTTCACATCCTAGCTACTTTTGCGCACACTTTTTTAACGCTCTAACTACTTTTGCGCACACTTTTTTAACCCTCTAGCTACTTTCGCGCACACCTAACTGGAAGCACTGTAGCTATTTGTTCGCACGCAATTTACAGGCACGAAAAGCCGTAATTTTCTTGCACTTGTCACAAAAAGTAGTATGCGATACTCGTACGAAAAAGCGGTCTCCCGACGGCGGTTGGGAAGTCGGCAGCACTCGCCTCCTCTCGAGCTACAACCGTCACTCGACTTTGCCTCCTGCCGTTGTAGCTCTCGATCCGGCTTGGGCAGCCAACTTCACAACCTTCGTCGAAAGACTGTTTTTCCGTACTAGTATCGTAAAGTACTGTTTTGAACTCGTGTGATTGCAGCACTCGTCAGAAAAACTTTTATCGTACTAGTATCGTAAATTATTATTATTTCACGAGGTGTGAAAATAGGGGTTTTATGCACGCGAAGCCTGTGCAAAAAACTGCCATTTTCGCACCGAGTTAAATAAAGTGCCTTTCCGCGCTCACTCACAGGAATAGAAAGCGGGATTTTGCGTGCATGCGTTAGGAAAATAACTATTCATTTTCTGTAAGGTGAAAATAGTAACTTGTGATATCAGTGCGAAAAAGGAGACTTTCAACGAAGGTTGTTACGTTGGCCGCATGACTAAGGGCGAGTGCTGCCTACTTCCCAACTGACGTCGGGTGTGCGTTTCTCCGTAAAAGAATCACACACTACTTTTTGTAACAAATGCATAAAAACTCAACCATTTTTAAATGTCTGCAGTGTGACAACAGCGTGTGAAAAAGCAATTCGAGTGTTAAAAAACCGTGCGAAAAAGCAACTAGTGTGATTTGCGCATGCGCGGTATCATTCTCGCACGCCTTACTAAACACCTTAAAAAGCGTTACTTTCGCCACACGTTACAGACATGAAAAGAGAGTTTTTGTCCATGTATTACGAAAAATTCGTTAAAGTACGTTTTGCCCCGATCTGGCCTGCTCGAAGTAGTAGCGAGATGATCAGTTCGATTTATCGCCGCATGCGTGGCTTGCCAAGTTTGCCAACGCGTACAAAGATTTTATTACACTTCCACACTGTGATTTATGCACGTGCATCGTGCAAGGCGCACACAACGTCGGCTACGAGCCGAATTTTCTCTCTCTGTGTGTTCTCTCTGTGTGTCCAACGATTTTACGGCCGTGCATAAATGTCGATTAGTCATTACGGCAAACGCGATAAATTCGGCGGAGTTAGCGTCAACATAACCGATATGTCGTGTGATGAAAAGCGAAAGAGCGTATCCCACATCGTTATGCCATGTCAAATTCTGTGATATACGCCTTTCTGCCTCTCAGCGGCCGATATATATCGGTGTATACTTTGACCCGTTCGGGAATCGAGAAAGGATATATATATCCGTTGTACTTTGCGAACGATATAGTGCTCGGCATTTGTGTGCTCGTCTCGGCGAAGAAACGGGTGTAATTTGTGGAAAACAACGACAGAAGGAAGTGGATACGTGACTCGAGTACGAGAAATTTTTGCTCGCTTCGCGCACTATCCCATCCCACTTCGGTACATAACCGAGTGGGCGCGTCCGTTCGAGTGTACTCTCTCGTGTCCTCTTCTGCAACTCTACAGATCCTATCCTTATTCTTCTATTTCCTTTATTTTTCTTGTCGTCTCTGTATCTCCCACTCTGTCTCTGTATCTTCCTGCCGGAGAAAAAATATGCGCATATTTTGACGAGGTGTCTATCCAAAACGTGGTATAACAAATACCGTTTTGTCTCCGTCCTTCTGTCGCATACTCGTGTCACCGTCAGAATTAAATGATAAATTCGGTAAACCCGAAAATAAAACACATGGGTACAGAAAAATTATTCCATATATACTTTCGTTTCCATATATGTATATATTGTAACGAATATGTAGCTGACTATTCGTTAGGACACACGATATTAGTTAGGTTTGACAATAGACAAAACGAACGGACGATCGATGCCAAGATCCATCGTCATATAAACAGCCTGGACTGGGACGTCTGAATAAACAGACGTGTGACAGTTCATACTCGGGATACATAGCCGTGATTGTACCAATAATATCCGCTCCGCAACCAAATACGCCAGTTATTCTTTTCCTCGGCCGTTACAATATGGTATAGCCAGAAGAAAGAATTTTACCAGAAGAAAGATTGGGAAAAAAATCCACCTTAGTCAGATGGGACATGTGTTTTTGACCGGCTGCTGCTGTGAAAATCGGTTTTTTTTTCTTTATTGTTGATTGTTGAAAGATACATGAAGCAAAGGTGAAAATTGAGATTTTCTCATAGCTCCTTCACGTAAAGTACAACCAGAAAAATAATTTATTTGACGACCACCCTTTATTTGGCTCAAGTAAAATATTTATTTGATTTAAGTAACTATTTACTTAACTAAAATAAATATTTATTGAATTTAAATAAATACCTATTTATTTAAATCAAATAAATGTTTTACTGAAACCATATAAACGGTGGCCGTCAAATAAATTATTTTTCTAGATGCATCCAAGGAAAACTATAGGCGAAGGTTTCTTCCTCTTTTGTCCGGCACGCTCCGCTACATAATTACGCGTCCACCTTCAATGGCCGCCCGAATCGAAGTCCCCTTTCTTCGTGCATCTCCTCCAACTCCACCGTCCGTTCCATTTCAGGGGTCCCAGGCGATCGCCACGCCGCTGCCACACGTTATCGCTGTGAGTAATTTAAACAGAATTTTTTGTCCCCTCACGATCGACAGTCGTCCATTTGTTTACGACTTGTTAACCCCATATCACAAAAATGTTAAGAGCCATAGTACAAAAAAGCATTTTTCGAATGATTCAAAATGCCACGAAATCCAGACCACACGACCGACAGTTTCCAAATTGTTTGATTTTAGTGTACTTCTGTGGACAGTTTTAACATTTGCAAAAGCTACGTCATGAACGTACTTTTTTTAGAAAAATTCAAAATTTGATGAAATCTACATATATGTTTTAATTATTGCGCACCTTGTAACAAACAGAGGAGTTCAACTGCTCTAATTTTTTGCCAAATTTCAACCCGATTGATGCAGCGTTTCTCGAGTTCAGAGACTGCAATTTTGAAGGTCTGGAACACACATTCATCCGTCCAAACATCTTTCCAGAGGTAATTTTTCGACGTTTGAGAACATTCTGAACATGTTTATATGAAAATCTTGAAAATAAATGTCATGAAAGCAAAGCTTACTCCATGAGAAACCAAAACGGGTGCAAACAGATAGAACGTTCATCGGGCTTGATAGCGAGGTATTGGTGGATAGTTGGTGAGATAATAACGGAGGTAGGATAGGATGGGGCGACTGGTGGAAGTTGGCAATTACGACGATAACGAGTTTTCTCTCTGTGTTATACGAACGGAAGTGGCGTCGCGACGCGACCTCCGCTCTTTCCTCGCGACCCCTCGATACCTACCATTTCTCTCCGTCGCCAACGAGACGGCAGAGACATTGCAGTAATGCGACGTTCTTCCGAATCCCCTATCAAATGGAATTGATATAAAATCACTTGCTCGCCGGCGTCACGTCGATATATCGATAGACTTGTACGATAGAACCTCGATTGACCGGGGCTGAGTTCTCCGTGAAGTGTAAGAGGGCCCCCTGCGCGAGTGTTATACGAGGCGTCTTCAATCGTACACCGTTCAACTTTACACTTGTTAATTCTTACGGAAATAAAGCGTACACCGCACAAAATGTTACATAAGTTCACAATTTCGTTCAAATTTACACTACAAATACCGTACACTTGCCCAATCCTCGGAACAAAAACTGTACACCGCCATTTCTTTACACCACAAAAGGTGTACGTATTCAATAAAAATATTATAATAGTAACATACGTAATGAATATGAGTTTTTAAAAATATAAATTCGCATACAAACATTATATGTATACTTTGGAACATATTATTAAACGCTTACTTTAAGTATTATTTTGATAAAGTCGTCAATTTTTGGTTGTATAAGGGCATGATACAAACTTGCACACGCCTGCAACAAAGTAACGCTCGATGATATGTGACGACGAAATTTTGCGGCATGGTTCGAATAATAAAGGTTTGGACAAAATAAATTCCTGTTCAGATAATAGAAGTTCGGATAAAATAAATTGCCGTTCGGATAATCGAACTGTACAATAAATGCTATCTATCTATCTATCTACCTGTATGCACAGCATGGTTCTGTACCATCTGATTAGAATGAAAGCGCGAGTAGGAACATCACATTTTGTTTTAATGATTCGTCGTAACCAATATAAATGATCTTGCTACATTCACTGATGATCAAGAGCTTTTATTACTTTTCTTTTTTTTTTTGGTAAATTTCTCCACTTCTTATTTTAAGTAGATAGTTTAGAGTTACAGCATGCAAAAGCGGAAAAAATGTAGTGATTAAAACAACAAAAAAAACGCCCCGACGTAACCATTTGAAACGATTCTTTTTTATTTCAATTACGCCCATCGCGCGTGATAAGCGTGAGTGCGAGTCGAGATTGAACGAAATAAAATCCAACGTTAAATTTAATTAACGCGCGTTCGCTGAAAAGCTCGTGGGAGTTCGTAATTTTCCTGGTTTACCTCTCTCCTAGCAATTCTCGCTCCCGCGATGGGCTGAAATGTTCTCGAGAAAATTGCGTCATACGCGCAGCAGCTCCATTCATGCGTCAGTTATTCGAACTGAAAGAAAACTGCTAGTTTGGTTTACACGAAAAAAAAAAAAAAAAAAAATCTTTAACCTGTCAAGGCGTAAATCCGCACTCTCCAATTAGTTAAAGTCTCTCAGGTACCTCCCAGCTGATGGAACGCTGCCACACAGCATGCTCAACACGATGGTCACGATGGTACACTTTCATCATTAGCGTGTCGTGTAAGTAGGAATGCAAAAAAGCAAAAAAAAAAAAAACTTCTCCGATGGCAAGGATGCAGGCGAATCGAAGCTGGTCGCAAGTTTCGCACAAAATTACGTGAGCCTGGCGGGCGAAAGCAAATTGGCATTAAAAGCTTTGCCGAGCTCGATCCCCTTTAGCCTCGCGGGCACTTAGAGATCAGCAGGGGTATAAAGCACCCTTGTGACATTATGTTACTCGCTCTTTCGTATACACGCGCCGCGTTGTGCGAACCATTAACGACGTATTACGAGCGAGGACACGAGAGATAATAGAGATAGAGAGATCGAGCTCGGGCAATGCCGTTAACGCAGTTAGTTACCAGGGGTTTATTCTATTTTATCCTTTATGACGCAGTGAGAGAGTAGCCAGATATTGCGTTTGCGATACCGGCCACCGTAAGTGCCGCTACCATACACTTTTCCCATCACCTCGGTATTGCTTCGAGCTCGCAAATTCGATATTTCCCAAAAGTCGTAAACCAGCCTCGGGCCAACTGATTGCATCTGCCAAAGGATATATAAGCGTATACTTATACGCATACGTAAATTTCTATCGGTAAATTTACAGGAACAAAAATTCAGGCACGTGTATCGGATTTACCCTTCGCATATATAATGCAGACTATGCAGTAACTAGGTCCAAAAAATTACTTTTACAATTGGAAATTGTGGATGAAAATGAAAAAAAAAAAATTATAATAATAATTATCTTATAGTAGCGATATGGTCAATTCGATTTATCAGCACATGTGCGACTGGCCAACAAGTTTGGCAACGCGTACAAGATTTTGATTACAGTACAGTTTTGGTTTTAGTGACCTTGGAGTATTCCTCATCTAATAACGATAACAATTAATGTACAACGGGCGTTCACGTTGTTGTTTGGAAGCGAAAGAATGCGGCGAGATATCAATTGACCCCAAAAAGTCGAACGCGCGTGAGAAATTAATGAAATTCTGATTTATTTCGAATCGGTGTAGTAAAAGGGCAAGCAAAGCTTTAATTAAAGTCTAGGATGAAGTTGATAGAAAATATGAAAGGAAACAATTTTTTAAGTGGTATATTTTTTTCTGAAGTGCCGATGGGATCTTATCGAATTTGTTCAGCAGTGGTGCTATAACGTGCGCGTTAGGAAAACCGTGACCAGGAATATCGATACTTTAATAGCAGATGCAATTAAGTGCTGGTGCACTTGTAAATTCTCACGGTTCGTGCAACCTCGCTTTATCCCTTTGCGCTTCCACTCGAATATTCCTTCGAGGGAGGTCTAAGATGAACGCTGCAGATATCCGCCGATATCCGAAGAATTTGCGGAATTGTGCAGTGATGGTTATCGATAATCTCGTAACTGAAGGAGACTGTTGAGTGATATGAGAGAGTGAAAGAGGAAGAAAAATAGACGTCAAGAGATGGATCGGTTATAAAAATGTTCTCCCTCAATCCTCGGGTACTTCAAAATGCTCGATCATCCAGGCATTTAAAGATTATTTATATCCGTGTCTGTCAATTGATACGCAAGCAAACATAAAACTAATAAATATAAAATACAACCTTGATACTTGAAACAAAAATTCTATTCGCATAGTAAAAAGTTTTATTAGCTCGAGTTTATTAGAATTTATTAGAATACTTCTCTAAAGTAATATTGTTGAATAAGTAGAAGTCCACTTTGTCATTGTCATCTACGAGCTCGGTCTTCCATTGGTCGTTTCATGGACAATTTTCTTTGGACAATATCATACTTTTTGTAAACTTCAAACAACGGAAATAATTGAGAATATTTGTGGCCGGCAAATTGTTGTAATATGTGCGAAAATTTTGACTCCTCATAGTCTTGAAATCATTTATTCGGATCATTACGAAGTGATTAATACCGCGAAAGAAATCAAGCTGAAGGTAAAATTAAATTTTTTAATCGTGCTAATAAAAATATGCGCATTGCTTCCTCATCACTTTCATTTATTACATTAAAAATGACTGTAAATGGATTAGCAGGTCGCTGGTCTTTCTCTTCATTATTCAGAGTGCTTCCTTTGCGAGGAAACAAAAAATGAACGAACACAGTTTCTCCCGCGAAGCTCTGTGAACAATATTGAACAATGCAGACGCAATGTGTGTATTCCGTGCAGTTAACGTTAAAGGTTTAAAACCTTTATTTCGTCCGTTGGATTCCCTAGTTGCAGCTTCGAGCTCATGAATACAGAATTAATCGATATACGAAAATTTCCAAAACGCTGACGATAACCCACAAAAAAGCTGCAACAATTAAATCGTACTATCGTTCGTCCAATGGATTATTAGCGCATTTGCGGTAGCGAGACGGATCTCCATAGGATTCTGCAGATTCCGGAAACCGCCCCTTCGTGTGCTGTAGTCGATCTTGGAGGGCAATCTGCGAGCCGAAGGAGCTCTCGTCAGACTCGCTGAGTGAGAAAGTAAGCGAGACAGAGAGTACAGAGCAGACAGACTCGGTGGGGCGGAGTGGAGCCTTTGGAGGAAGAGATGAAGGAGATGCAGAAGCAGGCCTTTCCGTAAACCGAGAAGCGGTTAGCAAGCAACCGCGGCGATTTATGCGGGGAGCATTAATATGCGGCGTCGAGAATCTCAATGGAAACTCGCTAGGTCTAGTCGTAGTCCTCTCGACCGATCTCATCCATTCCTCTCATTCCACCCCCTCCCGGCCACCCCCTCGCTGCTGCAGTCTCGCACTCCAGGCGCTCTCTGTACTCGACGCGGAAACTCGCGCGTCGAACGATGATCAATACTTTAGCCTCCACACCGAACGCTAATAGGATTCAATATTCTCAACGACTATGTACCTCGATCGTAATCGGAGAAACTCATTATTTTTTTTACCGAAATCCCATTGGCCCGTTAATTGTAGCCAAGGTCTTGATGGAAATTCGAATAGGGAGATCCTCAGGTGCGGATGGCCGACGCTCCGAGTATGGCCGACGATTAGCTTTTAGTCGGCAGCAGGTTGGCGGCCGATGGTCAGATCTCGGCGAATGCCCAGCATCGGCTAAACTGTCGGTTGACAACCACTCCAACGTTGGGCTCAATAGTTGGCAAAACGTCTTACCAGAGTTGAGCCGGCGCTAGCGTAACGTCGTGATGATGCGTGTTTGCCGATATCAAGTGGCCGTTCGCTCATAACGTCGAACGACTTTGGCCCAGTACCTGCTAACGACGTTCAGCCAACGTCCAACACCAAATATTTATAAACAATGATTTTTGTTTGTTTTTAATATGCGCGACTGCTGAATCCTTTTTGATTATTCCAGATCCCTTTATTATAGTTTTATTTACAGTACTGTAGTGCAGACAGCCTAAGTTTCATCGATGCTATTAATTTAAGTGTGAATACAAAAATGAAATAATAAAACTTAGACAATTTAAAGCAATTGGTAAGTTAATATTAGTTGGAGATGCAGTAGATATGCAGCTTATCCCTTAATAACATCCCAGCTTATTTCTTATATATAAGATTCGAAAAAAAAACTTTCAAGGTGAGCATAGCCGAGCGCGTAAGAACATCGACTAGTAGTCCCGGGATCACGGGTTCGAGCCCCCATTACCGACGAAAAAATTTATTCTGCTAATTCCAATGTATGAAGAGAAAAAACTAAAAAACGTAATTGCAGGATGATAAAAGAACATTTAAAAATCCGACAGATCGATAAAAAAAATGTTTCTATTGCTTATTAATATTTTTCATTTAACGTTGGCTGGACATCGGCAGCCAACATTGGGGCAACGTCGATTGACAACGTAGGGCCGATGTTATCATCCCAAGGTTAAATGATAGTCGGGCCTACGTTGGCGACCAGAGTCGGGTCGACTTTCTAACTCAGGCGGTCATGGTTGGTCCAACGTCAGCCCGGCTCTAAAACCGCACCTGGGTTTTTTAATTCATACTACACTGTACACAACTGTACTGTACTGTGTGTACTGTACTGTGTGTACTGTACTGTGTGTACTGTACTGTGTGTACTGTACTGTGTTTTACTACACTGTAAACAAAATTTGTATGAAATTTAATGTACGGAACTTGAAGTGTTTATGTAAAAACTGGTATATTAAATTTCATGTACAATTGTGCTGGAAAATGAATGTTCAGAGTATTAAAAATATTGAAGAACTTTTTTTAATACAATTTATACCCATTTCAATGAAAAAGTATATTTTTGCTACTTCCCGAGCAGAAATCGAGCCTATGAGGTCCTGATCAGGCTGCCTGATCAGGGCCTAATAAAGGTGCCTGACCGCCTTCTGAGAAAAATATAATAAATAATTTTTATTTATTAGCGTTATTTTATCGGACATATGAATCTTTTATATTTGTTATTCGGATTACATGAACTAATTACTACAATGTAAATCACGGAAAATTCATTTTTTTTTTCTCACGGTCGGGATCGAACCAGCGACCTTGCCAATGAGGACTGCTTGGCGACGCCTTAACCAACTCGGCTATCCTCAACTTGAAAAATGTAATGTCGAATGAACATTTAAGCTCCGGTAGAAATATGTACAAGACTAAATATAGTTTTACAAAGTGTCACACATGCATTGCCGGCGAAAAATGAAATTCATTGAGAATTTTGAACACTTTCTAATGAAATAAAAATCGGAAAAAATCATAGTAACATGCTAAGAACATTGATTTTGTGTAATAGTAATGTAAAACAATTGTAATAAATAAAAAATCAATGTTCAGCAAATATTCGAGGAATCTTTTTTTTAATAAATCGTTTGAATTATTTAAATTATTTATTTACTTATTACCTTATTAAAACATTCAAAATTGTTTCCAACGTAAGAAAATTGTATACAAAAATTTACGAATTCATTTGAAATTAGAAAAAATGGTTCACTTATCTATTTCTCAAATACCTTAGAATCATTTTTTGGAATTTTCATTACGCAATATCAATATCATCCAGGCATGCATATTGCATGCCTGAAGGAGACTTGCGTGATTCACCTGCTAAGGTCCTAATCGGGGTACTATCAGGATAGCCTCGGTAAAAGCCAAGGATATCCAGTCAGGTGTCCCTGTACCTGTACGTTATCGGGCCCTGATCAGGCTCGCATCAGGCTAGCCTCGGCAAAAGCTAAGGATATTCAGTGAGGCCGCCCTACCTGTACGTTATCGGGCCCTGATCAGGCTCGCACCAGGCTAGCCTCGGCAAAAGCCAAGGTTATCCAGTCAGGTGTCCCTACCTGCACGTTATCGGGCCCTGATCAGGCTCGCATCAGGCTCGCCTCATCTGAAGCGAGGATTATTTAGTCATGCTTCACGACCTGTACCTTATCAGGGCCTGATCCCAATTTCTGCTCGGGTTCATACACTGTTCAAAATGTCTGTTTGAAAATGCATAAAATGTATATAAAGTTTTGTGCATATACAGTATATGAAATTGCATTGACACGTGTGTAAGAATATTGCGTTACCGGTATATTGAAAAGAACATTATTTGCGTAATATTTGTAGTATCAACATAATTTTCATACGCGGATTTTGTAAGATGTTAAATGATATTCGAATATCCGCGGCAATATAACATATGACGAGAATCCCCGATCTCGGCGCTCCAAATATAAGGGAGCGAGAGTAGGTCGAAAAGCGTTACGTCACGAGAACCCAGGTGACAAAATTTCGGCGATAACTCGGCCTCATTCTCTCTGGCAGAGCTGGGCAAAATACTCGAAAGTACTTAAAATATAAAATACAAAATACTATATGTATTTAAAATATAAAATACTATTTGTATTTTAAATACATTTATAAGTACTTTTTTAAAATCAATACGGAATGCCTGGACAGGATGGGACAGGGTGGGACAGGGTGGATTTAGGCCGGCTGAACCGGCTTGGTTACGCTCGCCCATCATCCTCGCCATCGATCTGTCCATCCATCCATCCTGTCCGTCCATCGATCCATCCCGTCCGGCCTAACCGTGCAGTCAAGAAAACCAAAAGTATTTTGTATTTTGTATTTTTAAAAGTACTTAAAACACCAAAAAATATTTGAGTACTTAAAATATGTATTTTTAATACTTAAAATACATCAAGTATTTAAAATACTGCCCAGCTCTGCTCTCTGGGAACGTCGAGTAGACAGCACCGAACGAACAGCAGGAAATAGCGAGCAGCTCTCGTGTTGGAAGTCCTGGATCGTGGCCGGCCGATCGCATCAGAGCACGTTGTGAACAATGTCGTCTCCATAATCAGCGAGCCCCAGAGCAAAAATGAGCCGTCGTTAATTAACAAAAACACGAATAAAAATCGCTACGATTATACATAAATAACAATTCCGAGGTGCTCATTGGGCATTCGGAACTCGGCAGTATCTCGGCAGCAGCGTGAAGTATGCGGCATCATTTGCGTTTGTACGTAGAAGTGGGGATCGCCGACGAGATTTTTTAACTCCCGACGGCCCGCTAGGGCAAAAAGATGGGAGTTATGCGTTTTCGATATGTCACCGCGAACGTTTAACTGGATTTTTCCAATTATGGTTTATTACCTTGAGTTCATACCTCCGCTCACAAATGTATTGTCACAACATAGATCAGGCTATAAAGTTTTAGTATACCAAATTTGTTATGTAATTTTTTGCAGTTCCGACGTTTACCGGCACTTGCGAAAAGTTGCCGAGTTGGCGGATTGCAGTGAAACGCATAACTCCCGTCTTTTTGCCCTAGCGAGTAGTCGGGAGTAAAAAAAACGCCGAGAACCGAGCTGAGTACATACCTCTTTTCTTTTTAACATAATTTTGTATTGAAGGAATTATGTGTGTGGCGATGTGAATGTACACTTTGTTGTGTGTATTTTTAATTGAAATTCAAACGATAATAATTTTGTTGCGAAATTTTTTTTATTTATATTATTACACGGTTTAACGCCCTCGACTAATCAGAGAAATTTGTTCAGCAAGTCGAGTCAAAATAATTGTATATGAGAGTCGAGAGTATAGACGTGGGGAGGCTCTGAAATTTTGACATAAATTAAATGACGATCTATCTAATTATTGTTTGTCTATATTTATTTGGTTTTTTCGCATTTCTACTGTATTTATACCTGTTCTGCTATTCCAATCTTTATAATTTCTCACAATGTCTTAATTTTTAATGCCATTACCGGTAATTTTAGTAACAGGTATTGCATTTAAGGTTAAATTATAAAAATTAAAATACACTGTATATGAATTGTAATTTCATATACCGGGGTTGTATATTTCATATAACTTTGTATATTAAACGTGTTGTAAATTTCATGACATTTTTAACAGTGCAGAGGAAGCTTTTTTCGTAAAAAAAAAAAAAATTCGAGATTTGAATGTCAGAGTACTTGGAATAGTCTAAAACGTCGGCAAATGCGACTTTAGCTGGCTGCTGGATGTATGTGTGTGTGTGTTTGTGTGTGTGCATGTCTGTGTATATACAGATTTGTATCGTTTAAAACGACTATAATTCGGAAACGGCTTAAGACAGTGAGTTGAAATTTCGTACCCCAATAAAGTGATCACGTTACTTCGTTCGTTGCTACAGTGGACTCTTCGTAATATCGCGCTCTGTAATATCGAGTTTCCCCTCAATTCTCTCTCTAAGCTGTCTCACCGTGAGGAGAATGCTTCCCACGCTATTCACGATGCTCATGACCGATGGCGGCGCTGGCAGCGGCCAAGTCACGTGGTCTCAAAAGAGGCTCGTCTCGCTGTCGGCATATGTGTTTACACGGTGTTTACACTTGTTCATTTCAATCTCACAATGTTTCTGAGATTATCGCAAATATATATTTATTTGCGAATGGAGACATTAACAGTAGACATATCAGTGAAGGTGAGGAAGTATTGAAATATGGCCAGATTGTGGACAGTTGGGTGTACAAAATCGACGAATGTCGAAAAACAAATCTGCGGACTGCGGACTTTCATCGTCGGAGTACAGTTTTTACCCATACTGAATCTTTGCATCCAAAGACGATGACAGTTCAGCACCTCTTCTTTACCAAAATGATTGGTGATTTTAACCTGTGCTGCTCCTGTCTTGGGCCATAGGCGAAAAGAGACGTTTCTGTCGGATCGTGCACGGGCATTGCGTCGTGGCACACAGCAGTTGACTCGGCTCTTTGTTGACGTCGATTTTGGTGTGAAACTGCCAGGTTCTCCGCTTAATAATTGGCGTATTAATAGCAGCGATGTATGACATCGACTATTTCACGCATACCATTTTGTACAACACCACTTTACTTACCATTTGGCATCAAACAATCCATCGTTCACCATTCAAACAATATAAAAATAATTTTTAAAACACGCAAGCTCCTATGCCGTCCACTGTTTATCGTGCTCTTGAGCCTCCTGTGAAGGGTTCCGTTTTCCGACACTAATTGGCGCATCACCTTGTGAGCATCGTGAATACGGCGTCGCTCTACTGGCGAGACTCTTTCTAATGATCAGAATATTAGAATAGAGTGGAGGCATTCCTTAATTTCACACGCTCACTAATGTAATGCATCCAGAGCCCCCAGTGCGCGATATTACGGAGTCGACTGTATTTTCATGAAGATTGGGGCCCAATCGGTGATTTTACGCGATTTTAATTTTTTTGTAAATTCTCTGTGGTCGCTCTAATTTGCGTAGATGTTGAGCTATCGTCCTGAAACTGCAAACAAATATACTATTTTGATCAAAGAACTTTGGTATTGAATTCGGTACAAATCTATTGAAGTGGTCAGATTTAATGGGATTTTGAGTTCTTTTTTTAGTTTCTTAAAATATTATTAAAAACGATCTAATTTTAGTAAACGTGGAGGCATCAGGCTGAAATTTGACACAGAATGGACTAACACTGTACAATGTATCGTATTAATTTTTGTGAAAATCCATCGAACCGTTTAGATTTTGTAAGATTTTGAAATTTTCGAATTTCAACTCGAGTGAATGCATTTTCACACTCGTTAAGAACTTCCTTTCTACGCTCTTGCCATACAAATAACTATTATATACAACGGTGCACGATAAGAAAAAAAGGTGTGTACAGTACAATCTCGATCAAGCGGTGTGCTCGGAACCAAAAACTCCAAGGATAAGTGAAACCACGGTTAATCCGAATAATATTTCACGATTATTAAATATTTTTAACAAATTCAATACCAATTCAGTTTATATGAAATCTTACTTACTCCTTTAAGTTATTAGACAATATCCTGTTGGAGAGAAAGCATCTTTTTGCAACGGCGCGATACTTACTTATATCAAAAATATTTACCTCTGTCATACCTGGTTTTGAATAAGCAAAATTACCTAAGCAGAACAGACACAACCTCCAACTACATTGAGAATATAAAGACGCACATTTATAGACTGTAAATGCTGGCATAGCCTGTGATATAAATAGTTCCTCACTGTATTTTTAATCAGCTGCGCATCAAACTGTGGCACAGACGTCTCTATGCACCGTCAATTTTAATAACTATAATACGGAAAGTGACAAGACGGAAACGCTAAGTGTCAAACTATTGAAGTGGCCATTGACAGATATCCTACTCGTAAAGCGTGTGGGACGACCCTGAGAAGTTGACTAACTTTCTGTCGCATCACGAGCACTTGAGGCGGGACTTTCAAAAGTTTCAGCAAAGAATGCAGATTACAATTATTATACTAGTGTAAAAAATGCCGGTCTATTATTTAGTTCGTCACTTTTTCTTACTTTTGCTTTCTCATAACGGAAGTTTGTTATGGCAAAAAAAAAGAGAACAAAAAATCGAGATTTTAATGAAAACATGTTCAGAGTGTTCCAAAACATCGAAAAATAATATTTCGAAAAAATGTCCGGATGTATGTGCATGTGTGTGTATCGGACGCGAAAAATTCAAACCACTATAACTAGAGAATGCCTCGGCCGTTCAAGTTCAAATTTCACACCCAGCATGTGTGGTGTATTAACATGTGTGGTTAATTAAGTTAATGTCTCTTCAGAATTTTATTAAATAGCGAAAATGGCAGTTTTACGCACGCGAAGCGGGCGGAAAAGTGGCCGTTTACGCACCGAGTGATGAAAAATACATTAAATATAACCCCAGAGGGACGACTAACGAAAAACGTTATCAGGAGTTTTTATAACTGAAATTGCAAAAATGAGTGATTTTGTGTATTTTCAAATGACATGCATTTTACATTAAAGTTACACAACGTTGACGGGGAACGTTGAAAATACACATTTTCAAAGGCTTCCCCCATAATATTTCATAATATTTCCTTACAAAAGTCGAACATTAAAATATTCATCTCGCTTCTTCATAAAAGTTGAAAAATCAAATTTTCATATCGCTTTCTCATAATATTTTTTTTTCGTGAAGCTCCCTCTATGAGGAAATCAAAAATACAGAAAATGCTTTCTCATAGAAGAAGCTTGGCGAGTAAAGAAACATTATGAGAAAGCGATATAAGAATTTAAATTTGCAACTTTTTTATAATAATTATTCCCTTTCGTTGTGAGTTTTTGAATTTCCTGTTCGCAACATGTCTTCACAACTAGCAAAATGTAATAACGATTTCTTGTTAATGTTAAAAAATAGACCCGCGGGAGGCGCACGGCTAAACGGATTGTCCGATAATCCGATTACGGTTAATCGGGGTGCGACTGTACACTTAACAAATACTTCTCTTTCGCAAAATCGTTCACGATTTTTCATTCGTGTAAGTTCCAATCATTCAACTAAAAGTACTGTGCATTGACGGAAGAAAAATTGTTGATGTATCAAGAAAATTAATTGAGGACCTTCGAGGATGAAAATTTTTATTAACAATTATAAACGTTTTTACTCTCGACTGCTCGTATAGAACACGAGACGGGAGTTATGCGTTTTACCGATATCCGCCGACTCGTCGACTCGCCGCAAGTGCCAGTAAACATGGGAACGGCAAAAAAATGACGTGACGGATTTTTGTATACTAAAACTTCATAGAATGATTGATGTTTGTGACAATACATTTGTGAGCGGAGGTATGAACTCACGGAACTAAAGCATAATTAGAAAAATCCGGTTAAAAGTTGGCGGTGATATATCGAAAAACACGTCAGCGATCGCCACTCCTACGTACAATCGCAAATGACGCCGCATACTTCCCGCTACTGCCGAGGTCGTCCGTTTTCAACGCCCAATCAGAAGCCTGGAATTGTTGTTTATTTATTTATTTACGGGACGAGCCCTTTTATATAAAATAGTTCAGATAATATAATAATAGAGATCAAATTAATTTCATTATGGTTTTTTTCTTTTGCTCAGTTTTCGATATCAGTCTTTCAATGTATATGCATATATTTTTGATATAGTTTACTAAAAAATAGTCTTTGAGTAATTAATCTCACTTCGTGTCACTCAGTATTGGTATCACATTTTGACTTATAATCCTATCGTTTTTTCGCGAAAAAACTATATAGATTTGAAAAACGTGACTAAAAAAAATTATGCGATGCAATGTCTATATTAATATTTGGTGCAATAATCACCGAACACATTAACAAAAAACAATATCATAAATTACGCACTTAACCTAATTTATCATATTTTTTCTTATCGATATTAATTACGTAGTTCTAACTCAATCGCTGTAGTGTAACGTCATTATTCGCAAAGAGATATATACCAGCGATACAATTATCTTATGTTGTGTTTCTTTGATAACAATTTTTATGTGTTGTATCGCCCCAATACAACTTTCTAAATGTTGTATTTCTTCGACACAATTTTCTATGGATCGTTGCTTTTTGTTCCACTTTTTAAACGTTGCGTCGGGGATGAACGAAACAGTAAATATCATATCGGACGGATAAAACGCTTAGAAAATTATATCGGAGAGGACCAACACATAGAAAATTGTATAGACGGTAGAATTCAAAAAGCATAAAATGAAATCATTTTTTTTTAACAAAACAGTAACTTCAAGAAGTATGAAATAATTCATGTATGTATAATTATTTAATATTGTCAGTAGACATTAATAGTAATAATTACCAATAAAGAATAATAACACAATTAATTAATCGTAATTATATGAATTCATTCATAATCTTTGCTACAGTCGGGAGTCGTCTCCCTATTTGATCCACTCGGTGACCGCGAAGATTGACTGTATTGCGTTGTGAGGGAAGACGTCTCCCGACTGTAGCGAAGATTATGATTGAATTGATATGATTACGATTAATTAATTGTTTTAATTATTTATTGTTCATTATTACTACTATTGATTATTGACAATATTAATTAGTGTTTCATACATGAATTATTTCACCCTTCTTGAAGTTACTCTTTATTAAACATTTTTCTTATCGTTAATGAAAATATTCTATCATTTTGAAATGTTAGTATTTTCAGTCTTCTGAGAATTTCGCAAGTCACAGAAAATACTTTATACAGCCTAGTTAAACCGGACAAACTGTATCAGCATAACAAGAGGGCGTATGCAGTTCATGCTGGTAAACCTGAAAAATAAACGTCGTTGTTCGACCATTAGAAATATGCGTGTTACGCACGCACACGTATATATTGTAACGTGGCGTTTTTAACGCGTGTTGCAATGACCCCTCCTTCGGCGCGGTTCAGATTTGTCCAGTCAGCAGGGGGGGGGGGGGGGCTGCGAAATTAGTTGGGGGTCTAATCGTAGAGTTATTAAGGTGAAGTGAAAGTCACGTGACGGGGCCATGAGTGTGAGAGACATAGTTGCAATTTTCAAATTAACTTTATTCAATGATGTTAATTTTTTTTTTTGTAACAAAAATAAATTCGGGCCGGATGCTAAATTACCGTGTGCATCCGGCTCGAATTTGCTTTTCCTTCAAAAACATTAGCACCCTTGAGAAAAGTTTATTACAATTTTTATTACCGACCGGGATATTTCACTTCCCCTCAAGGAAAAAAGCGATTGTAAATGCGATTCGTCGAGTCGACGGGTCGATATTAGGCTTAGGAAATAGAATTATTTCCAATTATTTTGGAATCGTATTTTCGAGCATCTGGAGAAGCGGCCCATCAGGATTGGAATCGTCATGCGATTCGCGAGGATTTTATGACCCCGCGATTAGAAAATATCGACAGCGGGGTCTCAGCCACCCCGCTACCATCGTCAAAGATCGTAGTCTGGAAAAGAAAAGCCAGTTAATACTAGCTAAAATATGGACTTCGCTTACTGGATTATTGAGCTGCCAAGAAGCAAGAGAGAGAGAAAGAGCATTAAAGAGCGAATTGTACAAGTACGTAGATAAAAAAGTGTAAAGTCAGAGAATTTGCTAAATTTCTTGAAACTCTTGCTGTTTCTTGTTGCTTCGCGATCAATTACGGTTGGGGCTATACCAAAACTTTCGGAAGGAGAGATCTGGTTCCCAAAGCTAACGGAGAAAACTGAAGCATTCATGTATATATCTAGACCTTTCAGCCGATTTAATCTGGTGGCAAGCAAACATTTTAACATTAACCAATTCAATCAGGGTCGATGATTTTGCCCTCGAAATTTTCTCTGATGCATCCGTGTCCGGTTGGGGGAATTATTTGCACAGGCGAAAAAACCCGTGGACATTGGTCAAAAACGGAACAATTTTCTCATATTAATGCCGTCGAACTAATAGCAGCATTTTTCAGCTTCAAATGCTTGCAAGAAACATGCACCACTGTCAAATGCTTCTCCGAATAGATAACCCTGTCTTAGTAACACCAGAATGGCCAACACAGTCACGGTACCCACCGTTCCTGGTTTTTTTTTTTTTAAAGAAAAATCAAACATGACGCATTGGATAAAAAAGTACTAGTAAAAAAAGTAGAAGTAAAAGTTTTATGGCTTAAACGTTTTTTTGTGCGACTAATAGTTTTCAAGATACAGTGGTTTATAAAAAAAGTTCGAGTTTTTGACCGTTCGAAAACGGATGGAATACCTCATATAACATTTATAAAATATATATGTGCAAATGTTGCATATATATGAGGTATTCCATACCAAATCGAACTGAGTCTGACCCTTCACATCTTGGATTTGGCCCGCAATTTTTTTGATGATTGAACTAACTCTCAAAAGCACTCAGATATTTTTTTCAAATTTTTTCAGATTGTTTACAATTATTTATAACTAAAAAAATAATTTATTGATCGCCACGATTTAAAAATCTGAACAAATTCTGAAAAATCATGCGTCATATATAAGAATTTTTAAGATTTGAGCCGGAGTGGGCCGATATCACCTTCTATTTTTTCGAAATTTTTTTCTAAAAAACAGTGAAAAAAATAGAAGGTGGTGCCGGCTAACTCTGGCCAAGCTCTTAGAAATTTGTATATATACAAATTTTTTATATATACAAAATTTTGTATACATACAAAAAAAAACAGTGAAAAAAAGATTTCCAAAAAAAATCAGTCGATTATTAGTTATCATTATATCGCTTGACCATTTTTAGATGCAACACGGCATTTTTGGGAGTTTTTTTCAGATTTTTCGGTTTTTTTTTTACTTAAAAAGTTGAAAATTGACATTTTCATAACGCTTCCTCATAAAAGCTGAAAATTGACATTTTCATATCGCTTCCCCATCAGAGTTGAAAGTTGAAAGTTGAGAGTTAAAAGTTGAAAGTTGAAATTTTTTATTCGCTAAGCTTCTTCTATGAGGAAGCATTTACTATATTTTTGGCTTCCTCATAGAGGAAGCTTAGCGAATAAAAAATTTCAACTTTCAACTTTTAACTCTCAACTTTCAACTTTGATGGGAAAGCGATATGAAAATGTCAATTTTCAGCTTGTATGAGGAAGCGTTATGAAAATGTAAATTTTCAACTTTTTTCCAACATCAATGTCATATTTAACTTTCAGAAAAAATTGCTGGCTGACTCAGGTTTAGCCCGAAAAAATACACCAACCTTATGCTTTTGGTCAAAACGGATGTAGGATCTGTGCTCGGCGCGAAAAATACATAGAATTATGTGTTCCCAATTTTTTTTTTTTCGATCTATCAATTTTTACTTGAGAAGTTCACATGACACCGCTTTAACTAATTATTTTAACTCCGTCATATTTATCATCTTGTGTATTTCTTGCCGTAGAACACGATAGGCACCTGCTTTTTTTTCGCGATGCCATCGCGAAGCAAAGAAATCGCTGTTTAAAAATATGCAAAATCACTCATTTTTCAATTTTGGCTGTAAAAATTACAGATAAACTTTTTTCGTTAATCGTAACTCTAGAACTGTATTTCATGTATTTTTTCACGCTGATCACGAATCTAACAGTTATTTAACTCATAAAAGAATATTTAATTAGGAAAAATGCGTATAAACCAAAGTACTAATTTTTCATGAAATTCGAAAAATTCAAAATGCCATAAAATTTAAACGGTTCGATCGATTTTACTGAAATTTTGATTGGATCATCGAGTGATGATATTCCATCTGTGTACGCGTTTTTAGCCCAATAGCTGAAAAATTGCGAGCGCTACGGTGCGTACAGACATTTTCGAAGAAATTAAAAATGGCGTACAAAAAAAACAACTGAACATTTTTGGACGAAATTTTGACGAAACGTTAACTATTAACCACATATGATGTGTGCCAAATTTCACCTTGATCGGTCAAGGCGTTCTCGAGTTATCGCGGTTTGAATATTTCACGTCGGATTCATACACACACTCACATACATCCGGACATTTTTTCTAAATGTGATTTTTCAATGTTTTGAAACATTCTGAACACATTTTCATTAAAATCTGGAACATTTTTTTTTCTTCATAACAAAGCTTTCTCTATGAGGAAGCAAAAAGAAATAAAAACTCTTCAGAAAAATTGGAAATAATTCTCAATAATCCAGTGTCGCATATAAAAATAATCAAGCGATAGTCCAAAACCAACGGATTTTTTCTTCTAATTTTTTAAATGTTTTTTTAGAAAAAAAAAAAATCGACAAAAATAGAAGGTGACATCGGCCCATTCCGGCTCAAATCTTAAACATTCTTATATATGACACATGATTTTTCAGAATTTTTTCAGATTTTTAAATTATGGCAATCAATAAATTCCTTTTTTAATTATAAATAATTATAAAAAATCTGAAAAAATATCTGAGTGCTTTTGAGAGTTGGTTCAATCATGTAAAAAATTGCAGGCCAAATCCAAGGGTCAGACTCAGTTCGATTTGGTATGGAATACCTCATATATAACATACATATGAACATTTTGCGAGTACCTCAGTTTTTGTATATACATCGTACATTATTTCGATGAAACACTCCATTAACGTTGATGTAGTGTTCGGCATCTGTGCTATTTTTACATTAAAGAACTAGCTCAGCTCTCGGTCATGCTGCAGTAGCCGATTAAATATTTAACCTGATTTCGTTGATAAGATAGAACGAAAATAAGAGATAACTTGGATGATACTCGACGTATACTCTCTGCATACATAGAGCCGGGTACTTCGCATGTTAAAGCCCGTACAGCTCGCGCGTACTCTTGAAAGGGGATTTCAGGATTCAGAACTTTAATAAATTATCGTAAAGTCCCACATCTGAAATATTCTATGGATGATCTTCAATTAGACTCGTTAAGCCTAAGCATTAAAAAAATACTTCTATGAAAATCAATTTATTTGCGATATCCGGAGTTCGATGAGAATATCTCTGGCGTTCGGTCCAGAATATTTGAAGTATCTATGTAAGGATGACGTACAGATGCAAGTAAAGATAGACCGACAAACATACCAGTAAAATCAAAAACTTTCATTTATATATCAAGACATATACGAACGGGAAGAGTCTCGAGTGTAGTCTTAAAGATCTTGAGGCTGTTATCCTTAAGATTGGTCAAGGTAGATCAGAGAGGGCAAAAGAAATCTCGGAGACTCGCTATGCAATCGGCACAGGCAATGGCCTCGCTATGCAATGGCCTGGTTGAATTTTTCCTTCATGTGACAAAACTACGAGCACTTGGCCATACTCGAGAAGCTTTTCTTCGCGTCGGCTTCTCACATCTTTTTCAAATAATCAGATTATATCTGAGCAATCGTCTTTCCATCCTCGATTTATCTTGAACACTGTGGAGGACCCATTGGCCTCCTTTTTTTTATTGTTTTACCATTTCTACTGAGTTATACGTTATAAAATGCAATCACCACTTTATTTTCGAAGATTCATTGCGTCTGATTGTTTGACCTTTGGGCCAAGTTTATTCCGAACGAAGTAAATAAATTAAGGCAGCCAGCTAGTCCAGACGAGGATTTTCAGTATCTTTATTAAATTCTTTTAACAAGTACTACTTAACATGTAAATATCGATTCGCCCCCTCCCTCTTAATTAACTTTATCATCGCAATGAGGTGTTAACCCGTTCCCTGAAAGTATATCTATTAGATAAATCCCCAAAAACCTGAAAAAATAAATTCGCAATCCTTCCATGAGGCTTTTTACAGACATACAAAAAAATCATCCGGATTAATTTTAAATAGAAATGAACGTTTGCACAATAAGGACACATTAACTGAAGGACCACATTTGAGGTCAACCGAACGATTGACTTTTCATATATCATAGGCGCTAGTGAAAAAAAGTCGATTAGACAAAACCAGCGTTTAAAGTTTTGCGTACGGGTTCAATGGAGATCTTATAGCAATCCGGTGCAATTATGATACTGTTAATTTGCGACATCTCTGTCACAAAGGGTATCTTCTGTTTGTTTCTACATCATTTTCAGGATAACCCTGAACTCTTCGTTGAAAATGGAAACACCAACACAATTAATTCGAATGCTTGAAATTGCGACAATGTCACCATTTCAACCGTGGGTTGTCCGCAATGGATGTGCTTTGGAGCAAAGCTCTAAATTAATTAATTCAGAGATTCATTATTATTTTTGGTGTTTGCTACTAAGCATCTCTGCAGTGAAACATGCCATGGGCATCTAAAATTGATTATACGGACATGCGTCCCTCACAATAACAGCGCGTAGCAGCCTCACTGAATACTTAACTGAATCGCACTGGTATAAAGGTATACTGCCAGAATTGATATAATGTCGCTAATTATCTAAATTTCACTACAATTCTTTATACGAATATTCTTTACAGCCTACACTATAAGAATATAAACACAAAAATGTGAAAAGTAATTTGCACATGGCTTCCGCATTTTGTAACGTATTGCGCATAGCTTTCTCTACGAGAAAGTTCGTTGTCCGAATTTGGTTTCCTCACAGAGGAAGCTATGCTTATAATATTACATTTAAATGGTCGAAATTTATCGAAAAAATGTATGGAAAAAAATCGTTAAGTAAAATTTCCCTGACTCGTCGTTTGGAGGACATTTTTACTGAATTTTTCCCCACTGACTATAAATCTGCAATTAATTCCGTAGCGCGATATGTGATGCAAAAACTCGAATCGGACGTAAAACACATCTTTCAAAAATAAAAAAATTTCTAGATTAAAAAAAAATTAAACAGTTAGATCCATTTTTGTTAAATTTAATACAGTGTTTGTGATGTAATGCATGGTTATAATCTGTTCACCTTAAAAATTTCAAAAATTTTCGTAATTTTTCAAAAAATTGAAAATTTTATAAATCTAACTGCTTGGATGCATTTTCGCCAAACTCAATATCAAAGATCCTTGATCGATGTATTTAAATCCACTTTTAAGATTACAGCTCCAATTTTACGAAAGTTAGAGATCCGACGCAATTTTTTTGAAGATTTAAAAATCTTAAATTGGGCGTCAATTTTCACGGAAATTATACTGAACAAAGAGAGGTAACTACTTACTTCACGAATTATCAGGGTTTTAAAGGCAGAGAATCAATCACGCAGAACACACATACATACATTCGAACGTCAGTTGACAATCACATTTCTTGATGTTTTAGGTTATCTTAAGTGCTCTGAGTAACATCGCGAATTTGTTTTAACGAAAAAGTTTCCTCTATGAGGAAGGAAATTTTATTTTTTCTTCTTAGATTCGGAAGTGGCTTAGACAACTAAAGTTACTTCGACGAAGTACGAAAAAATCATCAAATTACGAAAATTAATTCTCTGTCTCTCTGGCCCGCTACTTTATTTACCAATAAATCGATGATGAAATATATGTGCGAGGTTATGCGGTGAAAATCTGTGACGAGGCAAGGTGACCGGTATTCGTATTAATTTAACGAAGCTTTGGCTTATATTATGCCACGCGGATATTGGACGAAATCGGCCAATGGAACGGCATCGCCCATGCGTGTGTGTGTCTGTGGGTAAAAGGGGAGTAACGCGCAAATGTGTATACGGCGCGTTCGATTAAACGCTCGAATAGATGCCGTCATCAGGCCAGCGTATGCTATATATTGAACTGACGCTGCACTTGGACAGATAACAACGCTGAACGCTAATACATGAGACTCTCTCGCCCACTCGACCTATCTCACTCTCACTCCCTGACTCTCACCCGCTCTCCCGTCACACACTCGTGTATAAACGTTCATCCACTCTATCTACTCTGCGGGACACGAGCGTTGCATTGAATCCTGTTAATTGTTCATTAATATCGCGTACGCCCGTTGTGTGTGGACGTGAGTCCCCGTCATCTACGTATACAAAGCTCTTTGAATATAGATTAATGAATAGTCCCACCTGTTCTCAATCGGCATAAACTCGAACGTCCGCGACGACAATACGTCCTATCCACCGACACTATAATTATTTGTACCGTAAATGGAGAGAAAAAAATATAAGCATTTTTTTTTAATAACATTTTTATTTCTGCAGCATGAGCTTTTTTTTTTATTAAAGTGCAGAAACTCTATCGTGAGCTTATTCGCACTGTCGTTTACACTTATTTACATTCTTTGTTTTATATGTACATTCTTAAATTTTTAAACTGCATTTAGCAAGAAATTTGTGAATAATACTAACGGCCGTGAGATCGGTTGCCGTTATGAACTGAGCAGTAATATATGGTGATTGGTATTTACGTGTTTTTAATTCCTCAGTCAGTTGCGTCCTTTGTTGATCGAAATTTGGGCATTGCCAAAGTACATGGTCAATATCTTGACTATAGGCTCCACAAGAGCAACTTGGATCAGAGACTATCCCGACTCGTGCGAGGGATGCATTAAGGTGGTAGTGATTTGCTCTTACTCGGTTGACCCAGGTAATAACTTCGCGAGGGAATTTCGTGCCTTTGAACGACGGACGGAGTGTCTCCCCATAGAAGCTTTCAAAATATCGCGTCCTTTTTACATTTGATCGTTTTCTTATTTCTGAGATGGTGTTTAGTTTCTCTTCTTTTTTGAACTTACACTTAAAGTCTGTGTAAGGGACACGATACCTGGCAGCATCGAATACTGAGGCGTTTTTCGCGAGTCTGTCAGCTTCCTCATTACCCACGATTCCCATGTGCGCCGGTATCCAGCAGTATGAGTTTTAGTACGAACTCGAGTCTTTGACGCTCTTCAGTTGTTTAAGTAACCCGGGTAGAAATTCAGCCACGGCCCCAATACGGGCATTATCAGGCTTGCCTCATCAGGTCACAGTATGGCAGCCTGAAAAGGGCCTTACACGAAATGTAACGTAGTGGTTGATAAGGCCGTGAACAGGCTGCCTGATCACAGCCTTATCAAAGTGCCTGACTTTCCCCTAAGCGAAGTATAATAAATATATTTTATTTATTGGCGATATTTTATCGGACTTGTGAACATTTTATATTTGTTTTTCGTATTCAATTAACTAATTACTACAATGTAAATCACAGAAAATAGTACTTTGCGATACTAGTACGGAAAAGCGGTCTTTCGACGAAGGTTGTGAAGTTGGCTGCACGAGCCGGATCGAGAGCTACAACGGCACGAGGCGAAGCCGAGTGACGTTTGTAGCTCGAGAGGAGGCGAGTGATGCCGACTTCCCAACCGCCGTCGGGAGACCGCTTTTTCGTATGAGTATCGCATACTATTTTTTGTGACAAGTGCAAGAAAATTCCCGTTTTTCGTGCCTGTAAAGTGCGTGCGAACAAATACCTACAGTGCTGCCAGCTAAGTCTGCGCGCAAGTAGCTAGGATGCGAAAAAAGTGTGCAAAAAAGTAGCTAGAGTGTTAAAAAAGTGTGCGCAAAAGTAGCTAGGATATGAAAAACGTATGCCTAAAAAGTTTTCGCCCATCCTCTGCTAGAAAGCGCCACATTCGCCACACTTTACAGGCACGAAAAGCGGGACTTTTCGTGCACGTGTTACAAAAATTAACTTTTATTTCACTCATGGTCGGACTTGAACCAGCGACCTTGCCAATGGAGACTGCGATGGCGGCGCCTTAACCAACTCGGCTATCCTGAACTTGAGAAACTTAATATCAAATTTGCTTTTAAGCTCCGGAAGAAGTATGTACACGACTATATATACTTTTACAGTGGCAGTACACATGCATTCCCGGCCAAAAATTAAATTCATTGACAATTTCGAACAATTTCTGATGACATAAAAATCGGTAAAATGCTGCCATGTGTAAGATGCTAGAAACATTGATTTTGGATAACAGTAATGTAAAAAAAATTATAATAAATAAAAAAATAAGTGTTCAACAAACAATTAGGGAATATTTTTTATTAATCGTTTGAATTATTTAAGTTATTTATTAACTTATTAAATTATTCATACTTCCAAAGTTCGTTGCAAGAGTTCGTAAATATTTTTTCCAACGTAAGAAAATTCTATAAAAAATTCACATCGACTGTAAAAAATGTACGAATTTAGTTGAAATTAATATAGGAATACTGATAATAATGAATGGAATACTTTTCAACCACAGTGAAATAACAAAATGTTCAGAATACTGTAGAGATATCTTGAGTTAACAAAATTATTATGAAGCAGTATCGCAGGCCTGATAACGCCCCTAGTGTGGCTGGGGCCGAATATCCACTCAATTCCTTTACTATCGATTCACAAGAACTGCCCGATCAATGCCTGATCTGGACCTGATCTTACTAGCCGTAGGCTAGCCTGGTCATGCAGAACATGTGTATTCCAGAGCCGGCCCAGCTAAGGCTTTCCATAAAATGGCAAGCCTTACCGGTTTCCTCCTCACGACCTGATCAGTCGTACGGCATACCTGATCAAATTTATACGCGGGAATCTATCAGAATGTGGGCGAAACAACAGTAATGTCCCTCCATCGCTATTAAAATGTGGGGATGCATCCGATATGGTGAAAATCAAATTGTTATTAATCTAATAATTCACTGATGGAAAAAATGGATTCAGAAGAGAGCATAAAAAAACCCCCTCAAAAGTCTGCGAATAGCTATTTTTTTTCTTCTTCAAGTGCGAATAAATGGACGACAATAGTGGGAGTCGGCGTCCACAGAAATATTTGTCCCCTATATCGAGACGAAATGAAACTTTGACGCGTGTTACAAATCGAGAGGCAATTCCGGGCTTGAAATCGACGTAGAAGCCGGAGAACGCGACGGGCTCTCGTAGTCATCGTAATCCTCATGCTGTTCAGGCGAGCGAACACAGGTGGAAAAGAAAGGTATACATATATGTATGTATGTATATATATATATATATATATATATATACATACATACATATATATATGGAATTCAAAGAGAGAGAGAAGAGTGGGAGCGAATCCACGTGAATTTCAATTTATTTGCCCGTCAAATATCGCTCGGTGTGCGCTCAATCCGAGAGAGTGGTGTTTGAGGGGCGAAAGAGCGCGTACGTAACCAAGGAAGAGTCGTGGAGGTACAGAAAAGGAGAAAAGTTTGATTTCGGTGTGTGTTAAGGTAAAACTTCGATCTCGAACGCTTCGTAAAATTTACTATATATATATATATATATATATACTACATGCACTCATATACACATATGTATAGATACACGGTGTCGATCTGGGCGATGCAGGTATTGTACACACACCCCTATTTCGCTTCAGGCATTCGACACACACAGAAACTACGAGGATAGCAACTGAAGCCTCCCGATACGTGAAATCAGTGGAAAAACGGAAATATCGATTTGATCGAGGGTTTCCACTATTCGCTGCGCATCTGTCTCACCTCTCGATCATTTATCTCTGAACAGATATACGGACTTCTATAGTTGAATCTATACTGATTCCTAATTCGCTATGAGAACCGAGCGTGCGCCGCGCCTCATTGATTTCCGGCGTATGTATCTATACACATAGTCCGAATCCAACGACTGCAAACTCCAAGGCGATCCGGGGGTTTATTGCCGAAATCGTGACGTTCCGCGCAATTGCTGAATCCATCACGAATCCTCCATTTCACCGTCCACATCGTTCGTCATTTCCAATAAACTTATTCCAATCCTGCTTACTCGAAGCCCCCAAATTGTACGTAGGGGCGATTTCGGATGACATCGCCACTTTTGTTTAAGGTAGTACTAGCGGATAGCCTAAGCCCACATGAGCTCAGAGGGAATTGAGAGAGAATTGCGAACACTTCTCGATTGGATCAAAATCTGAAAAAAATCAAGCATATGGAAGTTGTCGAAAAGATTGAGTTTACATAATAATAATTGCAAAATGTTATGAACAAATGATTGAAAAAAGAAAAAAAATTCTTCTACAAATCCTCCGGTAACTTAACTTTTTGTTCATATAAAAACATTCTGTTGATCTTTGCGACTAAGCATGATTTTTTTCAGAATATTGTGTAATTCTTGAAAATTACGTTTTTTTTATTAACTAAAAACGCATTTTTAAAAAATTACAAGAAATTCTGAAAAAAATCATATGTATTCCGAAAAATTAACAAATTGTCTCCATTCAAAAAAGTTAGGTTACCGGGTGATTTGTTGGAAAACATTTTTTTTTCATTAATTTGTTAATAACATTTTGGAATTATTATTATTCAAAAGCAATCTTTTCAGTACCGTCCATATGGTTAATTTTTTTTTCAGATTTTTATCGCATCGAGAAGTGTTCGCAATTCCTCTCTCAATTCTTTTGGAACTCACGTGGGCTCAGGCTGTCCGCAAGTACTTAAAAGAGCACAAAGCGTGATAAGGTTTCAAAAAACGAATCGAAAATTGCTAGTAATGGACGTTGATGTCGACTGTTTCGCATGGATGATTCGTCAAATTCGATTCCCGAATTATGACCGTGGCAATATTAGCCACGTATCGATTAGTCATATCATCCACGGTAGCAAATAATGCGCCATTGTCATAGTGAATTCATCCATCAACGCCTCAGTACGTCATCTGGACATTCAGGGGGATTAGTAACTCTGTTGGTAGATTATCTCTGTTGGTTCGTAAACTTTCCCTTGAAAACTGCTGCGGATCTTCAGCTCGCCATGGAAGGTAATGGTCCATTCTGCGAATATAAGGACTTGCTGAAAAACACCATGAGCTTGAACAACAAACGATCTCTACGGACTAATAACTGCTTGAATCTGGATATGTTCGTAAACGTCCAAGCATCGGTACCTTTACCTTAACACCCTAAATGAAAAATCCATTTTACGCTAAAGGATGAGCGGACATCAGATGGATTTTATGCAGTGTGAAGATGCAATGAGTGATCGATATGGCTAATCATTGATCAATGGAGCAATGGGGTGATGTACCCCATTACCACGGGGACAAGTTAATACACGGAGAAAAATGGTTTAGCTGCTCTAACAAAATTGATTTTGCTGACAATGACCTCGTTCCCGCAGCAAAACGATTAGTAAAAGCAGAAAAAAAAATGGTTACGTAGAAGCAATTGGTTTTGCTATCACGACAAAACTTTCTTGTTACTGCGACGATTTGTTTGGTATAAGAACACGCGACGTCTGCTTTAATTTGGCGCCTGACTGATAGGACTGATACTATTATCAGTTTGGATGCGTACATACATTTATTTGAAGATTGGCTCACCGCGTTTGTATTTTATCATTTTATTATATTGAAAATAATGTCTGTGTTTGCAATTGCGAATTATTGAAATTCGCTGTATATGGATGTATTAAACTCCGAAAGGTATTTCCTTTCGTATTTTATTTTCCGAAAGGTATTACCTTTCGTATTTTGTACATCCATACAACCAAATACTACCATTCGTATTTTATATATCCATATACAGCACATTTCAAGAGTTCGCGATTCCACTCTATTTCATTTTCTTTTTTTACTCGAATACAAAGGAACTGTTTCCTCGCGGCGCTTTGTTTTTATTTTGCGCGTCAAGCGTCTCGAGTTCGTCGTAGTTGTTGGCACATTATACGCGTCGCACTCAGTCATATAACACATTTTTTGATACAGTAACAAAGGCTGTTTTGTTGCGGTAGCATTTTGCTCCAAGCAAAAAATGATGCTACGATTACAAGCTGGTTTTCTTATCCCGTTACTAACAAACTAAATTTGTTACGGTAACAACAATCTTGCTGTACCAACAATTTTTTTTCTCCGTGTAAGATATCATACATCACATAGAAAAGAAATAATTATTCTAACACGGATATTAATAAATATTACTTGAAGCATCTTAAACATGATGAAACGAACATATATTAAAAAATTAAACAAAATAAAATGATCAATTCATGTGCCCACAAAATCTTAACATAAAGGAATAATAAATAAAAGGAATGAATAACAAATAAATGATGTAAAGGGCCTTAATGATCACATATATTTTTCAAAGTCTAAAATCACACATCAATCCATTCAAATTCGACGACGGGTTATAGAATTTTATAAAGTTTAGATTTTCTTAAATAATAAAGATCCGATAATAAAAAACTTACTCTAACATAAAAGAATAATTATGCCAACATGGAAAAAATCGTCACCTTTAATTTACGTACCGAGAAATGTTTAACGTTCAATATTCATATAATTGAAAGAAAATACTTATCTAACAAATATGAGATAGTGTGATCCAGTCAAATACCTTCAAACATTGTAATTGTCGAATAGGAATTGCAGTCTTTCTTTGTATATATCGATCTATTGATATATATATATATATATATATATATATATATATATAAAGTATTCCATGTGAAATCGAACGGTCAAAAGCTCGACCCTCTCCAAAAAAGTTGCAATTTCTCCACAATTCATGATTATTTACAAGGGATTTTTGTAATTTTTTTCAGAATTTTTGAATCGTATTTTTTTTAAAAATTGAAAAATTGAACTTTTTAAAAAACCGTCTATATCTTAAAAATTATTAGTCGTACAAAAAAAACGTTTAAAACATAAAAGTTGCAGTTTTAAATGAACTTTTGAAAACAAAATTTAAAAAAAGTTTTTGAATGCAATGAACGTCCATTTCTATGAAAAATAGACTGAAATATTTTTTTTCAGCCAATACGTCATGTTTGATTTTTCTTAAAAAATTCCGGAATATACTCTCATGTATGTAGAGTGATCTCATATTTTTGTTTGAATGGACGAGACGTCCGTTTGATAGCTGGTCTCCGTTTAAGATAGATTTTTCATAAAAAAAACTTTTTTAATGAAAAATCGATGTCTATTACTTCCCATTGAATTTTATAAAAATTGTGACACTATCGACAATAATGGACGTTAAAAGATCAAATAAAAAATCGATTGGGGATTTTTTATGAAAAAAAGGATTTTTAAAATGAAAAATCGAAAAAGCTCAATTTTCAATATCTCAAAAAATACGATTTAAAAATTCTGAAAAAAATTACAAAAGCCCTTGTAAATAATCATGAATTGTGGTGAAATTGCAACTTTTTTGGAGGGTCGGATTTTTGACCGTTCGATTTCACAAGGAATACCTCATATATATATAGGCATTACACTTCTAGTTCGGATAAGTGTTTTAACGCCTTTCGTCTCGGCATAAGGTATACATGATTTTGTATTTCCAAAGCAATATGCACCGGCGATATCAGGGTGTGAAGTGAACGTTTAACAAATTGGAGCGAAGGCACTCCAATTCGTTAAATCTGCGAACAATTCGGATCGCCATTCTTCACTTAAAATCGATCACTACACAGAATCGTACTAAATCATGAAATAATATTAACAATAATAATAAACATAACGAATATGCGAACTGTACGACCGGCTGGTGGTTGCTCGAGAGTGAGAAGTCCTTCGCGATTCAATTTTCACTAACTGGAGCGTGGACTAATTAACCCGAGGGGGATGCAGGTGGGTCGTTTATATAGAGGGGGGGAGGGGGGAACGGGTCGTTGAATAGCCGCTCGACGTGAACAATGCATGAGGGAAGCGAGAGAACGAGAGAGGAGGAGGAGAGGCTTCGCTCACGATGAAGAGGGCGGGGGTTTTATGCTCCCCGAACGGTGTAGAGCGAGAGGAAAGGGTGCATTTCTGTCGAGGTCGCGGACTTGATGGAGCTGCGAGAGTGTGAGGTACCATCAGCCACTAAACCTGTATCAGAAGGCCGGCAGGTCTCGCGAAGAGAAGAGTGGATGATACTACGCTGCTTCTAGGCATCGTGTACTAATAAAAGTCCAATATAGGGGGGGAAAAAAATAATAGATCGAAGTGCGCTGTTGCTGCTCGACACGATTCCTCGGGGGGGGGGGGGGGTTATTTTTCATTCTTGCGTAGGCGACGTCGATGCACCCGTAGCTTTCTTTTCCTGTCGGTCTATATTTACCAGTTTTTTTTTTTTTTTTTCATCACCCCGTACCTCTTCTCAACTCGGCCTTTTTTTGCTAACAGCGAGTCTGGTGACGAAACCGACGGAAAGGTATTGAATAATGAAAATAAAACGGAAGAATGTAGAGTCGCAACGGAAGAGTGGAAAGGAAAAACAAACTCCGGCCTGGAGGCTCCATGTGGAAAGTTGTCCGAGAGCTTTTCTTCTTGCGAAGCTTTGGAGAACAAAAATACAAGGCAAAGTGTGCGCCGGTATGTGTGTCGCTTGACCTGTGTAGAGTGCAACTGCTGCTGTTCGCGATGCATGTGCACCGCTGTTCACGCGCGGCGCGAAAGCCGTGGGCCAGGTCAGGTCACCGGCTCTCGGTCGTGTGTACTGTCGCACGACACTGTTGAAATTTTTTTTTGTAAATTTCATGTACGAAACTGGATGTTTTCTTTTGGAAAAACAGGTACATTCAATTAAAATTACAATTATGATGAAAAATTAATATAACTTTACAGTGAAATTAAAGTCAATCATCAATAGCGTTCGAGTCCCGGTGACGTCGTTTCGTTGAGAATAAAAATGTGGGCGGGACACAGCTCCAGATATATATGTGATGCACACGCGTAATTGTACGTCTGTGTTCCAGATATGTAGCTCTCGTCCATGTTTATATTCTAGGTGAAACACAACGTAGCGCCGGCGTCGTGTAGCGAATCGGAGACCGGCGGTGTTACATCCGGACGGGCAAATAGTGAGTTTGCTCGGTAACGATCATAAAATGAGTAGTGTCTCTTTCGGGTGAAGGCGTTAGCCCTTCACCCAGGGACGGAGACCTCGCCGAACTGCTGCGGATTTATGAAGGATCGTTGACGGGTGGAGGTAATGAGCCTCTGAGAAACTATCAGTAGGCCCGGCAGTGCATGCAAATAATCTTGTGTGGTATTAAATTGAAATACTCACAATGTATTATAAACAATATGATGGTTTTTAAGTACAATTGGTTGTGTATGTTGAGACTACTACTTCTACTTAGATAAGTTGGCAGCTAGCTCCGACAATTGTCGGAGAGCTCCAATTTATCGTCGCAGTGCTCTGCCACGCAGGGCTAGAGTCTTTCGATGCAGAGCTTTGCGCGCTCTTCGGCGATTCTGGAGATGTTGATGCTTCGGTGGTCGTAGAATAACTGATTTTAATCCTAATGTGGTCGCCTATTTATACTGAATTTTACCCTATTTAGTGTTGGTATTAGTAGTTAAAAATAGATCGTAGAAAGTAAACAAGTTTAAAAATAGATCTTTTTTGGGGAATCGGAAGAAGTGGAAGGGTTCTGGTATTTAAAAGGAAGGGAATTTAAAGAGCAGAGCGTGTTAGGAAAATTGGGGGAAAAGGCCATAAATCTCGCCGTGGCTCGCGCGAGGGAGGGGGCCGTACGCGTATGCGTCGGTGTAGGAGATGCAGGGGACTCTCGTCGGCAGTGCATCGCTGCGTTGCCGGTGTTGTCAGGGTTCACATTTGATTTAAAAAGAGTTCGTGGGAGCAAATACGTAGAACATAACAGCGGAGATTGGGTATCGGCTTAGGTTTTTCTGTAGTCTGCCTATGCCATTCAAAGAAATGTCAAGACGAATGCGATAACACTGGGAAAGTCCGTTGCAGTCGGAAGGGGGGGGGGGGGGGGGAATACTGACCCGCGACGAATTCCACTATGAAGTGAAAAAAGCCAAAAATTCAAATTTTCATATCGCTTCCTCATAAAAGTTGAAAATACAAATTTTCGTATCGCTTACTCATAATGCTGCGTTATTCGCGAAGCTTCTTCTATGAGAAACCATTTTCTGTATTTTCTGGCATCGTAAAGGACGCTTCACGAATACAGGAACATTATGAGAAAGCGATATGATAATTTCAATTTTCAACTTTTATGCGGAAACTATATCAAATTTTCAACTTTTTCCAACGTCAACATCGAAAATCACTAAGTTAAACTAAAGTTTTTCGTTGTTTTATATTGTTGTTTAGGGCTATGTTTCATATTATATATTTTTCCCCGTTGATGACGAATCTCTATATTATTTTACTCCAATAGCAACATTCGATGCATAAACTCATGTCAGACAAAAAATACTTTCACGAAAAATTCAAGAATTTAAAAATCTCACAAAATTTGAACAAATTTTATGTGCATAACATTGTACACCAAACATTGTACAGTGTTAATCCATTCTCGTGTCAAATTTAAAGTCGATAACTCCACGTTTATTCGAATGAGACCGTTTTTAGTAATTTGTAAAAAAAAAAAAAAAAAAATTAAGAATCTCATAAAATCTCTTAAAGTTTCGATTTTTTCTCTTATCGTTTTTCTCTTCGTAAACATAACTTCCTCTATGAGGAAGAAAATTGGAGTGTTTATTTAAGCATAGAAGGACTTTAACCCAACCTTTCACAAATGCTATTTCACATACTATTTTACAAAGGACATTGTATTCCGAAAGCACCGATACGAGACTCAGTGCTCGCGATTTATCGTAGAAAAGCGTAACAGAGGTTTTCAGTGCGAGACTAGAAGTTTTTTTGGAGAAACAGGTACATTCAATTTAATTTGCAATTATGATGAAAAATTAATATAACTTTACAGTGAAATTAAAGTTAATCATTAAAGGTAAATGATTTCTAAAGTTTTTTCTATCCTGTAACGACGGAGCGAATGAATAACGCGCCTATTAGGTTTTGGAACGAATATTATTAGTACAATGCCAGCTAAAGATCTCGAGCACGAACTGTCAAACGTCTGTTCTTTCTGAAAGTCCGATCCAGACTGTTTTACATGACGATCGATCTTGTATCGATCGTTCATTCGTTCGTCTATTGTCAAACCTAACTAATATCGTGTGCCCCAACGAAAAGTCAGCTACATATTCGTTACAATACTGTCCATTTGTTCACGCCATAGAGCGATATGGATGATAATGTCCGGCAAAATATCCAGGTGGTATCACGGCGCACGCGACGTTTCGCGAACCTATCATTGTCCGGATGCGAGATTCAACCGAAGAGACGAATCTCCGTTCAATTTGGTGAAATCCGTTCAACGGCTAGTTCGCACGCTCGAGCCCTCGGCTCGCTCTCATTGTCTCCGTGATTATCGTCGACCGCATGTCGGTACGAAGCCGCAGTGAAATCAGTCGTGAATTTACGACTCGCGATCAGTTTAATACGTCTCGGAGACTCTCATAACAGCAGCGAACTTCAGAGCGAGATAAATGGTACCTAAATCTCATCAATATTATTGTTTGCGCAAATTACCACGTGGTTGAAACCCATTTCTCCCGAGCGATCCGAACCCTCTTCGCACACGTGAGCCTCTCATGTTAGAAACGGACATCCACGTTATTACATATTTTTCTTTTGTACCAGTTTCGACGGCGTGTACGCCATTAATTTTTCATCACAATTGTACATGAAATTTAATATTGTGACGTTGTCACGGATAGTAATTTTTTGTTACTTCGTCGTTCGAGCAGCCAACCCAGCCAACTCGGCTACAGAATGCGGTAGTAGAACGGAAGAACTCGGTATACACTGTTACGAACTGCTCAAAACGTTTATCAAAAGCTGCAGCGGTACAGAGTGAACGCGGAGAGATTCGGTGCCTTCGTGACTGGCTAGCCTAGGTGGAGGGTCGTACTTATAGGCCTATCCTATGGGAAAGTCCAGATAGTGGAGAAGGAATTCGGGAGTCAGAAAAATACTGGAAAGGCAGATATTTCGGACTCCTGGTCGTTGGTCAGTTGTGATAAAAGGAATGCATTGGGCGAGGTCTATGGTTGTGTATTTTAGGCGGAGATAGGGACTAGGCGTTTGGGGCCTTCTAAGGAAGGATTGGGCGTCCGGTGGTGCCACAAGCAGCGGTGGCGGGTTGAGAGATATCGGCGGCAACTGCAATCGTGCGGTAGTCGTGTGAAAAGATAAAATGTAGAGGGAAGATACAGGAAATGAGAGGACTGTGGAGAAGATCATTATTACAATACATTTGTACATAAAAACTTCCAGTAATAGTACATTAAATTTCATACGAATTTTTTTTTTACAGTATACCGCACTTCCAAAGTACAGTGTATACCCTCGAACTTCGAACTAAAGTGGCAACAAAGTACTATATTTTTTTGGATCGTTCGTTCACGGCTCGGCGGAACGTCGAAGCCAACCTCCTCAACATCGGATCGTCTTCGATCCCGCCTCGAAGGGTTCTGGAATTGCGGATCAGTTCTTCCCTCGCAACTCGGTTGAGCCAAACCTCCAGCTAACCGTTAGCTGTGCAACCAAACTTGTCCTAAACTGAAAACGAGTAAAACAATAAATAAAAATTAGTAGCCAGGGAGTATGTTTTATTTATTTTTAAATTCCTTTCGCCATTTTTGTTCAACATCAATGCTTTTAATTTGCTACTTTTTTTGTTGTCTTTTTGCATCAAGTTTGTAAACGCCTTCGTGGTTTATATCTTCTAATCCTGTAAAGTAACTCCCTCCTGCTCTCTCACGGCGAAACTTATTTCTTCATTATACTCAATAAAAAACCTTCCATGTAATAATAAATTGAATCTAGAAAAAGACATTGAAAAATAGATAAACAAAACAAAATTGGAACTTTTTCAGATTTCTCCAATTCCGAAAGCATATCATTTACCCTAATTAATTTTTCAAGGTCTCATCATCTGCGAGATAAAAGATATTCCATAAAGGGTTCCATAGAGGATGTTCGTCGAATAGCTTATTGCAAATGTACTAAAAGTTTGTCAACTTTATTTGACGGTTTTTTTTTCTTCTTTCGTTCCAATTATTTTTGAAATTTTTGAGACTACACAAGTTTCTCTATTTGATACATTGTCGTCCATGTACCTGCGAGAGTTGCACGTTGGCCTCGTAGGTGAGAGAATTTCCAACAAGTCCGAGAAGGTCTGAGAGGGCATTAAAAGTAAGACTCGAGTACCCTGTCCGCACTGCACACGAGGTCTATTAAATTCACATAGCGAGCTATGTCGTCGGCACCACCGCCGCCTGAAAAGCTTTCGTGCCCCTCAGTTCAGTAACGAACGTTCTTCCTTTCTTCATTTCCCGTTTCTTTTATTTCAATCTCTTTCCGTCCTCAACTTCAATTTTTTTTTCCTCGGCACTTCTCAACTCTTCCGTCTCCACTTCAACTGCCTTCTCTCCTTGTCTCTCTCTCTCCCTCTCTCTCCCTCTCTCTCCCTCTCTCTCCCTCTCTCTCCCTCTCTCTCCCTCTCTCTCCCTCTCTCTCCCTCTCTCTCCCTCTCTCTCCCTCTCTCTCCCTCTCTCTCCCTCTCTCTCCCTCTCTCTCCCTCTCTCTCCCTCTCTCTCCCTCTCTCTCCCTCTCTCTCCCTCTCTCTCCCTCTCTCTCCCTCTCTCTCCCTCTCTCTCCCTCTCTCTCCCTCTCTCTCCCTCTCTCTCCCTCTCTCTCCCTCTCTCTCCCTCTCTCTCCCTCTCTCTCCCTCTCTCTCCCTCTCTCTCCCTCTCTCTCCCTCTCCCTCTCTCGCCCTCCCTCTCTCGCCCTCCCTCTCTCTCTCTCCCTCCCTCTCTCTCCTCTCTCTGAATGCATCCATTCATTCATTCTCTCGATCTCTCTCCCTCTCTCTCCCTCTCTTTCTGTCGTCATTTCATTACATTCAATTTTTTTTATTTCATTTTTTCTCCATTCCACTCGTGGAAGAGTATCAGACTGTTCAGTGCCTTTCTTAATTGCCGGATCGGCCAGCATTCGAAACGCGACAAAGCAAAGAGGGGGCAGGACAGAGAAAACGAGAATGGGCACGTCCTCTTCGGATATACGCTTAATCACTTCTCGCTCGACGCCGCGGATAGACAACCACTCGAACTTTCAGCTTTCGCAAAGAAAAAAAAAGCCAAGTTGATCGCTCGTTGGGTCTTCGTTATAAGATAAGATCGTGACCCGGGTCAGCGATGCCCATTGGTATTTTTGTCGCGCGGCGCTCATTAATATCCTTTAAGGTATTATTGCTATTATTATTATCATCATTATTACTTCAGTTTTTATTTCGCAGATCCTGGAGTCATGGATCTTTGCAGATGGCGCGCACAGTAAAATGTAGTTGAACTGGTGTTTATTGAGCCGTTTATTGATAGAACAATTGGAAAATAAACAAATACAATCATCCCATCGAGGAAATTTGGCATCGGACATTCGTCGTACCGGTCTCTATTTGCCCCTCCTCTACGATCTCATCGAAATCCAATTGCCAGATGGTAGATAGGGCAAATGTGATATTCATATCTGCGCAGATACTGGCGTAAAGAGACAAGAGGAAAGGATCGGAGAGGCGAAGAGATACGAGCTGATAACGGAGGCTTCCCATCGCCCGCACGCACACATATTCGCACGGATATTCAAATACATCCGACGTTTCGTACTGGTTCAGCAAAGCGATGTGTACGCAGAAACGATGGAGAGATTGGTCGTGGGGTAATGGTGCATGCGGCAGATCTGACACATATCAATCAGGCGGATGGAATCCCTGTGGGCGTTCCGATACCTCCTCCTCACTATTGCTATGCGGCTCGTCCTCTTGTCGGTGGTTCCCATGGTGAACTTGTGCAGTTGCCCACCGCTCGCTGCGACCGTTTCACGGGTGCGCATACCGATTTCGAATACACTTGGAAAAGCGTGCCATCTGCAGTTCACTCCCGTATTCTCAACTCACCGTAATGCCTCTGTTCTATTCTAATTCTATCTAATACTCGTCACCTCGATCACTCATTTTCCGCATTTGCATAGTGACATTCGCATTGACATCGACTTATACGATTGATTCGACAATATTACTCGTCTTTCTGGAAATTGAAAACTTTCATGCAGGAGATAACATTGTAATTACGTACCGGAGCGTTAGTCTAATGGTTAGCGTGCTCGCTTCTAAACCAGAGCACCGACTGGTCTAGCGTTCGAGTCCCGATGACGTCGTTTTGTCGAGAATAATAATGTGGGCGGGACATTGCTCCAGATATATACGTGATGAACACGCGTAATTGTACGTCTGTGTCTCAGATATGTACACTGTTAAAAATGTTATGAAATTTACAACACATTTAATATACAAAGTTATATGAAACATAGAACCTCGGTATATGAAATTAGAATTCATATAAAATTGTATTTGAATTTTAATAATTTAATCTTAAATGCAATACCTGTATATTAAAATTACCGGTGATGGCATTGAAAATTAAGACATCCGTATATGAAAATTATATTATTATTACGAATATTATACAAATAATTTTGTTTTTAATATACCGGTAGCGCAATATTCTTACATACGTGCCAATGAAATTTCATATACTGTATATGCATAAAACTTCATATACATTTAATGAATTTTCAAACAGACATTTTTAACAGTGTAGCTGTAGTCCATGTTTATATTCTTCATGAAACACGACGTAGCACCGGCGGCGTGTAGCAAATCGGAGACCGACCGAGATTGGGTATCGGCGTAGGTTTTCTGCAGTTTCCCTGTGCCTTTGACAGAAATTTCAAGACGAATGCGATAACACTGTGAAAGTCAGTTGCAGTCGGAAGGGGGGACGGACTACTGACCCGCGACGAATACACTGAGAGAAGGATCTAGTAAAAATTACTATATCACTTGGGAGATATTATCATATCACATAGTAGTAGAGCGTTAGGGCGCCACCTATGGTATGAAGTACCGGATTTCTACCATAGGTGGCGCGCTGGCGCCGTACTGCTATGCGCTATGGTAATTTTTCTTAGAAGATTGGTAATTTTTACTAGATCCTTCTCTCAGTGTACCACTATGAAGTAAAAAAAAGGCAAAAATTCAAATTTTCAATACGTTTCCTCAAAAAAGTTGAGAATTCCAATTTTCGTATCGCTTACTCATAATGTTGCATTAGACGCGAAGAGCTTCTTCTGTGAGAAATCATTTTATGTATTTTTTTGGCATCCTCATAGAGGACGCTTCACGAGTACACGAACATTATGAGAAATCGATATGATAATTCCTATTTTCAACTTTTATGCGGAAACGAAATCAAATTTTTTATTTTCAACTTTTTCCAACGTCATCATCGAAAATCGCTAAGTTAAACTAAAGTTTTTCGGTGTTTTACGGCTATGTTTTATATTATATATTTTTCCCCGTTGATGACGAATCTCCATATTATTTTACTTCTATAGCGACATTCGATGTATAAACTCATGTCGGACAAAAAATACTTTCCCGAAAAATTCAAGAATTTAAAAACCTCATAAAATTTGAACAAATTTTATGTGCATAACACTGTACACCAAACATTGTACAGTGTTAATCAATTCTCGTGTCAAATTAAAAATCGATAACGATAACTTCATGTTCATTCGAATGAGACCGTTTTAATAAGTAATTTGTAAAAAAAAAAAAAATCTCATAAAATCTCTTAAAGTTTCGATTTTTTCTTCTATCGAAAACATACCTTCCTCTGTGAGGAAGAAAATAGGAGTGTTTATTTTAGCATAGAAGGACTTTAACCCAACCTTTCACAAATGGATACTATTTTATAATAAACATTGTAAGCGACTTTCGAAAGCACCAATCTTACGAGACTCAGCGCTCGTGATTTATCGTAGAAAAGCGTAACAGAGGTTTTCTTGCGGCTTACTTAAATCTCGTAACGATAAGAGCGCGCAAGAATGATATATATAGAGAAGCATTTTCGAGTGAATGTTTCTCGAAACTCTGCGCAAGAGGGCAGAGGGTGAGGCACGAGTTTTTGCGATTCGAGTAAAGCACTCTAATGGCGAAGAAGCATCCCCCTTATCGTGGTTGTTGGGCGAGAGCGTTCAGTGCGAAGGAAGGTTAAATGAAAGTACATCTTCTTCCTACGAGTAAGAAACGAGTACGTAGTAGCATGAGGATTTTACGAAAAAGCTCGGGAATGTGGGGAGAGAGAGGCTGTATACCCACTATTTACAGAGCGTAAGTATTTGCCCGCTAAACGAAACAGGAAAAGTGTACGTGGTGGCTCAACCGAGGCAACTAGGCACCACGAAACTGTGGGGATGAAGGTGCGAGTCTACGACTGTTTGGAAAATCCTGCGAGAGCGAGCAGCAAACTCTATCGCTGAATTCGCTCTACTCCATTTCCCCGAAAACACCACCAGAAATGCAGACGCGCCTTCGAACCTCCTCACTTCCGAGTTTCGTGATTTTGTTTATCTGCCAAATTTGATTCGTTCCAGTTCACCCGCCCTCCTCCTTCCTCCTCCCCCACTGTTGCTTCCTTTTTAAAACCCTGTTCACTGCAAGAAACCCCCTCTTTTCAGCACTGATAAAGATGGTTGCTTTAACCACGTCCCGAACGATGTTTTAATCCTAAAACATCATACCGTTTTTTTGGTATCCTAGGCTGTCATTCTGCGTCAGTGCCATCGACCAATTTCAATGTTCTATATCTCTTCAACAAATCGGTATTTTTTTATTCATTCGTAATCTGATTAAACGCCAGATCTTCCCCCAAGAAAAATAAGCTACGCACCACTACAAAAAATTACATGTTCAAAAGTTATAGTGTTACAAAAAAAAGTGTCATGAAAAAACATTAAAAATGCAGTGTCCTACGGAAAAAATGCTCAATTCTTTGATTATCGAAAAAAAGAAAAATAATACGCTAATTCTCAAAGGGAACGCATCCGACACCGTAAAAAACGAATGCCATAATGATTCGCTTAAAAAAGGTAATATTCTTGAACATACGAAGTTGAGTAATTTCTGAGAAAAAAAATTAAAAATTTAAAAAAACTCCCGACTGAAAATTAGTCTTTATTCTTCAAAAAGGATGAAATAATTCATGTATCTACAATAATTAATATTGTCCCTAAACAATAACAGAAATAATTATTAATACTACAATTAATAATAATAATAATTTATTATTAATAATTTTACAATGATTATTTAATAATTATAAAATTAATTAATCGTAATTATATCAATTTGTTCATAATCTTCGCTACAGTCGGGAGACGGCTTCCGAACACAGTTCTATATCCAGGCAAATAAACTTGGCAGCAGAATGTTATATAGTATATAAATCTATGGTTCGGAAGGCGTCTCCCGACTGTAGCGAAGATTATGAACGAAGTGATATAATTACTGTTAATTAATTTTACAATTATTATTTATTATTAATTATTACTGTTATTGTTTAGGGACAATATTAATTATTGTACATACATGAATTATTTCATCCTTTTTTAAAAATAAAGACTAATTTTCAGTCGGGAGTTTTTTTTTTATTTTTATTTTATGCTTTTTGAATTCTACCATCTATACAATTTTCCTGATACAATTTTCTAAGTGTTCAATCTCTACAATACCATTTTTAATTAATGTGTCGGTCCTCTCCGATGCAACAGTTTAGAAGTGGTATGTAGAGCAACAATACATAGAAAAAAAATTATATTGGAGAGGACGAGCATATAATTTAAATATGATTATATGTATGTGTGGTGAAATGGGTCAAAGCGCAGTAGTCGCAGATGGTTTTGTAGTGCCAGCAAGCTGTGTGCCATACGTCTAAACAAATTTTATACGTCCATCGGTGGCAATATATGATTCAAGCGACGAATCTAAAATTTATTCAGATTCATAAAGATTTAGTGCGCAGTTTGCTGCTACTACAAAATAATAATACATTTTTTTTTAATCCTCTGCATCTACTGCGCTTTGCCCCATTTCGCCACACATATAACCTTTGTGTTGGCTTTTCTTTACATTTTCATTTACAGTCAAAACATTGCCCAGCATGCGTACAATAAATAAATAAATAAAAAATTAATGTCACACTGATCACGCACTAAACACCGATAATGTAAAATAAGAATAACATCAAAATAAAATAATATTACACTAGGTATACAGTGTTAACAGCTGATTCGTAGCGAAACGCAAAATGCTCGGGAGATCGTGCATTGAGCCACTTTATCTCTATGAATTTGCATCGAAACGTAATAAAACCTGAAAAGAAACCCAGGTCGTGATCAAAAAAACTGCTTGCCAAATCTTGCCAATACATTTTTTGTCGATTCGGAGAACACCTGACACAATAACTCCAGTTTATTGCCCTTTGGTCAGTGGGGAGTTAAAAAATGGCACATGGCAGTCAATGAAAATTTGCTTAAGGTAGCCAATACAATGTTGGTCTTATGCAAAATAACGTATTTCCACACATTTGCCACATCCTTGGTTAATCTAATTGAAATAAAAATTGATAAGAAAAATTGTTCTTCAGCGTTCTTATCATGCGCTTGTGTATTTTATTTTCTTCTCAATCTTTCTTAACAGAGCAGATATTAATGAAGACTATAACCATTTATTACGAAATTTGTCAAAGTGTATGTCGTCCGATTTTCTTGTTTTTTAATTAATTTATTAACAGTACAAGAAGTACGGTCCGGTAATTTATTGGGTACATGAAGCAGTCACGTTCCTCTTGCCCTTCGTAAAAGCGCGGCAGACGCTCGACAAGAGTTTCCTCTTAGCCTGAATCTCTTCTCTTCCTCCGGCATAATTTATCGTCGATGTCGCAGGTGTCGCAATTCTATGCATTTAAACTCCAATCACCGTCCTGTCGCTCAGCTAGAATTATGTACATTCTATGATTTATTTTTAATAATAGAAAAATAGAAACGACAATTCCGTATTCCAAATTCCAAATACCGTTGTAACAATAATAAATGTTCGATAACCGTCATCAACGTCAAAGGTAAATTTAAATCACCCAATCTTCCCCCGAGTTTATTTTCGAGGTTCTGCAATTTTCTACCAAAAATGTCCATAAAGCCCCTTTAGAGATGTTCCTATCGAGACCGTCACAGCGTCAACGTTCGAATAACATGCATTTGCACTTCTGCCGTAAACGACATTTCCGGGACCAAAAATACTCCGCAAAGCTTACCTAATACACCCCGAATCCCTCTTATCCCATCGTTCGTAAATTTTGCGCTTCTCTTATTTCACTCTCACTTTATTCGTGGCAGAGCTTTCTTTTTTCGAGCTTTCTTCTTTTCTTATTTCTCTCTTTCTTTCCGTTGCCTTCCTTAAAGTGGTTTTACTCCTGGGATTACCTGCCCGAAACAAACTCGTTTTATCGTTGGCATGTTTCCTCTTCAGCCACTTTCATTCTGCAAGAGAGAGAAAGAGAGAGAGAGAGAGAGAGAGAGAGAGAGAGAGAGAGAGAGAGAGACTGTCCGGAAAAAGTGGGCGACGTTGAAATGGAAGGTTTCACAGATGTTTCGGTTACTTTCGACTCAGAACCGCTATACAGTTGTCGATAAGGGAGACCAACAGCCCACTGAACAATTCGGTTTATCACTTTATTCTGGATATTACAAAGCTTACTCACACAATGTTTGGGACTTTGTAAATATATACATATATATATATATATATTTACAATCTCTCTCGTGTATATATACACGCATGGAGGGGTTGTACGTGTGTCCGGGACCAGAAGTACAAACGACAAACAGAATTGCAGGCCAGAGAGTTTAATCTTCGAGATTCCTCATGGTGAAATACCGGAGAGTCCGGAGAAAAGTGGGCAACGCTGACATCGAAGATTTTTGCAGGTGTTTCGCTTACTTTCGACTCAGAACGGCTATAAAGTTGTCGATAAGGGAAAGAGAGAGCCCGCGAAACAATTCGGTTTTTCACTTTATTCTTGATATTACAAAGCTTTCTCACACAACGTTCGGGTCATTGTACACATACACATACAGCGAGAGGTTTTATGTTTGTCCGGGACCGGAAGTATACACGCCGAACAGAATTGCAGGCTAGAGAGTTTAATCTTCGAGACTCCCCATGGCGATATACGAGCGACGCGAGGACTTCTCGCATCTTCCGTGTCGGTCGCAGCGGACAATTGTAAGAGAGTTGGATTACATAAAAATCATATAAATATTTGTGTTAAACATGTATGTCACATGTAAAAAAAAAAAAATGACAGCACCGCCCACTGTATAAGTCGGAAAATAATTTCAATAAAAAAAATTGGTGCGCAAGTTAAAATTTACATTAGAAACGAATATATCTATTGCGCAGGAACTTGGAATAAAAATGTCTATACTCGCACCATAAAAACTCTTGTTACGATGGGAATTCAAAGCTTACGCGGTCACTTCGGTTCAGCAATGTAATCTGAAAACTTTGACAATGAAAAGTAACGGTGAAAATCGAGATTTGCAAATAACCTCCTGACATCCCACATTGAAATTAAGTATATGTCAGATATATAAATTATATACGTCATATATAACGGGATATACTACAATTTTATATTTTCAATATATACAGATTATATATTACATATATTAACTAATAGATGTTCAAATATATATGATATATACGTCATATATATTCATGTATATATATATATTATACATATTCCTATATATTTATTATATATATATCTTTGATTTCTCAGAACAGCGTATCATCTGTGGCTATACATGACCTAAACTCAAACAGCTCCGAGAAATATGTAAATAGATATTGACGATTGTATCTAGGGACTTAGATATCGAGCTACTACACAACCAACAATGTTCAAAGTTTCCGCTAATACCTATGATTATAGTTAATATTATAGAAATAAATTTTGAAAAGTTGTGAACATTTTCTAAATTAATTAAATATGATATTCGAAACCATTTTGTGCGTAAAAAACCATCGCATACTGACGCATAGGCGATCCGTTATTCAGCAGCATAGACATAAGTAAGGTCATTTCGTTTTTTTTATTTTGTAATAAGGAAAAGACTTAATGAACAGATTTATTTTCGTCGTCAGAAAATTAATGTTCATCACTTCAGATAAGAAAACTTTTAAGAGCTCAAATCGCGCTGGGAATGAGAACAATTACAATGACAAGCGGTAGCGCTGCGGTAAGATTCCAGGTTAACATGCGAAGGGTCACTGTGGCTCAATCCCAACTTCAGGTCGACAGATTTATTTCTTTCTTGGAAATGCACAATGTAGTATAGTATCCTAAGTTCATATAATTCACGATGACAATCGACCAATTTTTTCCTCATAGCGCAAGTTTTGCCAGTAGAATAATATTATCCTGTCTAGGTTTCACAAATTTACGACCATTCGAACGTCCCAACGTTTTGTGCGTTAAAAGAAAAAATTACTCTTAACATCTGGAACCCTCGCATTTTTTTTTTATCAATATTGATGCCAAGTATCCACAAATAACTCGACTTGTGAAGAAAGTTTTACAATGATAACTTGAATCGCGCAAACGACAGCGAATATTTGGCTTAAAAAAACCAAATATTCATGACACTTGAATCCTTTTGCCGATTCAAGACAGATCGAATACCACACCAACTTTATGGTTATTTAAATTGTGTATAAACACTTTTGCGTCCTCACAGAGGACGCAAACGGAGCAATTTTTGTTTTTTTTTTTTTTTTTTTTTGAATTGCGTTACAGATGTATCGTTTCATTGATCAGACTCCAGCTTTTATCGATCCATCGACGATTTTACGCATCATTACTTTTTCCCTCATAATTCTATCGGTAAATTTGGCGAATTTAATTCCTCAAATATTGCAATTTATCGAATTTGCTCATACATTTTCCTTTAAGTGGAAAATCAATCTATGAGCTCTAACGAAGGCTCAATGAAGCTTGCATCACTGAATTCAAATTATCCTGTAATTGGTACAGTTCGACTCGTATACCAACCTCTCGCTTCTCCTCGCCTTTCTGCGCAATTTTATGTCAACCGTTCGTAGCACAGCTCTCGCTCTCTCGCTCTCCCGCTCTCCCGCTCTCTCGCTGTGTTTCGGTTCATGAAAAAAAAAAGAACAAAGCAAAAAAATATTAATTATTAAAAAAATTAACTTTTAATAATGATTTTTTTTGCGTTGCTGCGTCACGAAAAGTAATTTATTAATGGCAAATGTTGCTTACAAAAAAATGTCATGAAATTTTTAATTAAAAGAACTTTTTGTTTCGATTCGTCCTTTATTGGTGTGAATAGAGCATTTGAGCGTGATATTTCGCGTGTATTTTATGCGAGAGTTTTTCGGCAAAGCTTTCCCATAGACGCCATCGCAAAGTCAATAGTCGTTGAACGTTTTCGCTCGGGAGCTTTCTTCTTCCTTCCGTTCCGACGGGTTTTAGGCTTGTCCCTAGTACCGTACTCAGGAGGAGTTTAATAATCAAATGACAAATATCCGCGTCGCGTCTATGAGCGGGACGTGCTGGGGTAGGCGAGAGGGCATGCACTACGGCGGAGGACGGATCGTAAATCTGATGCCGCCGAGGGGGTTGAATGGGACACGGAGGGCTATCGCTCGCATTGTGAATAGAGCGCAGAGGGGCCCCAGAGAGGAGGAGATCGCGTACCGGTGGCTCGGTTACCGCCAATACTCCGCTGCCCCCCCCCCCCCCCCCGTGCTCACGGTGCTTTCTCCATTCACCCTCGCCGCACGGGGAAGCCCCGTTTCGAGCGTCGACGAGTCCGTTCGGAAGGGTTGCAGCCGCGCGCTGACGCATGCGCCTGAGCCGGAGAGAGTCACGCGATATTTCCGTCTCGAAGATACCGGCCAACGAGAAAGCTCTCTGATAGGCAAAAGGAACAGCTGTAACGTGGACGGAGGGAGAGAGGAAGAGAACAAAGTGGAACGAGAGATGGGAAAATCTCTCTCGGGGTTGCAGGTGCACCGCAACTACGGATGAACCGTTGTACAGGAACACTCGTCTCTTTGTTCTTCGACGTCGTCGTCTATCCAGCTTCTCGTTTTTCGTTGTACTCTCTTTCCACGCAGCCTCCCTTCTATCCTCCCTCCCACCGCCGGCAACAAAGTTCCACGGGGTTTCGTGCTTCATTAACCGCTGAGGTTCATCTCCGTGCTTTTGTCCTCTCATGTTCGCTGTTTCGTTGAATTAATCGACGAATAAACGCGACCCGAGGTATTAGAGATTCTCTGCTTAATTTTGTATTGCCTCCTCGTTGTGGCGGCTTTCTTCTCGTGATTTTTTCACTACCTCATGGAGGAGACTGTGTTTTCGTGATGAAAAAAAATGTCGTGATTTTTATGTTAGCGTGCTGGAGATTATAGAGAACGTCGAGATATGTGATTTTTAGGCTAGCGTCCGGATAGGTGTGCGTGTGCTGGCTATATTAAAAATTTCCTTAGAACGACCGACCAAATCCGCAAATTTCAATTTGCGATTTCCTACAATAAATTTTAGTGTACATTTTAACAGTTTTAATTTTACGACATGTTGCATTTTTTTATGTTACAAAAAAATATGCGAAGTAATTTGCACATGGTTGTTCAATACTTGACACAAAAATACAATTAAAAAGAGTTGAAAATAAACATTTTCATATCGCTCTCTCATAATGTTACTTTATTTTATTTTTTTTGTGAAAATTGTATTTTAATTATAGTTCTCTCTGTGAGGAAGCCAAAATGGAACAACGAAATTTGTCACAGAGGAAGTTATGCACAAAACCGTAAAACATGGAGAAGTAGTTTTGCAAATCACTTTGCACGCCTTTTTTTATGGAATCATGTCCACGGTTATCCACGGATGTGGCAGGCCTGTTAATCTCGAGCCGCTACACACAGAAAAAAAGTTTATTAATCCTCAATAAAATCGGATATTAGAATAATTTTATTTGAATGAATTAAATTTTTATTTGACTCAAGGATATTTTTACTTGATTCAAGTACATGCGATATTGAACTCTAATAAAATTTATTAGATTTCAATAAAACTCTATTAAGCCCATATTTAAATAAGCAATTTTATTTGGTTTGAATAAATTTTTTTTCTGGGTGTATAACTCAAGGATATGCAACGCGAATCGGGCTAAAATTTTATACAATTAGAACAATAATTGAAGCACTTTTTATTCGACCAACTTGGTTGACCTTGGTTGACCGATTTTTACAAGAGTCGAGTGTTGAAAATTCAAGGGATTTATTTAAAAAAAAAAAAAATGAATCCCAACAGCGAGAATTTTCATGTCATGGCGACCGAAATTAGAATTTCATAATGGAGTACGAAATCTCCGCTTTGTTAACAACCGGATTAATATCACAGATCGACGGATTGTCAAAAGCCAATTATGTTTCTTTTTTTATTTCCACAAAAGCTTGAAATGTTTTCGACTAATTGAAAGGTACACTGTATTTCATCAAATTCCCCTACTGATCGGTGGAGTTCGATGAGTCGAAAAAAGATAATGTATCAGGATCGGCACCGGACTATTATTATCTGCGAGCATCGCAACGCTCGAGTGTGTATGATTGAATGGACCGATTCGTTTGATGGATTGAACGTGGCGTGCAGCGGGAGCCAGCTTTTAATGGATAAATTGATGAATAATGGATGCGTCGTACGAGCACCCGATGATCCAATCAATCGATATCAAATTTCCTATATATACTGCCCCACGTTGAGGCGCCAAATAATGTTTGTGAATTGTTTAATAAATCACGTTTTTATGGCAGTGACTTGTGTCAGAGTGCTTAAAACGTTTCAAAACATCGACAAATCACATTTAGAAAAAATTTCCGGATGTGTGCGTGCGTGCATGAATCAGAGCCGAAAAAATGCAAACCGCCTGTAACTCAACAATGTCGCAAGCGATGAAACTGAAATTTCTCACATAGCATATGTGATCAATGATAAATGTTTCCTCGAAATTTAATTGAAAAATGTATCGTTGTTTTCTTTTCTTGCAACTTTCAATTTTTTCAAGAAAAGGTCTTACAATTTTTATTTTATCGATTTGGCTAAAAACGTGAACAGAGATAAAATATTATCGTCTAATGATCCCTATTAAATTGTGAGAGGATCGATTGAACCGTTTACAATTCGAATTTCGAATTTGGATAATTTCATGAAAAATTAGTACTTTGTTGTAGATGCAAATTTCCATATTAAACATTCGTCTGGGAGTAAAAACAGTGCTATATTCATGATCAGCGTAAAAAATACATTAGACACAGTCCAGGAACAACGACTAACGAGAAAAGTTTTGATGGCATTTTTTAAACCGAATATTCTGAAAATGAAATATTTTGTGTTTTTTCAAACCACGATATCTTTGTTCCCCAATCTACTTATCTTCCAGTATTTTTTTGCGCTGAGCAAGTATTTGTTTCTGTTTAAAGTTTAGCACGACGTTGGTATCAATTTCATAACCGTATATAATAGGTAATACATTTTAAGGTAGCTATGTCGTTTCGCACTCATTTCGCATAAGTTCGTGAAAAATAAGAGAAAATTGCAAGTACTTCTCGATGGTATAAAAATCTTAAAAAATGCATGCATATTAAAGATAGTGAAAGATTAATTTTCCATGATAATATTTCCAAAATGTTATTAACAAATTAATCGAAAAATTAATTGTTTAACAAATTACCCGGCGAACCAACTTTTTCTTTTTATGAAAATGATTCGTTTATTTTTTTTTTTGAATACGTACGAATTTTTTCAGATTTTTAAATTAGATTTTTGTGTTTTTCACACATTTTTTCCATATAAAATAACAAAAAATCATAACTAATTGATAAATCTGAAAAAATTCGGACGTATTCAAAAAAATAACCGAATCATTTTTATAAAAAGAAAAAATTGGTTTGTCGGGTAATTTGTTAAACAATTAATTTTTTGAGTACCTTTAGTATGCATACATTTTTTCCGATTTTTATAGTGTCGAGAAGTATTTGCAATTTTTTTTTCTATTTTTCTCGAACTTATGCGAAATGAGCCCGAAGCGACATAGCTACCTTAACCCTCTATACCAGCGGTTCTTAATCTGGCGTCCATGGACGTCCAAAATACACGAGGGACACCCTGTGGATCCCTAAGGTGAAGAACCACTGCTATATACGATGTAATAAAGAAGTAAATAAATGAAAACGATAAAAATTTTCATTTTCCTTCCTCATAATTTACCTGTATTTACACAGTTTGCTCTAGAAATAAGTCAGAGAGAAGAATTTCTCCAGAGGAAGCGATATGAAAATTCCAATTTGAACCGTTTTTTTTTTTTTTTTTTTTTTTTTTTTTTTTTTTTTTTTTTTTTTTTTTTTTTTTTTTTTTTACAAGAAACCGTATATGTATTATATGCCAGTTGAGAAGCCTGCGAAAATTACCAGTCGCACAATTCTCATCCCATCGTCATATTCTGCAACATAAATTCTGGTGCAATGAAAACGGATTTAGTCGTTGAAGACGTGGCGTTTGATGCCCTCTCCAAGGATTTCACCACTACCATGAAAGAATATAATTTTCCTTCGGAAGCTCGATAACGCCTGAATGCGAAAAACCCGAAGTTCCCTCGGCGGGGATCGAGGAGAGAGAGAGAGAGACTGTCTCAACGTCAAAGCGTTATAAAAAATTGAATTTTCTCGCTGAGACAGACCGACGAGGACGATTAACCACTCGAGTTCTCGATTCCTTTGTGCGTTTTACCATTGCCGTCATCTCTCGCTCTCTTTCGCTGGTCGGATTTTCCCCGTTCGTACTTTATAAAGAGATCCGCGAATCCAGGCCCGAGATCTTTGCGGGTACGTCGATGCTGTGGCGTATCGCCGTTTCGGCGGAGATATAATAGACGAGAGATGAAGGAATAACTCAGCGTCGAGTGGTGCGAGCCCACCGCCGATGGAATTCTCTCCTCTCAAAGGATAGTCGAATCCTCGGTGCGCCGCTCCAGTCGGTGTGCTTGCTCGAGGTAAGCGGACAGGTCTTGGATATCCCGATTCAACTTTTCCTCGTACAATTTTTGCTCTACTCGAGAATTAAAATAACAAAAATAACCTCAATAGTTCTCAACGGGGAAACGAATCCAAGGTAATTATTCAAATAAAAAGTCACCCATCAACTAAACTGTTTTGTAAACCGTGAATAAAAAATAATTGAAAAGAAGGGACCGACGAGGGTAAAACGGTAAGATAAAGGGGATATTTATTGCGGAGTTTTGTATATATAGTATATATATTCCGACAATCTACCAATCTTCAACCTCTTCGCTCCCCTGTATATAAGCGTTGAATTCGTAAAATCGTTAAGCGACCCGGAATTGATCGAACTTGCCAGAAACGAAACGCAAATTACTTTCCTCTTGACAAAAGCGCGTTTTCTAGCCGATGGGCGAGAGAGCCGCGCCGGTATTTTCTCATTAAACGCCTAAAAGTTCTATTCGACTCTTTCGAATTTTTTTTATCTCGTTCTCACGCCCGATCTCACTCCGCAGTTTCCGCAATATCGTCTGGCAGTTCGATCGTTGCAAAAACTCGAGCGTCATAGACGATCGGTAAAAGTTAATTCGCCTTCGTGTCAATTACATCATTCAATGAATCGAGAAGTAAGTCCAACCGGAGCCAATAGAGCATGCTCCAAGTAAAATTGTTTAGGTGTAATAGTAATTAGATATTGATCTTTTAAATTTGTTTACGAAGAATATGGAATATGGAATATGGAATATGGAATATGGAATATGGAATATGGAATATGGAATATGGAATATGGAATATGGAATATGGAATATGGAATATGGAATATGGAATATGGAATATGGAATATGGAATATGGAATATGGAATATGGAATATGGAATATGGAATATGGAATATGGAATATGGAATATGGAATATGGAATATGGAATATGGAATATGGAATATGGAATATGGAATATGGAATATGGAATATGGAATATGGAATATGGAATATGGAATATGGAGGGCTTTTGGAAAAGTCGTGTATTTTTTGTTAGATCAGCGTGAAAGTATCGACAAGTAGGCTAAAAGTGGTGTATACAGACTACTCCGATTAGCGGGTAAATCAACGATATATGGACCAAACCATATTCTCCATTTTGCTTCTTCATAAAGAAGCTTGGCGTGGGCGTGAGCGCGTGCGTGTTTGCGTTTGCGTGAATCAGACGCGAAAAATTCAAACCGTTGTACCTCGAGAATGCCTCTACGAATGACCCTCAAATGTCACACACAGCATGTGTGGTTAATAGTTAAAGTTTCTTCAAAATTTTATGAAAAAATGTTAATTTCTTTTTATTTGTACGCCATTGTCAATTTTTCGCCAATACAATTTTTTTAACTATCTGGCTAAAAATGCGTATACACATGGAATATGATCGCTCGATGATCCCACCGAAATTTCGAGAGAATCGATCGAATCGTTTACATTTTGTCATTTTTTATTTTTTTGAATATCATGAAAAATCTGTATTTTCTTGTAGACGCAATGTTCCGTATTAATTATTCGTCTATGAATAACTAAGTGGTAGATTCGTGATCAGCGTCGAAAAATACATGAAATGTAGTCCCAGAGCGACGACTAAAAAAAGTTTATCGGGTATTTGTATAGCCAAAATAGAGAAAAACAAGAGCGATTTTGTATATTGTGAACAGCGATTTCGATACTTCCCGATGGTATCGCGGAAATACCCAGGTGCCTATCGTGTTCTACGGCAACAAATACGTAAGATGATGGATATGACGGAGTTAAAAAAGCTATATAAGGTGGTATCATTTGAATTTCTTGAGTAAAAATCGAAAGTGCAAAAAAAATTAGGAGCGCATAATTCCATGTATTCTCACGCGACGAGCACAAATCCGACAAAGTGAAGCGAGACGTTAATATATTTTTACGCGCTGCGCCTGAATAGGCCAACTGTTTTGCATAAAACTCTAACACGATGTTAATGTTGAAAAAGTTGAAAATTGAAATTTTCACATCGTTTCTCATAAAAGTTGAAAATTTAAATCTTCATAACGCTTCTTCATAAAAATTGAAAATTTAAATTTTCATATCACTTTCTTATAATGTTCCTTCGTTCGCGGATAAAGGAACATTATGAGAAATCGATATGAAAATTTCAATTTTCAATTTGTATGAGGAAGCGTTATGAAAATATCAATGTTCAACTTTTATTTACCCTACATCGTAGTAGAGTATGTATTGTTGCAAGATAACAGGAAAACAAACTGCTATCAACGCAAAAAAAGAACAAAGTCTGACCAGTTTAATACTTTGCCGAATTTTTGGCCCATTTGCATCTCTACGACATATCTACCGGAAAAACATCTCTACCATCTCTACCGAATTACAACTCTATCGTACTACTACTCTAGCCATAATCTTTACCACAGTATTAAAAACACTGTCAGAACGAACCAGCAGCTAACAACTCTACGACATAAGAACTCTGCCGGAATCGAGGCGTCCAAGACAATCTGTACCGGAATCGAACAAAGACTCTTCCCGGAATCCGGAAAGATCGAAAATAACAATTTATTTTGATTCCGATAGAGTTTTTGCGTGGTTAGCGACCGATTCGATTTAGTAGAGTTGTTTTAAATGTTACGGTAGAGATTTTCGGGTAGAGTGTTAGTATTAAAAAAAAAAGGTTTGGTAACATCAACCTCATAGCTGCGGTCACGGACAATTGGTTTGAATCAACCCAGGCGCCTTTGAATAGACAACACCGTTGTTGAAACAATAAAACTCGTGTGGTTGTGTCAACAGCGTGTAGCAGTTAAAGTGACTACCACATTGATTCGAAGTAAACCAAAACTGCATTAAATCAACATTTTTTTCGATACAATCGTATATACTGTCAACATACAGAAGGTAAATTATTTTGACTTGAACGTATATTTGGTCAATTTGAAAAAAATGTGATTCGATGTGTTCGTATATATACGAACATTTGGCATCTTGAAAATAATTTTATTCGATTCGGCAAGACGTCAATTTAGTAATTCACAAATATTATACCGACAATAAACAATTTCAAGTTATTTCGACATTTCAATATCAAATCATCGAAGTTGAATCTAAGTTTATGATGGAGAATAACTTACATATCCGATTCAAAATTATGCATATCAATAAGCGATTGTAGCGTAGTTTGATCTTACCAAACCTTTTTTTCGGTGTACGGTAGAATTATAATATGGTAGAGATGTTTAGGGAGAGTTATTAGAGAGAGATATGGTAGAGTTATTACGTGGTACAGTTGTTAGCGCTATCCTATGTGGCAGAGTTGTGAGTGGTATATATGAGGTATTCCATAACAAATCGACCTAAGTCTAACTCTTCATATCTTGGATTTGGCCCGCAATTTTTTATGTGATTGAACTAAGTCTCAAAAGCACGCGGATATTTTTTCACATTTTTTCAGATTGTTTATAATTATTTATACTTAAAAAAAGGATTTTATTGATCGCCACAATTTAAAAATCTGAAAAAATTCTGAAAAATCATGTGTCATATAAAAGAATTTTTAAGATTTGAGCCGGAATAGGCCAATGTTACCTTCTATTTTTTTCGATTTTTTTTTCTAAAAAAACATTCAAAGAAATTAGAAGAAAAAATCCGTCGATTATGGGCTATCGCTTGATCATTTTTATATGCAACACTGGATTATTGAGAATTGTTTCCAATTTTTCCGAAAAGTTTTTATTTCTTTTTAAGTTAAAAAAACTCTGGAGAAATCTGAAAAAACTTCCAAAAATGCAGTGTTGAATCTAAAAATGGTCAAGCGATATAATGACAACAAAAAATCAACTGATTTAAAAAAAATCTTTTTTACTGTTTTTTTTCCAAAAAACTTAGAAAAAAAAAGATGATGCCGACCCACTCCGGCTCAGCTCTAAGAAATTTGTATACAAATTTCTAACAAATTAGAAAAAAATAATAGGAGGTAGTGCCGGCCCACTCCGGCTCAGCTCTTAGAAATTTGTATACAAATTTCTAAGAGCTGAGCCGGAGTGGGCTGGCACCAACTTCTATTTTTTTTTTCAATTTTTTTCGAAAAAACAGTGAAAAAAAATGTTTAGATTTTAAGATTCAGCACTGCATTTTTGGGAGTTTTTCAGATTTTTCCAGAGTATTTTTTAACTTAAAAAAGAAATAAAAACTCTTCGGAAAAATTGTAAACAATTCTCAATAATCCAGTGTTGCATATAAAAATGATCAAGCGATAGCCCATAATCGAAGGATTCTTTCTTCTAATTTTTTAAAATGTTTTTTCAGACAAAAAAATTCGAAAAAATAGAAGGTGACATCGGCCCATTCCGGCTCAAATCTTAAAAATTCTTATATATGACACATGATTTTTCAGATTTTTAAATTGTGGCGATCAATAAATTCCTTTTTTTAATTATAAATAATTATAAACAATCTGAAAAAATTTGAAAAAAAATTTCTGAGTGCTTTTGAGACTTAGTTCAATCATATAAAAAATTGCGGGCCAAATCCAAGATATGAGGGGTCAGACTCAGGTCGATTTGGTATGGAATACCTCATATGTTAATGCGTCGAACTTTTCCGTAAAAGTATTCAATCATTTAACTATATCAACCAATAAAAATATGATACAGGACGAAAGTGGTGAATACCGCTCGGTGCATACATCATTGATTCAAGTAGTAATCGAGTTGGGCCATATCCATCCAATTTACCCTCAATCGGTGAAGGAAGGCTATTCTTTTTGCCCATGCACGTTTCGCATTTCGTTAAAGGGTCTCGAATGTCGCCTGGCTCATCGGCTCAAACCCTTAAAAACTATATACGCGTGGCGTGCAAAACAGGAGCAAATGCATCAGGCGCTCGAGTTCAAATTCCCGGATGTCGGGAGAGGGCTGTCCAATATGCGAAAAACCGAGGAGAAGGCACCCTTCTATGAATCGAGAATCAGAGATACCCAAAGCAGCGGGCTCGTGATTTTTTTTTTTTCAGAAACGAAAAGTAATCCGCTGAAATTCCAGTCAGGAATCAATAGAAGCTCGCGCGCGCGTGTGCGTTGAGTTACCAACCCCTTTGCCCCGGTTCGAACGAGAGAGGGTGCAATGTGGTGTTGGAACAACGCTGAGTGTAGTCATAGCACTGGTATGTATACACACCTATAAGACCCTCATGGTTTGCCGAGACGGGTTTTCTCGAGCACCAAGCGAGAACCAGTGAGAGTGTACTGCACCACGGTGGCCCCGTCACGTATACGTCTGGCGCACACCACTCGACTCTTTCCGCTCTTTCCACCTCCAGATATATATACACATATATGTCTTTCACAGGGCTTCTCTCCTCCGAGGAGGACTCGCCGCTTCGCGATTGCCGACGGATATCTTTCGACCGAGGCTTGTTATATAACCAGCACGCGAGAGATTACGTTCGAAACGCGAAAACACTCATTTTCATGTATGATGGCATGTTTTTTTTTTTTAATCGAGTCTCATCCTTCACTCTCGATTGATCACGAGTACGCGACACAGGCGGAATACGATCATGAACAAACAATAGTCGAGAGACAAAAATATAATAATCTCGTCGTTTCGTCTGCGAGAAGAAAGTTTTTTAGGGAAAAATGGAGCAATGACAGTCATCGGGCAATGCGTGTGTTAAAATGCTGAAACGAATTTTAAATATATAAAAATTATATATTCCAAATTCATACTGCTTTTAAGGTAACGGCGGTCACGCGTCCTACCGATCGAGCACATGCGGCGAAGGTCGAGAGAAATTTTCGGTGTAATGTTCAATGTTTTTTTCAAAATTTCATTGAAAATTTGCAGTGTTTTTTTACACGATATGAATTTTTTTTTTTCTTACAACTTTTTAGTTTACAACCTCTGTTCACAACCTGGTGGACAAACGTGTACACAGATAGACTATTATCGTCCCCTGAACCCTATTAAAATTTGAAAGGATCGAACATCCGTTTAAATTTGATGTCACTTTTAATTTTTTGTATTTCATGAAAAATTAGCACTGTACTTTAGACGGAAGTTTCCGTTTTAAAGAAGTCGTATATTCGTTACCAGCTTAAAAAAAATACATTAGATATAGTCCTGGAACAATGACTAGCGACAAAGTTTATATGAAATTTTTAAAGCCAAATACATAGTTCGAAAATTTTAAAACATGTTCAAGGCTACTTATTTAAAATATTTTTTCGCGTTTGACAGCGTGATCACACAGCTGTTTTAACTTAAAGTTAAGAACGACGTTGGTATTTGTAACAAAAAATGATTTATCGAGCCATTAAGCTAGTACTTGCGGTACAGTCCCGCCAAACGTGAGTTTCAGAGAAAGTTTCGAACACTTCTTGATGGGATAAAAATCTGAAAAAAATCAAGTGTATAGGAGGTGCTGCAAAGATTGTTTATGTGACATAATAATTCCAATTTGTCATTAACAAATTGAAGATAAAAAATATTATTCAACCAACCCGGCAACTTAACAATTTTCCTTCACATAAATAATTCGTTTATTATTCTTAATACGTATGCATTTTTTCAGATTTTTTTTTGTAATCTTTGAAAAACGCGTTATTTCTATGTTCAAGCTGTGAAAAAACGCAATTCTCAAAGATTACAAAAAATTCTGAAAAAATTCATAAGTATTCAGAAAAATAAACGAATTATTTTTATGGAGAAAAATAGTAAAGTTGCCGGGTAATTTTGTGAATAATAATTGTTATCTTTAATTTCTTAATGACAAATTGGAATTAGCAGTAGTAGTAGAAGTAATTTATTAACAGTGAATAACATGGATTTCTTTTCTATGTACATAACAAACTTATATTATATATATCCTGCTAATTGGCCATCGACCGAAGTCCTTCAGCCAAAATTGGAATTATTATTTCACAAAAACAATCTTTGCAGCACCTCCCATACACTTGATTTTCTTCAGATTTTTATCCCATCGAGAAGTGTTTGAAATTATCTCTGAAGCTCACGTTTGACGGGACTGTACCGCAAGTACTATCTTAAATCTCTATCATTTGTTCCATACGGCTCTTTCCCCAAAGATTGATGTTCCTACAGGGTAATCACCAATATCTCCAAGAAAATTGCCTCCCGCTCCCTGCTTCGATGCGTTAGCCACGCGCAGCCGGGAGGTCACCCATCGAAGTACTGACCGCGAGGAGCATTACTTGACTTTGCGGACCGCCAGAGCCGCACGCCAACCGCACGTCTATCGCTGTCGGTATCATTGACCCTCTACAATATATCATAAATAAACTAATGAAAAAGGTGAAACTTGCAATTTTCATATCGCTTGCGCACGATTTTCCCTTTTTCGAAATGATTCCGCTATGAGGAAGTCTAACATATAGAAGAAGCTTTTCGAAAAAAGGAAAATCATGAGGAGGCTATATGGAATGTCTAATTTTCACGACATTTGGTAGGGAGATAGTTATATGTTTAAATATCTACGTAAGTCAGCATCAGGGTTTATATTATTGTATCAATACTGTTAGGCAGAATATGATTTAAATTAGATAAGAGAAACGTTATATTTGCTTGTAGAAAACATGCAATTTTTACATCCATCAATCGTATTTAATTCCCGGTACACGATTTTTTGGTCTTCTATCAAAATGTAGCTACCCAAACCGTAGCGATCAGCAATCGACTGGCATTACCCCAAAAAATTGATCGTAGTTACCCAAAAGGCGTCCATGATCACCGCAAACGTCGGACAATGGCAGTCAATGCGCACATGTTGATAATCAATCAAATGCTTGATTGGATATTAGTTTTCTCGACTTTCATACTACTACTTCCAAAGAAAGATTGGTGAAGTTTCCATCAACAATTCCGTTCCTATTCGTTACTATAAATAAACTTTTTTTCTTTTTTTTTTCATTGTCCATTGGCCCCACAGAATATTTATTTCTATGAAGATGAGAGTCTTCGGGGGTGAGTTTAGCGTCTGACTTGTTCGAAGTTTTTCGAATGAACGATCCACTGGAGTGTAGTATCGAGGCGTTGGGGAGATGAATGCTATAAGGAACTTCTTGACGTCGACAAAAGCGTTCTCCGCCTCCCCCTCCTCTCTCGCAGTATCCTTCCGGTATCTTCCTGCAAATCCGTACATATTACGAGACCCGAGGGACGAATGGACGAAAGGATAAGCCCGATCGAAGTCGACTCTATGTCGCAACCCATAGGTACATTCGTCTCCTCACCACCCAGACACGACTTATCCGATACCTTTTCCTCGCGTCCTTTTCCGCTTAAAAATGTGCCTTGGATATGTGGCCTTAAAAACGACCTTGTTCAACGCATTTTTCCAATAAAAATTGGCAAGAGCTGGCGTGCGTACAGATATTTTTGGAAAAAAATTCAGCAAATCTCCCGATAAACTTTTGAAGAAACAATGAGTGCTGATCACACACGGTGTAATAAATCTTATCTTAATCCCTCGAGATATTCTCGAGTTACGAGGGTTTGACCTTTTCGGCCTTGATTCATTGACGTAGGGGAGCTCCCGGGTGGTTCGACCAGTTGAATGAATGAACCGCGTTCATTTTTCAGCAATGTGATGAGGAATCGTGGTACTGTAGGTCGGGATGCTTCCGAGATACAGAGTAGATGTATACATACAAATTTTATTAAATACAGGGGGGAAAAAAGCAAGGGCATGCACCCAAATTTCTTATTTCTGGCATTTGAGCTACGAAAAAATTGTTTTCATTGGACTCATTCAAATCAAATGGGCGCCTATTGCCAAGAGTGAAGATTTTGAAGAGTATGACTCTTCAAAATGAGATGCAGCTCATTATCATTAACCTTTCACTTCCTGAGACTTTCAATTTTTTCGAGAATGGACCATGCTGCAAAATGAAAAGTAAGCAATGTAACGATGGATCGCGATGCGGTTCGTTGGGCTTTATTTGTGATATCGAAAAATAGTCATAAGGGCATCTCAAAGTTCAACGATGAATCTTGGGCGGGCGGTCATTGACCCCTCCAAAATGATCCATTGACAAGAAAAATCAGTTGCATGAATGGACCTCACACCAAATGTGTACACAAGTTATTAACTGAGTACCTCGAACATTTTTTCCGCCCAAGTGGGCCGGCCAATGATGCCAGTTCTCCCCTACGTACATCCGAACATTTTTTATGCGATATGATTTTTTTTGTCATGTTTTAAATCATCTTTAATACCTGGGAATGAAAATCTGTTTAAAAAAATGTTTCAACCAAAGCAACGTTTTCTCGGCGAGGAAGCAAATTTGATCACACTGTCTGCATCTTGTTTGGATACGACCGCAATTCGCACATTCCCATTTATTCGCACTTTTATCATCAACGTCGATATGAATATCCCGGTAGTCCGTAGGGGGAACATATTCGTCTCGTCTCGTCTCTCCGCGTTTCACGAAATCCCGCAGCGCCTGCTCGCGAGAGGGTGGGAAAACGCAAAAGAGGGTGGGATAAAGTGGAGGAAGGAATGAGAGGAAGGATAGGCAGTCTAGAATTTAATAACTCAAGTTTGAGCAGGAGATGCTGTCGAGGAGGGCGAGGTAGATGGATATAACCGGAGAAATGAGATGAGATGGGAAGGTTCTCGCTTCGGGATTGCCCGCCCATCTGCCAAAGTGTGTTTGCTTCGAACTATTCCTGTGGATTTTCAGGTGTGTATGTATGTGTGCGTGTATGTCTATGCTAGCTTTTTTTTTAACGTGTGAGAAGCAGTTTGTTTGCAGATGAGGGAACGATAGAAGACATAAAGTCTGTACGTATCGCATATGCGGAGGGGGGTTGAGGAGGCGCGTGTACGAGACAGTATTAGAGATATGATTTACCTGTGTCTGCGATGCGGAAGCTTTTGAATACCTCCGGTGCTTTTCAGCTAGTACCGTTACACTTTTACCGTAGCTCACGTGCGATTTCAACTTTCCTACCTCAAAAGTATGCTCGACTCTGCACTCGGCTGCTTTTCCTCGTAGCCTCGACACAGCTCCTGTTTTACCGCAGTTTCGCATCGGATGAAATGGGATAGTTATAAGCATCGCTACCTCCGCTCGGCGTTTAGCGCGGCTCGACCCCGTTAGATAAAGGGTGTATTAAAGTCCAGCAAGAGATCCTCCTTCCCCTCCCCACCGGTAGCGTTTCGCGAAAAATTGTAATTGCAGTCGACTCTCGTCGGTTGAATCGAAGGGTGAAAGCGTAGATTTCAAAAATACGGTCCCTGTGAAAAAAAAAACAGGCACGTCGCGAAGCGCACTGTCGAATGTATACTACGCAAGAGATATACGTCACTATATGTATATCAAGAACTTAATTCGTCGCTTCGATTTCCCGCTCGTCGGAGACTCACTGATTTCATTATAAAGTTGACTAATCAAAGTTAAAGCCCCGGCGACGTTTCGTACCAACGCCGCAGGCCCGGCTAACGCGAGATCTCTTGGCTGCCAACCAAGGCTAATTCGATTGGCGAACTAAAGGGGGGGAATTGAGAGACAGAGATAGATTGAATTTGAAAATGAGATTGCCTAAATTCGTCTATAGTAGTGTTTGTGACGGGGGCAGCGTTCGAACGGTTGTTCAGGTCAAAATAATATCGGCTTTACGGTAATACCTCGTTCATCCGGAATTACGTTACTTAGCCGGTTAGTTAAGCGGATTGACTGTGCCTAAGTTTTTTCAGTTCTACACAGGTGTGCTGACAGTAGCGAACATTGGGCGGTGACATGTTAAAGTAACACATTACAAAAATAATATGCGTCGAAATAACATTGCGCAAGTACGACGGACGACTATTTACCATCAAAATGTAATCGTATCGTGTGTTATTTTGTTTTGACGTTATGTTGTTTTGTTCAAACGATATTCCTCGTCAATGATCTTTTCAATATTTTCATAGGGTCGTTTCTTTGTACAAAAAGTTAGATACTTTTATTTGTCGGTTTTTTTGCTTCCGCTTAGACCAAACCTTGTTTTCACGAAAAAAAAAAAATGTCGAGATTGTAATTAAAACATATTCAGAATGTCCCAAAACATTGTAAAATCATGTTATAAATAGATAGATAGATAGACAGAATATTTATTTGTTTCAGGTAAAGACCTATTACAAATTTGCTAAAAATATTAGCCTTTAACAAACAAGTAAAATCATATTCAGAAAAAGCGGCTGTGCGTGTGCGTGTGCGTGCGCGCGTTCGCGTGCGTGTACGTGTGCGTATGCCCATGTTGCAGAATATAGTTCACGCATGTAAGTTTTTCGGTGAGAAATTTATTTTCTTCTACAGCGTCTTGTTTGTACTACAGTACTTGTTTGTACTACAGTCTTGTTTGTACTATAGTGTATTTGATATATAATGAAAAATGTCAGTACGTTTCAAACGTACTGTATTGCAATGTGGGGGGGAGGGAGGTGGGGGGTGTCGGTGGATTTGTCTCAAAGACACTTTGCATACGATCGGTTGCCACACGAAGCTAATACGACAATGGGTACCGGTAACTTTTGAGATTCGCAATTAAGGTAGCTATGTCGCTTCGCGCTCATTTCGCATAAGTTCGAGAAAAATAAGAGAAAATTGCATGTACTTCTCGATGGTATAAAATTCTGAAAAAATTCATGCATATTAAAGGTACTGAAAAGATTAATAGTGCATAATAATAATTCCAAAATGTTATTAATAAATGAATCAAAAAATTAATTGTTTAACAAATTATCCGTCAACATAACTTTTTTTTTTATGAAAGTGATTCGTTCATTTTTCTGAGTACGTATGAATTTTTTCAGATTTTTCAGTCAACTTCGATTTTTTTTTATATGTAAAAAATGTGTGAAAAAACAAAAAAATCAAAGTTGACTGAAAAATCTGAAAAAATTCATACGTATTCAGGAAAATGAACGAATCATTTTCATTAAAGAAAAAAGTTGGTTTGCCCGATAATTTGTTAAACAATTAATTTTTTGATTAATTTGTTAATAACATTTTGAAATTATTATTATGCAAAATTAATCTTTTCAGTACCTTTAATATGCATGAATTTTTTTCAGATTTTTATACCGTCGAGAAGTACTTGCAATTTTCTCTGATTTTTCTCGAACTTATGCGAAATGAGCGCGAAGCGACATAGCTACCTTAATACGGCGTCGTGGGTTATATAGCTGAGGAAAACTTGGGAGTTTCACCTCGGTGATATTCGAAAGTGGTGATAAGAATGCGATAGAACGAGACGATGAAGATTTAACCGGGAAGGATGCTCCGTGGTACAGATCGAAGGGTACAGAGTGAGAGAAACGTAATGACAGAGCGACAGTTTCACTGGGAGTCGAGGGAGGGTGGGCCGACCGTTCGGGCGAGAAGTTTCTCATGAACACGAGAGGCGATGCGCCGATGCTAATTACCGTCATCCACGCGAGCTTGACAACGGGAATTAACTTTGGTTTAATTACGAGCAGCGAAATGGCGAACGGGCGTGCCAAGCCCTTGCGTAATGTATACGTATCGGGTGGAGCATAAACACTGGTATAGCACGCAACACGAGAAAAGTACCCTCATACATTTGTACAAGTAACTACGCAAATTCTATCAGATCCTTCTCTCAGTGTCGATATCGCTAGAGCTACTGCCGCTTTTGTAAACGTGAATCGTCACAGTATATCAATGACCGTTCGACTCTTACGAGTTTAAATGTCAGGTTTTATATACGGCGATCATTGAACAAATCTCTCGAGCAAAAAATAACTCGTCAAAAAAATAACAAATACTGTTTTTCTTCTCAATAACTTTTTTTTTTTTTGACACTCCGATGCGTCGACGCATTGAACCTGAGTTTATTATTTCGGATATCGACAAAATTGAACCATCACGGAACGATCCCCCTAAAATCCGTAAATATTTTTAGTTTTTAGTTTCTATGTTTCTATATTTTTAGTTCTGATTTTTGCAGACTATAGTTTGCTCGACCAATAAAAAAAAAACTCAATATCATTTTCACAGATGAAGGAGTAAGTATAAGCAGCAAACAAAACTCGTAGGTTTATTATGTTACAATAAAGCCACGAGTCTTTATGCTACTATACGATATGTCGATGATAACAATAATAACAATTGATCGACTTTTGATTTTTCGACGGGCGCACACGATAGATATATATATATTCTTTCTGCCATTCAATGTTTTCATGTCATGGGTTATCAGTGAAATTAATTTATAGCGCATATATCCGCGATTCTGTCGCACCGACTTTCACGTCTCCGTATTCTATGTATCATGTATACCTAATAACTGCGCGGGCGTTGTTAATTATTCGCGGTGGCTCGATTCGCCGCGGTAGTAGACACACTAGACGCGAGGAAACCGAGAGAGCTTCCAATACGAGAGACATAGAGATAGCCTGGCCACGCGTCACGTTAATTTGGCCCGTGATTTCCGTCTCTGGCTATATAACTCACGCGGACGCCAATTCTCTTTACTCTCCGAACGGTAGTACCGGCTCTGCGTCATTTCACTTATGCAGCACGGTGCAAAACGCTCGACTGCATGAATTCTTGACTGACGTCAGTCGAGACTAGCCATCCGCCGGCTGACACAACGCTGCTTCTGCTCCTGGAAATATTACTGCTAATAAATTCATATGCGATACCCTTCGAGTCGAGCTTATTGTCGTGTGATACATCTCCCGCCTCGGTGAAATTAAGAACATCAACGGTTTTTTTAGGTAAATTTGATATTATGACTGCTTGAAGCATTATCGCGCATATGCAAACGGAAGTTAAAAACACTATTTCCACCTTGGATAAAAAATAGTTAAACAATGTGCACACATTTCTAACAGTCTTTAAAGATGCAAATTTCACACATTTTTATTGAGCGCTTTACAAGTAATTGACCAAAGTAATACTTTTTTCTCTTCTTGCGCGAATTCTCGTATGAAATATTGTGACAAAAGTTAGAGTTGGGTAGTTCTCACAGTACATGAGTACTTATTTGGTACTTAAAGTACCAAAGTACTTTTCGGTATTGTAACTACTTTATAAAATATCAAGACCAAAGTATTTGCACTGTGATTAGGGGGGGGGGGGGGGCATCACATATAGTTTTTAAACGACAGACGGCTTCCGAACCACAGATTAATATAATATGTAACATTCTGCTACCAAGTTTGTTTGTGTGGACATAGAACTATGCTCGAAAGCCGTCTCCCGACTGTAGTGAAGATTGTGATCGAATTGATATAATAACGATTAATTAACTTTACAAATATTCTTTGTTAATAATAATTACTATTATTGTTTGACAATATTAATTATTGTTGCATACATGAATTATTTTATCGTTTTTGAAGTTACTTTTTATTAACAATTTTTTTTGTACTTTTTTTTACGAATATGTTTTTCATAATAACAATTAATTTGTAGTCGGGAGTTTTTTTTTATTTTTAATTTTTTTTTTATTTTATGCTTTTTGGATTCTACCGTGTATGCAATTTCCTGATACAATTTTCTAAGTGTCGTTCTTCTCCGATATAATTTTCTGAATCATGTATGCCTTCAATACTATTATCTATATGTTTTTCTTCTTCGATGAAACTTTTTATATGTCGTTCCTATCCGATACAGTTTTCTATGTGGTAATCCCCTCCGATATAATTTTATAAACGTTCTATCTCTGCGATACGATTTTTAATGTCTCCTTCCTCTCCGATTAAACATTTAAAAAGTGGAACGAAGAGCAACAAAACATATAAAATTATATCAAAGCAGAGTAAAACAAAAAAGTGTATTGCAGAGGACCGACATATAAAAAGGTGAACGAAGAAGAACAATACATAAATAATTGGATCGAAGAGGAACGACACATAGAAAATAGTAACGGATAACAACAAATACCAAGTGGTTTAGGAGAGCAAGGACACACACAAAATCTTATCGGAGAACACAACATTAGGAAATTCTATCTGAGATATAATATTTATAAAATTATATCGCTATCATATATCACTGTGCAAAGTTCACATTACATTATGGTAATTCAGTTAGAACTGTAGAACCGTATAATTCAATTCGTTAACTAAACTCTTTTTGCAATTGGGACTTTTTATTAAATGTTTGCAACATTTCTTTTTCATCCTTTTGAAAGTATAATAAATAACATAACCAACACGCGATAACACTAACCTTATAAATAAATAAATAACAACTAATAATGATTAAAAACACGCATAAACAACTTTTATATATCTGCAACACATTAGTATAGACGCAACTCGAAACGTATTCGAGGTTATACTACACGTCGAGTGAATTCAATGCATATAGAACAGCACACAGCTGCAGCATTTTTATAGCAGATGACAAATAATCGCAAAGGCAATAGTAGATAATGGCGGGCGCCTGTCGATATATCTGAATAGGCTTTTGGCCCGTTTTCTCGAAATTAAGTATCTCTGCCATTTCACATTTATTTTCTTATTCCTTTGCTACGAACGCACTCCCACATACATACAACTAGTGTGCCAAATTCTGTCAAGAAACATTGCGCCGTTCCGACAAACACTGGAGACAACGAAAACAGCAAAATCGGCAGGCCTCGGTGAAACGCATGACTCCCATATTTTTGACCTGGCGGACAGTCGGGAGTTAAAAAAAGTTGAAAATTGAAATTTTTGTATAGCTTCCTCATATTGTCCCTTTATTCGCAAAGCTTCTTCTACGAGAAAACATTTTCTGTATTTTTGGCATCCTCATAGCGGAAGCTTTGCGAATAAATAACGAATTGTAACAGTTGTAAATTTCAATTTTCAACTGTTTTCGACGTCAACGTAACAGTGTTTGACTTTTAGGCAAATCGGTTATTTGATTCAATCTCAACGCGAAAAAATACATGGAATTATGTGCTCCGACACATTTTTTGAAATCTTTGATTTTTTTAGTCAAGAAACCGTACACGGAAAAGTTATGAGAAAGCGACATGAAATTTTTTATTTTACGCTATTTTTAAAATCTATTTACATTTTTAATTATATTATTTATTTGAAATACGATGTCGGATTTGTGCTCGCCGCGAAAAAATACATGAAATTATGTGCTTCAGCATTTTTGTTGGAACTTTCGATTTTTTACTCATGAAATCCAAATTTTATTCAGAGATGAATATTTAAGAAGATGAAAATATTTTTCCAGTCAGATAGCTAAAAAAATTGTAATAGCTATAGCGCGAACTGTCTTTTTTAAATTAAAGATCACGTACAAAAAAAAACATTCACATTTTTTTGTGAAATTTCGATGTTTTGAAACATTGTGAACACTTAAACAAAGATCGTGTTTTCTTTCCACAAAAAAGCTTTCTCTATGAGAAGCCAAGAGTGTAAAAACAATACTATTACACAGTGAGAAATTGTAAGTGTGTTATCGGTTAGAAATATGCTTGCAACTAGTCGTACCCGGTTTTAATCTCGCAACGCTTATAATGTTTATTGCTCGCATAGCATTTCATAAAAAATAGTTCGTCACTGTATTTTTAATCAGCTGTATGTCGAGCTGCGCCGTACGAATCTCTGTACCGTAATTTTCGATAACGGTAATACGAGAAGTGACAGAACGTGATCTGTTGAAGTAGCGATTGAAAGATAATCTGTTGGTAAACAATGTGTGGCAACCATGGACAGAAGTTTAATCGCTTCAAATAACGTGACGAGCGCTAGAGAATGAGTTCAGAAGTTTGAGCGATGAACGCAGAATTAAATGATTATACTATATTCCAAAATTTATCAATTGCGTTGGTAATTTTCAAAACTTTTTTAGTTACTTTTACATTTTTCGACAAACTGTCACCATTTATCATATATTTTTCTTTTTTGAACGTAAAAAAATATGCTGATAATTAGTCAAATGCGTAATTTTTCATCAATAAATTGACAACACAACTTCGCATCAACGAAAATATAAAATTAAAAAAAAATCCCGACTGCAAATCGGTCATTATTATTTTAAAAATATTGGTAAAAAAAGTACAATCAAAATGGTTAATCAAAAGTAACTTCTAAAAGGATGAAATAATTCATCTATGAAACAATAATTAATATTGTTAGTAATCAATAATAATAATAATTAATAATAAAGAATAATTGTAAAATTAATTAATTGTAATTATATAAATTCGTTCATAGTCTTCGCTACAGTCGAGAAATGGCTTCCGATCCAAAGATTTATATTCATATATGATAATATTCTGCTACCAAGTTTATTTGTGCGGATATGTTCCTGTGTTCAGAAGCTGTTACCCAACTGTAGCGAAGATTATGAACGAATTTATATATTACAATTAATTACTTTTACAATTATTCTTTATTATTATTATTGATTAGTAACAATATTAATTATTGTTTTATATGATGAATTATTTCATCCTTTTAGAAGTTACTTTTGATTAACCATTTTTATTGTACTTTTTTACCAATATTTTAAAAATAATAATGACCGATTTGCAGTCGGGAGTTTTTTTTAATTTTTAATTTTATATTTTTTAATTTTATTCTTTTTGAATTCTACCGTCTATGCAATTCCCTGATACAATTTTCTAAGTGTCATTCGCTCCGATACAATTTTCTGAATCGTGTATGTCTCTAATACTATTTTCTATGTGTCTTTCTTCTTCGATGAAATTTTATATGTATCGTTCTTCTGCGATGAAATATTTAAAAAGTGGATTGAAGAGCAACAATACATAGAAAATTGTATCGGAGAGGAACAACACATAAAAGATTTCATCGAAGAAGAAACACACATAGAAAATTATATCGCTGGCATATATCAGATAGGAATAACACATAAAAAATTTCATCGAAGAAGAAAGACACAGAAATTTATATCGCTGGTATATGTCAGATAGGAATGACACATAAAAAATTTCATCGATGGAGAAAGACACATAGAAAATTATATCGCTGGCACATATCAGATAGGAACGACACATAAAAAATTTAATTATAAAAGAAAGACACAGAAAATGATATTGCTGACATATATCACTTTGCGAAGATGACGTTACACTACAGCGATCTAGTTAGGACTATATAATTAATTTTGATCAGAAGAAATAAAATAAATTAGGTTAAGTGCGTAATTTATAATTTTTTTTTGTGTGTCCGGTGATTATTGCATCAGATATTCATATAGACACGGAATCACAAAAAAATTTTTACACAGTGATCACGCACTAAACCCCGATAACGTAAAAAAATGCGAATAAAAACGCTATGATAGTAAATAAATGACAATTCCGGACTTCTCACGGCTCATGGGGCATTGGAAACTTGGCACTATCTCGGCAGCAGCGTGAAGTATGCCACATCATTTGCGATTATACGTAGAATGGGGATCGCCGATATGATTTTTCGATATGTCAGCGCGAACTTTTAACCGGATTTCTCTAATTATGGTTTATTACCGTCAGTTCATACATCCGCTCATAAATGTATTGTTACAAACATAGTTCAGGCTATAAAGTTTTAGTATACCAAAATCTGTTAAGTCATTTTTTGCCGTTCCAACGTTTATAGGCACTTGCGAAAAGTCTCCAAGCCGGCGGATCGCAGTGAAACGCATAACTCCCGTATTTTTGCCCTGGCGGGCAGTCGGGAGTAAAAATGGGATGGGAAAGTCTCGCGTGCGACCTCACCCCCTGTAGAAATGGAAGATACCTTGTTTTTGCTTTGTACGTAGAATTTTTTTTTGCATTTTTTAATTGTGTTCCATGTTTAAGGTAAGCTATCAGAACGGATGGATTATTAATTAATTCAAAATCCTATGCCAAAACAATATTTTATATGTAGGGGAGAGCGGGGCAAAATTGGACAGGGGGGAAAAACCGGACAATGTGGAAAAACGCAATTTTTATAATAATTTTTAGATACCCCATTTTGCCCCATTGATACATCCCGATTTTCTGCTCCTTTTTGCCTCACTCTTCCATCCAAACATTATTGAAAAATTGCGTTTTGCCCCACCGTCCCGTTTTACCCCATTGTCCCATTGTGCCCCGCTCTTCCCTAGAGCAAGTTTCGCTCCAATCTGAAATCTCTTCGCAAAGTTATTCCGATTTCAGATGGGACCGACCTACAGACCTACAAACAGACAAAAATGGGAAACTATTCGTTTTACATTCTAAGAAATGTAAGACACGTTTTTAAATCATAATATGTGCGTCACATTTTTTTAGATTGCAATACTTTCTCTCCTTACATACCTCGTTTAGAATAAGCATCTGCTCATCCCAAACGTCATCAAAGAAATGTTTTGACGTTTATGGACAATAAAACATTTATCACGGACAGACATTTCTTTTCGCCATGGCAAGCGATTATGAAACAAGGCATATTTTAAGTAAATTATCTTTTATATCAAAAGAAAAAATTGTGTGATATTCGTGGCATAAAGAGAGAGAAAAAAAGATTCTTACAGTATCGGTCGGATGATTTATCGAAGCTTACCCGGACGAAGTCGTTCTTACCGGAGAAAGGTGACGGATCATCGAGTATGTAGTTCGAACAGAATGTTATTGTCGTTACAATAGGACAGTGAATGAAGGCGAATTGTATTCCAGAATACCAAATATCTGACAACGTGTTGCTCGTTCGCCGTGAAGATCGAAGGAATCCGATTCGAGGGACTTTTCTCGAATTTATCGTAAAATCTCGGTTGTCCTTTTATTCATCTAAGCTCGGTCGTTTCCTTTCAAAATTCTCATTCGTCCAACCAAACCGCACGTATATTGCATAGCGGCAATTGTGCGTGTGCGTGTGCGTGTGCGTGTGCGTGTGCGTGTGCGTGTGCGTGTGCGTGTGCGTGTGCGTGTGCGTGTGCGTGTGCGTGTGCGTGTGCGTGTGCGTGTGCGTGTGCGTGTGCGTGTGCGTGTGCGTGTGCGTGTGCGTGTGCGTGTGCGTGTGCGTGTGCGTGTGCGTGTGCGTGTGCGTGTGCGTGTGCGTGTGCGTGTGCGTGTGCGTGTGCGTGTGCGTGTGCGTGTGCGTGTGCGTGTGCGTGTGCGTGTGCGTGTGCGTGTGCGTGTGCGTGTGCGTGTGCGTGTGCGTGTGCGTGTGCGTGTGCGTGTGCGTGTGCGTGTGCGTGTGCGTGTGCGTGTGCGTGTGCGTGTGCGTGTGCGTGTGCGTGTGCGTGTGCGTGTGCGTGTGCGTGTGCGTGTGCGTGTGCGTGTGCGTGTGCGTGTGCGTGTGCGTGTGCGTGTGCGTGTGCGTGTGCGTGTGCGTGTGCGTGTGCGTGTGCGTGTGCGTGTGCGTGTGCGTGTGCGTGTGCGTGTGCGTGTGCGTGTGCGTGTGCGTGTGCGTGTGCGTGTGCGTGTGCGTGTGCGTGTGCGTGTGCGTGTGCGTGTGCGTGTGCGTGTGTTTGGTAGGCACTGCGAAGTTTCATCGGTTTTCTATTCGAAGTTTTGTGAACGGGGAGAGAAGTTCGACAATAGACCCTGCCCGTCGTATAGAGGCGGAGATAATAGAAGCCAGTGAGGTGCATATATCGAACGATCGATTTGTTTGCCGAACTGGTGTATGCGCCACGTAGCCCTTCCTGCTGCGGGTTTGCAAGCCCTCAAACGATTCGTCCAACAGCAGCAGCACGAAACCGCGCTCTACCGGTGATCGAACGTCATCCACAAACCCTCCGGGTCTACCTTTACCGCGCAATAAATCTTCCGGCTGGAAATTAAGGAACATCTATTCTCGATCTCGAATTGATAGGAAATTATCCTTCAGTTTCCAACACTGGGGAGTACGGCATTCCAACAGATTTCAGATCAATGCATACCCAATACGACAGTGGCAATTTTACACTTAAAAATGCTACGCATCACGAACTCCACACAGTAAAACTCGACACATTATTAACTCGGTACATAACCAACTCGCAATTGGATATATGTCATATCGACACGTACCAAACTGAACATGCGCCATCGTCCATACGTAGAGAAAGGCAAATAGTCACCGAGTACAATTTTCATTATCACTTGGAAGGAGATTAGAACCGATCGGTAACTATTGTCCTTTACTCTATGCATGCAATACGGCGCGCATCCACTTGTATCGCCGCTTAGGCTAGTGATAAAGCTGGTTTACCAATCACCCCGCTTGCTTCCAGTTGCACTTGTGCTGATTTCGAATCTGTAGCTGCTACGTACTGCCAGTATACTGAAAAAAAAAAAAATTGCTGGCAAAAGAAGGTGCTGTTTGTTAAACTCCACTTATAATTCTTACGATTTCATATGAAGTTGAAAGAATAACGGAATAAACGTTTAAGAAGACGTGTTATAGTTTCGATTTTGAATGGAATTGAAAAAAATTAGAAGTCGTGTTAAAATAAAAATGTACTTTATTTTGCAGCGAATGAGTCATCGATATATTTGTTTCATCAGTACCCAGATAGACAAGCACCACAAAAAGTTCGCAATTGGCGCAATATTTGCGACATGTGCAGCACATGTCGTAATTATTGCGGCAACTGCTACTTTTAATTGCGCTTGTCTATCTGGGTACAGCATAGTCAACTTTTCTGTTTCTTGCTTCTATGGTTTTAGAACCAGGTCAACCACCTCAATGAAATTTACTTTTGATCGAATTTTCCAATCCATTCGTAAAAAAGCATACATCAGTCCAGCAATATTTTTGCATTGTTCGAAATTGCAACGCTCGAGACTTTAGGAGGATAAGTAACGGGTCCTGATTAAACGAAGGCCGGTGTCTCTTCTCTGTCTTTGGGGCAAAAATTTCACGAGCCATGTATGAAGCACGACGATGGGACAAGAGGGAAGGGAAAGACAAGAGTGGCGCGAGAACAGAAAAAAAAAAATAGGTAGGTATGAGAAAAAGACTCGACGAGAACAATAAGAGTTCCTAGATGAAAGAGTTTTTAGGGCCCAAGGCTATTCCGCTTCGTTCCTTTTGCTTCCTTTTTTCTTTGTCTTTTTTTTCGTCTTCTCTACAATGCTCCCCTCGGTCGGCCTACAGGCAGACAAGGTCTCTGCGCAAACTGTATAGTACCAGTATAGCGTGTACCGTAAGAATATAGCAGCATGTACGGGCGTTATGACCAATTAGTCCCTCGGATTGTAACGAAAGAAGTTAAATCGACTCTTTAGTCTCATTTTTACTTGCAAATTGGGATTCTGGAGATGATTCTGGCTCGTGAAAAAGATGAAAGTCTCAGAGACCATGGGGACCTTCCGATTCCCGCTAAGATTGGCTAAGGACCGGAAGTCGCTAAAAAGTTAATAATCCGTTTGAATAAAACTAAAAAAAAGTGGAAAGTCGCAAAACCAAAATATTTCAATGGAAATCGTTTCTTGTGGTAAATCGATTGTTATACCCCAGAAAGGTTCGTAATATGTTTATGGTAGAATGGAAATTTCGTTGTAAGCTCTTACGCAGAATATATAGGGAAGAGCGAGGCAAAATGGGACAGTGAAGCAAAACGCCATATTCCAATCATTATCGGATGAGACAATGGGGCAAAACGGAACAGAAAATCCAGATGTATTAACAGGGCAAAATGGAACATTCAAAAATGATTGGACACTTGCGTTTTGCTCACTGTCCCGTTTTGCCCCACTGTTCCATTTTGTCCCGCTCTATCCTATTCACTTATATTGTAAGTACTTTGACACCCTTATTGCATTAAATTTTGTGACGGTAAATAATATTTTTTGTATCATACATTGGTATACACCCCAAAAAAATTATTTGACCGGTACGCTGCAAATAAATATGTATTTGAATTAAATAGATATTTATTTGTGGAGCGTCCGCCAAATTAATTATTTTCCTGGATGTATTAAATGTTTTATAGATATTTCTCTTTATTGTCCCGATTAAATTATCACTATTTAAGACATGTACGACAGTACTTTTGGTTGATGTTGTCGTAACGGTACGACATTAAGGTAGCAATGTCGCTTCGCGCTTATTTTGCATAAGTTCGAGAAAAATTAGAGAAAATTGCAAGTACTTCTCGACGGTATAAAAATCTGAAAAAATTCATGCATATTAAAGGTACTGAAAATATTAATTGTGCATAATAATAATAATTCCAAAATGTTATTAACAAATTAATCAAAAAATTAATTGTCTAACAAATTATCGGGCAAACCAACTTTTTTCTCCAATGAAAGTGATTCGTTCATTTTTCTGAATACGTATGAATTTTTTCAGATTTTTCAGTCAACTATGATTTTTTTGGTTTTTCACACATTTTTCCTAAATAAAAAAAAAATCAAAGTTGACTGACAAATCTGAAAAAATTCATACGTATTCAGAAAAATGATCGAATCATTTTCATAAAAAAAAAAGTTATGTTGCCGGATAATTTGTGATGTTTTTGATTCATTTGTTAATAACATTTTGCAATTATTATTATGCACAATTAATCTTTTCAGTACCTTTAGTATGCATGATTTTTTTCAGAATTTTATACCATCGAGAAGTACATGCAATTTTCTCTTATTTTTCTCGAACTTATGTGAAATGAGCGCGAAGCGACATAGCTTACCTTAAGTAGCTACTTAGCTAAGTGTGAATTCGGATTTCTCGTATTTAAAGCAGAACGAATGCGCATAGCCGGCAAAGCGGAATAAACACGGCTCCCACAAAACCTCACTAAAGATACAACAAAAAGAATATACGTATTCGTATATACATTTTAGCACAAAACGCAAGTGCGCGAGTGACGCTATTTAAAGGAAACAAAAAAATGAGTTGAAAAAAAAAAAAAAAAAAAAAAACTGCGACGCGAGTTTTTCGTCGAGCTTTAGGCCAGATCTGCAGGTACTCGCGATCCGGCATGTCGCGTTTTATTTCCCGAAACTTTCATAAGCTCTCGTCTCTCCCGTGGCTGTGTGAAAAAAGAAGAAACAAAATATTGTTTTTCCGTCGGCGAATTTTTTATTTTTCGTCCAATGGCCGCTTTATGCGGATAATACAAGAGCTCGGGAAAACTAGCCCGAAGCTTTGCGGGCCAAAAATTGCGACGATCCAGCGCAGTACAGTATTTCGTTGATACATTTGTGCGAATAAAAATAACATCGCGAATCGCGACGTCGGCCTTCGAAGGGCAATTTAATCCGTGAACCCTTTCATCTTGACTCTCGATAGGCTGTTTTTCGCCGAAAGTGACATTATTGTATGTGTCGAGTTTCCCAAAGTGCGCACCATCATGATGTGGCCAAATCTGCGGTGTGCCGGGAGTAAATTCTAAACATTTTGCCGCTAACACAATGTATTATATAGTTTGGAGTGTTCGGTGTCCACTTTCCGGCAATCAATTCGGCAAGTTCGAGACTATTCGCAACGTGCCGTTCCAAAACTATTCTATAACGTCCTCTGCGGAGCGTTGTTGTGTACATCGTACGTATACATCGGTGCCGGCTATATTCTAACGGCGATCGTTTGGCTACCGTACCGAACCGGTAGCGACCAATATAGCCGAAGCTCGAAGTGGTTCCGCTGACCATCGCAAACTGAATTTCCGATAATTGCTTTCCGCGCCGCCTAAAATGATAATTAAATTCCAGGCTCGCCAACCCCCTCCCACCCCGCTACGGCTCCTCGGCCATGTTCGTTTTCCGGTCCTATATTCACCGTTTTGCGCTGTTATACCTGACTGTGTGTTTCTCTCATCGAGCTACTCTTTCGACCTTTCACTCTCCGTACATCCCAACTATTGTTGATATAATAACTCACTCACCGCGCCATCGATGTAAAAACGTGAATTCGTTTATGAACATCGCCCGCACGGGGCCGAAAGCAGAGACTGCATGACGCAGAAGGTACACAACGACGCATAGATTATTGTTACCGTTCGATCGACCTGGTTCGGATGGCGCGGTAACATTTAGCGCATGTAAAACCCTTTCGTCCCGCTGCTTACAGCCTTCCATGCAATTAATTTCTGGGAGTCATTATTATTGATTACAACTTGAGCAAGCTGTTTAAAAATAAAGGGAACAGCTCGAGGTGCAATTTCGAACGAGCAAACAACTGACGTTTCCAAACGGTTTGTCAGCTATGGGGTAGAGCGGGACAAAATGGGACAGTAGGGCAAAACGGGACAATGAGCAAAACGCAATTTTCCAATAATTTCTTGCTGTTACATTTTGCCCTGTTGATACATCCGGATTTTATGGGCCGTTTTGCCCCATTGTCACATCCGAAAATAATTGGAATACTGTGCAATGCCCCACTGTCCCATTTTGCCCCGCTCTTCCCTACATAGAATCCGGAAGTTGATTAGGGTGGTTTTTGTCCGCGACGATGCGAATGCTTTTGATAAACTTTCTTTATCCGAACCGTCGAAGATAAGATATGTCGCTCGCGAATTCCATTTTTTTGTTTGTTTGTCCCAAATAACAGTTTGTTCCAATAAAGACCTTATTAAGTCTTTGTTGATTTTCGATGGAATCCACATGAACAATGTTCGCTGTCACGGAAGTAACTCACATGATATTTAAGTTATTATTTAGTTGCTTCGCGAATTTTGATTAGTTTTTTTTTTTATAACAAATATTGTAAATATTTTTTTTTAATGAAAATTTATATGCAGTACATGATATTTGTTATGAACAACCTGATACATTAAATTTAATATACTAGTATGAATTATTAATGAGAATTATTAATGATATATTGAAATGAGCTTTTTAAACGCTTTTAATTTTAGAGACGTGGCGCATTAATTTCGCAAATTAAATTAAATATAATGTTTTATCAATACTTAAAACAATATTAAAAAAAATTGTAAAAAGATGAAAAACTGTGACTGAAAGACTTCGGTCGATGGCCAAATTGGCAGGATATATGCGATTGAAGTCCGTTATGCATTAAAAACTGTTCCATGTTATGCACTGTCAATAAATCCACTGCTACTACTATAATGTTTTATATACGCTCAAAACTTGACAATTTCGCTACATTCATATTGGTAAAAAAAAAAGTCTGAATATCGAAGCACAAATGAAAATATTTCAAGTGTGCATCTGCGAGATAGGAGGTTAACCCTTCCGTTTGAGAGACGAGGAGTGAGGATCATTCCCGTATTACTTCCGAGGTAGTTATTCGCATTAGGGGGTAAATACCTATCGCCGTGGTTGAGGTCCAAGCGGGTCTCACCGCTGCTCATCCGAGGGAAGGATCGCTCGGTCGAGCGAGCACGACGACGACGACGACGACGACGCTCGCTCGTTTGGACGCTCGTTTCGAGATTCACGTGGGTCACAGACAAGGGGAAGGGAAAAAATGAGGATGCCGAGGGGAAGAGGGCGAACGGAGAGCCCCGGAACCCCGAGGGTGCCAGACCTCTCTGCCTGGTATCGGTAGTCAACCATCGGCTTATCGATTCCGGACCCACCACCCGTCCCTTCGCTCTCCGTCCCTTCCTCTCGATGGTCTAAGCGTTGCAGCTATCGGCCATCCCACATTATTATTAGGCGCCAGTTAAATCCATTTGATCGATTCAACTATGACAATAATTGTATTCTACCACGCTCAGACCCGCCATATATAGTGTTCTTTTTTTTTCAACTTCCTTATCTCGAATCTCGTCTTGTCTTGAATAATAGACGAGTCTCGAAAGAAAAAAAAAAAAAAAAAAAAAAAAAAAATGCCGCAAATACGCGGTTTCACGCGAACCCTCGGGCATTTTATTCGCCCACTTATCAACATTCCGACTATACTGAGGAATATCAGATCTTAGCGTGACGAAAAAAACGTCGCAGTGATATCGAGAACGATTGGAATACATAATCTCTCGCGCCTCGATAAATCAAGTATAAATTGGATTAAACTTTAGTGTACCGAGAAAGTGGAATGAGTTTATTGGGACCTGTAGGGATTAGAGTGAATCCCTGTAGATTCGGAAAACCAACACACAACTGTGGATGGAGTCCCTGCGCAGTCTGTCCATCCAATTTGCTTTTAATAGATAGACCGTTTAAACAGTCGTACTTGTCGCAGACCGGCGAGAGGGGAGGAGGGTGGGGGGGGGGGGCAAGTTGAATTGAAGCGGGTAAACGAGTTTCGAAAAGTGTTAATTGAGTTTACAATGTTTCTCGAGATAGATCGAAAGTCTGTATACCTCTTCCATCGGCGTTTCGAGTGTCCCACCGAGTCAGGGTTATTCCGCTCGAAGGGCACGATTTATTATTCGCAGGTGAACAAATGTAGAACATTTTGGTAATGCGAGGCATAGCCACAGATATAATTTTCGATAAATTTATAGTATGAAAATTCGTTAAGTTGTAACCCACCTTGAAACAACACGTTGATAATGTAAGATGGTATAGCACAGATTTTTCGGTTGTTATTTCCATTAGGTTCAGAAATTTTTTGCTTATTAATATAACAATTATTATTTTCACTACAATAAGCTTGTGTAAAAAAATAGTCCATATGTACTTGGCACTTTTTTTTTTACAATTTTTCTAATCGTTCTATAATAACTGTATTACTATTATTATTTAGATTGCCCTTAGGGGAGTTTAGCCACATTGAAATATTACTACATTATATTCCGTGTATGAGTATCTATATATAGAAAAAATACATATATATTCGTAACGTTTGGTTAAGGTAGTTTTGCCGAAAACAATAACGTCAATCGTATAATAGCGAATAAAAAAATAGTTCATATGAACTTTGCAATTTTTTTTACGATTTTTCTAATCGTTCTGAAATAACTGTATTACTATTATTATTTAGATTGCCCTTAGGGGAGTTTAGCCACATTGAAATATTACTACATTATATTCCGTGTATGAGTATCTATATATAGAAAAAATACATATATATTCGTAACGTTTGGTTAAGGTAGTTTTGCCGAAAACAATAACGTCAATCGTATAATAGCGAATAAAAAAATAGTCCATATGAACTTTGCAATTTTTTTTACAATTTTTCTAATCGTTCTAAAATAACTGTATTACTATTATTATTTAGATTGCCCACAGGGGAGTTTAGCCACTTTGAAGTATTACTACATTATATTCCGTGTATGAGTATCTATATATATAGAAAAAATACATATATATTCGTAACGTTTGGTTAAGGTAGTTTTGCCGAAAACAATAACGTCAATCGTGTAACAGCGAATAATGCCAGGCTACGGTTCGGAACACTACAAGAGACGATTAATCGTTATTTGAATTTGGAGGGTGTTTGGCGGGTCGGTTGGCCGAGCGTCGGCTTGACTAGCGCAGTAGCGGAACACGTTGTAAGGCTAACCAATGAGAATTGACGACGGTAGTTGAACCGGGTCTCTACAGTGGCGTCGCGGGGCGTCGGCGTACAGGCAACTACGGCGGTGGCTCGACAGCGCCTCGTTGCAACGGGTACGGTCAGGGAGACGGTTTGTGTCTGTCGTAACGTCGTTACGCTCTCCACGACGGTGTGTCGCAGTTTTTTTTCCGCCCGCGTCCAACGTTCGCCCGCCCCGTAGTGTAGTAGTACATACCTCTCTCTAGGTAAAGTGCAAACATTTTCTTATCTCCCGTGTTAAGCCCATCGCGACGAATTATACATTCGAGGTTACCGCGAGCGTCGATTAGCTACGCGAACGCGCAAACGTTGAAAAAAAAAAAAAGAAAAAATCATAACCGCAAGTTCCGTTCTACGGCGTAACGATCATCGAAGACGAGTATATACATAAAATAAACAAAAGAAAAAAAAAGCAAGAGAAAAAAAAAAAAATCTTGAACGCGTACGCGGAAGTTCAACAGCCCGCCGATTGTGCACAAGTGTCGATGAGGCGAGACGCCCAACTACGCGGATGACCAGGCAGCAACAGTGAATTTAGGTAATCGAATCATTCGACGGCGTGCTTACAGACTCCGGACGAATTTTAATTATTGGAAAAAGAAATGAAACGAAACCACGCCCGTGATAATCTCTCTCTCGTTAACGAGGAACGACGATATAACACGAGAAATTATTCGGCCATCGTTTTGTGCCCAGTCGTGCGCCTCACCGCGCGCTGTTACAGCAGAGAGCGTGTTACAGCGAGCGACGACGAGAATACACGAGTCTACGATCCTCGAGAGGCCACCATAACCGCCACAGCCGCCGCGTTCGGCATGCAACCGGCGCATCGAAGGCGCGCGCGTCCCTGAACCTCTTGTGTTATTTATCTTTTCTTTTTTCCCCTCTTCCCTCTCGAGGTATCAAAGATGAGACATTGATTTCCATAATTTTCGACGCGTACCTTCGTGCCGGCACGCGAGTATGTGCGACTGTTGTTAACGCCATTTCCTTGCTATTTTCCACGCGGCGGCTGGTACGATCGATCTCCGGTCGCGGCTGTCTGTCTCTTTCTCCCTCATTCGGCGAAGGGGAATTAATCGTGCGACGTATTACGCGAATATCTGATCGAATCTTCGAGTGTGCTCTCGTGTGTTCGTCTATCCTGGGTGCCTTTGTCGACCGTGGAAGGAGTATTATTATTTTTTTTTCTGCTCGTTATGGTGACAAAGACGTGAAGGTCAACCATTTTTTGTGAGACCAATACTTTCTTCATTTAAAAAAAAATTATTTCAACGCTCGATTGAGCGCCGATGGATTTTTTTTTTTTTACTCGGACGCCATCGCTCGAGTTCGATTTATCGCGAACGTTGTAACGTCACTACAGCGGCGGCGAGAAGGGAACGGGGACGAAGAGAGGCGGCTCGACGAAACAGGCCACGCTGCCGCTCTTCTCGCGACTCGGCTTTTATCTGCATTGTTATCACGGGCGAATAATCCGGCTCGTAACGTTCCACTCGTTCGCGGCGCGACTCGCTCGACCATGGAATAATTAAAATTGCAATAATCGTGTTGACGGGAGAGCTTGGAATGAGATAACAAAGAAAAAAAAAAAGAACTTTTAGTTACTCGGAGATGCTTGAAGAACAATGAAGTCGGCGGGCCGATTCGAGGCTCGACGTGCAAGGTTCTTCGCATCAGTAACGCGAAAATGGCGAGTTATTCACGTGCAAAGTCGCTTCTTTTTTTTTCATTCTCTCTTTATGTCTGGACACGGCACGCTGCAGAGCCGGCTCGCTCGAAAAATCAGAGTCACCGACCCTCTGTGAAAAATACAATTTCTCATTTCCCTCTGCTCCCTTCCTTCGTTGTCTCGTTCGTTAACCCCTACTTTGTGGAAGTTGATTTACTCGGAAACATAACGTCCTAAAAGGCGACGCGTGATTCGTGATTGAAACTGTATATTTGTGCAACCTTCGGTGGTACGTCAGATTTTTTTTTGGCAGGTCCGACGATCCTTAGAAACTTTTGGTGAAAAAAAGTCAAGTCAAAGCAATGATGTAAATATTATATTAATATTATTAATCTATTACATTATATAGTTGTTCGTCGACTGTGACATTTTGAGATAAAGATCGTTTTCAAATTTATAGAGAGTTTAATGCTAAAAACATAAAAAAAAGTGCAAAGGTTTTACTGCACAGATTCGCAAGTGAACGATAATCAAAAGTTCGAGCGATGGTCGAAGGATTGTTATTATTTATTTACCTTTTCAACAGATAAATGTAAAAACGACATTAACAAGTTTCATTGCTGTGGATTACACAATTTTGCCATAGAATTGCTTTTTTTTTTTCTATTATTCGACACGAATGTCCTCTCGAAGACAAAAATTTATGCAATCGTTTCCATCAAATCTCTCGGACTTGTCTGGCTTACCTTTTGTAAATCGTTTCTGTATCGCTATCACTACGCGCTCTTTTCGCATCTCTCTTATTTTCGTACGCGTGAGTGAACCATCTCGGTAATATCGTCACGCTACATCGTCGCCGGACACGGTGCCATGCAGCTGCCTGGCTTGCGACAGACTCTTCGTTTCTAATGGTCACTCTCAGCAGTGCATAGCTTCACTCGTGCAGTGTTGCGCGTCAGCTCTCTTTTCAGGACAAAGTAAAAACCGAGTTGATGACAAATTTTTCTTTAATCACCACTATTGTGTTCGAAAAGTAGATTTTTATTGTCTTCGCAAATGCCAACCGACTCCGTCTCGTCCTCGACGAGCCAGTTTCCTTCGCGACAAGAATCGTCCTTCCTTTTCGGCCCGAAGCAAAATCAATTTCGTCGCCGATGTCTGCCGACTATTCGATTTATCGTTGGTTAAAAAAAAAAAAAAAAAACAAACAAACACAACTCGTTGCTCAGCCGTGCCCGAAGGCACCGAATAGAGTACAAAATATTGTGTCGTCGTAGCCGTGTGTGCACATCGGCGTGTGCTGCAGCATCGATTTGCCAAGCTGTGCACAAAGACACCTCTCTCGTTTTGCCTCGACGAAGGAACGTTGAAGTTTTGCACGGCCGGTTTTCTGCGAACGCATGCAACGCAGCGTGAGGCAAAAGGCGAGCTAAGGCAAGGCAACACGGGCGGGACAGTATTTTCCTCCCCTCCGACCGCCGTGTCGCTCTCTTCGTAACGGACCGCCGATACCCGAGAGAGAACCCGTCTGCCCCTCTTCTCGCCCTCAGACGTCGCCCCCTCCTCTTCTTTTTATTCTCTCGGTAAGAATCTTGGACGGGTAGAGCGAGAAAGAGAACCGCTCTGGAAAACCGGGTGTTCCGAGACTCCAACATTCCCTTTGGACACACATTGGCGAACGCTCGCGCGAACTTTGCTACAAATTCGGTCACGTAATTAGTATAATCGGTAGGAAAAAATAGAAATAATTTTTTTGTTTTTTGTTTATTGCACAGCTGTGGAATGTAACCGTCGCGTATTGCGTGGCGTAGGGCACGAGAACGCTTTTGGTCGAACGTTCGTCTGTCTATCGCATGTTATCACAATATAACACCTATGAATTATTCCTTACGTATTTACTATTATCTGTAGAATTATGCACAATTTACGAGTTTGAGAATTCAGGCAATTTCTTGTTTTGAATTTGGAAATTGCAATTTTCATATTTTTTCTGACTTTCAAACTGATAAATATGTTCTTAACGACCCGTGACTATCTGTAAATGCGATCTCAACGATCTGTAACTATCAACAATGGAGGCAAAACTCTTGCGAGTCTTAATAAAGAAAATTTGGCTTATCGGGATCGCGGAAGCAATCTTCTATCTGTCATATAGTGTCTTGGTAAGCAAGTGGCAAGTGCAGTGATCGGATAAAGGAGTTGACATTGTAAAAAAAAAAAAGAAAAAAAGAAAAAAGATAGTGGCCGAGTCTTAAAGTGCAAAGTTATGCAATTTAATTACAGAATTCGCATTGGAATTGAAAATAAGTTTCACTTTCGAGACAACTCCATAAAATCTATAAATTCTATAAATATATAGAATTTACAGATCTTAACGGACCGTTCGTGCCTCTCTTTCACTTGCGCTGGCAAGTCGATTTGCGTGAGTTTAGTTATTGCGATTACTCGTAGCAACGTTGCATCAGAATATTATAATTTCTATAACGAGATACGTATTTGTTTTGTATTTTTACAGTGCGAAGACCGAGCCTACCTGGGACCGTTTAAGAAGCACGTCCCCCGAGACCCCCCCAGCCAAAATCACACGCCTCACCACTCCCCTGTCCTCCTTGTCCTCCTCCGTTCCCTTGTCCCCAATTAACGTCGCTAAAACTACCAGCGCCTCATCCCGCTTAATCGGCAGCAATAGTCACACTCGCGATATCGCTGATCTATCGTCGCCGACAGTAATCATGGACGGTATGGACAACAAACCCGCGCTGAACGACGATCCGTCGGTCACCCTGACCATTCGACTGATTATGCAGGGCAAGGTGAGTAAACAAAAAAAAACGACTTTTTCGCGTGATCGAAATAAAAAAAACTACATTTTTCGATGTTTTCGAACATTCTGAACATGTTTTCATTAAAATCTTGATTTTTTTTTTTTTTTTCATTCATTGAAACCAAGCTTTCTCTATGAGGAAACAAAATGATCAAATAGTATCGACACAGGTGAAAAGCGAGAAAGGCGATAAAAAAAGATGTCATTTTCCGGATATACCTTCGCGAATATGCCAAGCCCGTGAATCGTACTCGTCGTTCCTTTCCCTCGTTTTATCCGTTTTTCGTTACAAAGGGTTCGAGCGACAAGTTCGTTAATGCACCCTCCATTCGCAAAGCCCTCGTGCTCGCGCGCTGGCTCGCTCTAAATGGAGGGATTTTCAATTTCATTATCTCTGATCAAAGAAGAGCGCAAATTTATTATTCGAGGTCGAACGTAATGTACCGCTTGGCTTGACGTGAGTTGGGGGGGGGAGTCTTTTTCACATGACTTATCTATTTATCACACTTTTTCAGCTTTTGCAATTTTACGAGGATGCCTGGAATTCCGTCATATTAATTCATGAAATGCAACGTTATTTTGTCCGCCCTTTGGTGTACTTTTTCTCGGCAAAGACGAGAGATGTATACGTATATATATATATATATATATATATATATATATATATATATATATATCGTCCTCCAATTCAAACAGCTACTTTCATTACAATTTAAGTTTCGAATAACGATTCAGGAGTTTCTCGTTTTAAAATGAAAAACATATTAATAACAGACTTTATTCCGTCTCGAATAAAGAAACTCTGAGAGCCACTACTTTCTCAGGGAAGTCGATGAGTTTCCGTGACTATCGTCCAACGTAAAAATAAAACAGTCTGACGTGTTAGTTCGAGCTCGGTGAATCATAGAGCTGCACGCGGACACTCGTCGTCGTCGTCGTCGTCGTTGCCGTCGTCGTCGTCGTCCTCTCTTGGCACGCTTCGTCGTTTCGCTAGGCGATTTTATTATTGACTCGGGTCATGGATGCTAAGTGGTCGCAACCGCTCGCGCATCGTCGACTCGTACTCGTCGCTGTATCACACATAATCCATACAATTTCATCCACAGAAGACAAAAAAAAAAAATACGAAGATGGGAAATAAAACTACCCGAGCCCCAGTTAGCATTCGCATTTTTACACGAGCATTGATTATTTTTTTCTTTTTCTCATACAGCGCCGAGTTGGAAGGGAAGCGAGAGAGTGATCTGGTCTCGCGGAACAATACGACGTCCCGAGCTTGCACATGCAGAGTCGCGCAGTGCCAAGAGACTTTACCGAGGTTGGCAAGGCATCGAGCGAAAAACCCCTCTCCTCATTCTACCTGCCCCTCTTCTCTCACTTCCCCCCTTCGTTCTACTCTCCGCCGCTTGCATCATCGATCTCCTCATTTTTTTTTTTTCTCTCAGTTACCAACCCCTTTTATTCCGTGCCCCGCTCTCCCTCAGGTCGCTCGCTGAGAGCGACGAAGCTCGTTGTAGTGCATCTTCTCCCTCTCCATCCCTCTCCCGATTCCCCCTCTCCGACAATTGCCGTCTCTATCACTCGGTCACTCACTCCCTCACTCCTCTTAAACACGGATTACCATTACCAAGCTCGACGTGTCTGACGTTCGCCTATTCCGCGACACGCTTCGCCTCGATCCTCTGTCCACAAACTCAAAGTGAAAGAGAGTCTTCGGTGCGTTTTCGTCGTCTGCACGTATTCGTCAGATGCATTTTACTCGACGCGTCCGCAGGAGGGAGGAAGCAAACTGCTGCAAGTACACACACTGTGAATCGCGTCCGTATTGTCTCGGAGTTAAGCACCGAAGCTGTGCAGACACATACCTACATGAGAATGAATCCTCCACGCGAACACTGTCCATGCCGGGCTCACTCATGCATAATACAAGTATGACTCCCCTACTAGTCTTATGCACCAGAAAACGTTCACACGTCTATCCACGTGTCTCCCCCCCCCCCCGGCCTCTCGCGCGGAGCGGAGAAGTTTCACTCCATACCTGTGTGCGAGTGCAAGTGCATTGTACTCTCGTATAGGTGCATGCGTGTCCCTCATTCCAAAACTCTCCTCAACTTCGTTTTTTTTTTCTGTCGCCAACAAACTCGAACACATTATTGTGCAGGCCCGACGTCGAGTCGTCCGCGAACCCGTCCGTTACCGCATATACGTAACGTGGCACCACCACTACATCATCATCATCATCCAGACTTTTGTAGGATCGTGCTAAAGTGCGCCACGGAAATTATTGCACGTTGCTGCATATCTGAATGAGGCCCTTGTTGAGAGGGACTTGGGAGGCTGCGCGTCGCCCCGTAAAACACCCCTTTTCGCTCTTGTCACGCCGGCTACCTTCCTTTCGTACTTCATTCCCCTCTGTTTCCATCTAGGGGACATATTTCTGTTTTTTTTTAAAACTCCTTTTTTCGATATATATTTTTTTTTTTTTCGTTGAGTGTGGCGAGAGGGAATATGTAACCGTCAGTCAGCGCTCTTCTGCGGCGTACGATTTATTTTCTGAGGGAGGAGAATATCTTCATTCTATTTTATAGTGGATCCAACTATCCTGCCGGTACCTTGCGTCTTCCTCGCCCGGAGAACATGCTCTGCTTACTCGAGACTTGGCAGTGTGCGTGCTCCGGAGAGCTCAAAGTGCTTCCACGTCAAATCTCATTACAGCCGCGTTTTCACGCAGCCACGACCACGAGGGGCTTCGCGCTCGCGGCAGCCCACTCTGCATCGGCTTTCTTATTATTTTCTCTGCTTCCCCTCCCGTGATATTTTGGTGAACGTGCTACGGTCTCGAAATTCTAATGTTTTACCGGTGACATACGGTCGCACATGCGAAACGAATACGCGGTTGAACGTCACACAAATAAAAAAGTAAACAGTGTACTTAAACTTATTTTTTCCCTTCTTCAAAAATGCGTTTTAGCTAAACAATATTTTGCGAAAAATGTATAGAAAAAACGTTATCAAAGTGTGATTCAAAAAAGTTACTTCGCATGAACCAAGGCGAATATAGATTTGTATATAGATATGTACATAGTACAGTAAAAAATTATGCGGAAGAAAGTGACAAAATAAGAAGAACAGTTTTTAAACATATTTATCAACCGGGCAAAATAGTACGAACCCACATGAAAACATGGCGATGAATATTCGACTGAACGTAATAAAAAAAAAAGTAAAGATAGTTCTTACACTTTTCTTTCTCTTTTAAAATAATATATTGAACAATCGATCTTTTTCGAAAAAGCAGTTGTTATTAAATTATTATTTTTCAAAGTTACATCGTACGAGCGATAGACGTATATAGATTTATATTCAGCACGATTATGGAAAAAAGTTTCCATTATATTTATCAATCGGGCAAAGCACTACCTGCGTACACCAGCGTAAATATACCTGCGTACGGTATACACAAACTTGGCGGGTCAGATTTTTTTAGCATTATAGCTGTCGTATGAGGTTCATTGAAGTAGGAACGCTGCGCGGCATGTTCCGAACTGAATGATGGAAATCGATGCTCGTTACACCTTCTCCTCAAGGACGTCCACTAAATGGTACGAACACTTTCGTTGGTTGTATCCTCCAAAAAGCATTGATTAATTGTCATTCCGCCGGGAATTATTGATCGTCGCGAAATTTCTTCATCAGCTCGTCGGTACGAAGGTCGGTGTCGGGATTTGTCTGAATTCTCCAATCCCCGAGAATTCCTGTTGTACAAAATTGGCATCTCTGGGAAAACTAGACCGCGCCAAAAAGTCATCGGGCGACAGTGGCTCGACTGTGTGTCTGCACATGCAGGCGTGACCCGGATATCGCATCTCTCGGCTCGTTCGTACCTCTTTGTCTCTTCGAGCATCAGCCACGAAGACGAAGCTCTAGTCTCCTCTGGCTATGATAGAACCAGAAGTAGAGTATACATAGTTGGGAGTCGTCGGGATGTCGAAGAGCCTCGCGCCCGCCCGCTGACCCAGTTGCACCTGAGAAAATTCTTGGCATAGCACGGATCGCACCCGATCTGCACGATATTCGCTTGGAATTTGTGTTTATTCGTGTATCGCAATTTTGCGGATGTGCGGATAGAGTTTAATCGTCGCGTCGAAGAGATTCCGCAAACTTTCCAATTCAAGCGAGGGAACGAACGAACTGAACGATGAAAGACCACGTGGACTGGTCGTAGTGCCAATTCCTAGACACACCGATGGCAGCTCGTTTAACCGGACAAATAAATCTTTCCTACAGTCCGAGGCGCAGACCGTGTTTGCGTTATATAGGCATCCCCTCTCGATTCTAGCTATCCGGCGACCACATTACATTATACATACGGCTGTGAATTTCGCTTGCACGCCAATCGGGCGAGTCATCCCCTCGGTCGTGCTGTTTTTCTTTTGCCTGCTTCGTTTCTGTGTGAATAGTTACCGCGAAGGACTGGACGCTGGCCAGGGCCGTTGGCCAATCGACTAGACGAACCTAGCGTCTAGTACCATTTTCAGCATTATACTCCACTAAGCTTTTATTTTCTTTCCATTATTATTGCATCTGATTGCACTGAGGGAAACGTGTATCGAAATCGTTGACATGTTTTTTTCTAATAGTCGCTATAACACTTACAAATTAACTTAATATTTAACTAAAAAAAAATCTAATGAAACGTAATTCGCCGAAACTAGTACTGTAAATTTTATGTCAACAGTTATTATTCTCGTACCAACGAAATAAGATATGGCGTTTAGCGGGAGGCAAAAAACGTTAAATTGATTTCGGCAATGAAAAAAAAAAAAAAAATGATCTACTTGTCTCGATGGCCTAAAGTAGAAAGGGCTTATCCGCGCTTTTGGCATTTTATCCACGAGTGTACATTCACGTGCAGCTTCGATAGTCCAGACGCCAGACGTGGTTCTGTATGCAACCCCAGGTCGCCGAAACAACTTTGTTGGATTCAATAGATTTTGACCTCCTCATCACACATATATAAGGTGTTTTGCGGGAATCTCGGTCGTTTTATTGTTACTCGCAATTGTTTATTAACAAAAGAAGTTATTGTTTTTTCACTTCGGATATTTTTTTTTCGTATACTTTGGCTGGTTTTGAGTCGAAAACGTTGTATGACACTTTACTCTATAACCTATAGATTTGGCGCAAAAAATTGTTGAAAGTGGCAAATAGGCCAATACTGCTCTACTTAACAAATTCGTAGCGCCGAAAATATAGGTCATAGACGAAAATTGTAAAGGACTTTTATTCGCCAAATGAACCGAGGAATATGGAAAAAAATAAGCGAAATTGTGCGGGACCGAATATTATGATTCTCAATTAGTCACGCAAGCGCAGTTTTTTCGGGGATCTGAAGGAATAGCCGCGTATACGGTATGACCGAAAAAACTACGGTTGCGCGACTGATTGAAAATTCATAATATTCGGTTCTGCACAAGGTCGCATAATTTTTTTTCTATATTCCTCGATTCATTTGGCGAATAAAAGTCCTGTACAATTTTCGTCTATGATCTATATTTTCGGCGCTACAAATTTCTTATGTAGAGCAGTTTTGGCCTATTTGCAACTTTCAATAATTTATTGCTTCGAATCTATAGGTTATAGAGTAAAATTGCATAGAACATTTTCGACTCAAAATCGACCAAAGTATACGACAAAAAATATCCGTAGTGAAAAAACAATAACTTATTTTGTTAATAAACAATTGCGATTAGCAATTAAACGACCAGGATTTTCGCAAAGCACCTTGTATATTCGTGCTCGGGAGGTAAAAATCTATTGGATCCAACAAAGTTATTTCGGCGACCTCGGATTCCATACAGAACCACGTCTGGCGTCTGGTCTACGAAGCTGATCAATCGTGCAACTCTCGGACGACAACCTGTGATCGGTATCGAGGTGGAAAACGATCTGAACGTAGCTCGGAACACTCTTTTGTAATGGAATATCCCTCTGGTGAAACTACTTTTCTGAAATTCTTCTGGCACCAAATCGCAAAACTTCCCTCGCTGAGCTTCTCGGTTTCTCGGTTCAATATTCCACGGGAACTCCCTTTACACGCTGTCGTCCCGGTTTGAGACCACGTCGAACATACACACGATTTCGCCAAACATCGCCGTCCGCTGTCTGATCGATCGAATCTCTCTCGAGCTCACTCTGTGAGCCAACTTGGCAAGAGATTCTATCGGCCATCGAGACCGCATCGATTAACATCAATTCTTTATTCTTCGTTCAATAGGCGAATGAAAATTTTACATTGCCACTTTAGTTTATCATCGGACATGCAAAGTTTCATTTCCTCAATCCTCGTAGTAGACATTGTATCAGAAATCCCTTCTATTTTCTACAGACAAAAATCTCCCCGAGTGTCTGATCAAATTTATACATTCGGTATGGACATTTCCAATCGAGATTCTCATCGGTTTCTCTCAAACTTGTTCCTCTTCTTTGTATATCCAACATGGCTTCGTTCGCTGAAGCTACCGATCGTAAATAAAAAAAAATAAAGAAATTCGCCAGCGTCGCGTGGATTCCAGCGGGCTGGACCCAAGCCAGGGCCACTGGCCAAACGGCTACCTATGAGTCTCAATCTTTTTCATCCGCTAATAACGTCTGTCGCCAATTTTTGTATGTTTTCTCTCGAACTGAAAAGAAAAAAAAAAGTAATTATCACTTTTAACCTTGCTGATATATGCATCTCGACGTCACGTCCGTACAATGGTCATTTAATTTTCAAATTTTATCAGTGTTATCCGCCTTTTGTTTTTGCGGTTTGGCGGAGCCAGAGTTTGATGCTGGGAACGCATAAATCTTGACCGACGAAGGCCGGAGGTCTTCTATATTGTAGTTATATAGTCGAAGCCCGATAATTGGCATCTTTCCAGGGCCCTCGATGCGCCTCGCTACTGCCCGTTCTTCTTTCCTTATAGCGCAACGAGCCAGCCCCGGCTCTGGCGGCAAGAGATGCATAGCCTTCTTCTTCCTTCAGCTATATTTGTTCCCATCGGGGCGAGGGGGGGGGGAGGGACTCTCTTTTGCTTATGGACGTTGGAGGCCCTCGTTCCGGCGTCGATCCTTGTCCGTGCGCGCGTAGTTTCGTCGTGTTACATACCCAGGCAGTGCGGCCGGACGGTAACGGTCATAGTACGGAGTTTCAGCGTTAAGCGTGGCGATATCGCTCCGCCGAAAATAGGATTATATTAGCGAGACTTCGCGACAGAGGAAAAGGGATTTCCTACGTCTGGACGGAAATAGATATTCTTCTGGGCTTCCTGGAAAATCCATACTCTCCAACGCCTCTAATAAATCCCGATATATCCCTGCAACGAATCTCTTGTCTCCGGACATGCAAATCTTGATCAAATTTGTTCTTACGATTGCATAATGGTAGTCATTTTTTTAAGCCATTTGTCAGAAGGGAAATCCCAACTATAAAAAAAAGTTACCTCCAACAATTTTTCAATTCAAGCTTCTCGAAAAGTCAAAGATGGTGAAACAATAATATTCGTATACATAATAATACGATAATTACTAAACAATTTTTCCCATGCTGAGAAAAAAAAAATTAAATAAAAAATGCTCATAATCTATGTAAATTCCATGCGAGGAGGGAAGAACATCTGCTCGGACGCACTGTTAAAAATTTCTATTTGAAAATTCATGAAATGTATATGAAGTTTTATGTATATACAGTATATGGAATTTTATTGACACTTATGTAAGAATATTGCGTTACCGGTATATCAAAAACAATATTATTTGTATGACATTTTTAATAATAACATAATTTTCATATAGGGATGTCTTAATTATCAATGCCATCACCGATAATTTTAATATACAGGTATTGCATTTAAGATTAAATTATAAAAATGCAAATACAATGTATATGAATTATAATTTTATATACCGAGGTCTTATATTTCATTTAACTTTGCATATTACACGTGTAAATTTCATAACATTTTTAACAGTGGGTCTAGTCGTGCCCTGACACTATAATTGGCCATTTCGTATCTTATCCTTCGTCAGAAAGTAGTTACACAGAAGCCGCCGGGCCTCATAAATCAATGGTGGATTTTAGTTTCCATATGGATAAGGATGAAGGACATTTTTTTTTTACAAGCAAAATTTAATAAATTTCCCTAGGGAATATGGAAAAGCTTGCTTAGAACGCTTGTACTTTGTCGCTGGCGGCAGTTCGTATTTGGTACCTGTCCGAATTATATAACAAAAGTGTCGTCGAAATTCCGATCCGATGCTTCGTAATTTCCAAGTATCATCGATCAAAAGCTGTAACTTCCGGCATAATGGAGTATAACTACACGGTAGCGTCTCCCTTTAAAAAAAAATTGATACGTCTCTTGATTTTGTCATGGCTGAGAGGGAGAGAGCAATAGCTGCGTCAGCACGCGAGCTCTCGTGTGGCTCGGTGTTCGAGACGAGGAGCAGCGTCAAACGGGCAGCGCTGCAGTAGGGGCATCATCGTCATCTAAGTTTAGAGACAGAGGCGCGCATACCTGGCGCAGTAGGAGAGCCCGAGTGCTTCAGCTGACATTATCAGGATGGCAGGGAGAGGTCAGGGCGTGTCACACGTCGAGAGTCGCATACACGAAGGCTTCGTGCGCGAGAGTACAAGCAAACCGAGAGGGTAGCAAGCAGCGAGACCTGTGTACTGGACATCGCTCCCGGAGACACTAGAACACGAGCCTAATTATAGTTTAGAGAACGTATACGAGGGATCATGGTATCCTCCATTTACCAACCCACAGAGACTTCCCCACAGCAGCAACATTGTACGGTTAAACCCGATGCAACTGTTGCTCTACTCCGTGCTTCGAAACTTTCGGTTCACAATGGCCTTGGGCAACTTTTAATTGAACATCCTATTCGCTTTCGGGTCCTCTGTCGCTGCGTACACGACAGCCAGCTCCAAAAAACAATATTCGCTTCGTCTATGATACCGTCTATATAAATCTATGTTGACAAAAATCTCGCGCCGAAAACAAACATTCATTTACTTTTGACTTCACATTTTCACGATTACCGGTATTTCGCTTCAGTTTTGGGGCGAAACAACTATTGCGTTCGTATTCATCATGTGGAAAGAGTATAGTCAACTCAACACTCTAACTCAACTCACTTTCTGGTAGGCCATTTCGCGTCAATTCACACTCAATTCGAAGCCCATGAAGAGTCCCAATGTCTTGAATTTGTCCGCCGCGCACGCGCGGCCGGTTTAACCCCCGAAGTAACAAAGAAAGTACATGCAACAGCAACAATTGTTTGTTTCTCGAAATTATGTATTAAAATAAAAATAAAAAAAATGATGTCTTAAAATTTCAATATGGTTCACAGTGAAAAGAGAAAGGTGACTACAGTACATGTGATTTTTTTTAGTTTCCATTGTTTTACCACGGATTTTACAAACACTTGTGTGTCTTACCGAGCTGTGAACGAGTTTGAATTATTCACCTAACCTAACCGTTTCGCACACTTCAAATGGCTCACTGCAGGCCGTCGTCGGAGGGACTCTCTCTAGTAGTACGGGAATTCAGTCCTGAGGGTGTGGAGTTAGAGGGAGTTGACTACATTGAAATATTTGGGGTAGAACATTTTTAATCCCCTCCGATTTTACGGAAAAAATTTCAAGTGGGTAACCCTATTAACGCGCTTTTTTTTTTTACTGGTTCGTTCTTATTTTTCTTCTTCCTTGGGGGTTTATGCAAAAGGTCAAGTACCACAGTTTTTCATTGCACTACAACAGCCCGGGTTTTTTTTTACGCGTATAATGCGATAAACGCCTGGTTTTTTTCTTGCGATTGCAATAGCAAGCAAAGATGACAAGCAGTTTGAAAATACCAAAAATATCAAAAATTGATATTTCACCCGATGTTGGCTATCTAAAATGAGCTCCAGTTTTTGTATGTAAAAAAAAAAACGGTGTACGAACTATACATAATTTGTATGTGGGTAAATCGAAATAAACGTAAAGTAAAGCTAATAAAATGTTTTTATTATCCGTGTTGCAGGAAGTTGGAAGTATCATTGGCAAGAAAGGAGAGATCGTCACGAGGTTCCGTGAAGAGGTTCGTATATCGTAAAAGATAATAGAGCTGTATATTCAGGATTAAGAGAATGTTTTGATCTCAAAAAAAAAAAGATGGGCTTTAAAAAAATGTCATCAAAAAGCTAGAGATAATTTTTTTGAGTTTTTTCTTACGAGACAAAATAAATAAATGTGTACGAACGAACGAGTGAAATATTGTCAACTAATTGCATTAATTGGAAGTTTCGACTTCGCTCGGGAGGCGTTGCGTGTCACTCAAGTCACTTGAATATATAATCCATGGATGACGTTACCATTATCCGACCACTTGTGCCTTCTGTGCTTCGGACTCGCAGCATTGATATACTCGTGTCATACTTAGATACATGTTCATAGATAAGTGTTGTGGCCTGGTTATAAAGTCGCATAAATTTAACGTGTTTCAGTCCGGTGCCAAGATCAACATATCAGATGGTTCGTGTCCTGAGAGAATCGTAACCGTTACCGGACCAACAAACTCGATCTTCAAGGCGTTCACTCTGATATGCAAGAAATTTGAGGAATGGTGCTCGCAATTTCACGACGTACAGGGCGGCGGAGCAGGCGGCGGCGGTGGTACTACGAGGACCCCGATAACATTGAGGCTGATAGTGCCCGCATCGCAGTGCGGCTCATTAATCGGCAAGGGTGGCTCAAAGATCAAGGAAATACGCGAAGTAACGGGAGCGCTTATTCAAGTCGCTTCGGAGATGCTGCCAAGCTCGACGGAACGTACCGTCACTATATCCGGGACCAGTGAGGCTATAACCCAGTGCATATATCACATATGCTGTGTCATGCTAGAGGTACAAAAAACGATCGATATCGTCAACGTTGAATCGATCAAATTTTCATTATTTTATTACAAGTTATTTATTTACGAGTTATCACGTGTCAAATAATTAACGGAGCTCATCTCCGGTTCTTGATTAATATCGTTACAAAATACATATATGAATAACCGAGTGCGGAAGTGTTTCCATGAATGACAAAGAGAATTTATTTTTTTACTTTACAATTATATATTACCTAACGCAGAAAACACCGCCGCTACTCGCGAAGCGTTACTTGACGATTTTTTGCAAACGTATACATAAATCAGTATGTATTATTCTCTAGTGAATGATTTATATAGCGATGGTGTAATGCCATAACGGAATACAAGATATGTATACAAATATGCATGGTGGCCGCGGTCAGGAAAAACCGGGAAAAGTGAGGGAAAAAAATCTTGGTCAGGGAATCAGCGAAAAGTCAGGCAATTTAAAAAATGGTCAGGGAAAAGTAAATTGTCGCCGAACAGTCTATAAATAAATAAGGAGTAAATAAAAAGGAGCCTTAAAAAAAGTTGAGAACATTTACAAAAAAAAAAGAATCTAATTAAACATTAATTGAATAAGTAGGCATTCTCATTTGCATCATACATATTTTTTCATACAAGTCGTTAAAAATTTGATCAGGAAACATTTTTTATTGGTCAGTGAAAAGTCAGGGAATTTTTTTCCGGGGGAAAAACGGCCACCATGATATGTCTTCGACACATATTTTTTGTGGATCGTCAGGTAACGCGACGAATTGTAAAAATTTGATAATGCGCAAAGAATACGCGCAAACCGTTTTGTTTTTTTCTGTTTATTCTGTTTCAGTCCCCTCCCAAAGGTGCCACGATCCCTTATCGCCCCAAACCCCAAGTTGGTGGGCCAGTGATCCTGGCTGGTGGGCAAGCCTACACCATCCAGGGTAATTACGCGGTGCCCGCCCACTCGGACGTAAGTACAGTATTGCCATTGCCCGGAAGCGCCGCTGGCGGAAATGCCCCACCCTCGCTGAACGCCCAAACTCTTACCGCCTCGCCCTTCGCGACCCATCATTCCTCACCCTATGCTTCACACCACGGCCATCCGCTGATCCCGGCCCACTTGACCGGACCCCATCATCCGCTACACCCGAGCCCCTTACACGCCAGCGTGGCAGGCCTCGCCGACCCCCTGCTGAAGAGTGGACACTTGCAGGCAGCCCTCCCGCCCGCACACCTCGTGGCAGACGCCGTAAGTCTTTTGTTTTTCGTGATCCAACGAGAATCCACCCACTCTACCTTCAACCCGGATACTAAAAAAAAATATATATATATATATTGAAAACAAAAAAAAAGAAAACCCCCTCAAAAAATATCTCCTGACCCTGCAGCCAATGTCACACTACCAGCAGTTTAAACCCCCCGACCCATATAACCTCCAGCAATCACGGAACTCGCAAGTTTCAAAGCTCACGCATCACAATTCGTCGCTCGCTCGTAATACTTGAATGAGCGACGCTCAAAACCCCCAGACCTTAGTATCCGACACGCCAGGTGAACCTCTTAAAAATAAAAAGAAAAAAAACCACAAACCCTCAACCCCCAGGATACCAATGAATATATCGATACCAATGAATTGCTCACGTCCCTCATGGGACACGGTGAAGGGTGTATGCACAGCGAGGAAACTTAAAAAAAATTAAAGCGATGACACTTTTTTTGTTGTTGATTTCAGACTTTCGATAAATGATTGCATATTTCATCTTACTCATACAAGTACGGTTCAAGGATGTAACTTTTTTCTTAGTGGCTCAATAATGTAGACTTCGTACGGTTATTCCGAGGGTCAATTACAAAGAGATAAAATAATTTGCAGAATCTATTAATTGCTAGAGAGAGGCTCCGAACTAGAATACAAATCCAGGTACAAATCCAGTTGAGAGCCTGATCGTTTCGTTCTAAAATTGCATTTGAAGCTACCGTGAGCTTTTCGCACTGTCCCAGTTAGTTCATGATAGCACGATAACGATGTGCTCCGAAGTTCATTGCAAAACCCCCTCTGCATTGGCCCGCAACTTTACGTCGCGGTTACATTGGCCTTCGGGCAATTCCGCTTACCGTCTCTGTTGTTTCGACGATAGACCGAAGACTCGACTGGGTGTGTGCCCCTCCATCGCGGAACTGTTAACGACTTTGAGGATGGCTTTCATCGTATATCTACTGTGAAACAGGCTACGAGCGCATACACCCGACACCGTTAACCACAATTCCACTTAATCTCGTAGGATGCCCGTCCGCGTGTACCCGAATGACTCTCCGACACCGTCTAGGAACACCTGTTTCCCTCCTCTATGTGTCGAATTGCTTATACCACACACCACACCCCTCCCCCCGCCCAAGTTTGTTCATACCTGTATGCTTAAATCTTCAATTTTTTTTTTTTTTTTTTTGCATTTTCCTCGTGTAACATCGGTTCTATACTCTTCTTACGCTACATTTGTGATATACAAAAAAAGGACATTGCACCGACGTGAATGATGTAGAAAAAAGCCGATTAGCTCCGTTGGTCTTTCGCAAGAAATTTGGTTCATATTTCACAGCGACACATTATAATCTCACTCTACCACGAATTTTGGTAGACACTTAAAATTTTTTTTTAATTCGCTCGAATGAGGCTACACGACAAAAAAAGATTCGTACAATTAAGAAACAGTGTTTGTCCACAAACTGCCACAATCATTTTCTTGTTGATTTTGTAATCCTTTAAAGATAGACTGTGGTTTGTTGGCAATAAAGGGATTGTAAAATTAACAAAAACAAAACTTGTGGACCTATACAGACAAAAAATGTTTGTTAAATGTACAAAACTTTTTCACAGTGTAGGCCGTTGTACTGCTCGTCGCGACAAGGACTTATCGCACCGAGTGAGGTGCGTAAACCAACCGATGTCACGCTGGCCGAATAGCTTTTGCTTCGCGTTATATAGATTTTTTTTTTTGAAGGTGTATTTTTTTCCTCGCACGCATGCGCACCACCTGCTGCACACACAAAAGACCAACACAGGCCGCAACTATCCTCTTACCTTTGTTTTCTCGCAACTGTGCACACTTTTTATGCTCTGTATACTATATTGTCTGTCTATTTCTGTTCGTCTCTTGTCGTATCACACAGCAACTTTTCGTGAATGGTTTTTTTATTGTCTTTAACTAACCCTTAATATAATCGCAGTAATGATAATTCGCAGAGTCGTGGATTATAAGATAATATAACTTTCGGGATCAGATCTATAAATTCGACGTTATCGTTGTCTTCTCCCAACGTTAAGGATTATCACATATCGTACAAATCCACTTATCGTGGACGAACAATTTGCGTACTTCGCGATCGCGCGTTATTCAATCTATTATTAATATTTATTTATGTAAAATAATGACAATTAGATTTTCGTCAGTAAATTCGCGATGTTTGCGTGCGAAGATGGACGATATTTCGACAAGCATAATTATTCCTCGTCTGTATAGCACGACTTTTGTTCAAAGCCTCTATCCGCCTGTTTGCTAATTAGCGACTCTCTTTTCGTCCGAATGACGAGAGGGTTTGAAATTCTCTCGTCATGTTCGGTGGGTGGGAGACAGACGAACAAACACGATTCGAGCTCTGTCGAACCGGGCTCATTGCAACGTTTCGTTGACTGTTTGAATTATTTAAAAGGGCAACGATCGAGTCCCCGCCGCTACTAAACACATATATGTATATATATATGTATATGTACGTGTATGTATACATATACATATATATACATATACATATACATATATATGTGCGTACCTTTATTTGTCACGTCGCTCGGACGCTTGTCGTCGTTCCAAAGATCAAGTCGCGAAACGAGCGAAACATTTGAAAAACTATACGCGAAGAGTCGGGGATAGACCGTGACGAATGGCAATTTGAAACGAAGCTTCGAAATCGGGAGCTTTTGCGGTGAGGGCGAAACGTCGGTGGATCAAAGGCTACCTCGGCTGCCGCCAACGCCGTTGCTGTTGGAAGGCCAAACACGATGAAAGGGGCATGAAAGTCTGTGGCGGTATGGACGAAGCCGAGGTTCCTATAAGCTTTACTCTATTTCGCTCTCACGACGGGGCGGAAGGCCACTTTGTATCGCTAGATTGCATGCTCGGCACGGGGAATGCGGAGATGTATATATATATATATATAGAAATACACTTTTACGAGGTAGTCGGATAATAAAAACAGAATCATTATTGTCACACGCCTTTGTCGAAACGACCTGGGCTTGGATCAGAGATCGGTACTTCATAAATCGATCATTTGAATCCATACATCGTCATAATAATAAATTATAAAAATCAATACGATACAACCTCGATTATCCGGGGCATGCACTGATAAAAAAAAGTGCAGTTGAATCAACTTCCATATTTAGTTGGTCGAACAAAATATTTTAATGACTCAAAAATATTTTTGTAACCTCACCCAATAAATTGTTGAACTAACCAATTTTATTGCTGCACCAACAAAATATTTAGTTGAGCGTCCCTGCCCGAATCTTAGTTCATTCAGTCGTATTTTTTTATCAGTGTGGAAGGATCGCGTTGTTACACTTCCGAAAAAATGACTTTGACGAGCATAAATTCACGAAAGAAGAAATGAACACCAATGCCGATATTAACAGTTTTAGGTTAATTTCATAAAAATAAAAAAGTTTCATCCTTTTTTTTTTTTACTCAATTTTATGGATCACTGTTATTGCCGCATTTGCTGGATGTATAGTATAGTATACCGATAAAACGGTGTTGTATTTGTCTTAAAAATAGTCCAGTATGATTGATGAATTCTGCAGATCGTTGTGTGTTAACGGTTTGACGAGTTGACGAAATTGTTGCATCTGTCTACTTTCCGTACACGTTTGAAGGACTGAGGAACAGTAGAAAGCATTAATCGAGGTTGTACCGTACACATTAAATCGAGTTACAAAAAAAAAAAAAAATGATAGTTTTCGTACGATATTTAATTATGAATGAATCTATGACGCAATATAAAATTTCTATGAGAATCTATGGTTCCGATGATCGCCGTAAAACTATGATACTCGGTGACGGAATATTGCTATCGCTCGCGAATCGAATGTCGTGGCTTGACTCGACAAAGAGAGCGATATATTTCTCGGGGCTCTTGCGCTCGGTTTCAGTTTATGTAAATAGAGGAACTCGAACCTCTCGGTGTTACGGCTGGTACGCGACTCGCTCACAGTTGTACCCGCTTGCGAAGGAAACCGGATGCACGAGTTTTCTCCCCACCGCGAGTTTTCTGTATCGCTGCATTTAGCGTTTAGCTTACAGTGAGTCCTCGAGGTCTCCGTAGCGGGTTCTGGCCGTTGGCGATCGAGAGACTCTCGTAACTTGTTCGATTAGTTTAGCTCGATCCGCGAGTGAACATTTCGCTCCATAATTTTTCCACCTACAATCCATTTTCTCGGATCATTGATTATCACTTTCATGACAAACACACACACGCACGGAGCGATACAATAAATTAGAAAAATCAAGAGAATACGTAGAGTAACGTAGTGTTTTGTAGAATAATATTAAAGGCTTGCTAGAATTGAATTATTGAACGTGGGAAGAAGATGGCGTTGTCACAATCACGAATACGTAAAAAAAAAAAAAAACGTTTTGAGTAGCAGCGTTATTAATATTATCGCTTAGAAATATTTCCCGCTATCGCTATTTCGCATTTCTACCGCTTCACGTTCTATGTCTTACACTATCGATCCATTATCTTCCACCATCACTCTCTTATCACTGGAGATACATATTCACCGTTTTTCATAGTAAAAAAAATCTATATCTTGATCCTAGAAACAACAACATGGCATGGCACATAGCTATAACCGACTAGCGAGGAGTTTGAGCGCGAGGGTGGGCGCCCTTTAATATTACGACACTTTTAATATTATAATTTTTTTTTTTTTTTTATGATATATATTTATTAATCGACTATAACAATAGAATCCAAGGATGAGAAACCACTACGACATTAGTGAGCGTGTGTGTTTACGTGTGTGAGTAATTATGTAGATAGAGACGATAGCTACGGAAATCGTAAGATTTCTTGGCGATCGAGTTCAGGGCATCATCGAATCGTTTTTTTTTCCAAGAACAAACATCCGCACGAATAATTAAATTTTGAAAAATGTTCGACGATAGTTGTTTCCGATGTTTCGATTTATCACAAGCAAATTTTGGCAATTAAGAAAAAAAAAAGAAGTAATTATCCGTGCCGATCTCTGAATGAAGAGAACATACCTGTCATTGTGTTCCTCGTTCTAGCGCATCATATAAAGCGACCGTAAATCATAGAAACGGATTATAGTTATATACTTTGATGTAAGTAGAGCCGTACGAAAATAGAAATCTTTTCCACGATTAAAATCGATTTTCCCCGTCGTACTTTAACGAGTCTGCCGAGAGTTGGGGGGGGGGGGGGGTGGAGAACTCTTGTGTGCCGATCGTGCTGAACGTCAAATAACGTCGACACGCCGTTGTAAATGAAAAAACATAACTTCTTTCTCTCTCTCTCACTCGTTTCGTCCGATAATCCGAGATGACGCAATAAATATCTATCGGGATTTAATAACGAACAGGACGTTGGTAAACGCTTTATCGGCATAGTGCAGTAGCAAGTACGTGCGTCACGAGAGAGAGGCTAGTAAGAAAAGAAATATAGACGCTCGTGTCACCCGGGCTTATAGTCTTTTCATAGAGGTGAGAGAGCGAAGTAAAAGAAGAAGGAAGAAGAGTCGAAGAGCAGAGCAAACCACTCGTAACGGCCCGGCGGGTAACAAGAGTGCGCTCGCGCGTTCTCGAGCTAGAATCGGGAACACGAACTCTGTCTCTCACGCGCGCACGAAGAAAATAAGGTCGGTTTGCTTTATTAATGACGAGATCTCTTCCGCCCAGTTTTCACGTCTTCGTCCGTGTCTCTCGTTGCGAATAAACCAAGAATAGACAATGCCCGTTTGGCGAGTTAGTTAGCTACTAAAATCGATTCGCGGTTAGAGCCAACATTGTTTCGCGTCTCTCTATTTGTACCTAACGTGGTTCGCCAATATATATATATTTTTTTTTCATTTTCCATCTTCAATATTTTCGGGATGTTCGGAAGGGGGAGGAAAAAATAGCAGGCGGTATATTATGTAGTGCCAGAACGTTTTGTTTACTGTTGTTACGTGCGAGTTTCTGTTTTTTTTTTTTTTTTTAATGAGATTGTAGTTTTTATACTCGGTTGAAAAAGGATGGCCCCGTGTGTTAACTGAGCCGTGGATCTCTTCGTCGTTGTTTCAGATGGGTAAACTGGGCAGCAATCCTCTCGCTGGACTCGCGGCACTTGGACTCGGCGGACTGGCGACCCCTGCTAACACCGGGGGCCTAAATCCTGCGGGTAAATCACTGTTATTTGCGAAAGTTTATTTTTTCGCTCTTTTGAAGTTTCTTATTTTGTTGTTTCACGTAGCTGCGATTTTTTCTCCCAGTGACGGTACGAAAATAAAACATTTCATGTATTATTTTCAGTGTTCCTAAAAAAAAAACAACTCCGGGTATAAACGTCAAATATTTTAAATATCAAAGAAGCTCGGATTTTGTTTTCCGTATTGCAGACAGTCCCAATCAATTTAAAGTATAAACGATCCAACAGCTGCATATCTCACGTCCAAGCGCATACAAAAATAAATTAAAAAAAGGTGCAGGTCTCAAGTATCGTGCAGACTGTCGCCGATCCGTGTTCTCGCGAATCGTCCAGATGTTCATTATCGTCCTGGGATACATTGTTTTTACTAGTCTCGGAACATTTGCCCATTCCGTTTTCTCTCCCGTCTCCCGGACAGCGAGACACAGGCATACCAACAGGCTGCTTGCAGAGAGCCGAAGTTCGTTACCTTTGTTTTTGCTCGTTTCACCAGTTCACCCTCCAGAATTCTCATTTTTGCCTCTACTTGGGTTTGTTTTTTCTTAACCCTTTTTGACTCTCCTTTGTGCGAACGAGACGACGGAGAATAATATGTAGAATGTATCATGAACTTGGTGCACTTGTAAGTGTACGATGATGTACTAATGTTGTTGGTAATTTTTTAGCGCTCGCAGCCCTGGCGGGAAGTCAACTCCGTACGAGCCACACGAACAGGCAGCAGCCAGCTGCGAACAATCAAACCCACGAGATGACAGTGCCGAACGAGCTCATCGGCTGTATAATCGGCAAGGGTGGCACCAAGATCGCCGAGATTCGTCAGATATCCGGTGCAATGATAAGGATCAGTAATTGCGAGGAGAGGGAGGGCGGCGCCACGGATCGAACGATTACGATCACCGGGAATCCTGACGCCGTCGCCCTAGCACAGTATCTCATCAATATGAGGTAAGCTTATCCGTCGAAAAAATTACGCGATATTTCTTCGACAAATCTATCATAGAATGTAATAACTGTCAAGTACGAAAAGCTGCTGCGAATACCGTTGCCGCTTCTCGTTATAACTAGTTATAATCGGCGTATGCAAAATATTCCGATCAACGTATCGGGAGGTGGATGAACCACCTCTCCTTACTACTGTGTTGCCACCCCAAAGAAAAAAAAAATTATATATAGCGTCATCGAATCGCTTACGTTGGACTATATACAATCTTTTTTCCTCCGTGATCCTCGAATGTGTGGAACAAATTCGACACACGACTCGAGAAGATTTCTTCTTACCCCTCCCCTTTTATATCTGTCGATATATATATGTAATATTATTTTCCTTTCTGTCGTTTTCGTTCTCGTCCACGCACACTTTATTTTTCTTTCGTATTCCTTATGTATTAGGTGAAATATTTATACACATATATATATATATATAGTATGTTATTATATGTTATCGTTTAAGCAGGTGTGTGACAACGTTTATGGGAATGACGCGTCGTAGTGACGTTGTGGCACGGCGTTTCATATCAATTTTCTTTACTCCCAAGAGGAAAAAAAAGTTGTTTTTTGTACGTTAAATAATACAAACGCGCATCGCGGTATTTTTTTTTTAAGCTGGTGGGTGGGAACCGCGTTCCGCGGGGACAGTCGAGGAAAGGGAGAAATCGATTTGTCTGGTTTTCTCGAGTATCGTCATTCGTTCGTCCTATCACCGACCGCTGTTGCCTCGTGGCAGTCGCATCGAAACAGAGAGAAAATATGTGGTTACTCGCCACAAGCTTAAACTATACTCGATACGCAATTACAGGGTGAAATCCGGATTTTCGGTTTTATCCCGTTTCCTTCACTCCTCCCCCCCCCTCCCCTTAGCCTGCCTATTGGTGGCAATCAATTACTATTTATCTTGATACTGCCAGTTCGTGGCGCTCGACGAATTGGAACACAGCGCGTCGCTGCCGCGACTGGTTATTCATATATAGTCACGATACATGCATGTATTGACTTGGTCACTGTAACTATGATCAACAGGGTGGCCACTGTCAGGGAAATCAGGAAAATGTCAGGGAATTAAATATTAGTCAGGGAAAATACGAAATATCAAATCGAAAAAAAGTGTTTGGGCGAACTTTTTTTTTTTAGTACTGCTAAAAAAAAAATTATGGGCGGACATTTCTTGTTTGTCTTCTTTTTTCAAGGTAAATAAAAAACATAAATTGAAAATCCGCGATCACGATTACAAATTCATCCAATGGCGGCACTATTAATAATCGGGGATTTTAACCACCGTTGAATCGGCGAGATAGATAAACTCGCTCAGGCACTCGAGCTTAAAGAACTCGTAAAAATTGCAAAACAAGAAAAAGCTCTTCTCAATGAAAAAATTACGGCGTTGAAGGAAGCAAAATAATTCTTATGTTATCTTGTTCATTCTTTTCAAAGATATCATTTAATTAAAATTTCCGAAGAATAAATAAAAATAAACAAATGTAAGATTCCTACCGTGTTACGTTTTTTTCACAATTCTGAATAGTTCGTCAGGAAAATTTTCGAAAATATCAGGGGAATGTCAGGGATTTTTTTTCGTCCCATTTACTGGCCACCCTGATCAATTTAAAAAAAAACTAAAGCAGCTATTAAATTTACTACTTTCCAACGTCTATTCGCTACAAGCCCTTGATATTGCATAACTTCCCTCCGGAACTCGAGGAATCTCTTTGGAAAGATCGCCTCTATTCGAGCTTCTAAGATAAAGAGGAATTTCAGAATTTCAGAATATCTCTTTCTCTCGTGGAATTTCCGAGTGCTATGTAGAGTTTGTTCCCGGAACGGCGTTTGTTTCAAACTCGTTTTTTTTCCATTTCATTGAGCCTCCCGAGTGAGAACTTCTCACAATGGTGGCGCGCATTGGGATATAAACTTGATCTTTTGATTTTGAAGCATATCCCCATGACGCGACCGTCACTGCGACGAGTTCACGTAAGTGAGGGGTTTCTCCGCGGTATTCAGTAAACGTAAAAAAAAAAACTTTTGTAAACGAAGACTTAGTATTTTTTCGCCCCAAAGTGCCAAACGAAACTACGAACGAAAGTTAAAAAGGTATGAGTGAAATAGAGCGAGTGCGAGTGTGTTTGATAATATAAAATAAAATAAATAAAGGAGGACCAACGTCACGCATCCGGGCATGGGCTCAAAGGGTTCACAGCTTTCCTGGAAGACAACAAACTCTCGTCGGTATTCGTACTATTAACGAGCCGAAGAGAAGATTATCAACAGCATAACCAACGGTTCATAATCCATTCTTTCCAGGTCCTGCCTTCCAGGTCCAGTACCTTGAGTATCCTGCAGATAATCAACTCCGAACACTCAACATCTGTTCCTATTGTCGCTGGCTGTCCTTTTTTTAAATCTAGTTCGATAATTGGGTTTAAAGAGAATGGGGGGTTGGAGAGATGAAAAAAAGCTCAGAGTTGGAGCGAAAGACGGTCGTGCGGAAACGACGAGAATCCTCTCGGTCCCGAGCAACCGTGTTTAATGTAGCTTCCCGTTTCCCAACTCGATTTTTAACGAAACGGATCCAATTTAACAGTTGCAAAAGAAAAAAAAAGAAGAACAAAAAAACACCCTGTTCTTATGGCTTCTCGAAAGCCTCTCTTGCTTTTTATATATACATTTTTTGTTGTTATTTCTACATGCTTTTTCGCTGCTTGATTATTGCTTGTTCGGATTAATCGGATTAAAGGTGTTTGCTCGCTTGAGTAAAATAACAATAATCGTAATAATACACGGTAATAGTCGTGAATTTTGTGATATTGTTCAATTTGGTTGATGGTACTAACCAGTGACCGTCGGCCGGTCATTTAATTTTTTTTAATTATTTTTTTTATAGTATATTCGTCAGATGTAGCAAGCTTTTTCCACTCACGCTTAGTTGATCACAATTCAACATTTAAATAAAATAATATTCCATACACGAGATATATAATTTTCTTTTTCGAACACAGAAAATATGTTTCAAGTATACGGTAAATGGAGTTGTCAATTATTTTTTACAATTTCGATAGTTTCGTTAATTCGCGAGTTTCGAATTTATACGCCAATTAGAATAGACGATGAGCGTAGAGCCGCGACTTCGCCGTTGTTATTTTGATTGACTTGCGATTTTTGCCGGGCTGAAACCCATCGCTCTGTGCCTCGCGGGTATACTTATATACACCCTCCATGTTTTATAATTATAATCCATTTTATACTATATTTTATTCCAGATTGTCACAACCACCCCTCCATTTTTTTATATACAAAAAAAATCATAAAACTGCGTACGAATGTCATGATATTTATTATTCTTATTATTCTTATGATTATTATTATTATTATTATTATTCCTCGAAATACTTCTATTTCACCATATAATCTTTGTCATCGTGTTATTTACACATTCATGCGTGAATATCAGCCCTAGCACTCCTCGTCGCATGATTTGCACTCTGTCCGATTATTAAATTGACACGGATTATATTAATACACTCTTCCGTGCCAAGCTTTTGCACCGCAGAACAGTTGACATAATCTAGTATGAAGTTAATTTATATTCCAAAGATATATATATATATATATATATATGTATATATATACTCATTTGTCATTGATAACTATGAGGACTAGTCGTAACAATATTATCTGTAAGCCCGAGCATGTATTTACTATTGTTTATGGCAGAGTGCGAATCGTGCTGTGAAATTTAATTTAATTTTTGCCTCTCCGCGGCAGGGATGTAGTGGCTATGAATATAATACCTCTGAGATACGGTGTTTAAACGCTATAAACGAAAAAAAAAATCGCTGCAATGAATTTCCTATCGCATATACTATCCAACCATCCATACCGTTTTAAATGAAAGTCGCCCACGACATCCCTGTCGTCTCGTCGGTCGTTGAACCATGAGGCATCCTCACTTTTTTTTTTTTAGCTCGTCGCGCACCGAGAACTCCCTGCCCAAAATATTAACCCCACGAGTCGCAAACTCTAACGCTATTGAGTATTATTTGAAATTGCGCTGCTTGTGACGATAAATAACAAGTTGATTGATTTTCACGAGTAACCAAACTGGGTGGGATTTTCTCGTTGCGCAACATTCACCGACGACGTCGTCAGGACAGTCGCACTTTCGACGTCATCCTCTGCTGCAAAATTTCTTTACTTTACGTTGGTTTATTTATTTATTTATTTATTATTTTTTTCGGAAGAAGCCGACGCTTTCGCGTTTATCATCTTATTGATTGGAAAAAGAAACAAAGAAGAACAAATATCATTCACAATCATCAGCAGATCACAACGGAGCTTTGAGCATGACGTCGAAAAAATTTTTCTTGTCGGAAAATCACTTTCACTATGATTTTTCTGAGTATTATTTCTTAAAATTTTTTTTTTTCTGTCGACTCATTCTTCTCACACAAGATATTTATACATATGTATAGATATACTATATATACACAATTTTAATTTTTTTTTCTATGACGATCACTTCTTCGTACACGACGTATGAGAGGGGAAGAGGGTGATAGAGCATAGAAAGAGAACGAACGATAATGAATATGAAAAAAAAACAATGAAAAGCAAAAAAAAAACAAATACGTTCCTGCCCTCACCTTTTTTACATTTGTGTCTTTTCCTCAGTGTCGAACTGCAGAAAGCTAATCTAGAGGCCCAAAATACCCAAAACCCTGGCAGCGGCACCACTCCCGGGGCATCCGGGGCCAGTGCTTCCCCTTCTACCACTACTACCACTGCCTCTCCTTTGGCCAGCGCAATCCCCTTGGCTCAGCTGCTAAGCAAGCCAGGCGCCCTCAACGCCCTATCTAGCCTGTCCGCCCTCGGTGGGCTCACGGAATTGCTCGGCGGTGCGGCAGGCGCCGCGGCAACCACACTACCGGTCCAGACAACCGGTGTGCATCGATCGCACAAGGCTTTCACACCTAGACTACGCAGTCCGGGCGCGCCGGGCCCTACCGACAGTGGAAAATTCAAGTCGGAGCGCACCAAGTACAATCCGTACTGAATCAACGTTGACGGACCGATACGGGGCGACGATTTTTCGTGTTCCTCGCGTCGACACTAACCATACAGACGAATCGAGAGGCGATTATTCGAACGGGACTTCTTTTGGGATCGTGCGGTACACACGTGAGAACAAGGAGGATTATAAATAAGAAAAAAAAAGATGAGCGTGAGAAATGTTGAGAGAAAAAAAGCGATCGCGCTCCGAGTTCCTGCTCTTCGAACGTTGTATCTTGACGATTATTAAGATTAATGAATTTGTAAGATATCAGCGGTATACAGATACAGTCAATGCGATTTGCTGATCGACCCGCTTCTTCCGTGTCGAGGGATATCAGGGGTCGAGGGATATAAAAAAAAAGAGAAAAGATTGATCATGATGTTAGATCACTTGGATGATCGGTGAATTTGTCTTTATGTTTTGTTTTTTCTTATCTACATACACTTTCGTAGCTTTTTCCGCGTCTTCCGTCGCGCGTTTACTATTATTATTATTATTATTATTATTATTATTATTATTATTATTATTATTATTATTATTATTATTATTATTATTATTATTATTATTATTATTATTATTGCATTAAAAAATATGTAGAATCCTCGGGATTTGTTTCATATTGATTTTTCGTTCTTTTTTTTTTATTAATCACTTGTAGTGTACGTTTTTTGAAGATTTCTTTTGTTGCTTAAGAAGAAGGCACTCTTAGGGGACTCGGAGCGAGAACGCTGTGTCGGCGAGACAGTCTTTTTTTACATACATATATATATATATATATTCTTATTACGATTACTGTGCGATCAATGGTATACTCACGCGAAAACGCCGTGGTATTCTCTGTGTCGAAAAGCGAGACAGCTCGGATTTAAATACATTTTCGCGAGCATCGGTAAGAAATCGTAGATTTATCATTTTGTTGGAGTTTCGTCGATTTCTTCGACGAATAAAAACCGCGTGAAAGGCATTTTTGACGAAAGTGAGAGATCAAAAGAGAGAAAGAGAGAGATGGAGAGACCGCGCGCGAGAATGTGGATACAAATTTAATAATGGTATTTCATCATCGTGTGTTTTACCCTAAAACGAGGAAACCTAAAATTGTAAAATGATGGAGCAACATTTTTGTAAAGAGTTGAACGGTGGTGAATTCTTTCGACGTTCTGCAATCATGCTTGCGAGATAAAAAGGACAATGAATGATCATGTATTATTGTCACAATATGAAAACGAAAGAAAGAAGCATACAGTCAGTGAAATGAATATTCTCCATTTGCAAGCAATCTTTTCTGTTAATTTTTTTTCAACAAATAAAAAATTTAACGAATAAAACCTCAGCTCGAGAAAGTTCACCACCGAGAAAATCAGAGAGCTTATTATAATACAACAAGGCATGCGCGCGCTCTTGTTGTGCATCGTTGGAAGAGTATCGCTACACAAGATAATCAATCAATATATATATATATATATATATATATATATATGTATATATATTTATATATATATAAATAGTGTCGTATTCTTATTATAATTACACGTAATAGAGTTAATGGTACACATACGCGCGCGAGGCACCCACGGGTGTTATTTAGCCTAACATTAGTTTGCCCCGCGTTTTGTAAGTTTGGCACGAATTATCAACATTATTGAACACTAAATAATAATAATAAAAGAAAACATACACACCTACCGTGCAAACGCAGTTACAGACAAGAATAACAAAATACCATAGACCGTCGGATCCCGCGGCGAAGTTGCAAAGGTCCGTTCCCGCAGCTGCTCGTCATTGGCAAATTTGAAGAAATAAATATAAAATTGTCGATTTACGTATCGCATCAGAGAAACAAAACATTGTTAAAATATTCGTCGACGCGTGGTCCATAGGACAGACTTTTGCAAAGCGTATAGATTAACTGCGTGCTCAATCTTAGTTTGTAGAGGGATTAATCGTTTAGGAATAAATGCGTTTATGCATTATTTTCGGTGGCGATCGGGACGTCGTTGGAGTGTGAAGTTCAAGCACCGTGACTTCGGCGTCTTACAATGAATAAACTCTGTACCAGACTATGATGGTGAAATCCGCGAAATTGGCTATCAGCGCGCTCCTCTCTCCGTATTTCCTTGGATATTGTCTTTGTGTTCTCGGGTTCGTTCGTATAAAACACGCTAATCGTGTGTAAGGCGTCGGAAAAAAGAGAGACACGCGTAGACGCAAGATAAAGATTAAACAAACACAATTTTGCGTATAAAGATAAAGAAAGAAAAGAGAAAGACATTCACAAAATTCGGTAGGTTTATAGTCTTCTAATGTTGTACATCAGTCTCTATAATGACGTCGAAAAAATGAATAAATAAATACATTTAAAAAAAGAAGCTATACGCATTATGTGCTTAGCGGACACTTGGCTAACATGTATCACTTTGTTGAATAAAGCTAGGCGTGTTTAATACAAGAACAATTAACAAGATATTACTCTGGCCTACCTTAAAGCGACGGGCTTGCAGAGGACGAAATTCCAGTTTTTTCTTTTCTTTTTTACAACGTCGAATCTCATATAGTAGGACATGGCTTGTAAAGCAGCAACGAATAATAATGCATGTCCTTTGCAGGTCCAAACTATGTGCAATTGGATTCATTAAGATTTCCTCTAGCTCGAGAAAAAATTCAATCTCAAATATTTAATTGTCTTTGTAGATAAAAAAAATGATTATATACAATAACTTGTTTAATATTTTCGGTATTAAAAATAACATTGACTTTTTGTTCGAGAACTGGGGCCCTAAGTCATGAGCAGTGCGTGTTCTTCGTCGGGTTGCATATTTTTTATTTGTGAAAGTTTTTTTTCTTACAGTTTTTTCGCCTCGACGATCAACAACGAATTTTGTTGATTTTTCTGTTACTCATGATTTTGTGACAATCTAGCTCTCGTATCATTTTCACACAAGAACAAAAAAAAACACAATAGCTCGTATAAACAGCATAACATGGACATAAAAACACACAAGGTTTGAGGAGATTTTATACGAGAGAGTATAACATACACGCCGAAGAGATATGCGGAGAAATCTGTAGAGAGAGAGAGAAAAGAGAGCGCAAAATGAGTGAGAGAAGATGTATCCATCCAACCAACTTGACCCAGGCTCCTGCCCATCTTCGGTAAGCACCATCCGATCCTCCGTAGTCCTCTTAATCTACTCGTCCCGTTTAACCGATTTTTACTTCGACCTGTCGCTTCTATTTAGTTTGCTTCACTTTCGTTTGTTTTTTTTTCTTTCCCATAAAAATGATAATAATACTATTGAAATATCCGTCGACTCTTCGATATTTTTTTTCCTCGGCCTTTTTGTCTTTTTTTTTTCTAGCCAAGCCACACACGACGATACCTTTTCTTCGACCTATCAATTACTTTGCCTCTGTTTTTAACTACATACTAATTTTTTATTTTTTCCGTTCATTCCAAATAACCGAGCCGATGAGATATCTGTTCATACAAGTAACTCACTTTGAACGTGAATGTTATTCTAAAAAAGAACAAGTCCCGGATTTTCCTGAGGCAATGCCCGAATATTTCGCGCGGATAGTCGATAATACGAGAATTTTCTCTTATCACGCGTTAATCAAAATGAATGCCGTGAATCTTTATCTACTTTTTCTTAAATATATATATATATACATATATATATTCATTATAGTGACGTTTTTTATCGTACAAAATATACACTCTTGCGGTGTATTTACACTTTTCGGATTTCACTGACCGGTTTTGAATTCTGTTTCAGGATATCGATGGAGACCGCTGGTATGGCGATTCCAGCGTATCACTACATCGCGCCGAATCACATTGTGAAATCTCCGATCCATTAGAGAGGAGATATATCTTTTTGTGCGAGACGTCGAAGAACGCAGTGCGTCGCGATGCACGCGATGCGGGCTGTCAATAGCATCTGGGGCTGTGCAACACAGAACACACACACACACACACACACACACACACACACACACACACACACACACACACACACACACACACACATCCACACATACATACACACACAGTGTTCAACCAGAATGCTTTAGCGACATGCTGAGAATTGTAACTCATAAAAAAAAGAAAGATCGTCACACAGGCACACTCGTGCAGAAGAAAAAAAAAACACACACACACATCCACGCAGAGAACAAAAGATAAAATGAGACGTGTGAACGCAATCCTCGATCTCGCATATTTGCAAAAGATAGGAGGTGATAGAGTCTACATGAAACACGTGTGAACGCGTGTGTAAAAAAAAATCTGTACAAAAAAAAAGTCGGGAGAGAGCGAGAGAGAGAGAGGGAGAGACAGAGAGAGACAGAGAGAGCGAGACAGCGAGAGAGCGAGAGAGAGAGAGAGGGAGAGTGTGTGTGTGTGTGAGAGAGAGAGAGAGAGAGAGAGAGAGAGAGAAAACGTTACGAAGGGGGAAAAAAGATTAGTGAGAGAATAAAGATAGAGCTGAGGGAGTGGCCAAGCCTAGGGAACGAGTTGAGAAGAGACAAACTAAAAAAATAAGAAAAAAAAAACAAAAGAAAAAAATGGACGCCGCAGCCACAAAAGCTGTCGCCGATTGGTAAAGGGAACAAGCCAAAGATACGTTAGTTTTCATTTTTATATTTAACGAGGGTGGAAAGAGATAAAAAACACAAGAAGTAACAAAAGAGTAATTGTTATTATTATTATATTAATTGCTAACGATGCTATGATACTCTTAGGGCGGATCGCGCGCGGTGAAGTTGTTCTCCGGCGTTTATTACGTTGGAAGCGGGAGAGCCGACCGTGATGGAGTCGGATATTTTTAGGGAAGATGTGATTGCAGATAACCAATGCGCCGGACGATAACCGAGTCTGGATCGGACAGGGTCACTGAGATTTACTGAATGGCAAAAAGGGTTTCGAGTCGATACCACGCGTGCGGGGTTCTTTGACCTCATAAATTTTCCCTTCGATCTTCGCATCGCGATCGTCTCTCTACCGCCCACGGCCATCGAGACCGGAAACTTGAGCGACGGAGCCACAAAGCGGCAGTAACGAAAGCGTAAAAAAATCGATATATATTATATTATAGCAAGATAGAAAAAAAAAAAGAGGAACACAAATGCTGTCGCGCGAGCGAGATTATAATGATCTATAATCGGTCGCGCCGAGTAATTGCGTAGTTTTGAGTAGCTTTTGCATGCCGACTTGATTCAAAATTTATTATTACGGACAATGTACGGACGCGCGATGGCTCGATATAGTGCGTTTCAATTGTATTGAAGCCGGTCTCGGACAAAAAAAAAAAAAATTGTAAACGATGAGTACGAGAGACAAATGGGCCCGGTCGTGCATGTCGCGTTCAACGTTCGAATTGATATCGCGAATAGATATTTAACGAAAAAATTAAGTGTGACCGGAGAATAGTCATTGTGAGGACAACTCGTTGAATTATCGCGATAGATCGACGCCGTTCACGACACTTTTGTTGATGAAACAAATGAATTATTACGTGGAATATAAAGTAATGATATATTATATATACATATATATATATTTATTATACGATTAAAAAAATTAATTAGTGGAGATGTAGCAATGAAAGGTGCGAGTTCAAAGTCAGGCTTTGAATCGGGAGGCGTCCTCTTTTTCTTTGATCCAAAAAATAATAATGAAGAACGAGGAAGAATCAAGCGAAACGTTCACACCCGTTAAAAATCGAGATATTTTCAGTCTGGAGTATTGTCGCGAGGATTAAAAACAAAACAAAAAAAAACCATAACTCATTCGTCGATTTTTCGCACGAGTATGATTTGAGTCTCGAGAGACTTTTTTTATACTCAAGTTCTTATGACGACATCCGAGCAAAGCACTGAACAGTGTCGAGACATTGGAAAGTAAGTGAAAGAGACTGAATCCTCTCCAACGCTTCACGTGAATTTCAAGTATAAAAACTTCGGCGACAAAAATCAGCAATAAAATTAAAGGCGCTCGTTAGGCGCTTATATCGTTTCCGGATTTGATATACTGAGAGATTGAAGAAACAAAACAAACATATCCCCAAATCGTAACTCTCGAGAGCTTCCAGTGGGTGCCAAAGAGCGTTATCGAGAAGGAGGCAATGAGAGAAGAGAAAAGTTTAAGACAAAATTACAGCACATACTGTAATCCGCGTACCCTCGTGCTTCCCGAATCCCGGACACAGAAATATCCCAACTCGTGACTCGTTATCATATACGTGATACGTGATACCTTTCACCTCGGTTATATTTAGTGCTAGCCTTTTATTAGCCGTGTCTTGTCGACAAATAAAATATCGTTGATTATTTGAATTATTAATATAAATCGAAGCCCCCCCCCCCTGCTCTGCGGAAAAAATCGAGGAAACCGTTCGCACCTCGGTATCGCCTCCCGAGTCAAATGTTTTTTCTAATTGTAAATATATACGTATTATTTTTACGTCGCGTGGTTGTAAATATTCGTTGTAGCATTTATTTATATACTTTTCTACAAAGTACGTGGTTAAACTCGCATGATACTTCGTCCCCTGTTGATCGTGTAGCAATAATTGTATAATTAATTAAAAAAAAAAAAAACGAAAACAAAGGAAAAAAAGGTCGTTAAGCTCGAATTCGCAAACAGACCAAATCGCAGTGACCTTTCGACATTATATTATTTATTTATCTGTCGTATATATTTATTTATTTATTCATATAATTTTTATGTCGCGCTTTAGCAATTCATATTTTTTTTTTTATAATATCGACGAGCCGCAACCGCCGCTCAATCCGGGTGCAAACGCTTGAGACTGCTAGATACATTTCACTCGCGATACACACCTACCGAAAGTACATACCGAGACGAGGGAAAAAACGGAGAAAAGACTGTGTATAATTAGACGATAGATACATGGTCTGTAAACCGAGGTTTAACGTTTCGCGTGATTCACGGTTTTTTCTAACGAGTTTCGAGACGAGTTTCCTTCTCCCGTTCACGGCGTTTCAGGCTCGACCTCGATATTAATCTACTTTTGTTTTCTTTCTGCGTAACTCGAGCGTACAAATACCAATTTCGCTCCCTTCATTCCCGCAGCCGTCATGTATAACTTCCTCGCGGTATATTTCAATCTATAATCTCCGCATCTCCTCTTCCCCCCCACCCCCCCTCGTTCCCTTCACCCCGCAAATTTCCAACCGCGGCTGAATCTCTTTCATTCGATGAGCCAAAGTGAATGAACTTGAAAAAAAATTAATTTAAAAAATAAAAATCACCAACCAAAACATAAACATCGTTCAATGAGTAGCTTCTACGACAAAAAAAAAAAAAAAAAGAAAAATTATTATTAAATAAAAAAGGGAAAAAAGTATTGAAAAAAAAACAGTTAGTGAGAGACGCTGTATGATTGTGTATATCAACAATAAATATTGCTGTGATTAGAATCGGTTTATAGTAAGTAGTTAAGGACACATTTTTAAGGACACATCGGAGACAGAGTCGCGATTATTGAATTAATAAAATACGCGACGTGACGATTTATCCGAATCGATGGAATTCATGTGCGAATTAAAGACAGTGAGGTACGAGTGATTGGAGATGACGAATCGTGCGGTTTGGATAACAACAACAACAAAAATCACTCGAATCTCGAAAGCGAGAATTAAAAAATTAAAATAAACAGCGTATCGCGGAAAGAACGCGATTATTTGCGAAAGATCCTGGAGGTGCGTAGAGGGAGAGAGAGTGTCGGCCGTAAGAATCGAACCGATGGGCATTGATTTTTTTTTCTTCCGTTTCCCGTGTATATCCCGGGTACGCCCTGATCACCGGGTCAACCTCGATCAGTTATAATCTACAGAAGCATATCCGGTTTAAACATATGATTAGTCTATACGGATTGTATATCAATAATTCTTCCTCCCAAAAAAATACCAAGCTCATAAACAATTATTATTCATCGTAAACAACGTGGCCAAGGCGTTTAACGTTCTTTCGTATTGATACAAAAAGTAATAAACTAATAAACAAAAAATGTGAAAAAATAAATAAAAACAAACAATGTAAAAAAAAAAATAATATGTTAACCGCTAATACCGAACACTCGAATCTATATCCGATTCTTGAAGGAGGATCGTCTTGTAGCCGCTAAGTGTCGTGAAGTAATTTGTAAATCAATTGTAATGAATTTTATATATATATATATATATATATATATATATATATATATATATATATATATATATATATATAGTCGCGACGTATTTTGAGAAGAGACGTCGTGGCAATGACGTGTTATATCCAGAGGTGCCAAATGCGATGTCGTTATTCGGTTCGGGAAGTAAATCACAGTTGAGGAAAAAAAAAATGATCGAGAGAGAGAGAAAGAGGTAAAATGACAGTGATTGTAAGATGAAGGAGAAAAAAGGAGAGCTAAACCACCGGGTTCGAGGCACTGGGAGTTAATTCGTGCACCGCGCCGCGTCGCATAGATTCGAGGGTGAAAACGTACTCTCGCCGATTTGTGCCATTTGCCGTGTGCTGAAGATTCTTTTTAACCGTTGCTCTAAAAATAACTTCAGAACAGATACATCACGGGATTAAAATAATCATGGTTATAAACAACAAAAAAAGGAATAAAACATTAGCAAGAAGAAGCCGGAGTACGTCTCGACGAGGAACTTGAGGCTGCACGACGAATCCTCCTATCGTATCAGATTCGTAAACTCACTCCCACACTGGCAAAATGCACACAAATCGTTAGCTTAGAATAAAAAGTTGACGAGGGGAATCGAAGATCGAGCGAGGACTCGATGAAATCGACTGGATTCATTAGAAAATTGAAAAAAAAGAAAATAACAACAGAAAAAAAAGAATCACGTAACTCTCGGACCTTTGCCTCTCGAATTCAATTGAAACAAATATGAAAAACGACAAAGAATGAAAGAAATAAATGAAAAGACAATGATAGGTGACGTTTCGCTTCAACGTCGGCAGGAGTCTGAGCAATTTGTTGTGGCGTAGAGCAATCTGTTAGTGCAGGGGCCTTATCCTTACTGCGCGGGTTCAGTCCAGCTACAGCGACGAATTCGTAACTAACAATAAGCGGCTACCAATCATCGGTAAAAGAAATTTTTTTTAATGGGAACGAAGACGCAAAGGGAAAAGGACTGAGGACATTTTACGTTCGCGAGACTGTCGCTGGACTCACTCCCCAACCTTACCGTAACGCAGGGCAATCAGCTAAGAAATAACTTAGTTTTTATAGGATATTGAGTGGCACCGCGCGTCTATAAATCGCGGAAAGAGCAAGCGCGCGCGCAGCGTACTCGAGCTAAAGGAAAAAAAAAATTAATGAAAAATTCATAACAATTAATAATAACAGAATAATAAACAATTTTACGCGGCGTGCTGGCGCTATATTTTTTGTATGGCGTTAACGCTTTAGGACGTTATTATGATGCCGTGTGGACGTAGTGCCAAAAAAAAAAATTAATCGTGGATCTTGGACGGTGCAATGATGGAGGAAATAATTAATCAATCAATCACCGTTAGAGTCAAACAGAGGGAAAAAAGGGTACGAAAAAGAAGGATATGTGTTTGTATAACAACACGATTGACGAAAGCGGGTCAAGTCTCGTGCCAAGCAATGTTTTCTTTATGAAAAAAAAACCAAAAAATATATAAATAAATAAATAAATATTAATTATAAAACGCGTGCCAAATTTCTCAATCTTCCGGGTGGATGAGATCGGATAATCGTTTGTAAGGCTTCCTCGTCGTCAAAACTGGAAATTATTCGTGTTCAGTGATGTTCGTGTAGATAAAAAAAAATGTATTAAAACAATGAGAAAGTGGCAGCCATGCTGCTAATCCTCAAAATTCGTTACGATTATATATACCGGTACTTTAATCGCACGATGAATTATTATATTGAACGATTAAGCCCGATTCGCCGGGACACTCGGGCTTCGTAATTATCTTTCGGTTTCCAGTTCGCAAATTAAATTTTAGAGAAAGAGAGAGATGGAGAGGGAATGATTGGAGTTGATAATCCGAATACGATTTTGAATAAGATCCGGGATATTTAATCATGAAGCTAAATTAACGAGATCCGGTCTTCTTGCGTGCTTTATCTGTATATATATATTTTTCTTTCTTTTCCCTTGTTTTCCGTCGCCTTCTCTCATACTGCCATTAATCATCTTCTTCTGACGATCCATCATGTTCAGCTTTTTCTTCTTTATACTTTCTCCTTTTTTTCTTTACTATTCTTTTCTTCCTCTCGGTTCCAGCCGTTTCCTTGAAAATTTCGATTCTTAACAGCCGCTCCCCCCGAAACTCTCTCGACCTTTCAGCTTCTTCCGCTTCCATATCACGAGGAGAGGGATGTTTCGCTTTCGTCGAAGCTCTCTTTCTCTCTCTGTCTCTCACGAGGTCTTAATAGCTGCTGGATAAAGATAACGGGCGCGCCTCTCAAAGTCCCGAGGATTAAATCCAAAAGAGAATTTCACTCAAGTGCCCCAGGTGAAAAGTTGTCTCGATACTTGGCCATAACGACGGAGAATCCTCTCGGCCACTGGTTTTCGTGGCGGACGAGAGAACAGATTATCCCCTCGAATAATCGTACTTTTGCCAATTATCGAAATGCGCGATCACTTGAGACTGCAGTTTGGGGCAACTATGCACGGTGCAAGTGAAACTTGCAACGTCTCCGCGTGCAAATCAACGATAAAAGATTAGTCCAGTCATCCCAGCAGCCATGTAAGATCTCGCGCGAAACCCCCTGATCTTCAGCTTTTATAGCAGAAAAAAAAAACGAACGAAAAATGTTGCCTCGTACTTCGCTTTCAATCCTCGTGACTCGAGCTTCATCGACTCATCTATCACGTCATCTGCTTCGTTGTTGTTATCTCTTCTCATTCGTTAAAAAACTAAAGAAATCCTTATCAATCCATCGTCTCGTTCTTCGGCTACTTCGTCCCGCTCTTCCGTTATCATTCGTCTTCATTGGCCAAAACCAACTTACGTTACGAAGCCTTTACGAAACAGGGTCATTAATACTTACGAGTAATACGAGTATTAAAAATTATTAAATGAAAAAAAAAAAGAAGTGAGAAAAGAGAATATCGATGCGTCGTAAATTTGATGGTATTTTGCTGCGGGTGTGCGCAGGGTCGGACATTGATTACGTAAAAACTCGTCGAGCTCCCGAATGAAAGAAAAAACAATTTGTAGGACCCGTGACTGCAGTTGGAAGGGAAAGAAAAACGATGAATCGTGAGGGATAGGCATATAGTGTAAAAAAAAATCGCATCAGCATGAGAATTAGCGCTTGGTCGAATCCGCGATCGGTAGTCGAGCGCGCACGGCAAAAAAGTACATTATTCCAGGGTAAAGTTTTTGTAAAATTGTCTGGTATGCAATATTTATGTAAAAACCAACAACAACAACAGCAACAAAAAAATGTATAAGAATAGTAAAAACAAAAAAAAAAAGTGTATGAATGAAATAAAGTATGCAACAATGAATAACCATTTAAATAGTGCAAGACGCTGCTGCGACACAGGGGGCATATGAGAAACAAAAGAAGAAATAAAAAAGTAAAAGTCGTGTGCAAGTGCCTGTCCGCTCGTAAAGCCGCAGGTACTTTTTGGAGGTATACATATTAGATATGGTTATTACATTATTATCATTACAAATAAGCGTATAAGGAATAATTTATTATTAAGGGTAACAAGAATAATAATAATGATTAACAATAATTATAATAAATAATACACAGCTGTATATCGTCATCATTACGTATAGGCAGGCTCGCAAATCTAAACGTGACGATCGGCTGGCGAGTAAGAGTGCTTTATGTTAATATACAGAAAAAAGAGGGAAAAAGCGAGAGCGAGAGAGGAAGAGAGAGAGAGAGAGAGAGAGAGAGAGTGAGAGTATATGGGCGTTGCGGAAAAATTTTACTATGGCCCCCATAGGTCACGTAACATATCTTGAAGAATGAAAGGAAAACAAACATTCGTTTTAAATCGAATACTGCTTCCTTTTCCAGAAGAATTCAACGCGTTAACGAAGTGCAACGACAGCGTTATTGTGTATAGGAACCAAGAGATATACAGAAACACTCACACAGGTCATTCTGGCGCCCGAAAAAAAAACAACTAAAAATCTATCTTACATATCGGATTCTATCAAAGATCCTTCCCTCGATAAATTTACACACGTGGAAAATTTTGCGAGATTACTTCCCGATATCCTCGGTTTTACCATTCTTCCGCAAACCGTATTTCTCGTAAATTTATGAACCATGAGGAAATCACGTCGGCGTGACGCGATAAGAAAAAAAAAAAACACATAAAAGGGAAACAGAAAAAAATAGTAATAATTCAGTGAAGGGCGGAAAACAGAGTTTTATTCCCCGTATAGCGTATCCAAGAGTCTAGAAGTTATTTATAGCCTATCTATTGTCATTACTACTACCACTAATTATTGCTACGGCTACTATTACCGCTACTATTACTATTAAATACGAGTGATACACCATCCCATCCTTCCGGTACCCCGCATCTGAACCCACAGACTTTTCACCGTATTTATAACGCAACAACACAGAGAGCGAGATAGAAAATCCCAATACTGCAGTTTTATAGAATTGCTTGAAAATCATTTTTAGAAGATCCAAAAGCAAATCCAATCCGACAGTCGAGTTTTAAAAAATTATGTTTTCCTTTTTTAATAGACGATACAATTTCTTTGATGTATCACGAGGCGTAATTTTTCCTCGACCATCCCTTCCCCGCGCGTTACGCGAATTCTTCTAATATAATACACCCCTTCCGTCATCATCATCCAGGTCTTCGCCCTCGTTAATCGAATTCATTCGACTTGTCTTTCATTTTGAACGTGAAAAAATGGAAAAACAAAGGTATAACAAAAAACAAAAAAAAAGTAACAAAAATCATTGTGATAATTATGCACTCTGGTGGAATAATGATCGACGCGACGTGCATCATCAGCGAGGAGGCGAGAGGACCCATCGCCTGGGGTCCTCACGCTCGAGCAAATCATTTTATTCTATGTTTTCGATGTGTCGCGAATGACCATCTCGATAATATTTCGAAACGAATATTGTTATGTATTTATATTGATTGTATTTTACGTAAGGTGCGTTGTTAATTAGTTGTCGTAGGGCGGTATATATTGCTTTCGAAGATCTCGCATTTGAAGAATTGTGATTTACAACTGCGTTCACTCTGCGAGATCCAAGATAATTATATATCGATAGAAACAATTTGTTTTGTCCTCTTAATCTTTTTTTATAAGCTTTTTCGTTTGCTCAAAGTTGCTTCTCGCCTGGAAATGCGAGAAGAGCGCATCGCACGCGTAGCGATAGAGTTGTTTGTTTTCTTTTCCAACTCGCCCTTGTACGAATTTGCTTGTAAAGTGCTGTTACAGATAGCGAAAGTCATCGTATTACACTAATTTCGATCACAATGCGGATCGAGTTTTTGTAGCTCACGTGTTTATTTATTTGACGTATATATTTTCGATTGATTATATTGTACATAGAGATACGTACACACGTCGCGCCTTAAATAATCAACTTTCCGATGGAGTTTTTCCATCAGAGACGAGGCAGAATAAAGAGTAAAGAAATAAAATAAATTAAACAATTAGGCGAGGTCTTCTTCAATAATGAATTAACTAAAGAAACATATGGAAAAGAGTTTATTCCTTCTGAGAAGAGAGCGAAGCCGTGCAGAACTCGTCGAGTAACAATTAATCGGCGTTCGAGGTACGACAGACGATTTACAAAACAAAATAAACTTAGAAAAAATTTTTTTTTTAAACGAGTCGAGATCTCACGAAGCAGGCAATTTGCCCGACTCCAACCGGGAACAACCACGTTTATCTTTCGTTTTTTGTGTATTTTTTTTTATTTTTATTTATCACAATGCACTTGGCGTTCTTGGAGGCGTACCTTATATTTTACCGGTCAAGGAAAATCACGAATTTACTACCGCTCGATAGTAATTTCATGTTTGTAAGGGCAATAATATTGTAAATTTCGAGTACACTGTATTTGAATGTGTAAGATGCATAAAAAAGACAGATTTTTTAGATATTGCACTATAATATTTATTATTATAAGGTAACAACACAGCCACCAACTACTGCATTCTCGTGGCTTGATTTAAAAAAATACCGCATAACATAATGCATATTCGTTTTGACAATGTATAACACGGGTGTCGGGAAAGGCCTCGTCAAACCAAATCATTGAACCATGTCACGTTTTGCTCCATCAACACGATGTATTATTCATCACAAGAAAAACCCGTGAGCCACGAGTATGCAATTGTCAGTAATAATTCTGAATTAATAAATTATTAATAAAGAGGAAAATGAATACATCGTTCTTTCCATAAAAAAATAATAAAAAGAAAAGCGAAGCAAGATTTTTAGTGTTTACACTACAATTGAATAAACAATTCTATTATTACATAATCTTATATTAATAACAATATTATTATTGTAATGTTTGTTTTTCGTTATTAAAGTGTGTATATAGCAATACATCCCCTGTACCTCTTTCTCTGATTTACCAATATTCTGTCCTTCGTAGGCCAATGATAATAATAAAAACAAATGACGAAACAAAATGTTTTAGTTTTTCATCTTGAGAGTGAACAACCCCCTGAATACAGACAATTCGGCGTGGTTAGCGGAAGATGGATATTTTTATTCAAAGAGCAAAACCATATATTATTGTGCTTTTGAAAGCGGTATTCCCGTTTTACCTAAATGAATTCACTTCCGACAAAAATTAGTTTCGTTAAGTTTAGCGAAGCAAGAAATCAAATAAATTAAAATGCATAATATAAAAGTGGATTTTTTACGAATATCTCACATCCAACAAAATCGGTTTCATATTGAAATATAAAATTCTATTCTTCATAAACGTTGAACCAAGTTACAGCCATTTTTAGGGCAGCAGATATTCCCACGCGCGGAAGAATAAATTTCAGGGTTCGCAGGAGTCAGTTGTCTTCACTCGGAATTATTTCCACAAATGGCGTCTAACGTGTGGAGTTGGGTAAGGTCGATTGTTTTTTTGTTTCTTTAAAAATCAGGTATTAGAATTAAGAAAAAATATTAAACATAAAATAAAAAAATTGAGGAATTTGGAAAATCTTCGTTTGATTAAACCGGATCTTGGGAATAGTACCGCGTTAATAATTTTTGAGAGAAAATGAATGGACTTTTCTTAAAGGAATTTACAGGACTTTGAATTTTCGTCGATTATTTCGCTTAAACGGATCGATAGCCCCCCCCCCCCCTGAATATAATTTTCCTTGGACTTTGGAGACTTTGGCTTGCGCCCAGATAGCATTTTGCCAACAACCCGCCAGCAAATAGGCAACAGCGGATCCGGGCAACCCACGAAAACCGAAAAGCAACTCAGTTCCTTTTTGTCACTGTGGGACCCAAAAGCAACCCATAAGTAACTAATACAATAGAAACTTATCGGTTACTCTTTGGTGCCTTTTTGGCGTTGCAACTAAAAAGCAACCGGTTGATTTTCGGTTGCCATTTCGGTTGATTTTCAGTTGATTTTCGGTTACTTTCGAATTTCTCGTTGCTAACCGAGAGTTTTCATATTTATTGAGGCTATTATTATGAGAATAATCATTGGAGCACTTCATACGCAAACCGATTATTAAAATGATTTTTTGATCTTTGCTTCCTCACAGAGAAACTTTGATTTCATAATAACCCTAGCAAACCCGACCACTGAGAAAATCACCATGTTTTCACAGTGGTTTTTGACCATAGTGGTTTTGTGCAAAAAGTTTACTAAGTATTTTGTCAAAAGAACTACACAAACCACCGTTCCGCGATATTCGTTTCCTAATGGTGGTTTCGACGGTGGTGACGACAGAATAACCCACTAGTCACTCAAATTTCTTTTTACGATGATTAGTGTGTACGAAAAAAAGGTTTGGTAATATTGAATAAAAATTGACTTGAATTTGCATCATGAAGTGTATCAATTTAGAATACATTCGGATACTATATTACGCATTTCGGAGAACGAAAAACCTAACGACCTAAAGTTGGGCTCGAACCCGGGACATTACGCGTATTAGTCTAGAACCCTAACGCTGTCCTACCGCTTATAATCTAAGTTTTTCTCATTCCTAGCAAGATTTGAATGCAGCAAAAGTTTTCTTGTCTGAAGTGAATGGACAATGAATATTTTATATATTTATTTATGTACTGAAGGTATTGCTGAAAAGAAAAGGTACTTAAATGAGTCCTATGTAAAGTTTTTTTTATTAGCATTTATTTATGTAAATTACATGTACAAATAGATGATAATAAAAAAAATGTTGCATATAACTCATATAATACCTTCTCTTTTCAGTAATTATTTCAGTAAATAAATAAATAAATAAAATATTCACGGTCCGTTCACTTCAGATGAGAAAACTTTTGCCGTGTTCAAATCTTGCTACGAATAAGAAAAACTCAAATGATAAGCGATAGCACAGCGATAGCGCACTCTTCCATTCGTACTTACAGTGGTTATTTTGTCATACGTAACAAAATAACCACTGTAAGTATGAATGGAAGAGTGCGTAGTGTGTGAGGAGTGAGAGCTTGCCGGCTAAACCTTTGCGTATTACATTAAACTATGTCGCAGTCCGTTTCTTCCGCTCTCTTTCTCTACACTTCCTCTCTCTTACTCTCCACTCACTCTCTCTCTCTCTCGTACCGCAAACTCACACTTATAACTACATGACAGTATTGTTCGTGGCGCGGATAATTACACTTATGATCTAGCACGTTCAGGCTGATCACCGCGACGCAAATACACTATTCGGCTCCACACGGTCCTATCAACTCTATAGTAATTTGTACCGGACCCCGGAATTTCGTCCAGATTTCAAGATGGCTATGCGGGTGCTGTAACGAGGAGTTACCCGAAGTTCAAGCTCTCGCTTTCAATGTCTCAACGGGACTGCTGTTCCCGGCCCGTTCTTCCGCCGATCTCTCGACCGCCGGATGACAAGCCGGGAATTTCTGCAAGATAGCGAAATTGTACATCGCTTGAGCGGAGGCGAGAGGAGACATTCATATGTCCCCTCGAGCCCTCGCCCGCGAAAAGAAGAACCTCGAGAAAAATATCGCGCGACCCGCGTCGCATAAAATAAGGCCGCGGTTGGCGCGATATGGAAAGAATTAGCTAAGGGAAATTAAATATTAAAAAGGCCAACGGATTACATCCTATGTATTCCGATACCTTGATAGTCAATTCCGCCGCCTACGAGCCCGAACGTACCATGTCGCGAGTTTTGGTCACGAAGCGCGAGAGAAAGTTTTAGCAAACATTTTCCAGCACGGAATGTGACATATCCATGGCTTCCGAAAACGTCGAAAAATTACAATCAAATTATAAAAAAATGAACATTTCTGTAACTCGAAAACGCCTTGAACGATCAGGATAGAATGTGGTATGGTTGTTGAGGGGTCAGTCCTCATGATTTATTAGAGTTTTGTTCACTAATTACATATAATTGGTCAAATTTAACGTGGTTTGGTGCTTTTTAAAAAATGTCTGTGTAGGGGAGAGCGGGGCAAAATGGCATAGCGGGCAAAACGGGATAATGAGACAAAATGCAATTTTCCAATAACTTTTGGATGGTGACGATGGTAGTACATGGAGTAAAACGCGTTTAAAAAACTGGATGTATCGTTGGAACAAAATAGAGCATCCAAAAATTATTGTAAAATTGAGTTTTGCCCTGACTGTACCGTTTTTCCCGGGTATGCCCCGGGGACCCATTTTGTCCCGGTTTTCTCTACGCGTTCGCGCTCTCATTTTTCGAGATATCGGGGATATAGTGTTGTTGTTGTTGTAATTTTGTTTTCTACACAATCAAAACGATTGTCATGACAGATGGTGAGCAAACTTTTTTTTTCGAAATTAAAACGTTAACGGATTAACACCATTTGCTTTCGTATATTGTGCAATGTAGCTTACACATGTAGTCTACGTGTTTGCGAACATATAGACGATATGTGGGAAAAATTTGTACATACATTTACATGTACATTTCCAGCCAAATGTGAGATTCAGTGAAAATTTGAACACTTCCTAATGTTATAAAAATCTGAAAAAAATCAACTACATTAAAGGGCCCAAAAATATTAATTTTGCATAATAACAATGTCATAAAGCTGTGAACTAATTGCTAAAAAAAATTGTTCAACAAATAATCAGCCAACTTTTTTTCGCTTTACAAACGAATCCGTTGAGTTTCTAGAAGCCACATGAGTTTTTCAGAATTTCCTTACATTTTTGAGTTTGCTTGAATTTTTTAACGCCGTAACTACGAAACTGTAGACGTATTTGCCTCGAAAATTTTTGTGGACACTGTGGAATCGTGACACGGAAATATATGAAAAATTCGCGCCTTCACATCAATTTTTCAAATTTCCGAAAAAACTTTGGAATGTAAGAAACTCTGACAAAGTTCAAATAAATGCTAAAAAAATGAAGGATCATTTAAAAATTCAAATTTTTTAGAAAACAATTTTAAAAAATAATTTGTTAATAACTTCCGGTTCAGTGTGACAGTAGCGTGTCGGGTAGCTCTTCGCTTTTCTCTTACAATTATACATGCAGTGAGTCCACGGCGTAAACGAGTAATGTGTTGAGTACAGTGGTGTGATAAGTGAAAGTGGGATAGAGATAGTCAGCTTTTCTAAGGCCAGATCGATCTTTAACGAGCTAGTTTGTTGAGGCTAATTACAACCTTACTCTTGATTCGGCGGTGTGCGCCTGCGCTAACCCATCGATCGATTAGCCATAGATCATCGCGTGTCACTTAGCGCTGCGTCTTATACGATCGTACCGAGGTAAACAGGAGCAGTAGATACACAGTTCTCTGCTTTATCGCGCGATCTCATTGTCTGTGATTCTGCTGGTTACTGCCATCGGCGGCATCTGCCAGCTACAAACTCTCGCGAAAACTGTTACGGGGCCATTGAACTATACCAGCTGTTGTAGAAACCGTTCGACGGGCGTGTACGGCGGGTAGTATGTCGGCAGGCGTGAAAACCTCGCGCGACGTCCCAGTGGCTGTCTATTGCCGGTCTTGCTGAAATAAAAGTCCTATGGTGGATAAATCAACGCTCTGCCCTGTGTGCCAGGCTACATATCATGCTGGGTGTGCTAGAAAATGCACGGTAGCTGCTAATGGTGGATTTTCGAAGTGCTGCGGCTCGCGTGGGAGTTCGCCGATCCCTCACGGACCTCGCGACCCGGGTAGCAGTTCGCTGACTCCACCTCCTCAACAAGTCGTACTGTCAAGGGATGACTTGAATGAAATCTTTGCGAACTATGTCCAGAATATTACCAGGGGCCAGACGGATATAAATAATACGCTAAAGCAAATAGGTGACGATCTTCAAGATATCCAACGGGAATAACACGCTGTCCGAGACTCCCTCGAAAACGCGGTTACCGATCTGTCACAGAAGATAGAGGCAAACAATCAATTATACGTGGAATTATCTGCGAAATCCGCGACCACGGAAGCAGCTGTTCAGGACCTACAGGTACAAGTGGTCGAGTTAAAGGATGATGTGGCGGAACTGAAGACCTCGAGAGGAAACGTGGTAGCTGGTGCTATTTCTGAGGAGCGAATCATGCGTGAAGTAGAATTAAGGGGACGTAAGGCGTTGAATCTTCGTCTATTTAACATCCCGGAAACTGGAGATGATCTCGGCCAAGCAACTCGACTGCTACAACCTCTCGATATCCGTCTGGAGGGTATTCATGTTGTTCGTCTAGGGGCACGGCAAGCGGGTGATGCTCAGGCCCGCCCGCGCGCTCTTCTCGTTACGTTGGGGTCGTACGCTGACGTGAATCAAGTCATGAGGAATCGCGACAAGCTCAAAGTTTGGGATACGGTCGTCTCGGTTGGAGCCGATCGAACTGAAATGCAGAAGGAGCAACTGAAGAAAGCTCGGGAGGAGCTGGAACAAAGGAAGCAGGCGGGTGAGAAGAATATCACGATTAAGTACCGCCAAGGCATGCCGACGGTTATAGGGACTGATGGAGCTGCAGCTGCAAAAAACTCAGGTGTCCCACGATTTACTACCTAAATGTTCGAGGACTGAGAACAAAGTTGCATGATCTTCGCCAGTCCATCGCGTGCTTAGCTGGAAATTTTGATCTCATTAGCTCTACAGACACGTGGCTAGACTCGCGTAGAAACTCTATTGAACTTGGACTCAGCAACTATACTATTTATCGATGTGATCGTAATCCAATGACGAGTAGTGCGACGCGCGGGGGTGACGTACTCATCGCGGTCTCGTTGGCATTTTATAGTAGGCGGTGCGAGCATCCGGGGACTAATGTAGAGCAGCTCTTCGTTAGTGTGGTGGGTAAAGACGTTAAGTGCATAATCGGTGCAGTTTACTTGCCGCCAAATTCACACATATCACTATATCGGGAACACTGTGACTGTGCTGAACACGTGGTATCGAGACACCCGAGTGCCAACGTTTATTTCTGCGGAGACTATAACTTGCCGCACGCCCAATGGGGTTTAAAGGGATCGAAGAACTTTACGCTACTTCCGGGAGCTTCTCACAACGAGATGGAGTCAGTCGCATCGCTGGTAGCCGATTTCGGAGGCCTGAATCTTGATCAATTGAGTGGCGTGCCGAATACCTTTGGCGCAACCCTGGATTTGGTATTTTCGGACTGCAGTTCAACGCGTGTGAGTCTCTCTGAGGAGGCCCTCCTTCGCTGTGACCCATACCACCCGGCTATTCGTATTGATGGTCGGGCGAAGACATTAACTCAAGAAGAATATAATCGGCGGGGCTTTTATGATTTTTGGTGCACTGATTACGGTCTATTAAATAATCATTTTGCACTTATTGATTGGGAATCGGCTTTTCTCTCTTTGAGTCTCACTGAAGCAGTTGATGTATTCTACGGTTTTTTATGGGATGCTATCGAACTGTATGTACCGTGGAAGCGTGTCTACTCGTCCAGTTACCCACCGTGGTTCTCTCAAACGTCAAAGCGACAGGTTATTGCTAAAAAAATAGCCCATGCTAGGTACAAGTCTACGAACTCACTATCTGATTATAGAAGATTTTCGGAACTGAGATCTCAAGTTAATAGAATAAGCGCACAATGTTATCGTGAGTACATAATTAAAGCTCAGTCGTGGATTCGCACAAATGTTGAAGCGTTTTGGTCATTTGCGAATGCCGGCAGGGTTGACAGGTCGATGCCCAGGTCAATGACTTACAACAACGTTACAACGACCGATGATACGGAAATTGCAAACTTTTTTGCAGCGTCTTTCGAGTCAGTTTACATCAGAGACTCTGGTGTCGACCTCCCAACCATTCCGGTTCCGGATGGTGTCCGAAACTTATCGGAAGTTACCGTGTCAATCGGGAAAGTATTCTCGGAGCTCCAAGCACTTAATTCTAACGAAGGAGCTGGATCTGACGGCATACCGCCCGTTCTCTTAAAGAGCTGTGCGCCTATTCTAGCGTTGCCAATGTTTTTGCTGTTCGCAGAGTCATTACAGTCGGGCGTAATTCCTGCATGCTGGAAGGTGAGTCGTGTGTCGCCCATTCATAAATTAGGAGATCAAATTGATGTGCAGAATTATAGGCCGATTTCTATCTTGAATACTACACCGAACCTCTTCGAAAAAATAGTAATGCGGAAACTGACCAGCTCCCTGTGACATGTCATTCGGGAAGAACAACACGGTTTTCAAAGTGGCAAATCGACTATAACAAATTTGGCCACATTTACAAGTTACATCTTTAAAGCCTTCGAGACGCGAAAACAAGTCGCTGCTATTTATACCGATTTCTTGAAGACTTTTGACAGAGTTAACTGTAGGATTTTGCTACATAAACTTTGAGTGCTTGGAGTCTCGGGATCACTGTTATAATGGACGAGTAGCTATTTGCAGGGCAGAACGCAGTTTGTAAGAGTCCGTAACTCAATCTCTCGCCAAATTCAAGCTGTTTCGGGGGTTCCCCAGGGCTCTCACCTTGGGCCGCTGCTTTTTAACATATACGTCAATGATTTACTGTCTACTATTCACAACGGTCGAGCCCTGATGTTCGCGCATGATATGAAGCTTTTTGGGACAGTAGAGAGCGCTGAGGATGCCCACCAGATACAGCTTGACATCGACAATATTGTAAATTGGTGTGTAGCGAATGACATGAAACTGAATGAAGCGAAATTTCACGTAGTTAACTTCATGAAACGTAGGGTCTTGTTTGAGTACGAATATAGTATAAACAACGTGACCTTGGACGTACGCATGTCAACTGTGGATCTCCGTGTTCGTGTTGATAGAGGGCTTACGTTTTCTGAATATCACATGGAAATTGTAAATTCGACCATGAAAATGTTGGGGTACATCAAGCGCACGGCGGCGGGGTTCAATGACCCAATTACGTTAAAGATTTTGTATACAGCGCTGGTTAGATCTGGTCTTGAATACGCATTGCCGATATGGTGCCCGAAAACACAGAATGTCATAGAGAAAATCGAACGCGTCCAGCATAAGTTCCTGCGATTTGTAGCTTTCAGATTGAACCGCCCCATGGTTTACCGCGATCATAATTATGCGCCTATCTTGACCCTGGTAGATCTTCACACCCTTCAGGAAAGGCGGACATTTGCTGATCTAATGTTGTTCCATAATATTTTAAATGGTATAATAATGTGCCCGCAGTTGCTTCGCGAGTTCGTACGTCGGATTCCACAGAGGCCGACGAGGAATACTACTCTCTTCCAGACTCAGACTTACCAACCAAATTATGGCTACTTCAGTATTATACCAAGGCTGATTAGGCTGGCGAATGAGTTCTCAAGTGTGGAGCAGATATTTGGCATTTCAAAGAGCGCGTTTAGGGCTCACCTGTTATTGCGGCCAAGGCTTTAATTACCTATAGTATCACTTTGTATCGGTATGGTTCATTGTACCTGACACCGCTGATGTTCACATTGGTATGTACTTTTTTTGTAAAAGGGCGTATGCCCGTAAATATTTATAATGAATAAATAAATAAACTTTTTGGTATTATTATTATGCAAAATCAAGGATCTTCACATCTTTACTAAGGCGGATTGTTTTTCCGATTTTTTGCATATCGCGACGTACTAAAATTTGGGTCGAGTTAAACTTTTGGTTGGAATGTATGTGGGTAGTGTTGCCGCAAAAGACGAGAGGAACGAGACAAGACGAAACTAAAAAGTCGAGAGACGAGACGAGAGAACGATTGACTCCTCTCGCTTGCGACCTTACGAAACGAGAGAGACGTGTCGAGAGTCGATTCGAAAAGTCGAGAATGTCGAGATATCGATTTAAAAAAAGGTGAAAAAACAATACTATAAAGATATAGTCAAATGCAAAATAATTTTTTTTAAAACAATAACTGAAGATAATTAATATGTTTATATTTGTATTAATGGGTATATACGTAGTTCAATCAATGAACTGTTTTCTGGGGCATTAACCTGGACAAATAGTTTTATCGTTTTAAATCCATCTATTGGGTCACAATAACGATGTCCTAAGTTTTCTACAATGGGAGAAGTTATTTGTTTATTCAAAAATAACAAACAAAAAAATCAGTGAAATTCGCGTTTTTCACGAACAACTCACTCCCACTTGAAACTACTGTCAAAATAATAACTATGAACTAAAGCTGATAAAACGACGTACAAAATTAACAAAAAAATCATCATCGTGCGGCTAATAGGTTTCGTAGTTCCAATCATTCAAAGTGGAATGCCGTTGTCCGAATCGTTTACAAAAACTAGCCCAGAACACCAACTTCTTATTTTTTAACATGAGACGGTTACATATTCATCTGATATTATAAAAAACATGATTGATACGGATATGAGGCCAATACTAAAATTTAAAAAAAGCAATTTTGGTTTATTTTTAATATCTCGTTACCGGTCTACTCTACAACTAAAATAGTTGTTATCAATTCTAAATACGATACATATATCTACATTTAAAAAAAAACAAACAACCCCTGGCATGATTTGCGTGATCTGTACTTCGCAGTGAAAGACGTGTAGACCACTAGTCCAACTTCTATCAGTTGTAGCGAACGCATTTTTGACGGTACGAAGATAATTTTTTTATGCAGGAACCTTCAGTCTCTTTTTATACACAATCCGTTTTTTTTATATAGGATGCACTGGAAATAAGTTATTCCCTAAAATGAAAGACATAAAGATACGTTTAATTCCGATATTACTGATCATTCGGTCTTTTTCTTTTTAATTTTGTAGATAATTGTATCACCTTTAAAATTGATAATAACTATTTTGAGAGTAAGATCAAGTGGAAGCGAGTTATTCATGAAAAACGCGAATTTCATCGATTTTTAGCCATTCACAAAGAAGGCCTATGGAAATCGATTCTCTTCAGTCTTTCAACCTATTGTCTATCCATGACATAATGAAAATTATGAACGTATGAACTGAATGACATTTTTCTGGAATCGTTGGATTCCTTAAACTTCTAACATGATATACAGCATTTTTTACGTACTAGCGTACGTTTATGAGGACAGACATTTATTATTTTTGTTTGCATCAGGGAAACAATGTTGAAAATCAGAATAATTACAAATAATCGAAATGAGACGAGACTATTCAATTCTTGTCGAGAATAATTCGAGACGAGAAATGGTTTTTCTCTCGATATTCGATACAAGACAATTTTTATCTACTAGTCGATACAATACGAGAGAACACACATGTCTTGTCTCGCGGCAACACTAGTCTACGAGTGGGAAAATCGAGGAACGGAGCAACGTGCATTTTCGGAGTGTGATCGCGTTCCCGACGCCGGGATACCAAGATGACCGCGTAACAAGCGAAAGTGAGCGAGCGAACGACCGTTTCCGTCTGTGCGACGAGAGAGGCGACCGAACCACGTGCTCCAAAAAGCGACCGAACGCCGCGCCGCTCGCGGCACCGAACGCGCCAATCGATCGGGCGGAAAGCCCAGGACAGACAGCCGCAGCGGTACTGCCGCCGGTCGTCTTCCGCTTTTCCCCACCACCGTATACGCCTGCCGCGTCACCGAATCATGGACACGAGGACATCGTACGAGCGTTGCTCGAAGATGATCGGCGGCGCGACATAGCAATGCAAAACCTGATCACGCACCTGGTCAATCAAGGTAATGGGGGGGTGCTAATAATAACGACAACCCTGCTCAGATGAGTTACAGCATTCTCCCCGATTTATCACACACGATCGGGATGTTTTCCGGCGAAACCGGGGTGCAAACGCCGCGAGAGTGGATCGAAGACATCGAGAGCACGGCCGCCCTACACCGATGCCCTGCATTCGCGCTGCAAACCGCGCGCTGTCACCTAGAAGGGAGAGCATGCGATTGGTACTTCTGCCACCGACCAACCCTCAACTGGGAGACCTTCTGCGCGCAATTCTGTAAGACGTTCGTCATGCCGGAGAGTTTTACAGCGAGATGGAACCGGATGATCAGCAGGAGACAGGGTAAGCAAAAAAGCCTTACAACTTACGTTCATACGAAAACCCGTCTTTGCCGATCTGTTCGTCTCGGTTTCCAGAAAACGAAAGAGAAAATCCTCGGCGGCCTGTGGTCGGAAGACCTGTGCAACACCATGCAAGCACGAAAGCAGGTTGACGCTGCCGCCCTACTGAAGGACATGCAGGACTATGAGCGGCTCAAGTCATAACGTCTGCGTCTCCGCGGCATTCATCCCGCGACCGAAACAGCCCGGTCTACAACGACTACTACAACAATCGGCTCGACGGACATGAGCTCGCAAGCCCGCACGGCGTAGATGAGACCGCTCGGGACGACAACCGATCCTCGACCGCCGTTGGTGAACGAGACAGGAGAAGCCAAGTGCTACAACTGCAACCTGTACGGGCACCTATCCCGCGCCTGCACCGCAGCCAAGCGCGAGCTCCATTGCTTGAAATACAGCAAGACCGGCCACACCCAGAGGCACTGTCCGGACGGCAGCATCGCCGCGGGCGCAGCCCCGACAACGGTAAGTGCAGCAGCTTCGGGGGTGAACTTCGTCGCGAGCGATAACGTCCACTCCGCCCGGACGTACATGAAGCCTCTTGAGATCAACGGCTACCCGATGACTGGCTTTATCGACACCGGAAGCTCGGACTGCACTATCAAAGCGTCGCGGGTATTGCAGTTTAATTTGCCGTTCGAGAATCAATCCGAGATACTACATTGCAGCATAACCAGGTGCTATCCCCTGGCGTTGTGCGAGCAGCAATCGCGATCGACGGCGTCACCGTCGAACAAATCCCGCTTCGCGTGGTGCCCGACAACTGCCAAGCGCACGACGCGCTTATCGGACGCACTTTCATCGACGCGCCTGGAGTGGTGTACGCTAAAAACAACGACGAGTTCCGATTTTTCCCGGAACAAGCATTTGCGGGGGCAACAATGCCACGACCAGTCGTCGCACAACCCGTGGTAATTCCACCGCACACGATTCAGTTCGTCCAAGTGCGCGCCGGTAACGGAGAGCTGCGGTTACCGATGCTCAACAGTGGCGCGACGTCGAAGAAAATCGACGGGGGAACGAAGATTGAAAAATGCGCGCTCAGCACGACGATGACTATCGAACGACACGTGCTGCGCGCTCCGATAGTGCGCGAAGACATCGACGTCGGCGAAGGTGCCAGCGAAAACGAGGTGTCGTACTTGTTAGAGACGTTAAACGAATTTCGCGACACGGTCGCGCTTAGCTTGAGTGAATTGGGTCGAACCGAAGCAACGGAAATTAACATTACCGAGGTAGCCGGGAGTAAACCGGTGCAATGTAAACCCTATCGGTCGAGCCAGAAAGAGCGCGACGAAATGCGCGAAATTGTTCAAGGGATGAAAAACGCGGGCATATGCAGCGAAACAAACTCGCAGTACGCGAGCCCGGCCTTTATCGTACGGAAGAAGGACGGTTGACCGCGACTCGTGATAGACTATCGAAAACTGAACGCGCAGACCGAGCGTGTGTATTTTCCTCTCCCCGACTTAGATGCGCACCTCGAGCGCATTGGACAGTTCGATGTCTTTATCACGCTCGACCTCATGCAGGAGTGTTTACAAATCCTTCTCGCAGAAGCCGCGCGCTATAAAACTGCTGTTATAACGCCCGATGAGACCGAACAATTCAACACCGCAATGCTTGGCCCAATGAATGCGCCGTTCTATTTTATGAAAGCCATGCACCACGCGCTCGATCTACTACATGACGAAGTCGTCCTCTATTTTCTCGACGACGTTCTGATCCCGGGTAATTCGTGGCCGGAACTTAAAGAAAAGCTACGCGAGACTCTGACGGCCCTCCGACGTGCAGGATTTACGCTCAATTTACGAAAATACTAATTCATAAAGAAAGTCGTCTCGTACCTCGGCAACGCGATAACCCGCCGCGCAATGTTCACGAAATCCGACGCTTCCTCGGCTTACCCGGCTTCTTCCGTCGCTTCGTGCCAAAATATGCGGCACGCGCAGATCCGCTGTGCCGACTTTTACGAAAAGAAACCCCGTTTCGATGGGACGAGACGACAGCGCGATCATTTAACGATCTTTGTGACGCTTCAACCTGTCGTCCCGTACTCAAACCATTTGATCCTGCGCACCCGACGGAATTGCACACTGACGCCGGCGCCCTGGTATTAGGGGCGATGCTTCTGCAACAACTTCGGCGGAGAGCGTCGGACTGGGTGGATTGTCGCCGCGTCTCTGTATAACAATATCCGCCGTAGTTGATAAATCAGACCACTATAGATAGACCAGTGCGTAAATTAAGTGAAAGTAACTCTCCAGCTCACGCTGGGAGTAAAATCTGCGAAAAGAAATACATCCATTGGAAAGGAAAAGTGAATAAGTGCACGGACGGGCGGCTGAGAGGGTTATACCCGCTCAAGCAGCAAGCCAAGATGGCCGCGAATAATGCCAACGCCCAGGCCCCGTCTATGAGCAAACTCCAGGGCGCCATGCAGCCCGTGCTAAACTCCCGCTATCGAGAAACCTCGAGCAACAGAATAAATTCCATGCAGTTTGATCGATTATTTCAAAAGAAGCTAAAGGAAATAAACAGGAGTTCGAGCGCGCCGAACATCGCAAAAGCCAGGTGTCACCACCGACATCAAAAACACAACCGAGTGGAAGTTTGGATCAGCCCGAACCTGAGAACTGGGAACTGCCAAAGAATCCCAGCGAAAGAAGACAAAAAATCCCACGAGATACCCCGTTTAGCGAAAACAACAGATTTTCTCCATTATCTAGCGATAATGGAGATGAAGATGGATAATGAAGATATGGAAGAAGACGGTGAGGACTTCGAGAATCGCGAAGAAGGTGTGACGACTGCACAGGCGCAGACAACCAAAGAAAAAAACAAACCTCCACCGATCTACGTCGAAAATAGGAACGTGACAGCAATCTCGATGCTGCTCACATCGCTCAAAATAAATAAAAACGAAGCATGGTTAAAAGAAAACGAAGACGAAGCGGGTAATAAGTACTAGACGATCACAGCGAAAACAATCGCGCATCACGGGGGTCATCAAAGCCGCCATCGAAAAAGAAAAAATGAAGTTCTTTACCTTCACGACGAACGATAAAAAAGTAAAATCATTTGCCATTAAAGGAATAAGGGGATTTACGCCTGAAGAGATAAAAGATGAAATCATGGCGATGAATCTCCCAAACGTGGAGATCCTCGCTGTCACGAAATTTCCCTTCGACAAGAATCATCCATCGAAGCATCACCATCTCGTCCAGATATCAAACAGCAGCCCAACAACGGACCTGGTCAAAATACCAGCTCTATTATACCAAAAGGTCAGATGGGAGCGTCGCAGGAAGTCGGATCTGTACCAGTGTAGAAAATGCCAGAGGGTTGGACACGCAAGCTCAAACTGCCACCTAGATTTTCGCTGTGTGAAGTGTGCGCAAGCACATGGACCTGGAACGTGCGCCATTACAAAAGAGGAAGGCAAAGAAATCCTAATGTGCGCAAACTGTGGACAATCCGGTTACCCTGCCTCGTACCGTGGTTGCCCATACCTGAAGTTAGCAATCAGTGTTAAAAAGGAACAAGCGCTACAGCGCCAAGCAGCAGCCCGAAACAACCTAAACAGGATCTCGTCGTATGTCAACGAGAACTTCTCATACGCACAAGCCGCTAGAGTACCTGCCCACCATCACCCAGCGATATCGAACAGACCACCAGCAAGCAGACTCCAAGAAGCACAGCGCACCAGACCACAGCCTAAGTCCTACGCCAAGCCACAACGGAGAGCACGCCGAAAGAATCACCGGAGCAGCAACCAGGTTGGGTAAACGATCTGAAGAAGGACCTTGCCCTAATGATCGCCGAACAAATTCGAGGTATCGCCCATAAAGTAGATGAGAACTCAAGGAAAATTGAGTACATACTTAGCATTTAATGTATAAGAAATCAGGCACGAAACCATCCTTCTCTGCTCGACCCGCGAAGGTCTCACGCCCATTAAGAGCAAACGCAACAAAAGTTTCCCAACTTCCCGTTGAAAACACTGACGAGGGAGACTGGGCTTGGAAAAACCCTGCTCTCACCAGTTAAGGATCATCGAACAGATGGACCTACCCTGCCCTGTGACGGGTAGCGACTCACCTGGTTGGGCTTCCAGCGATCTGACCGAGGTCGGATCCCTCGAAGTCATTTCCAGCGGGGGCCATACGGGGAGGCGGAGTCGTGAGCAATTGCTCAGTCCACTTACAGGATTCCCGGAAAATATCCAGGTAATTGTCGGGGGAATGGAACCCCACGTAGCTGCCTTGAACAAGTCGAAAATGAATCTTACGCAATTCAAGTGCAGCTGCAAATGCTGTATGGAAGAAAATAAATTTATTAGTAAGTCAGCCCTACCTATATCACTCGAATGAATGAGTGATCCGCGATGGTTACGGCCCATTCACTCATATCCGGGAGTTCCGACACATCCCGGCTGAACGATACCAGAAACTAACGCCATGAAGACGGAACAATGTTTCGAGTGGAAACGAAAAGAAAAAGAAGAAGAAAATAAAATGAAACTTCGCGCGCGACTTATTCTAATTCTTCTTCGTTCTTCTTCGATCTCCTTCCGTATCCACTTTCTTCTTTCTTCTTTCTTCGTTCTTCTTCGTTCTCCGACCGTTCTTCTTCTACTCTACTCCAAGCCCGCGAGTTCCTCCTGGGCCTTCAGCCAAAGGCACTCCTTGCAAAAATCGGAGAAGACAGAGAAGGCTTCCACAGACGACACCAATTGGCGCGCCGCTTCCGGCCACTCTCTATCCCCGATCACTTCGCGCAGAGCGACTCTCTGCGCCTCGAAACGCGGGCATTCGAGGAGGAAATGCTGCGATGTCTTCTGCAAACCGCAGCGGCAGTTCGCCCTCTCCACGAGATTAACGGACGCGAGACGCGCCCTGAAATTCCTATGGCCGGTGAGAACCTGCGTGCTGTAGTGGTTCGTTCGCAGCCAACGCGCCTCCAGTCTCTCTCGGATGCTACTGAAGAAGGCGTGTGTGGTTTGACCCTTGGTGAAAGAATCCCAATGTGTCTGTCACATGACCAACGCCTGATCCTTTATACGCTGAATCGCGTCTCCACAATTGCTCGCGATGTCTACCCCGCTCATCCAGGCGTCCACACCCCTGTTAATTTTATTCTTGGCTCTACGTTCGACGAGCAAAATATCCACGGGAATGGTAGCAGCGATAGCGCACAGCGAGTCCCACGACGACGTTCTCTACGCTGCCGTGGTCGCTTTCAGTGCGATATGCTGCGCCAAGCGAAGAACCCTGACGTCGTGCACGTTGCACAGGTCAGCCCAACCTGCAGCAGCGTAAGCTACTACCGGGAGGAAGACGCAAACCCATCCCGAATCCGCCATCCTACCGAGTTTGTTAAAAAGCGACCCGATCTTGTCGCGCAAATACTTACAATGAGTTTAACGCCCATCTCTTTCTCAAAGTGGACGCCCAGGTATCTAACCAAGTCCCTGAAGGGGATGGTCGTATTACCGATTCTGATGGTGGGATAACGATTTGCCAAATTTGACTTGACCGCCTGCCTACGTTGGCGGTCGAGACGATTCCCGCCGCGCCTCCCTATTGCCTGAGGTCGAACCCACACGGTCTTGAGGAGAATAGCCTCCGTCTTCCGTGCGGAAAGTTCGAGCCTGGCCTTTCGAGACCAACCGACGATCGCGTTGACGATTCTTTGGCCCTCGATTTCGAGCTCCCTTCTCGATTCCCCGCTCACAAGGACTAGAAGATCGTCCGCATAAGCGATGAATCGATCAGGACACAGCTTCTCGAGTTTCCGAAGAACCGAATCGAACATAATGTTTCACCATGCCGGACCCAGGATTGACCCCTGCGGTCAGCCCTTCGTGGCACGCTTGGATACACTTTCTTTCCCCCACGAGAGCGACACTTGATGATCTTCGAAATAACTCTGGAGCACTTTGTATACGTTGGCCGGGCACTCCCTGGTGCGCAGCTCCCTGAAGATCATTGGCCACCAGACGTTGTCGAAAGCTCCCGCGATGTCGAACAGCAGCGCCACCGTATACTGCGATTCGGATTCTTCTACCATGGCGCGAAGCTCGATGATCGCGTCCTCCGTTGATCTTCCCGGCATGAAGCCCAACTGGCGATCGGAAATACCCTCTGCAATCACTGCACTCAACTTCACTTTGATTAACGTTTCGAATAATTTCCCTGCCACGGAGAGCAAACAAATCGGACGATAGGACTTAGGGTCCCTTTCGTCTTTGTCTTCGCCCTTTAGGAGAACTCTAAGGGAGCCCTCCTTCCAGGCTGCGGGAAAAGTTCCCCAAGTAAGACACGCGTTGTACAATCTAAGCAGCTGACCGGGGATAATTCTGCACGCTCTCTTGAGGACTTCGACCTCGATGAGGTCGAGTCCTGGAGCTTTGCCGTTTTTGAACGTACGGCACGCCTTCTTCATCTGACATTCAGTGAATACTCCAGCGTCTTCCGTGTCAATCGGTTCTTGCGCTCTTTGGCGCACCGCTCTATGCCACGGGGTATCCTCCTCTTCCCGGTCATCGGGGACGTGCGTATCGAGAAGGCCTCTGGCGGTTTCTCTCATGTCCATGGTGGTCTCTTCGCCGCGCCGGATAGTGCTCAGCACTTTCTGAACTTGGAGTTTATCCGCCTGGTGCTTGTATACGAAGCCCCAGGGCTCCTCGTTCCCGTATGACGTGACGAAAGCCCTCCAGCTGTCACGTTTTGCCTTCTTCACCTCGTTGCTGTACTCTCGCAAAGAAGTGCGGTACACTTGCAATTTTTCGAGGCGGAGAGGCTGCGTTCGTTCCTTCTGATACGCTCGCATTTGTCTGAAGACCAACCTCCTTTTGTTGATCAATTGTTGTGTCCACCATGGGTTGGACTTCCTATAGCGCTTCTTTCGCGGCATAGACGCGACACAAGCTTCAGTCAGAACACTCGTGAGAGTCGTAGCCATAATCTCGACATCGGCCGCCGACTCGATCGCGAGCTCCTCCAGCCTATCTCTTGACAGAGCCGTTAGGATCTCGGCGAATCGCTCCCAGTCTGCCCGACGAGTGTCGAACCTACTAGGACCGACCACCCGATCTCCCGCTGGGGCCTTTGGCACCCGCAACCTAAAGTCAAACGCCCTGTGATCGCTGGACGTCCACTCCAGTCGAACCCTCCAGTCTCTGACGAATCGAGACATGGAAGGCGACGCCAAGGTGGCGTCGATGTACGACTCTCCCCTTGGCGTCCAGAAAGTCGCCGGTTCACCAGCGTCGTTCAAGATATCCAGGCCAGACTCGAATGAGCTCCTCCAGCCTGGTACCTCGCTCATCGGTCTCCTGTGGCCCCCACAGAGTCGATCTCGCGTTGGCATCCAACGCCACTATGATTCTCTTCCCCTTCAGAGAACGAAGCACCATATCGAGGTGTCTGAGGTGCAACTCGATGTCGTCCCTATATTGAAAATAATGCGAGACGACATAAAACGAGAAGCCGAGCGCCTGCACCTCCGCACAGAAACAATGTGTCGTGCTGAGTTGCGAGACGAAGACCATCTGAAAGGCCGGGTTCCACAAAACCATTGTCGCCCAGGCTCTTTCGCTACGAACTGCAGCGATTTGCGCCGCAGTACCCAACCCGAAGAAAGTGTGTGCTGTGTCTGTCTTCTTGACATATGACTCCTGGAAAAGCAGTATGTCGAGACGCTTTTGGCCGATGAGTGCGCGCACCTCGCCGATAACTACCTCGGAACGCCTCGCGTTCAATTGAACGATTCTCATTCCCATGGTACGCAGAGGGTTGATGTTAACGTTAGGGGTGTCGTCGAGGGGGTTGTTCGCGATCGCAGGTCTATCCTGCTCTACTTCGCGTTCTACCACGGGTCTATCGCACCTGTCGAGGACGATTTGAGCTACGCGGAGCTCGAGATTCGCGGGTCTAAGCGGGGCTTCTACTACTACGTCTACGACGGCACGAAGGCCGAGAACCTTGCGCTGACTGCCGACGCGTCTACGGCCAGCGCCACCCGTGGGACCGCAGGGAGGTGGACCCTGATGAACAGGCGCAGGCGGAGGAGCCGTCAACCCCTCGCGGCAGCACGGTTGTGCGGCCTCGCGACGGTGTCAGAACCTCCCACTTGTGCCTCGCCTGGTTGCCTCTGCTCTGCCAGGCGGACACTCCTACGTCCATTCATACGTCCACATTCATACAAAGATTTGCCAAACTCCATTTTTCGTCCCGCAAGTATTGACGGAACTAACATTCACACGGCGGTGCAGCGCCGTCTTGCACCGCCCGGGAGAATTGAATATGGCTTCGGAGGCCCCAACCGTCCCAACCACCACGCTTAAGACAGGACAAGTTACCCCTTCCTGCCATGAGACCCTAACCACGTAGGTCGAGCTTAGTCTAGGGGGGGTGCTGAGTCGCGTCAGTTGGCCCGTCTGTAGGGAGGGTAAAACAGTATTAGTGGTAAAAGTGAAATCGAAGTCAAAGCATGCAACTGGGATTATATTTCTTGTTAGTGCGTTAGTATTGCGTTAAGGATGATAATACTAATAGTAATAATAGTAGTAAGTAGATTTTCTGTTAGTATTAGTTAGTACACAAGCAAAACAATAAAATAGAATAAAATATGATAATAGAATAATATAGAATGATAATATAAAGTAATATAGAATAGTGGAAGGAGGAAAGGGCATGGGGAGGAAGAAGGGAGAGAGAGATAGAGAGAGATAGAAAAGAGACACCTACCACACACATAGACACACACACACGAACACAGTCATACCCACACACACACACACACAAGAAACAAGAACGTGATCTTTCTTTAGAAAACATTCTTGCTTCTTCAAGGAGAACAGGGCACAGGTTGCAGGAAGAACAGGATAATCAAGAAGGAAGATAAAAGGAAGAGAAACAAGAGTGAGTGAGCGAAGAAAAGAAAGAAAAGGGGAAACGAGTCGAGGCGACACGGGTCGACTCCAAGACCGACACGCAGCGAGTCGACACGAAACACGATAACCGGAGCAAACGAAACGAGACGACGCAAGACGAAGCGAAACCAGAGACGCGACGAATCGGACGAGACACGACGATTTGAACCTAAAGTCCGCTAAGGGTGGATGGGAGAGCCTGTGGAAGAAAATTTATATTAGAAACGAGAACAGGCCGAAGCGAAACGGGACGAAACGAGACGAAACCAGAAACGAAACGATCCGCCCGAACGCAACGACCTGAACCCGCACCTGGAAAGAAAAGATTTTAATTAATACCTGAAAATAAAATGATTAAAAGACCCCCCGGTTCCGTCACCATCGATATCCGAAGACATCGACAGCGCAGGGCCCGGTCGGGGTTTCGCGATCCTTGAGGTCGCCCTCTCCCATCCCCGGAGGGTTGGGAGAAGTCGACGCTGGAGACCGCAGAGGGGGTGGAGGGAAGGTGGGAATTTGGTGCATGTAAAGACGTTCCATGCACCAAGCTCCGCGCGCCGGTGGGTGCGCAGGGCTTGGGCAGGACAAAGTCCAATTTCTGATGAGTGCGGCCCGCGCTGAGCCCGCCATTCTTAAGGCCAGGGGAGAGGGGGACTCCTGCACGTGGGTGTCGTCATTTGTCGATTCGTCATTTGCATCAAGACTATGACAGCATAAGATGGATCCGAGGTCGGAAGAACTATGTTTGGATAAAATCCACTTGACATTTTTCGGCACAATGTGTCAGATCGACACCCCAGCAGGGCCCCGCAACAACCCCCAGCCCGCCAAAGGACGAGAACAGCCCGGACAACCCCCCAAGAGCGATCGGACCGCCCTGAGCCAATTTGTGGAAACAGCGACCACCCGGTGTCCAAAGGACACCTGCGAGAAGGAGGCTCAGGACTTGACATAAACCAGCTGTGAGACGCCTGCTTGTGTTCATAATGGAGCATACAGGCGTGTGGCACCACGCGAGGTAACGTGCTGTCGTTACGGCTACTCCAACACTCCCCCAGATGGGGTGACCCCCATTACCCGCATGCTCGGCCGCCTACATACTTAGCACTATCAACACACCATAATAGACGCCACGCCAATAAACAATTTAACCCATTTAAAAATCGCAGCTATAAATGTAAATTCGATTGTCGCCAACTACTGTAGGCTTGAACTATCTGAATTTGCCGAGAAGCACAATCATGATATCATATTACTTTCGGAAACTAAGCTTAATAGTGTTGCCGCAAGAGATGAGAGAAACGAGACAAGACAAAACTAAAAAGTCGAGAGACGAGACGAGAGAACGATTGACTCCTCTCGCTTGCGACGATACGAAACGAGAGAGACGTGTCGAGAGTCGATTCGAAAAGTCGAGAATGTCGAGATATCGATTTAAAAAAAGGTGGAAAAACAATACTATAAAGATATAGTCAAATGCAAAATAATTTTTTTAAAAACAATAACTGAAGATAATTAATATGTTTATATTTGTATTAATGGGTATATACGTAGTTCAATCAATGAACTGTTTTCTGGGGCATTAACCTGGACAAATAGTTTTATCGTTTTAAACCCTTCTATTGGGTCACAATAACGATATCCTAAGTTTTCTACAATGGGGGAAGTTATTTGTTTATTCAAAAATAACAAACAAAAAAATCAGTGAAATTCGCGTTTTTCACGAACAACTCACTCCCACTTGAAACTACTGTCAAAATAATAACTATGAACTAAAGCTGATAAAACGACGTACAAAATTAACAAAAAAATCATCATCGTGCGGCTAATAGGTTTCGTAGTTCCAATCATACAAAGTGGAATACCGTTGTCCGAATCGTTTACAAAAACTAGCCCAGAACACCAACTTTTTATTTTTCAACATGAGACGGTTACATATTCATCTGATATTATAAAAAACATGATTGATACGGATATGAGGCCAATACTAAAATTAAAAAAAAGCAATTTTGGTTTATTTTTAATATCTCGTTTCCGGTCTATTCTACAACTAAAATAATTGTTATCAATTCTAAATACGATAAAAATATCTACATTAAAAAAAAAACAAACAACCCCTGGCACGATTTGCGTGATCTGTACTTCGCAGTGAAAGGCGTGTAGACCACTAGTCCAACTTCTATCAATTGTAGCGAACTCATTTTTGACGGTAGGAAGATAATTTTTTTATGCATGGAAACTTCAGTCTCTTTTTATACAGAATCCGTTTTTTTATAGGATGCACTGAAAATAAGTTATTCGCTAAAATGAAAGACAAAGATACGTTTAATTCCGATATTACTGATCGTTCGGTCTTTTTCTTTTTAATTTTGTAGATAATTGTATCACCTTTAAAATTGATAATAACTATTTTGAGAGTAGGATCAAGTGGAAGCGAGTTATTCATGAAAAACGCGAATTTCACCGATTCTTAGCCACTCACAAAGAAGGCCTATGGAAATCGATTTTCTTCAGTCTTTCAACCTATTGTCTATCCACGACATAATGAAAATTATGAACGTATGAACTGAATGACATTTTTCTGGAATCGTTGGATTCCTTAAACATCTAACATGATATACAGCATTTTTTACTTACTAGCGTACGTTCATGCGGACAGACATTTATTATTTTTGTTTGCATCAGGGAAACAATGTTGAAAATCAGAATAATTACAAATAATCGAAACGAGATGAGACTATTCAATTCTTGTCGAGAATAATTCGAGACGAGAAATGGTTTTTCTCTCGATATTCAATACAAGACGAGACGATAATTTTTGTCTACTAGTCGATACAATACGAGAGAACACACATTCTCGTCTTGTCTTGTCTCGCGGCAACACTGAAGCTTAACTCTAAACACAAACTTGCTTTTAAAGAATATAACCTTATTCGAAACGATAGACCGAACTCCGTCTAAGGCGGAGGTACTGCTATTCTAGTTAAAAAACACATTCACTTTGAAGTAATAAATTACCCTTCATCTACAGCCAATAACATAGTAGAATACAGCATTATTAAACTCGTAACCACTAGTACAGAATAATTTTTTATAATTAGCGTCTACGCACGAAATGACAACAGGGCATTATTCATCAACGAATTAGAGTCATTATTTGAGAAACTGAAACTACATCATGATAATACCTTCTACATTATCGATGGCGATTTCAATGCGAGGCGATCATCATGGGGAGATAGAATAAATAACCAACGCGGGCGATACTTAGCGCAATGGGAAGTAAATAATAGCATAAAATACAAAGCAAAAGTAGTTCCTCCAGCGCATGCAACATATAAGCTGGCAAACTCGTACCTAGATATATGTATTCACGATGCAAGACTGAAAATCGTAGATAGTATTAACGATAAAATTAGAACTCTACCGTATGATAGTGACCATGCAGCAATATCATTCCATGTACAAACGGCAGCTGACTGCGCTTTAATACATGATCCGGCTGGTGCAAAACCGCGGTACAATTTTAAGGCGACAAAGTGGAACCGATTCAGAAAAAAATTAGATGACTCTTACGTCACTCAGGTCCCGGACGACCGTAAACTATCATTAGCTGAAATAGACGAGAATCTTCTAATGATCAATGACAAGATTGTAGATGCAATAGAGAGCACAGTTCCAACCCATAAACCACAAAACAGCACGTTTAAATGTATAAATAAAAGAATCCTGAAATTAGAAAAAATAAAGTCGACCACTGTCTCAATGCTGCACACGCTACACTTGCAAGACCCCTGGGACACAAGCAGGTTACAAAGTCAGGCTAAGAGAACGCTAAAATTAATAAAATATGCTATTCATCAAGAATTTAAAAATGCCTTAAATAAATATTGGATAAACCAAATTAAACACATTGATTACCGTAATTTAGATTCTTTCTTCCCAAAAATTAATCGAATACTTAGATCAAAGCAACTGATTCAAATTGACGAAATACACGTCGACCGGAATGATCAGGCCCTCCTGCAAAGAAGTGCCTGCGCTCAAGATGACGTGCAGATCGTTGATAACAAATACATTTTTACTTCTCCAGCTAACAAGCTGAACATTATAGGAGCCTTTTATGAATCCATCAATTCTCCTAGATATCTGAACACGGGTACATAGGAAAATAAAGTAAGAGTAGACGTAACGGCAACGCAAATAAAAGAGACGTTCACAGATTTAAGACTGAACGAAAGATGTCATACTGTATTTGAGATGAATAATCGAGCTTCAAACCCCAACCAGGAACAAAACGCCAATATGCTGAGTCCTTTTTGCAACAACGATAGCGTAAAAAAATTCTAAAGAACCTCCCCAACAAAACGTCATGCGGCCTTGACAAAATCCCATCCATTGTCTTAAAACACCTCCCCGATAAAATAATAAAATCACTCACGATACTATTCAATAATGCTCTAAACCACTATTATTTCCCAGTTATCTGGAAAAAGGCGAAAGTGCTACCGATTGCGAAAAAAATAAATAAAAACCCGACAGACCCATCCAGCTGTCGTCCAATTAGCCTGACGCCATGCTTAAGCAAAGTATACGAATCGATCGTAAATACGAAAATAACGCATTTCTGCGTACAAAATAACATAATTCCTAACATGCAATTTGGATTCAGACATAAACATGCAACAAACCATGCTATCCACAAACTCTTCGCCGACCTTAATAATCAAATCGGGCGAAGTCAGCTAATAGGAGCAGCCCTATTAGACTTACAAGGAAACATTCCCAAGTGTCCGACCCCGATTTCGATAATTTTGATATATGTTGTAGAACTCGGAAATTTAAGGGACACGTATTTTTTTTTATCATCCCTCGTTGATATATAAGGGGTGAAACAGCCCCTCAAACTTTGGCAGAAAAACAATAATTTTTTTTTTTTTCTTAGAAGCACCTGACGATTATCAATGAAATTTGGTATACATATATCTCGAGCCAACAGGACTCAGAAATGGTAGTGTGCATCACGGACGCACCCCTTTAAGGGGGTAAACTACCCCTATCTAAATGTTTTTTTCTTTTTTTTTCGGCGAAAAATAATCGAACTGGAATACAAATAGCATCGTTTTGAAACTAAAATGATATTACAGTTTACGTGTTTTTGGTTTTTTCCCAAAAACCACTGTTTGACCAGATATATATATTTCAAAGCTTTCAATATTTCCCATAGAAGCACCCGACGGATTTCAATAAAATTTGGCAAGCATATATTTCAGAGCAACAGAATTAAAAAATGATACCGTCCGACACGCGCCCACCCCTTTGTGGGGGTAAACCACCCTGATAATTTTTTTTTCAGGATAAAAGAACCGAAAAAAATATAAATCGTATACAGCCGATGCTTGCATAAAAAAAACTCCCGTTTTCGCTTGGAGGGCGAATTCCTAATTCTACTATTTTATTCTACTATCAAAAACCATAATTTAGCACACGGGATATATATTCGAAACATAGGTAATATGTGAATTTGATAATATAACATTTCTACAGATGATACTATTTTCATTCCAAATTTATTCGTTCCAATACATGTATGGAATATGGGATATATGGGAATACTCCAAGAATATTAATTCTGGAAAGCAAAAAAATCTTGGGACTGAAAATTTCAGAAAATTCTATATGATAAAAATAATGTTAACCAAAAATATTTGTAACAAAAAATTATGGCTCATATTCATGACAGTAGTGATGATCGTGGAAAAAGTGTTCGAAGCAGAATGCTTTCTTACACCATAAGCATCGTATTATAGGTAGTGCACCGCAAACAGCACATTTCATAACGGAAGATTTTTCGAAAGCAAATTCGACAGGATTTGGAAAACTTTCTAATCTGTCGTCTACATAGCCACTTTTATACCAAGCATATTGAAAAAGGGATCGATACCTAGGCGAAGATAGTTGATTATGTACAAGTGATTGTAGTTTTATAATATTGTTCCGTAAATGAAGATTAACATCGTAATTGTGTAGGATCGCATTGTCAGAGAAACGCTTCACAAAGTTTTTCCACACCCTAAAACCATAAACGTCTAAAGGTTGAATTCTTCCGGTAGTTCCTTTTGGTATAGTCATCAACACAACATCTTTATCTACAGGCTTCGTTTCTGCGATAATATTGCTGCAGTGACCGCTCCAGGAGTCCAGTAAAAGTAGGCTTCTTCGTCCAACGTTAGGAAAGAACACCTCTTTTAGCCATGTTTTGAAGTGGTCTGTAATTGCAAAACATTGCTACCAGTAATATTCATGCACATTGCAGTAATAAAAAGAAAATTATCATTGCAGTACATCATTACCTTTTGTCATTTTGCCAGATGACGAAGGGAGGAGGTATACATTCGGGGGACGGATTAATGTTTTTTCTACTAGAGGACCAAAGCGACCGCCTGCTTCTTTTAATACTATCAATAGAGGAGATAGTAGTCGCCCATCACAGGAGACAATTGGCTGAATAGTATAACTATGAGTTGTAGATGATATGGATTGAGCAGAACACTCGACTTTTTCCGTTCGTGCATACGTCAACGTACGTCCTGAATGTATTTCAAGCTGGAATCCACTTTGATCAGAATTATATACGTTTTCAGGCCCGTATTCTGCTATTAAAGGCTTGACAGAAGCAACAAACTCATCAGCTGATTTTTTCAAATTAGCACTGTCTTCTATCGTCTTTCTTGAGACAAACTTTGTGATTTTTCTTGAAACGATCCGATGGGCTTTTTTGAAATTGTATATCCATTTTGAAGAGGCCACGAAAGGCCTATCGCCACTCCCCTGCTCTCCCCATGCTTCCAGAGCCCATTTTTTGATGTCCGAGTCATGGACTATTAATCCAGCTTCTATAGCGTTTCGTAATTTGTTTAATGTAAATTCGGCGATAATCATCAATTTTACTTTCCGCGTTCCTCCTTCGTCCACTTGCTTTGCCCATCTCGTTAATTGACGAGGATTAGTAAGTCTGGCAAATGACTTTTGTACAGTAGAAAACTTGAGATAGCTTTTTTTTCCACTCCGCCAGTACTCTACTGCCCTTTTTGTGTAATCAAATGGGATTTCATCGTTTACAGGACTAGGGCACACAGATGAAGAAGGTCCAGCCACTCCTTCCTCACTCCAATCTTCGGCGTCTTCGACGTATTCTGCGTCTGTTCCGGGAAAGTCGTCTACGAAACCCAATGTAGATTCTTCAGATACTTCTAAAGTGTTGAAGTCCCATATACTGTCCAGAAGAATCTTTTGAATCGATTCTTTCAGAATGATTTCTTGCCGATTGACTTCAGTCGTTGGTAGATACATTGTTTGAAATGTTGCAAGTAATAAATTAAGCACGTTCATTGGATTCACAAACATGTTTAAAATATCGTAACGCACTGATAACACGGCAGGCTCCGAACGCGAAATTTTCAACACCGAATGATGAGGAGTAATGCACGCTCAGACTTTATAAAGAGCCGCACGACTACTTGGGATAACATTTGTCTATTTTCGTTCCAAATTGTTTACAGGCCTGCCGCCCGAAGTTTTCCGGAAACTTCGAGATCTATTTATATTTTTGGCGTCACGAAAATACGCATGAAAAAAATATGTGATCGGTTATTTTGATTTTATGAAGTCGAAGAACTAATCTTATCTTTATTTTTCCAGAAATATGAGTAGACTCATAATGAAACGATTACCGCATCGTAGAATCTACCGTGAGGCAGATTCGGTAAAATAAGCTTTACATGTGTGAACTGAATAAAAATAAATGCTAATGCATTTATTTTAATATATTTTTTTTATTTTATTGTAATTTTATTCGTTTCTAATGAAATGAATAAAATTGCGATACAAATAGTTTCATCTGTAGTTTCATGTTATATTATCAAATCCACATATTACCTATATTTCGAATATATGCCGTGTGCTAAATTATGGTTCTTGATATGAAAATAAAATCCTGTAAACTCTCATTGAACTTCTGACTGCCCTCCAAGCGAAAACGGGAGTTTTTTTTATGCAAGCATCCGCTGTATACGATTTATATTTTTTTCGGTTCTTTTATCCTGAAAAAAATAAATGATCAGGGTGGTTCACCCCCACAAAGGGGTGGGCGGGTGTCGGACAGTGTCATTTTTCAATTCTGTTGCTCTGAAATATATGCTTGCCAAATTTTATTGAAATCCGTCGGGTGCTTCTATGGGAAATATTGAAAGCCTTGAAATATATATACCTGATCAAACAGTGGTTTTTCAGAAAAAACCAAAAACACGTAAACTGTAATATCATTTTAGCTTCAAAACGATGCTATTTGTATTCCAGTTCGATTATTTTTCGCCGAAAAAAAAAGAAAAAAACATTTAGATAGGGGTAGTTTACCCCCTTAAAGGGGTGCGTCCGTGATGCACACTACCATTTCTGAGTCCTGTTGGCTCGAGATATATGTATACCAAATTTCATTGATAATCGTCAGGTGCTTCTAAGAAAAAAAAAAAAAATTATTGTTTTTCTGCCAAAGTTTGAGGGGCTGTTTCACCCCTTATATATCAACGAGGGATGATAAAAAAAATACGTGTCCCTTAAATTTCCGAGTTCTACAACATATATCAAAATTATCGAAATCGGGTTCGGACACTTGGGAATGTTTCCTTGTCAGTGTGGCTCGACGGCTTACTGTACAGACTTAAAGAAAAAAAATTTTCGAACTGGATGATTTTTGCGATATGGGATATGGTATCGCAAAAAACCTTCGTGACGTGGGATGGTACTATGCTCTCAAGCGAAGTAACATTTCTTTTTAACATTTTCACGTCTGATATACTTAATATAGAAGATATTAACAGCCGGAACTGTAACACGAGCGCCATTGCGTTTGCCGACATTATTATTTACACAGCGAATCACAGAGTTCATAAAATCCGCACGGAACTCGAGGAGAAGGTTCAATCGATAAACAGGTACTATATAGCATGGAGCCTTAAAATCAACCCGCTTAAATCTGAAACTATATTATTCAGGAAACCACTAAATGACATAAATTACAAAAACAAAGAAGGACACAAACTTTTCCAAATTGAAATCACATCGCCAGTTACAAATATTAAAACTCCGATCCCACACAGAAATATTATAAAATACCTTGGTTTCTCGATTGATCATCTCCTCCGAGGAAATAAAGATATCGACATCCAGATCCAAAAAGCCAAAAAAGCCCTCCAAGCCAATAGCGCGATTTTCTACAACAAACATCTAGCGAGTAGAACAAAAATCATACTGTATATGCTGCTTATCCGGCCCATAATAACTTACGCCTCACCAATTTGGTGGAACTCAGGATAATCAGTGATTGAAAAAATTCGTGTGTTCGAGAGAAAGTGCCTGCGAATGTGCCTCTATATGTATCGATCTGTTCATTCAGAATTTAGACATAACATTTCTAACCAAATATTATATGATAACGCAGAGATTTCTAGAATAGATAATTTTATAATAAGACTTACCCGTAACTATTTTAGTAACCTCACTGTGATTGATAATAATGTGATCCGTGCACTGGGAATGCAGGAAGAAAATATCTCTGTGAGACAGCTAACGACAGGATACCTTACACCTCAAACCTTCCTATACTGCGACCATTTTACCACTGGCGTTACCACTGGAAAAGGAACAAAGCAAATAAAAGAATATCATTCCAACACACCGATTTATTCAATCGTAGAGAGAGTTTCACGGGATCGACGGCGATACCGAGTGTAGACTTCCTGGATTTCCACAGACTTAACTTTAATAAATACTGGTGGCTTGACTTCAACTGCCCTCATTTAGTGGAGTTGAATGCCAGGTTACAGTGTATCAAACAAGCTGCAAGGCAGAGAATGCGCGTATTAAGCTGATAATATGTTTACGTTATCCGAGACTCGTTAAGGAATATCACATTCCTCTGCATATATGTAGATAGTATCTTAGCTTTAAGTCTTAGTTTTAAGAGAGTAAGTTACCCTCTTATATGTCGGCCAAGAGTTATGAAGCGAGGTTTTTTTCAGATAGTGGTATCACTCTCTTTTTTTCCCGCAAATTGCAAAGGCGTTCGCCAACGCGCCACATAAGTTTGACTACATTGAGTCTATCCAAGCCTACTGTTACGTCCTGATCAGCATTTTCCTGCATCTACGGTAAAGGAGATTTCTCTCCCTATTACACGTTTATCGCATGTGACGCTTTATCAGAACAGTGCCCCTTTCGAATATAACCTTTCGGAAATTTATTCAGGGATGGGCTGAGTATGCACGCCGGAAGAATATAGGTCGATTGTCACCATGTGATGTTTACTATGGCTCGGTATTTACTTCTACTCGATGCGTACTACGATGTTTACTACGTTGAACTGATACGACTCTCCGCGTAGCCCTGGCGTACCGTAGTAGCGTAGGGTAATAAGACTCCCGATGGCTCGCGTCTCGCTGCGCGACACTGAGTCAAGGCTAACGTTATCGCGGATTGTCGGGTTCGATGCAATACAGTTCGGCTCTCACTAGGGAATTGAAGGATCTTGACATCTAAGTATTCGGCTATCACTCTTTAGTTAATTTACCCCCGGATTGATTATTATTTATCCACAAATTATTAGAGTTAAATAATTAAAGTTCAGGAAAACAAACAAAGTAAAATATTTTTTTCAAGAACAATTGAAAATACATGAAATTATTGAAAATTAACGGTTGTAATGACTTACGATGTCTCAAAATGAATTAAGCGTCAAAGAATGTGAAATTGAATGAAAATGGATGAAGATATCGAATCAAAATTCCTCGTCCTTCCTTCCTTCCTTCTTGGTTTCAGGTAAATTGGTTGAAATAAATGATCAGTGGCAAAAGTGGATGTTGACGATAATTATAACTCCGAATGATTTCAATGAATGTTCAAGTTATTTATTTATTGATGGTTAATCGTTAGCTTCCGATTTCTTTATCTTATTTTCCGGAATTAAAATATTTAACAAGCGTTGGATACAATGCTCAAACAATAATGACTTCTTCCCGACAAGAGGTTCCACGAAGAGGCTACTGGGCTACTAAGCTGAACTGCTGAACTGAACTGAACGGCGCTGAACTGAACTGAACCGAACTAAAACCGAACCGAACCGCGCTCCGTCTTTGGAGAGCTTCTTTTATAATTTCAATCGGAGGGGCACCCGTGTCACCAAGCTCCCCGTTGCATCCACTGATGTCCAGTAGGCTTGCAGCTGATCGGCTGGTCCCCTACCGTTGTGATTATCGATCGGTTTTGACATCTCGAGTCGCTTATTTTTATAATTTTACAATATTGACTTTTACAATAATTTCTTGGTTTAACAAATTATTTGCTTAATTTTCGTTTTTAATTACAATGGTTTAGAAATTTGAATGGATTTTCTACCTTGTTTCTATCAAAAGTTATTCTGCCGATTAATTATATTTGTTTAAATATTCCTTATATATTCCGGATTTTCGACAAATAACTATTGAACTTCGCTTAAACTGCAATAAAACCCTAAATAACGATACTGATCAATTCCCTACTATTTAACATTTGTTTACCATAATTAATATCAACGATTTGACCCAAATGGTTTATCAAAATCGACTCTATGGAATTACCATTTGATCATTTATTTACTGGTCATTTCTCCAGAAATACTCAACCCAAATGAGTCTATTATCAATAAATAATTCTTATATGTTTATCAAATGGTTCAAATAATTATCCTCCGAGAGGTGCTGCACTCGTTAGCGCCGACGGTAAATTTCCCAATCGATCGCCTCGAGACAGTTGCACCGATTCTTCGGCTGCACCGCTGTGTGCGTACATGCGTCGCCTCGCTCCGCGTGTTAGAGTGATAAGGTGTCATCTCCTTTCGCATGTGGGAAAGATTCATGTTGCTTTTGCGTTTTAGTTAAGACAATGGTTATGGACCCAAGGTATTCTCGCTGTCACCGACCTTCGAGAGCGAGTCAAATAGCCTCTTTGCATAACATTGTCGATCATGTGATTATTGCTATGCCAATCACTGGATAGAATCATCCAACATTTTAAATGCGCTATTATTAATTACTTAACGTGCAATCACCTTTCGGTGGTTACTTCGTTAATATGATTTTACAGCTTTTATATCCTTTCAAAATTTCCAATTTTCTCATCGAATATTCCTAGATTTCTGACCAGTTGCGTCAGTGAATTTTAGGGAAAATTCACAGAACGTAACGGTACATTATATTTCAAACGATAAAAAAAAACCAGAGATAAATATATTGGAGAGCGCTGTATGCTGACAGCCAGTCCAGAAAACACGTACCAAATACTCTAGGCTTTTGTTATTTGTATGTTGTAGCCATTAATTGATGACATGTATAATCCTAAACAATAAACATTAAGTTAAAAAAAATGCTTCTGCAACAAAGCGAGGACGGAAAGTGGTGGCTGGTGTACGCAATTAGCCGATGCACCAACCCGAGTAGAAATTTATTCAGACTGGAAGATGGCCTTTATCAGGCCTGCCCTATCAGCCTGATTTGGCCCATATCCGGCAAATATATCAGGACCGAATGTAGTATATCAGACCGAATGTGTAACGCCATTTCGAATCCAGCCCCGATCAGGCTACCAGATCCGGGCCTGATTTTGGCCCTGACGCAGCCCTGATCACAGCTTATTCCTAATTTGGACAATAAAGTTGATAAAATAATTAATTTGCCCCAATTTGAGTACTCAATTATCATTGTTTTTTGTTATAGTTGATCATTCTCTATGAAGAGAGATAATTTTATCTCGGAAAAAACGATATCAATATTTCAATGAGTAAGACTCGAACCCGGGTCGTCCGAGTAGTGTTACGTCCTGTGAATTTTCAGCCAAATTCACCGACGCCACTGACCAAAGATCCACAAAAATTGGAAATAAAATAATAGTTAGAAAAATCATAGAAATTCATAGAAAATAATTGTCCGCTGAGAAACAATTATTTGCGCAATAATTAATTATTTTTATGCGTCCGCTAATACTGAATAACTCGATTCAGTGATTGGCATAGCAACAGATTGGCATAGTCATGTAACCAAAAGGTGAAACGGAAATAAAATATCGAGGGATATTCGGATTGCTAGAAGGGTATCATCGGCAGCGAGGATGCCTTCGGCTACTTGAAGACCCCATTGTTTTAATTGAGACGCGAAAGGCTACCCGAATCTTTAGCTATATGCGTCCGGAGACGGTGCCTTATCTCTCTAACACGTAGCGCACAGCGACGCACGTACGCACGCAGCGGTACAGCCAGAGAATCGGTCTGACGGTCTCGGGGCGACTGATTGGAAAAATCACCGTCGCCGCTCACGAGTGCATAATCATGCGTAACGTTCATTTAAAATTATGGAATTGTTGTTAATAAAACAATAGTAGAATGGAACAGATGTGGGAATTTGGACAGAGAAAAATAAATTCTTTAACTATTCAGTAGAATCACGCATGAAAAGTATTTTGGGTCGAATCGTTCATATAAAGTTATTATAAAAATGTATGAAATATTGTCATCTATTATTATAATCATCAGGGAAATTAACTAACATGTTAGTCAAATAAAATAGTCAATGACAGGGAATTAGTTATTATTGTTCAGGAAAATATTCCGGGACATTATTATTAATTTAAGGGAAGTTAGAAAAACTATCCGTTGAAAATCATGAATTTATAAGCAATATTTAAAACAATTTGTTAGATCAGGGTTTCAACTTTTGATAGGAGCGTCGTAGGAACTTCGTTCAAATTCGTAAATCATTATTATTTAAATCGAAAATCAACAAAATAATTTGTTTATTCGGGAATTTGTTGTAGAAACCAAAATTGTGAAATTATTAAAATAAGCTACAGAAGACGCCGAAACCAATCGATAATAACCACAGAGGGGGCAGCTGATTCCACGCACTGCGTGGAGGCTCGGGCGCCCCCCCCGATCAAAACAATAAAAGAGGCTCCCCAAAGGGCCATCAGCTTCGTGTCAAGTTTTCGACACTTCAAGTCTTCGAAACCTCTTCGACATTACCTGTCCAGAACTCACTTGTCGCAAAGAGTATTGTACTATGTCGAAAATTATTTCAATCATTAAAGTTTGAACTTTGGAGTCGGAAAATTAAATGAAGTTTTTAAATATCTCAACGGACAAATACATCGAAGTTTCAACGAATCATTATTTCATCACCTACATTCTTCGCTATCGACATTCATTATATTCAACATTCATCGCTGATTCAATCGATTTTCACTGAAAAGAGAACGACGGAAGGAAGGAAGGAGGAGGAATTTGGAATTTTGAACTTGACATCTGTATCAATCGATCATGTCGACTCATTCGAACATTCTTTTCATTGCTAATCACCATAAGTCATCGAATCTTTTTATTTCAACTCATTTATTTCATTTCATCAATCGTCTTTGAAGATTTTATTGTTTTGATAATTCTATCAAGCATTCATTGATTATTGCGAATCGTTTGAGAACAATTAATAAACAATCTGGGTTATAAACTAAAGAGTTTTAACATTTGGAAGTCGAGGTTTTTCGATCCTTCATAGGGAGAACCAAAGTACAAAGCATCGAACTCGACGGCCAGCGATAACGTTAGCCTCGACTCAGCGCAGCGCGGTGGGAGCCATCGGGGTCGTATTTCCCTTAGGTCTTCGTACTGTGTGTCAGGGTCACGCGGAGATTCGTAATCGTTCGAGTGTCGTAAAGACTGTGCGCTAATAATCAAGCTGCACATATTATTTTGGCACACAAACTTAGCCCATCCCTGAATAAATTTCCGAAAGGTTAGATTCAAAAGGGGCATTGTTCTGATAGAGCGTCACATGCGATAACCGCGTAATAGGGAGAGAAACCTCCTTGACCGTAGATGCAGGAAAAAGCTGATCAGGACGTAACAGTCGTAACGTGCAACCATCCCGCTTGGCTATTCAGAACTTACAAATAACATTTAAGAACTCGTCTATATAAGAGTCAGAAATCAAACTACGAATCATGATTGAATGACTTGCTTTGAAGTTTATAAAAATCACTGAAATGTTTCGAACGTGTATTGTTTGGACTTTGAATTTTTATACCGCAATAACCCAGTAAATACTTCTGTTTTCAGTCACTTGAATAATTAATCGGTGGGTTATTTATAATCACCAATCGCGATTATCTTAACAATTATTTATTATCAATGAGTAAAAGATTGGCAATAACATTTAGGTACAAAAGTTAGTTAATTGTTATTTTTTCCAGATAATCCCCAGCACAGACTTAACGATACGTAGAGCATACATTTTATCAGTGCCTGATGTATTGTCAGGGCCACATCAGGTACGAGTAAGATATATCCGAATTTTATAAATTTTGAACATTTGTCATCAACGGTCTCATGATATACGATTTCGAGATATTTGACTAGCAACCAGTAACTAATTTTGATTATAATTATTAATGAATAATAGTTTTGCTTCCTCACAGAGGGAGCATTGTTTTCGTAAAAAAAAAATTTAGAGATTTTAGCGTCAGAGTACTTAAAATAGTCCAAAACGTCGAGAAATGTGATTTTTACCTGGCGTGCGTGCGTGCGTGCGTGCGTGCGTGCGTGCGTGCGTGCGTGCGTGCGTGCGTGCGTGCGTGCGTGCGTGCGTGCGTGCGTGCGTGCGTGCGTGCGTGCGTGCGTGCGTGCGTGCGTGCGTGCGTGCGTGCGTGCGTGCGTGCGTGCGTGCGTGCGTGCGTGCGTGCGTGCGTGCGTGCGTGCGTGCGTGCGTGCGTGCGTGCGTGCGTGCGTGCGTGCGTGCGTGCGTGCGTGCGTGCGTGCGTGCGTGCGTGCGTGCGTGCGTGCGTGCGTGCGTGCGTGCGTGCGTGCGTGCGTGCGTGCGTGCGTGCGTGCGTGCGTGCGTGCGTGCGTGCGTGCGTGCGTGCGTGCGTGCGTGCGTGCGTGCGTGCGTGCGTGCGTGCGTGCGTGCGTGCGTGCGTGCGTGCGTGCGTGCGTGCGTGCGTGCGTGCGTGCGTGCGTGCGTGCGTGCGTGCGTGCGTGCGTGCGTGCGTGCGTGCGTGCGTGCGTGCGTGCGTGCGTGCGTGCGTGCGTGCGTGCGTGCGTGCGTGCGTGCGTGCGTGCGTGCGTGCGTGCGTGCGTGCGTGCGTGCGTGCGTGCGTGCGTGCGTGCGTGCGTGCGTGCGTGCGTGCGTGCGTGCGTGCGTGCGTGCGTGCGTGCGTGCGTGCGTGCGTGCGTGCGTGCGTGCGTGCGTGCGTGCGTGCGTGCGTGCGTGCGTGCGTGCGTGCGTGCGTGCGTGCGTGCGTGCGTGCGTGCGTGCGTGCATACGAATATTACATTTTGATCAAGGACCTTTGGTATTGAACTAACACTGTATAATGTTTGGTATTAAATTTGGTAAAAGTTGATCTAACCGTTTAGATTTTATGGGATGTTGAAATTTTTTAATCTTTTGGAAAATTTTTATTTTATGTTCAACGCGAGTTTATTTATCAAGTGTCGCCCTAGGAGTAAAATAATGTGGAAATTCGCCATCGGTGAGGAAAAATACATAAGACATGGCCTCGCAATGCCGAATCACGCAAATTTCAGTTAGCGATTTTCTACAATAAATTTTGCGGAATATTATGGCCAATTTTTATGAAATTCAATTTTTATAAAATGGAGGATTTTTTTTTATCTGTCAAAAATTCTTACAATTTCTAATTTCTTATAATTTTGTGCACAGCTTTTAAATTATTTTCCCGCTCTGAACCTGAACCGGTCAGTCGTGTTACCTTTAAGTCAAACACGACGTTGATGTTGAAAAAAGCTGCAAATTGAAATTTTCATATTGCTTCCTCATAAAAGTTGCAAATTGTAATTTTGATATGGTTTTTTCACTATGGTCCATTATTCGCGAAGCTTCCTCTATGAGGAAACCAAAAATACAGAACATGCTTTCTCATAGAAGAAGCTTTGCGAATAATGGAACGTAGTGAAAAAACCATATGAAAATTACAATTTGCAACTTTTATGTGGAAGCAATACGAAAATTTCAATTTTCAGCTTTTTGTTTTATTTTTATTCATGAATGAACATGATTAATAATTCCGTTAAATAATAAAAACCCCATTAAATAAATCAACGCCACTAAAGATGTCAAGAACATGAGGTAATAATATCAGGTAATAATGTTAGTCAATTATCTCGAAATTGTATATTGCGAGACCGGTCATGACGAATGTTCAAAAAGTTCAAAATGAAAAAATCTTAAAAAGCAAACCTTTTTCTTACATAATGTGGCCCTAATATTCACTACATCAAGCCGCCCTGATAGGGGAAGCCTTAGAATGATTTGATGTGGCCCAGATGCTGGTGGTGTCTGACCAGACAAGCAGCCTGATTCGACAAGGAGCGGCATGCCCTATTATAACCAGATGTGGCCGTGATGCTGGCGATGTCAGGCTGGCCTGATAGGGTAACTCTTAACGATATTCGACCTGGCCCGGATCCGGGTGCAACCTGGCCAGCCTGATCCGTCATGCCTTACGGATACCTCATGTAGCCCTGAGAATACATCAGGCAGCTCGACCCAATTTCTGCTCGATAATGCGGCCGAGACATTATCGCGGCACGTCTTACGATAACTCATTGTGGCCCTGATACTAGTTACGTCAAGCTGTCCTAATAAGAAGGTCCTTAGCAATATTTGATGTGCCCCGCATCCGGCTGATATCCGGCCAGCTTGATCCGTCATGCCTTAACAATACCTGAGCTAGCTCTGATAAGACATCAGGCAGCCTGACTAAATTTCTACTCGGAAACCAAGGCGAAATTAATGATCACTCCTCAAAACTCGCGCTGATCGCGATCGTTTGGGCTGTCAACCGCTTACGCGCGCTACTCATCAACATCAAATTCACGATCGTGAGCGATTGCCAGGCACTTATGTACCTGAATGTGAGCCGCACGAAACACCCGCAAATCGCCCGCTGGGCGGTGCAGTTAAGTGAATTCGACGTGGCGATCCGACACCGCGCGTGAAGCGACATGTCGCATGTGGACGCCCTAAGCCGTGCGCCGACGATTTCGGTCCTAACGATCGGAGCCAACTGCGAAAGCGGATCGTCAAACAACGCGGGAGGAGATCGGAACGGGAACGAGAACACGAACGAGAGCGAAGTCCAGATTCACAACCTTGTCAACGAAGAAGCCGAAGTCGCAATATACCAGGCGAGCGATGACTCCATCAAACGAAAATGCGCGATACTGCGCAAGAAAACCGGGATGCGCACCGCTCCCGAGAAAAGTGAAGTCCGTGAATGTAAACTCATCGCGGGCTACTATATAAAATCGACGGCGAGAAGCTACTCTACGTATCCCGGGTGCGCTGCGCAAAAGTCTAGTGATCCGGTTTCACGATCTATGGAGTCACCCGGGCGTGGAGCGGACTCTCAACCTGATGCGACAGCACTATCACTTTCCGGGAATGCGAAGATACATTCGCCGACACGTGTGCGCGTGTACGCAATGCATCGCGACGAAAAGCAAAACCCGGACGACAGAAAAGGGAGCTACACCCGATCCCCCCGGAAAAGCGACCGTTTGCGATGATCCACGTCGACCACTAGGGTCCGTACGTGACAAGCACGCGTCAAAGACGCTATGTCTTCGGGATAATTGATAACCTTACTCGATTTGTGATCTTACATGCAATGCGAGACACGAAGACGACTGGAGTCGTACGCGCTCTCGAAGAGTTCGTGCTACAATACGGAGCGCCTATCCGGCTCATTAGCGATTGCGGCACGTGCTTCACCGCATCAAAATTCGAGGACTTCTGCGAATTACACGGCGTACATCACACCCAATGCAACTCCAAAAAGTCCAACGCGATCTCAACATATGCCCGAACGCCACAACCGGAAAAAGCCCTTTCGAACTTTTTCACGGCTTCGTTCCGCGATTCGAGGAAGGGACTCTGCGCCAACTGACTGACGAGAGCGAGAGGACATACGAGGAGCCAGCCCTTCTGCAGGACGCAACCCGAGACCGCATCGTGAAAGCGCAGCAGGCGTACAAAATACGCTATGACACGAACCGCGATCTACGAACCAAGTTCCACGTCGGCGACATTGTCTATGTGACCCAGACCGTCGCGACGGGCGAGAGCACGAAATTTCTGTAGAGTTTTGTTAATTTCCAGTGGACTTAAGGTGGATAATCTACAAACAAATTGTTTACACGATGTTTTCCGATGATTAATAATAGAATAATACTTCTTTATTTCTCTTCTCGCGTTTACAAACATGTGGACTCGTGCTTTGTGCGGAAATCACTGCTGACGGACGCTTTCCGGTTTGTTGTCTTGACTAGAGCGCTGTTACGTCAGCTTATACAACTAATCGCTCTCTCTCCTTCGCTTGCGCACGCAGGCGCGGGAGCTATAAGTATGAGAACTCTCTCTTTCCAACAATTTCAAGCGAAACATCGAGGACCGTTAGTTATAACGGAAACGCTACCGAGCGACACATATCGCATAGCGCAGCTAGGAGAGAGTACGCCGAGTCGACGATACGCCTCGACTGCTCACGCGAGCCAACCTAAAATTTGGAAGCCGACCGAGAACGAGGACGAGGAGAGCAGTGACAACGAAGAAACCGAGACCGAGAGCGCCGAGGACGGCGAGCGCGAAGGCGACGGGACCAACGAACCGATCATCGAGAATGACGAGAAGAAAGAAGAAGCGCCAGCGACGCGCGAGAATAAGGAAAAAGCGCGTGCGACGCGCGAGAAGTAGGAAGAAACGCCAGCGATACACGAGAAAACGGCGACCGCGAATATGAATGACTGAAAAGTCGAACAATACGTCGCCCTGACTTCTTCGGCGTGTGAGCGCAAAGTTATCCGATTATTACGCGATTACGAGAGTGGGCGAAACAAATGAAAGGAAACGGAAGAGATCATGTACGTTACAATTGTGTGTGTATATGTTGTGTTACGAAAAAGTGTGCAAAAAAAGAGAAAAAGAAAAAGTATGTATAGCGAAAAAGTAAGTGGACAAGTTACGATAAGAAAGAGAGTGCGAAAACAAAAAAAATAAATAAGAAAGAGAAGATACGTACGAGTATTAATTGTTCCAAAGAAAAAGCGCGTATAAGGAAACGTAGGGATATTATTTGTGTTAAGAAAGAGGACAGACAAAGGGACGGTACGAATATTATTTATGTGAAAAGATAAGTGTAAAAGCTCAAATGTGATTACGATCTTGAGGGCGAGATTGCGATAGAATGGCTGATTGTTAAATACGCTCACGCGGCCGATCGCCGAAACGGCGAGAACAATCGACGAGAGAGAGGAGCCGTAAAGGGGGGAGATAAGTCGACCCCGAATAACGGGAACGCGTGATTTTCGCGAGGAGCGATAGTAGAGATAAGCCGCGAAGAAGGTACGTAGATGTTTCGAGCGAGAACCGAGTGAGAGCGCGTAACGGAGCGATTAGGACGAGAACGGAGCGTGTGCGCGAGCGTGGGAACAGGGGGAGTTTTGGAGCACGAGCTCGGTAATATTATTTGTAACGTAAATTGTAACGCGGGTAGTTAAGAACGGTTTTTCTTGGAGGGCGAAGTTCAATAAATTGTTTGTGTGAGCATTTTGTACGGAATGTCTACCATTTACCCTCCCATCCTGACCATTACATTCGAGGAACGTCCGCGCGAGAAAATTTAACGTTAGCACAATATTAATTATTGTTGCACACATGAATTATTTTATCGTTTTTGAAGTTACTTTTGATTAACCATTTTTTTTAACCGGTGCGGTGGTCTAGTGGTTAGCGTGCTCGCCTCTAAGACCTAAGCATCGGGAGGTCGACGGTTCGATTCCCGGCTTCGTATGTTTCGCCGAGAAGGGAAAAAAACATGGATGAGACGAAGCTCCAGATATATACATCGGTCACTCACACTCAGTTACCGCGGTGCGAGTGTCGGATGTATATAGCTGTACTCCGTTGTTTTTATTCTCGGTGAGACGCGACAAGCTCCGACGTCGGGAATCGAATCTGAGACCGCATCGGCGTAGGGGACGTAGCGTACCCATCGCCCGGGACGCCGAGTCTGTGTATCAGACTCGACGCTCCGCAATAGCTATCCCTGGCCAGAGTGTAAGCTATCGTGCTCGGGCTTCATGGCACCGGGATATGGTGCATCATAACGATGCTTCTAGGTATACCAGGCGACTATCCTAGAATACTTGGAGCCTTGCCTCCTTAACCTGGGGCTCTGAGGAGGCCGACAATGATATCCCTAGCATGACTACATTTAGGGATGCCGGGGGACGGGGGACTAGGCCAACGATACTCTGAGCAACTGGCAACCCAAAGAAGGGATGCGGTGGTGCGGAAGTACTGGCCCAGATACCCTGTACAACCGGTAATAGCCCACGAAGGGTTGCTGGAGCACGAGGGACTGACCAAGATACCTTGAGCAACCGGCAACCCCGAGAAGGGATGCTGAGAAATGGGGAACTGGCCAAGTTACACTGAGCAACCAGCAAGCCCACGAAGGGTTGCTGGGGACCGCGGGACTGACCAAGATACCCTGAGCAACCGGTAATCCCTAATGAGAAAGGTGTCAAGTCGCAGAAGTAGGTGCGAAAAAGTGAATGACATCACGAGGGACGCCTGTCGGTTGTGTTCCGCGTCTGAGGAACACAACGTGGACAATTAGGGCGGTGCGAGTGCCCCACGGGGCCCGAGTACAATGGTCCAGCAGGACTGAGTGCTCGTATCGCTAACAAAAACAACAACTATTTTTTTGTACTTTTTTACGAATATGTTTTTAATAATAACGATTAATTTGCAGTCGGGAGTTTTTTTTAATTTTTAATTTTTTTTAATTGATGCGCATTAAAAATCATCCGGTAAAAATCGGTAAAATAATAAGTAATTTCTAAAATGAGTAAAAAGTAAGTGAAATAAACTTTGAAAAAGGTGCAAAGTAATTTGCACACGACTTACCCATTTATTACAATTTTTGAAACGATCTTTTCATAATTTTATTTCACATTTAAAGTAAAGTACCAGGAGGATGGATGCATTAATTTCGAAACGCAATACTGAAACAACATTTTATACGTAGAATACATATGTACAAGTTTCAGCAAGTTTCGGTGCGATCAGAAGTCTCGTCGAAAAGTGATTGTGTTTTCGGACGAGACCGATCTACATAAAAGTAGATAGACAGAAATGAGGAAATGTCTCAAATACTTTGCGTAATGGGACATACACAACATGTATTTAGACTATGATCGTACTGTAAAATTTGTGTGGATTACCATACTCTATCCTTCGTATGTGATAAGAAAGTAAAAATATGTTCGGCTCCGTTTTCCAGCGTCGTTTATGAGCAGAACGATTAAATCATTTGCGCGAATACCATGAAGTACGACGGCATTGTCCGCATCGTCTTAAAAAACCGTTTAAGGTAGTTCTTACGTTTTGATAAAATCTAGACAGGCGAGCAAATATAATACCAAACGAAAGAGTAAGATGCGTAGAGTGTATTTGCAAAGTTTAGAATCCTTCCACCGTGTGGTTTTTGAGATATACGCGTGTGAAGGTTGCTAATTTTACATGGCAATAATAGGACCAAACGGGGATAACGAGTTCAGAGCGCACATTTATAAAATATTTCCATATTTCTCGACTAGATGAGGATATCAAAAATCGTTTATCCGATGGAATAAATATTTCTGAATATGACAACGCGATACTAGACGGATTGACCGTGCCATTTATGAATAAAATGACGTTTACGATGAACTTTCGGCAAATTTTCGACAAGCCGCGAGTGTCATGGCAACCGTCGCCATATTTGAATGACTTGCCAATTTTTCCTAAAAATTGCAAAAAGTTCTGCAGGGCAATCTGACACGGAGTTGTTTCGACCCTCTTTCCATGAAGAAACATTTCACCCGCCCTGACTGACAAGCCAGTTACGTCTGCAGCCCTCTTTGAGATAGATCGTACAGGTACCATGTATGCGCTGAATTCTTGATCTTCGTATATCGCTGCGGTTTGGCAAATTTCCGAATGTTTTATGGACAGTCCCGTCGTTTCGACATCAAAATAAACCAGGGAACTATCTTTCGGTGTTGTTGTATTTACAACAGGACGATCAATAAGGTCAGCTATTCCATCGAGTCCACACTCAGTCGAATAGGTGATGCCTTCTTTTCGCTCGGCGCGATTTTTTTTTTTATGTGACCGTTGCTTCTGTCGGAAGAGTCGTCTTCGTTTGTATTTGGGCTTAGCAGCTCGTTCTTTTCGCTTTGCTCTCTGGTAATCTTTTTTTCGAACTTCTTCCGTTTTTTTGCCAGGAAACAATCCAAGCTTTTTATTTAAATCGACGATATATTTGGTACCGATGTTCTTCTCACAAACTGTGGCAGCAACTCGAAAATCGAACGATTCGGAACCCGCGTAGTGATGGGCTTCGGAACACTTCGCAGACACGCTTGAATTAAATGCCTCGTTCGGTTCACTAGAGCCACATGGAGCGAGCTTATCTGCATTTTTCCAAAATACAGCGAGAATATCCGTATTTATTTAAATTAAGTAAATACTTACTTAAATGAAATAAATATTTATTTAAATCAAATAAATATTTTACTTAATCTAAATAAACGGTGGCCGTCAAATAAATTATTTTTCTGGGTGTACTCTTGGGCAAAAGGCAGTTCTCGTTATTTTACTTCGGTACCTGAAGCGGGAGGCGCTTACCGAGGGCCTCTATGGAGTGAGCTTACTTGTCTTTTGAGACCAAATTGCAGCACTTAGAGTCTTAGGCAGCGTGCGCGAACCTTGTCCGTTATTTTACCTCGCAACGTCCGCTCTTCCTATTCCGCGAGGGTCACTGTCCCAGAGCTCTTACGCTTTTTTAACCTCGCGACGTGATCCGGCAGCCTGGCAGGGGCCTTAGCACGTTACGAGGGTCCTACCTACTTCACACTGGTGACAGGACTTTGAGTAAGTATTCGGTATAGCAGGAGAGGTCTCCTGGCTCAAGCGCGGAGATGATTGATTAGTCAATGTCCGCGTTGTAGAACTGAGACGGATTTCTGCGCTCCCGCTCGTTAAATAGACCTGGGGTTTTCGAGGTCGAGAGTTGGGGAGGTCTGACCCGTTACGTGGGGGTCGAAATTTGGATGGCGGGAGCCTTCTGCTTCTCCCGTGAGTGGGAGTCCTGGTGTCCGAGGAGCAGGCGTTTGACCAACGTGCCGAAACGTGACGTCGTTACGTTCTCGCCCTTCCACACCCGCCGCACCTCTGAACGTCCCGTTACAGTATATACAAGAGTACATAGATTTACGAATCATGATTGGGAGAAGCACTCGTAATTTAACTAAGTTCTCATGATGAGAAGTATAGAAAATAGTACTGAAATTGACGCGCCACTAAATCGTTTGCATTTCCATACGAAGAATCTTTTCGCGAGAAAAATTATACGGATCCAATGCTGATACGTGTGTTATCTATATATAAACCCCAAAGAAATAAATTATTTGAAATACCTTCTAAGCTATCGTACGTGTAACCGTTTACGCGTTTCGGCCAAGCAGCGTCGTAGGAAGCCGCAATCGTTACTGGATCCTCACTTTGAACTGCACTCGACCTGCATTCAATAGGTCGTTGACTAATTATACATAGTGTATCTTATTGATACATGCAAGCTACACATATTACCCGCATAGAAATAAAGTATATCGAATAATATATTTTTTTATGTATTAAAAATGTATTCAAACTGTACACGACCTGTGAGAGAAATGTATAAACAAGCCGCTTCGCGGCTCGTCGGGGGGCCCCGCCCCCGCGCCCCCGGTTGGGGGGCCTCGCCCCCCAAACCCCCCGAAAAATGTCCTGTCGGGACATTTTTACGGCCCTCACAGATTTGTACGCACGTCGCGCTTCGCGCGCCGCCCGAGCTGTTCGCACAGTGTTCGCACGCGGACAGTGGTTTGCACATTACGTTACGCGTGCTGAAATTGTATTCATGCATCGCGCTATGCGCTACGAAAATGTATGCATACATATTATGTCTGACTTTCGTTCTGAAATATTATTTACAAATTTCGAATAGACATTATAAACGTGTAATATACAAATATATTTGACGGATTAAAAGTGTTTGAAATCGAAAATAATTAATATTCATAATAGCAATCAGATATGTTAAAGTTTTCAAAAGTTTTGAAATATCACAGACAAAACTATATTTCGACGAATTTAGAGTTATCGAGTAAAATTTTTGTACGCGACTTAACTGACACTGTAAATGTGACCGATTTAATACAGATGATCATGAGTTTCCAAGGAATCCTAAGATTAAGCTTCATGGAAAGTGGTGTAACTAGCCAGCGCGCGGCTAACCGGATACCCATCCAATAATGTTTGGATGTCCCATTTTGCCCTGTTGATACATCCGGATGGTCTGTCCCGTTTTGCCCCATTCTCCCATCCAAAAATCATTGGAATATGGCGTTTTGCCCCACTGCCCCATTTTGTCCCGCTTTTCCCTCCCGATCGCGCGCGGCACTGGATGACTTCGGGGGACCGTTAAAGCGCGTGTGAGACCGACGCCAGCGCCGCAACGTGGAAACAGTTTTCTATTTTGACAGCTATAATTGCGAATGTTTTTTGACATATAATAATTATTGTTCGTGAGGGATACAAAAATGTACCTGTGAATTATCGTAGATATCTTTAAATGTGTAAAGTGGAATTTTTATAGATTTTTTAAAATGTGACGTATGTAATGTGCGCGATGATTTAAGTGAAAAAAAAAAATTACCTAAAAAACTTTTAAAAAGTGATTAACAGTTAACATCGTGATAATCGTGTAATATAATTGGATAAGAGGATGTCGTCCATTTATTTTTTTCATTTGTATCAACCAGAATTTTATTTTATATATTTTTTTCACTTATTTTGTAGTCGAAAAAAGATCACACATAACCTCCCAAATAGACAACTGTACAAATTTTTTGCAAAATCTTATTTACAGATGTCTAAATGATTCTAAATTTGGTGGGCCACTTCTTAACGATATAATGAATGAAGACTGCGAGGACATCTTCATTGGTTCGTAAGTTTTTAAGTTTGAGCATGGTACGGACGTCCGATGCGCAAACTTTAAAACTAAACAGGAGATATTTAGGTGATAATTTATACTTAATTGCTTTAAAAAAAGGATTATTAGTTATTTAAATTGTTTTAAACTGTCTGTGATACAGCGAAAGTATTGTCGCTAAGTATATTCAAATTCATCGATATGTATTGAAGCTGGAGCACGACACGGACGTCCGATGGATAAAAAATGGAAAAAAGGTATTTTTTTGTTCTTAGTTATTAAGCCTATAAACATATACTTATATGTGGCTAATGGAATTTACACTTTACAGGCTTTATGTCAATCGACAAATAGTACAGCGCAGCAAATTTCAACTGTATCGGGTCATTGGTTGCGAAGATATATTGTGACACGGACGTCCATTTTAATAGGCACTTTCTTATGTAAGGAGTGAGTACCTAAAAACGAGTTGATCGCGCGGCGCGCTTTGCGCGCCGTGCGATGTGTTCATACGTCACGCTTTGCGCGCTGAGTGATCTGCGCCGCACAATTTATTCGCACGGCCCGCTAAGTGCACTATGTAAGTTGTTCGCATGTCGTTCAATTCATGGCGAGCGAGGACAAGAAGAAGTTCACAATGAGTAAGGCAATCATTAATATCTATGGTTGTAAAAATAAAAAAATAGAAATAGATAATAAACAAATTGTAAAATAGAAATAGATAATAAACAAAAATAATATTTAGGGTCATCGGAGTCACTCCAAATGAACTGCGTATCATGTTAGGGATCCACTGAAGTAACCGCTGTAAGCATTTTTTGTTTTGGTACACATGGTGCGCAGCTGTCCCAGTGATACCTGTGTAAAAGGCCTCGAGGGTGATTTGAATAGGCACTTTTTGCCTATATTGTTTAATTGTGAGTGCCTAATAATGGGTACTTTTTGCCTATTTAATTTAATTGTGAGTGCCTAAAAAATGTTTGCGAATTTTTCATAGGAATATCTTATCTGCCCGAATTAACGATGAAAAAACGCTCAAATAGTGCGTTCCTACAAAAAATTCATAACTCTGCAGCGAAAAGTGAAAAGAAAAGAAAACTCTGCAGCGACTTTGGTCCTAGCGTTTGTCGAAGGGCAAGTACCATGTTACTAGATAAAAAAGTTAAAAATTCACATTTTCATATACCTTCCTCATAAAAGCTGAAAATTGAAATTTTCACATCACTTCCTCATAAAAGTTGAAAGTTGAAATTTTTATATCACTTTCCCATAATGGTCCTTTATTCGGAAAGCTCCTTCTATGAGAAAGCATTTACTATATTTTTGGCTTCCTCATAGAGGAAGCTTTCCGAATAAAGGACCATTATGAGAAAGTGATATAAAAATTTCAACTTTCAACTTTCAACTTTTATGAGGAAGTGATGTGAAAATTTCAATTTTCAGCTTTTATGAGGAAGCTATATGAAAATGTGAATTTTCAACTTTTTTGCCCACATCAATATCGTATTTAACTTTTAGTCAAAACTGGTGGCTGACTCAGGTTTAGCCCGAAAAAATACACCAACCTTACACTTTTGGTCAAAACGGATGTAGGCTCTGTGCTCGGCGCGAAAATAACATGGAATTATGTGTTCCAAATTTTGTTTCAATCTTTCAATTTTTACTCGAGAAGTTCAAATGACATCGCTTAATCTAATTATTTTAACTCCATCATATCCATCCTGTTGTGTATTTATTGTCTTAAAACACGATAGACCCCTGGATTTTTCCGCAATCACATCGGAAAGCAAAGAAATCGCTGTTTAAAATTACCGAAAAACACTAATTTTTGCAATTTTGGCTACAAAAATGCCCGGTCAACTTTTTCGCTAGATGTCGCCCCAGGACTGTAATTCCATGTATTTTTTCATGCTGATCACGAATTTGACACTTTTATACATAGATGAACATTTAATGTGGAAAAATGCGTCTTGAAAAAAAATTGCACAAAAATCGAAAAATTCAAAATGTCATAAAATTTTAACGGTTCGATCGATTTTCTTGAAATTTTGATAGGATGATCGGGTGATGATATTCCATTTGTGTACGCGTTTTCAGCCCAATAGCTGAAAAATTGCGAGCGCTACGCTGCGTACAGACATTTTCGAAGAAATTAAAAATGGCGTAAAAAAAAAACAACAGAACATTTTTGGACGAAATTTTGACCAAACGTTGACTATTGATCACATATGATGTGTGCCAAATTTCAGCTTGATCGGTTAAGGCGTTCTCGAGTTATCGCGGTTTGAATATTTCACGTCGAATTCGCACGCACGCACGCACGCACGCACGCACGCACGCACGCACGCACGCACGCACGCACGCACGCACGCACGCACGCACGCACGCACGCACGCACGCACGCACGCACGCACGCACGCACGCACGCACGCACGCACGCACGCACGCACGCACGCACGCACGCACGCACGCACGCACGCACGCACGCACGCACGCACGCACGCACGCACGCACGCACGCACGCACGCACGCACGCACGCACGCACGCACGCACGCACGCACGCACGCACGCACGCACGCACGCACGCACGCACGCACGCACGCACGCACGCACGCACGCACGCACGCACGCACGCACGCACGCACGCACGCACGCACGCACGCACGCACGCACGCACGCACGCACGCACGCACGCACGCACGCACGCACGCACGCACGCACGCACGCACGCACGCACGCACGCACGCACGCACGCACGCACGCACGCACGCACGCACGCACGCACGCACGCACGCACGCACGCACGCACGCACGCACGCACGCACGCACGCACGCACGCACGCACGCACGCACGCACGCACGCACGCACGCACGCACGCACGCACGCACGCACGCACGCACGCACGCACGCACGCACGCACGCACGCACGCACGCACGCACGCACGCACGCACGCACGCACGCACGCACGCACGCACGCACGCACGCACGCACGCACGCACGCACGCACGCACGCACGCACGCACGCACGCACGCACGCACGCACGCACGCACGCACGCACGCACGCACGCACGCACGCACGCACGCACGCACGCACGCACGCACGCACGCACGCACGCACGCACGCACGCACGCACGCACGCACGCACGCACGCACGCACGCACGCACGCACGCACGCACGCACGCACGCACGCACGCACGCACGCACGCACGCACGCACGCACGCACGCACGCACGCACGCACGCACGCACGCACGCACGCACGCACGCACGCACGCACGCACGCACGCACGCACGCACGCACGCACGCACACACACACACATCCGGACATTTTTTCTAAATGTGATTTTTCGATGGTTTGGAACATTCTGAACACGTTTTCATTAAAATCTGGAATTTTTTTTTTTTCACTATAACAAAGCTTCCTCTATGAGGAAGCAAAATGGGCATAGTTTTATAAGTGATACCTGAGAGGACACAGGTCGTACAAAACAGGTGAAAATACTAATTTTCATTCGGTCTGTCCATCTTCAGGTATCGCATATGGCATGCTATCGATTTTTTATCCAGTAAAATAGGCCTTGCCCTTCGACAAATGCCTGGATTCAACTCGATATCTCTCTTAACAGCAGAGTTATGCATTTTTCGTAGGAATATCTTATCTGACCGAATTAACAATGAAAAAACGGTCGAATAGTGCGTTCCCATGAAAAATTCATAACTCTGCAGTGGAAAAAGATATCGACTTTGGTCCAGGCGTTTGTCGAAGGGCAAGGACCATGTTACTGGATAAAAAATCGGCGTAGTTCTATAAGTGATACCTGAGAGGACACAGTTTGTACTAAACAGGTGAAAATACTCATTTTCATTCGGTTTGTCCATCTTCAGGTATCGCATATGGCATGCTATCGATTTTTTATCCAGTAACATAGGCCTTTCCCTTCCACAAATGCCTGGATTCAACTCGATATCTCTCTTAACAGCAGAGTTACGAATTTTTCATAGGAATATCTTATTTGACCGAATTAACGATTCTTGTTACCGATTACCGATTACTTGTTACAGCAATGTTTTTTTTCGGAAATGTTAATATATAAGGGAATTTTTCATTAATAATAAGCATTCAAGCGTTGGCAGCACATTCTTTACCGAAAATAACTAGTAATGTAACTGGTTACATTACCGATTATTTTGGTAACTAACGCAATTAACCGGTTATTTTACAGCACTAGTTACGAGTTGTGGGAACTGGAGCTCTATAAAGTTAGCCATACAACATTGATTAAAAAATTTGCAATTAGTACCATTCGATTGGTGGTCGTTTGGTGGTGATTGGTAGCCTAATTAAAACATTTGGTGGTCAATAGTTTAATTACAATAAATAAAAAAAGAAATGAGGCCCAAAGTTAGCCATAATTATTTTTTTTTCTTCAAATTGCTTCAAATAGGGCTCAATCGATGCGGAATCGTTTGGTGGTCAAGATCAATATAATTAAAACGTTTGGTAGTCACTCATTTGGCTAAACAATGGAAAAAACTAAGTGCGCCTTAGGGTGGACCTTCATCAGTGCGTAGTACGCTGGTGACCATGAGCCATAGGTCTTATTGGGTCTCATGTTGTCGCTTCTGCTTGCAGCCGGCGCGTCTGACAAGCCGTACGATTCGGAACAATTCGGAATGTTGTTTATTCGTAACATTGTTATTAACCAACAAAGACAATCGTTAAGGTAGGTTGTCAATTTGTTTTGTTGCATAATAAAAGTAGAGTGCCAGTACTTTCATTAGATGCGAAATATCAGTTTTTATACATTAGAGAAATTATGAGAGGTTAGGGATTTTTATTTGTGAATTCATTAATGTATTAATGAAGCATTATTTTTTTCCATGTTACAGATCCCATGAACATCACAGACGTTATGCAAGATTCATCGTACATATTGAGATCAGCGAGTTTAGCGGCGACACTGAAGCCGCGTCAGGGAACCTGTGAAGGTACATGCTTCTAACGATTCCATTTCATGTTCCTACTTTATACCAGTCGTGTTAATTCCTTATCTCAAAAGTATTCTTTTAAAGTCCTTCAGAAACACAATTCTATTTATGAATAATATCTTCGGTAGTGGTACTTCAAGCGTTTTTTATTTTTGTCGCAAGAAAATATTTCTTCAGCTACCTGTGAACGCTAGAAGAATTTTAGCCCAAATTTCGCCAATTGTCAGACGCACACGAACGTGATATCAACGCAGAATCCAATGTTTTATTTATTTATTTATACAAATATTGCCACCTTGCATTTCATTTTATAGGAATGTTCAACATGATCAAGGACATTAAGTTAACGTCCGACAGGCTGTGGTGGATGATCGTCTCCGATGAACGACAAACTGGTTGCACACGCGCTCCTCTTTCATTGTTTCGCTCTCACTCTTGTTGGCGTAATTACGGAGATACGTAAGAACTGCATTTGGACCGTGCAACTGAAACATCTGGTTCATTCACGTTCAGCCATGACGATTCCCACTGTGACAGCACAAAATTCTGCATCCGTGCTCAAGGTGGATACCACACTCTCTCCCCTCGCAGACTCCACTAAAGCATCGAATCAATATTCAGTGAAAGTCAACTGTGTTCAACCGTTAGACAAGACAACAGACTCGAGGGTGGCAAACCCAGCAGCTCGTCCGTCAAAACATTAAAACGCTATAGAACGCTATAGGTTATCGTAAAATCCGATCTCCGAAGACCAGTCAGATACTTTCTCCCAGTAACTAACATTTTCTTTTTTTTTTCTCTACTTCTAATTAATTGATTTTTGCTGTTTACAATTATTCACAAGTCCATTATTTTGTTTTGTCATGCTTTCCAGGTGAATTCCGACCCCCCGTGTTGTGAAACCTGTAGAGGCAAGGTTTCGTGAAATCCTCTATCATGATATGGTACTACAGTGCAACGACGAATCACGAAATTATTGAACAACTTTGAGGTATGAATGCTTTTCTTTTAATTTTTTTTATCTATATTCTTTTTTTAATTATTAAAAATGGTTGCTTTTTATTATTTGCAGCAGCTACGATACTGGTGACCTATCGATTCGATTAATCGAATAGAAAGTAATTCTATTCAAGCTCGTAAATCGTAGCAGCAAGCCATCTTTCAATATAATCCGTAAAGATCTTCAACTACCGTAACGCTCGAAACACTCGAAAGTTTTTCTTTCACCTTCCAACATCTTCGGTCTAAATATTGATCACATATTCGTCGGGTCGCAATCTCGTATGGCATACACTGTAACGAGAACCAGAGTCAAAATTGAACGTTCTTTTCATAAAATTTCAGCGAAGTATTGAAGATTTCTGATCACTTAAATCCTCAAATTTAGAACTTACGACGGTAAGAGACATCGATGTTACACAGAAACGATACCGCGTATATGATCATAATCATTGTGCAGATGGGGACTGAAAAAAGAACCATAGTCTCTGAATTTCATTGTACCACAAGTATTTTTATTTCGTATTTGATTTTGTACTTTGTGATTATAATCATATTGAAACAACACACAAAACCAACGACGCGAACTCAGAACTTGGAAATGTGTTATATTTATTATTTCTCATGTATTTCATTTTGACATTATTTAAATATATAATGAGAAAAATTAAGTTAACTATGTTCTCGACAGTTTCCTTTGCGACTCTATTTTAATAACTTGGCATCTTCATAACTCTGGTCATGTTGCCACGTTGATCCATACTCCTCGTTACCTCTCTCTCCTAACAGGGTGTTGATAACTTTCGTCTTTTCAGCTTTATAATGGTTGACTGCTTTCTCATTTCAGTTGATAACTGCTCGGCATAATTCCGCAAGCTGTAACACATCGTTTACCAGCGTTCAATTTTTTTTCTCAGCGATCTGAACACAGTGAATCATAATCAGTAGTCTGCATAAGAGAATACCAGCTCATGCTTTAATTTGTTTTCTCACCTTGTGGGCATTTGCTCGAAATGTGTTATAAACTGTGCGAGGACCTTTTTAGCGGTATTGAGATTTATAGGTTCAGACTCCAAAAGATCCACCAAATCGTGTTCCGCTGAAATTTATTCAATTTCATGACCGTGTATCTCTCACAACAATAATCTCAACTTGTCAACGCTCTAATTGTATCTCGTTAATATTAACGAGTGTCATCAGTTCCATAAGGAGAATGACGAGCATACTGCCTCACTTAGGATTCTCTCTCATTACGTCGTTGAATAATCGCAATAATACATGCATTTTAAAACAGAACTCTAAAGAAAAACTTTTAAAAAATTTTATTGGAAAGTTTTGTCTATTGGCATGCAATATATTTTTCAAATAAAATTTACGTGTTCAATAATAATGTCTGTTTAGTATATATAGTGCTAATGCATACCGTCGCGCGAGGCCAGTCAGCCGAAGAGGCGTAAAGCTGGCGCTGACCACTTAGTATTTCAGACCGGGATGCTGTGCATCCACTGTGGATTCAGAATATGGCGAAGAATTCGCTACTCTTGTTCTTCTTATCCTCAGGTTTGTCATTCCCATTGATAATATTTGCACACGTTTCCATAAAATGTTCAAATCATAAAATATTATGAAAAAAAAGAAAACAAGATTATATTGCAAAGCTTTATCTACTAGCATGGAATACATTTTTTTACGTGCAAGAAATCATCGTTTTATTCTTCGGATGTTCTATTTCAGACGGTATTCCTATTCAACCTGGTACAGTGTCCGGGCTGCAAAGTATCCGAGTCTATGCTCTGCGAATACGATGTCTCACCGTAGAAGAATATACCCAAAAAACGTTAACGAGTAGCTTTAAAAAACTTACCTAACATTATTTAATATGTATAGACTCTATGTATGTGGAGCATTTCAAAACTTATACCAAGACAGGGTGTACAGAAGTTATAAAGATATATAATTAAGCACAACAAATTTATTTATAATTCTTTTCTTATATAAAAAAAAAATTTCGCACATTCTTGTTTTTCACAGACAATACGTAAATTGCACTAACAGAGTTTATCAGATGCTGAACCAATGTAGCACTCAAGGTTTGTTGTTCACCGAGAGATATTTGTTATGGCCTTTTGATTTCATCGAACAGTGCTTGTCGAAATTTTCGCTGTTCTCTTGCTCCTCCTTGTTGTGTAAATCGGGATAAACGAAGAACTGCAGCTGCAGATCGTTCGGCTAGAAGAGTAATTGAAATACGTTCGATTATTTTTATTTATCGAAGAAAACAACATTACGATTTTACTGTTGAACATTTTATGAACTGACCGAAACGCATAGGGGCCTTGTAGTTGTCCTCTTTAATTACGTATGCCCCATTTGGATGTTACCCTGTTTACTCATTTGTATTCTCGTTCTAACATCCACGGTGCGAATGTTGTAAATGTCCTCGAGATCATTCTGAACGCCGCACTTGATCTATTCGATGGGGCAGTAAAGCTGCACGACGTTGGACGGATGTTGTTTAGTCGGCTGGATAAGTTTCATCCAGAAATTTGAAAGGAATACCATTAGTTGAGGATTTCCTCTTTGATACAAGGGATGAAAAATATCACATTACAACTTTCATTGAAAAGTGATTTTTTTTTTTGCGAAGCCGTCAGATTTTTGTTATACGAAAAGTTGCTCAGATAATACACAGCAGGGAGGAGAGAATTTCTAAAAATTGTTAATGCTTAGATAGATAGATAGATAGATCGATAGAATATTTATTGATACTGGGATAAATCCCCTAAGTACTATGTACTTTAAACCATTTATCCGTGTATCTTGGTGAAATTTTCGATAACGGATGTTGGATATCTTATTAAATACAAATAACCGTTCGTTATCGCGAAAATTAAGAAAAAAAAAACACATTCGGCGACAGAATATTGAATTAACTGCGATTTAACATTTTCAACTATTACCATGAATCCGTTGCAAAAATATCTAACTTCTCCAGAGCATATGTAGCGGCTTTAATAGAGGTATTTTGATTGTCGTTCGTGATCTGAGATGCCAACTTGAACAATAGAGTACAGTCCTCCCCGTTAAGATTTTCTCTTATATTTTTCTCTTAAATTATCCACAGCTTCTTGAGAATATTTACTCAGATGGAAAAAATCGTTTTTAATAGATATTGGTAGCTTAATTATGTGAAATGTTATCGAAAAAAATTGATGGAAATTCATCTGCATGAAGAAAATACCTTTTACAAAATTAATTAGTATGACTAATTGTTATTCTCATGCACGCGTTGTTAATGTGTGTGTGTGTGTGTGTGTGTGTGTGTGTGCGCGTGCGTGCGTGCGTGCGTGCGTGATAGCATTAAAAAATAAACATAAGTATAAGGATAAGCTTGAGAGCGTACATCGAGGTACTGAAGACGAACAATTAGAACTATCATGAGACTCGGTTGCGTCTAGTTACAGAGAAATTGCCCATAGATGCCCAATAACATTACACATGGTCGTCCATAAATTACCTGTGATTAGTTGCCAGGAGAATAAACAAATCTAGACGTACTACATCTCGATTGTCTGCTAACGTACGTATACTGCGAGATGTGGCTTGATCTTTGTCCCCGGTTTTTCTCGAACTATTTCTGTTTTCAGGTCGTTGTACACTTCCCAAGCGCCATTGTATCGCCGACAGTAAGCGATGAAGTGACCGGGTTGGTATGCAACCAGACCTGCAAGGCTAACAAAACCAATATTCAATTAATAATGAATAAAAACGAATATATGTGCATAATTAAATAGCATACCTGTATTGAGCTGTCTCGTTGACCTTCCTTTTTCCTTTGACCCGTATGCCGATATCAATAGTCTGCGGAATGTCTTCTAATTTACAATGCAATCCTGTCGTGGATCGTTCTCGCGACTTTTCAACTGAAACGTCGAAAGTTTCGCGAATGTCCAGATCGATAAAAATATGAACATTAGGTTCACTGAGCAAAGTAAATTTGCCAGGACAGTGATTTTGACACGTTAGATTGTTCACGAGTGGTTTGAAAGCCAAGGCACTCTGCAACGCACCAAAACCCTTTCTACAAATCGTGTTATGATTGGGTGCGATTGTTGCGTATGAATAAGTGCGGCCTCTGCAGTGGGAAAGTATCTGACTGGTCTTCGGAGATCGGATTTTACGATAACCTATAGCGTTCTATAGCGTTTTAATGTTTTGACGGACAAGCTGCTGGGTTTGCCACCCTCGAGTCTGTTGTCTTGTCTAACGGTTGAACACAGTTGACTTTCACTGAATATTGATTCGATGCTTTAGTGGAGTCTGCGAGGGGAGAGAGTGTGGTATCCACCTTGAGCACGGATGCAGAATTTTGTGCTGTCACAGTGGGAATCGTCATGGCTGAACGTGAATGAACCAGATGTTTCAGTTGCACGGTCCAAATGCAGTTCTTACGTATCTCCGTAATTACGCCAACAAGAGTGAGAGCGAAACAATGAAAGAGGAGCGCGTGTGCAACCAGTTTGTCGTTCATCGGAGACGATCATCCACCACAGCCTGTCGGACGTTAACTTAATGTCCTTGATCATGTTGAACATTCCTATAAAATGAAATGCAAGGTGGCAATATTTGTATAAATAAATAAATAAAACATTGGATTCTGCGTTGATATCACGTTCGTGTGCGTCTGACAATTGGCGAAATTTGGGCTAAAATTCTTCTAGCGTTCACAGGTAGCTGAAGAAATATTTTCTTGCGACAAAAATAAAAAACGCTTGAAGTACCACTACCGAAGATATTATTCATAAATAGAATTGTGTTTCTGAAGGACTTTAAAAGAATACTTTTGAGATAAGGAATTAACACGACTGGTATAAAGTAGGAACATGAAATGGAATCGTTAGAAGCATGTACCTTCACAGGTTCCCTGACGCGGCTTCAGTGTCGCCGCTAAACTCGCTGATCTCAATATGTACGATGAATCTTGCATAACGTCTGTGATGTTCATGGGATCTGTAACATGGAAAAAAATAATGCTTCATTAATACATTAATGAATTCACAAATAAAAATCCCTAACCTCTCATAATTTCTCTAATGTATAAAAACTGATATTTCGCATCTAATGAAAGTACTGGCACTCTACTTTTATTATGCAACAAAACAAATTGACAACCTACCTTAACGATTGTCTTTGTTGGTTAATAACAATGTTACGAATAAACAACATTCCGAATTGTTCCGAATCGTACGGCTTGTCAGACGCGCCGGCTGCAAGCAGAAGCGACAACATGAGACCCAATAAGACCTATGGCTCATGGTCACCAGCGTACTACGCACTGATGAAGGTCCACCCTAAGGCGCACTTAGTTTTTTCCATTTTTTAGCCAAATGAGTGACTACCAAACGTTTTAATTATATTGATCTTGACCACCAAACGATTCCGCATCGATTGAGCCCTATTTGAAGCAATTTGAAGAAAAAAAAATAATTATGGCTAACTTTGGGCCTCATTTCTTTTTTTATTTATTGTAATTAAACTATTGACCACCAAATGTTTTAATTAGGCTACCAATCACCACCAAACGACCACCAATCGAATGGTATTAATTGCAAATTTTTTAATCAATGTTGTATGGCTAACTTTATAGAGCTGGGAACTGGATGACGTCTGCTAGAAAATTGCCGACGGCTTCCAAAGTTTGACAGATATAATTAAATGGGAAATAAATATACGGTCGTGATAGTTCTCAACAATATTTGGCAAATTGCAATTATGTTGAGTACTCGATGATACTTCTTTTTGAGTTTATAACCCAGTTTTTCAGTGCACATGTGAAATTGAATTTTTTTCAACGATTATAAACAATTTCTTGTAAAATATGGTGACTAATTGTTATTGAAAAATGTATGATTATCGGAATAAAAAGATCGGAATAAATACAGAAAGAGCAATTTGTCAGAATATTAGCTACATTTTGTCTCTTATTTTTCACAACCGAAGATTTATTATTTGACACAAAGAAAAATCGTTTTAAGGGAAATTAATATAACATAACCTGCAATTGCTAATCAAATATGATAATGAAGAATATAAAATAAAGAAAATGAATGTCGGATCGTCTTGAAATTTGCTGTGCACAGTATTTTTTACACAATAAAACAAACCTACAAAGAAGAAAAAATTTGTTTGGCACAGTTCATTTTTAAGCAATGTACAAATATTCAGTGTAAAAAAAATATTTTTGGTTATAAAAAATCTTTAGAAAAAATGGTTCTAGGTGTCTAAATGCTTTAAAATGTTGTGTGCGTCGTAGCTTTGACTCAACAAAACAATATGCTGAAGGAGAAAAAATTTGGTTCATAGAGTTATTAAGTTGGTAGGGTTTTTGGAGCGCAGTACGGACATTTAAATTCATTTTTGAACAACAAATTATAGAAAAAATAGTTCTAGGTGTCTAAATATCTTCAAATTTTGTGAGCATAGTGGGGTTGGCTCAATAAAACAATATGCTGAAGGAGAAAAAATTTGGTTTGTAGAGTTAGTTTTTGGAGTGCGGTACAGATTTTTAATACCATTTTTAAGCAAAAAAAATTATAGAAAAATTGGTTGCAGGTCTCCAAGTGATTTGAAACTGTACGTGCATACTCACAACAATGTGACAAAAGACTCCTGCAAAATTGAACCCAATTGGCTCGCAGGGTCCAACTCACAGCACCGTATGGACGTCCGAGACAAAAAATTGAGTGAAAAAGCAATTTTTCACTAAATAAATATTTGGGGCTATCGCAGCCACTTAAAATGGACTGCGCATCATGTTGGAGGTCCAGCGAAGGGACCGCTGAAAGAATTTTACTTTTAAGTGCATTTGGTGTGCAGCATCGCCATCGAAAGGCCTCGAAGAGGCCTCGAAGGTGATTTTAATAGGCACTCTTTGTCTATTTGTAATAGTGAGTGCCTAAAAATGTATTCGCCATACGTACTTTTTCGGACAAAAAATGTATTCGAAAATTATATTCAATATATAATTTAGATATATATGTTGTATATTCCACATATATGTTAGGTGTAGTTCCAAATGTATTTGAGATGTAAGTTCAATGTATGTGCCATATATCCTATGTATATCCTACGTATTGAAGCCCAGCTAAAAAAATTGAAAATTAAGTAGATGGTACCTGGAACGGTACTTTTCACCTTTAATTATATATATGAACTTACTCTACCGACTGGCACAAGAATATCCTGGAAAAAAGCTATTAATTTTGTCCCTCGCTGGGGATCGAACCGTCGACCCTGGTCGTACAGTACGAACGTTGTGCCTTAACCCACTCAGATATCCAGATCTTAGAAAATGTTTATTTTTATTTGAAACTTAAAGCGTCGTAGGCATGTGATGGCCCTATGCTGGACGCATATACGTTAATGTTAATTTAATTGTTAATGTTAATGTTAAAGTTACGATGTCATGTAGCCAAAAAAAAAAACTGTGTGGGTCCAATTAGTACTCTCATGGTTATGTGTAAAAATCGCGTGCATGTGTTATGTGTACAGATAATATGGAAAGAAGTGGAAAAGGAATCTTTATTAACAACATTATCAGTGCCGTGATTCGGTGGCTGGGATTTTTGCTAAAGCCGACGAAATTGTTATGATTACGAAAGGCTTATGATAACTAAAATGAAGCCGAGATATGGCTGTTTGGAAATCAGGAAAATCAATGTTCTTCCAAAAGGGGCTGAAAACATTAAAAATCGTTTTTTTCTTTTCAAGGCTCCATCTGCCATATTTTTCCCCACTGATCACGAATATAACCATTATTTTACTCCCAACCGGATAATTTCCATTTGAATCCTAAAAATATGATTTTCGAAAAATTGCAAGACTTTCCCTTTCGAATTCATCTTTCCAATTTTTCACCATCCTGAAAATACCCGAAAAAACGGTGTCAAAACTTCGGACAATAGCCTATCTTGTGTATTTTTTCTCGTAGAAGACGATTTTTCATACTTGACAGCTGATAGTGTGCCTTTCGCGACAGCACAACAACGGAGGAAGACGAAGTGTATTTACTCACTGTTTCCACGCATTTATTCGACTACGAAATTCGCCGGAACCGCGTACAGCGCCGGCCATAGCGCGAAATTTGGTTTTTGCCCGCCTACGCTAAAAAGTCCACATTCCATGCCTGCAACGGGGGTGGAAAGTAGTCGATTCTTGACCAACGGGCCGAAAAGTAACACAGCGAACCGAAAAATATCGCAGCTGGCCGAAAAGTACTGGAGCGGGTCACTTTCCACCCTCATTGCAGGCATAGAAATGTGACCACTTTTTAGCATAGTCGGGCAAAAAATAGCGTATGCCACTCGGGAGGAAGTGCATTTTCACCTCGTGTGAATTTCTGCCCTCGCTTTGCTCGGGCATCAAACTTCACACGTCGGTGAAAAAACGCACTTTCTTCCCTTGTGGCATAATATACTATTGTCGCCACACATTTTTCAACGATTATTATACCACGGCAATCGGTTGTTCATCCCCGGATGTTCGTCCCCGGCTTTCATTCCTAACTTTCGTCCCCGATTTTCTCCGATTACTGTAGCATGCAATTTTTACGGGGGGGGGGCGTGAGCTTAGATGCTTACACATAAAAAAAAAAATTGCATGTGCAGTGATTTTTTTTCGATCTGAATATCAATAATAATGATGCTTATGAACGTAAAACGTATGTACAGAGCGCAAAACGTTTATTATATTCGTCTACCGTGAGGCCCATATGTCATTTTATGTATTTATCTATTGTCAATAATTATTTATCTACTATGACTCGACAATCAATTAACTGTCGTTGATTAATTATATATGCTGTCAGATTATGAATTAGTTAACGATTAACAATCCCTTACCCCAAAGTATATGAAACATATATTTCAAGTATATTGCCCGTATATTCGGAATGTATTCCGAAATATAAAGTATATATATTACAGATATACTTCGATTATATGAAACTCATATTCACAATATATGTGCCATATATATCTCTTATACTTTTAATGTATTTAGCATTATACATTCGAATATATTTTCTTTTATACCTTGTATATAATTGAACTACAATTCAAAATATATTCGATATATGCAATGTTTCGGACAATAGTACTTTGCGATACTAGTACGGAAAAGCGGTCTTTCGGCGAAGGTTGTGAAGTTGGCTGCACGAGCCGGATCGAGAGCTACAACGGCACGAGGCGAAGCCGAGTGATGTTTGTAGTTCGAGAGGAGGCGAGTGCTGCCGACTTCCCAACCGCCGTCGGGAGACCGCTTTTTCATACGAGTATCGCATACTACTTTTTGTGACAAGTGCAAGAAAATTCCCGCTTTTCGTGCCTATAAAGTGCGTGCGAACAAATAGCTACAGTGCTGCCAGCTGAGTGTGTGCGGAAGTAGCTAGGATGTGAAAAAAGCGTGCAAAAAAGTTTTCGCGCATTCTCCGCTAGAAAGCGCCAGTTTCGCCACACTTTACAGGCACAAAAAGCGGGACTTTTCGTGCACGTGTTACAAAAAATATATTTTATATATTTTAAATACATATTTAGCGCCTCGATGCAGCTTTCCTTCGCAATTGACTCTATCGCTACGCCAACGGAACGCTCATAACGTTTCAGCAACGTAGCATGAACCGTTGAGATATTCATCGTCGAGAGCAAAGTATTTAGCTGCGTTATACCAATGCCTGCGTCAATGATTCCTACACATTTGTGAATTAGTAATAGGAGAGTTAGAGAGAATCCAAAAAAAAGTCAAGAGGATTATCATTACCTATGGCTGCTTTATAGTTGACATCAAATAAACGTTTGCGACCAACGCCACAGTCTTTCGCGATTTGAAGTATCAACTCTTTTGACCACTTGGCAATTATTACACCGCACGTGAAAAATACTCGCTAAGCCATGAACGGTTTCACTTTCAATATTTTTAAACGAAAGTGTTGCATTACATGGTTGACACCACAAATCCTCAGCAATTTTCCCGATATTAACTATTCGCTGACCATTGATGTTCAGTGCGTCGTGTTCCTCGAAAGTTTTTTTTCTCCGCTTAGCCCCTGCAACCACGTTTTCCTTCCAGAGAATTTTCCGTTTCGTTTCAAAACGGCCTTTGCTTCGGGGCTGGTTTGTCATGTTTTCATACACTGGTTATGAGGTTATGATGTTCGCCGGCCGTCAAAATCGCGACGTTGCCAAATTGTGTTATTTCATAAAAACATACGGTTTAAACTCTAATCAAATTCATAACTTTGATCCGCTATTTTTCGTTTATAGCGAAGGTTAAATGGGAAAGAAAATTAGAGAATAATTAATTTAAGCGTATTCCGATTTTTATATGAGAAATCACACATATTTGTTACTTATAGGAATAGTTTTCCATATGACTTCAAAGTACTGCAAGAACTGCCTTAAAAATATAAACCACAGCATCGATTGTACAATCGATAGTTGCGATGAATCGAGATTTATCATCAAAAGGTGATAATATCATACCGAACCAAAACTTTCGATCGATAAAACGTAAACCTTTCTGGCGGTAAAACACCAAGGTTTGCTACTTCGCGTCATAATTGGTATCAGAAGCTTTTGAGCTTTCACTGACATATCCGGCCACTCCAAATCATACCTAACGGGTAAAAAGGTTAATAAATAATACGATTTGACAAACTTTTTCGACGAGTGACTTCATGTATACGCACGCATTTGTATGAATTTTTTTACTATGATTTATCAATTTCTGTTCGGGCACACTAATTATATAAAGATTAAATATCTGAGCAATCATGTAGATTGCTGATTGCTTCAGGATGTCGTGATGTTCTAAATATATCAGAGCCTGCAATCACAAAGAATAGTGGATCAGGTATTTTTTTTCCAAAATGAAATATGTATCGCGAAATTGAATTGTTTTAACTTACCTGTATGCCTGTAAAGATTATCATAATCGAAAGAAAGCTTAGCGCCGCTGCGAAAGGTTCACTACAAATGCTATCGATCACCCTAGCAGATCCGACCACTGACCGAACCACCTTCGAAATCACCATGGTGGTTTTGTGCAAAAAGTTTACCAACTATTTTGGCGAAACCACTACGCAAACCACTGCTCCATAATACGCGTATTAAAAGGTGGTTCCGACGGTGGAAACGACGGATACATCACCGTCACACCATTTTTTGGTAATATTGAAAAGGTTTGGTAATATTGAAAAAAAAAAATGGCTTGAATTATAATTATGAATTAATATCAATTAAGGATACATTTTGATACTATATTACGCATTTCGGAGAAAGAAAAACCTAATGACCTAAAGTTGGGCTCGAACCCGGGACATTACGCATACTAGCCTATAACCCTAACGCTGTGCTATCGCTTATGATTTGAATTTTTCTCATTCCTAACAAGATTTAAACAGAGCAAAAGTTTTCTTATCGTAGTGAATGGACGATGAATATTTTATATATTTATTTATGTAAATTATATCTACAAATAGATGATAATAAAAAAACTTTGCATAGGACTCGTATAATACATTTTCTTTAAGGTATTATCAGTACTTCAGTAATTATTTCAGTAAATAAATAAATACAATATTCATTGTCCATTCACTTCAGATAAGAAAACTTTTGCTGCGTTTAAATCTTGCTAGGGATGAGAGAAACTCAAATGATAAGCGATAGCATAGTGTTAGGGTTCTAGGTTAATATTCGTGATGTCCCGGGTTCAAGCCCAACTTTAGGTCATTAGGTTTTTCTTTCTCCGAAATGCGTTATATAGTATCCGAACGTATTCTAAATTGATATAATTCAAGACGATAATTCAATAAATTTTTTTTCTAATATTACCAAACTTTTTTTTCCGTACATAGTTACCACCGTAAAAAGAAATTTGAGTGACAGGTGGGTTATTCCGTTGTCACCACCGTCGAATGGTTTCCACCATTAAGAAACAAATATCGGGAAACGGTGGTTTGTGTAGTGGTTCCGACAAAATACTTAGTAAACTTTTTGCACAAAACCACTGTGGTGGAAACCACCGTGAAAACATGGTGATTTTCGCAGTGGTCGGCACGATGATAATATCTCAACATCTGTCGTACAGTTCTGATCATAACTGGGCGCGTTGGAAAGGTTGAGTCTGAATGCAATTGTAAAAGTGTCGTTAACATTTTAATCCGATGATTTCTTTCCGAGATAATCGAGGAGAAAGACTGCATTCCTGCATATTGAAATAAATACTACACGTACTTACTTCAATATGCAATATGCATACTTTAACATGTAGCGTCTCGCTTACAAAACATCGTTTTTTAGTAGACAACTATTCAAACCATAGACAACTATTCAACCACGCGGACGGCTCGCTCTCTGGGTGCTCTCGCAAAATATCCGTATTTTCCGTGAAAAACCTTGGACTCGATTAAGCTCTGTATAGATAAAGGTGATAAATAGTGTTATTCGGCGGTGTGGACGAGTTAGCTCGAGTCGAAATCGGAAAACAGCCGTAAACTTGTGTATTTTATCTGGACGGTAAAGTGAGGTTAGGAATCCTCAGAGGATTTCTCCACGGAGCAGAAATAAGATGGCCGGAAGCGCGGGATCTGGAAAGCAAGGGACTGGCGGAAAACAGTCATCCCAGAAAATCACGGATGTGCTTGCAAAAAGTCACAATCTACCCAGTAACGGGGGAGCTGAACAGAAAAGTCCATTGGAGCCGGACAATCCTAATTCGTGGACAATGGAAGATGTCATGGATAAATTATTATCGCTAACAGCTATGGTGACACAGCTAAGAGACGACGGACTGCAAATGAAAGAAATGATCAGGCGAGTTAATATAGTTGAGCAACAAGTGGAAATCAACAGTGCTAAGTGTGAAGTGGACAAAAACATGCTGCAAGAGCGAATACGCCAATTGGAAAGAAAGGAGGAGCAGAGAGACAAGGAAGGGAGAAGGAATAACGTTATCGTGCACGGCGTGAAAATTTACCTTAATAAGGGAAGTGAGAAAATCGCGGATGTTTTCAAGGATCAGCTCGAGGTAGGTGTGACTGAAGCGTTCCCGATTGGCAAGCCTGGGCGGAATAGCAACTTTGGTTCCGTTTGTAATGGATGGTCGATAGGTCAGGCACTGCGCAATAAGAAGAGTCGGAGATGATGGTGTATAAGAGTCGTTTATTAGTCGTAGCAGAGAGTGTACTTAGACGGAGGTGTAATTCGGAGGTGTACCGCACTGGTCGGTCGTCGGAGCTGAACTGATTGAAGCGAGCGCGAAGCTGAGGGCTTCGCGCTCGCTGTTACAAAGGCATAAAGAGTTGCAGAGTGTTTAGTCTATTAGATAAGTGGCCGCTCGCGGCGGTCCGGATACGCGATAGCCTTAAGGGCTTCTTTGAAGAGCGTATCGAACGGAAACGCTCCGTCGATACGCACGAATAAATAATAAAAGGTTAAAAAGTTAAATGATTAGGCTGGGGCCGTTACACGTTCTTGTTAAGTTGGCGTGTGCACAAGACAAGAAGGAGGTGATGAGAGCTAAACATAAGCTAAAGGACAGCGCCATCTATATCACGCATGACCGAACCGCGCGCGAGCGAGAAGTGCAGCGTAAGATAGCAAAAATCGCGAAAGAGGAGGAAGATAAAGGTAAACAAACTCGAATTGGATACAAAAAGCTACAAGTAAACGGAAGACGGTATATTTGGAGGGACGACGAAGGTCTCATCGAGGTTCCGCCTATGCTCCTGTCGATGCCGGACGGAAACTCGTAAGATAGTTACGCGCAAAGGAGTCAGGGGCGCCGCGAGCGGCGATCCTAACCCTGCATTATCGACAGCCAGCGTTGACGCAAATAACCAAAACGCGAGATCACCGGAGAAAATAAGACATAATGACGAATTCTTGGATTCAAGTTTACTATCGATTCGAAGTAACAATAACGCTACCAGGGGATCAGAGGCCCTTTCACCGTGTCAAACCACTGCGAATATGTTAGTTAAGAAGATCGCACGATTTTTGTCGTGGAGGATGACATCGGGGAGGATGACGTCAGCGCGTTACAGCCAATTAATCTTCATTATTATGTGGATGTACTTTTTTGGAATGTTCACGGTTTGAAAAATGTACTAGAATTATCAATTAGTGAATTCGAAAATAATTGTGCAAGCAGTGCGATAATAGGTCCCACTGAAACGTAGAAGTTAGATGAAAAGTTAAAGTTAACAGGTCTATTCAGGGATTTTGAATGTATAGCTAATCCAGCGACCAAGGTCTACGCCGAAGGAAGGGCCAGCGGTGGCATCTGTGTCCTGTACAAGCGAGATCAGGTCTCGAATCTAAGAATACTGGAAAAGAACGGTATTTGGATCGCAATTAAATGTTGCATACGAAACGTAGAGATTATTATAGTCACCGTATATCTTTGCGACCACTGTTATGGAGATCGACTCGAGCTGCTGGTTAATTTTGTACCGGAGATGACGGAGCAATTTTCTTGTCCAATAATCATAGGTGGTGATTTTAACGCTCGCATTGGCTTACATAAGCAGTTAGAAGAAGACTATTCCAATAAAAAAATGCTTTTATGCTCGAAATTCTTTGGATAAGGTGCTTAATAGAAATAGTGTGGCTATCTTAGCGTCTCTAGAAGAGCTTGGCTTTATAGTCCTCAATGGGAGATCTCCTTCGGACATAGACACATTCCTAGGTAAAAGTAATAGCACTATTGACTACGTGTGCATTCATATAAGATATGCGGAATATATTCGGGACTTTGTTGTGGTTAACGCCGGGGATTCTGATCATTTACCTGTGAAAATATGGCTGGAAAAGGGCGAGAATCAAAGGGTAGAAAATCTGAGAACCCCAGCAATCCCCGTGCCGCGTAATTTGAAATGGGATGGAAATAAGCTTGAAGAGTTTGTGGAGGAAACTTAAAAAATACCGACTACCGAAGAAGATGATATAAATGTTTTGAATAATACTTCAATTGAAGCGATTCGAGGTATGGCAAGTGAGCTCAGGATGACTGCAAAAAGTGGTGGAAACCAATTTCGTCGTCGAGATAAAGAATGGTTCAATGGGGCTTATAAAATTGCGAAGAAGGAAGTTAAAAGACTGTATAAAGTATGGATTAGAGACAAAACAATTGAAAGTGAATTAAAGTTTAAAGATCAACGTAAAGAGTACAAAAAGGTTGTAAAAGCGGCAAAAGAGGTGTATTTTGAAGAGATAAAACAAGCGGTGTCTGACGTACGCCATGCTAAAAGCTTCTGGGAGGTAATCAATACATTTAAAAGAACTTCCAAAATTTGTGCTATTTCGAGCGAAGAGTGGGGGAATTTGAATATTACTTTACTCCCAGTGCGTGAGATAGTCCCTCTCATACAGGTCGTTGAAATAAACCCAGAGTTGGATAGGTCGATTGATTCAGAGGAATTGATTTACACTATCAAGTGGATAAAAACAAACAAGGCACCGGGGCCAGACGGCATCTGAAGTAACTTCTTTAAGGCTCTGCCACCATATTGGATTAAATCCGTTGAACAATTATTTAATAAAGTATTATCTACGGGTGAAATACCGAACAGTTGGGGTCAATCGGATGTGATAAGGTTCTATAAAAAAGGAGATGAAAGGGACCCTCTTAATTATAGAGGTATAGCGCTTGCAAATGTGGTAACTAAAATGTTTACTACGGTAATAACAAAGAGACTAAATAAATGGATTGAGCGTTTTAACATCCTCCCAGAGGCTCAAGCGGGCTTGTGATCTAATAGATCGTGTGAGGATAACTTGTTCACGCTTTACGCGAAGATTGCATCAACGCTGAACAAACATAATGGAAAACTCTTTCTTGCGTTCATTGATTTCAAGCGCGCTTTCAATTCGGTGGCTCGTAGTATCCTGTGGAGAAAGTTGTGAACTATCGGATTAAGCTTTCAAATTATAAGAGTACTGCAAAACCTATATCAATCGGCGCGTTTCCGAGGTTGTACTGACCGATATAAGAAAACGAGAGAAATCGAGATCACGCAGGGAGTTCTGCAGGGAGACCCAGCTAGCCCGGTGCTATTTTCACTACTCTTAGCGGACATTGTGGATTTTTTTTATAAATAAGGGACGTAGGAGAGTTCATGAAAATATGGAAATATTACTCTTTGCTGATGACTTAATTATTATGTCGGAAGATCTCATAGGCCTGCAGGACAAACTCAACACACTAGCGGAATTTTGTCATGAAAATAAATTAGAAGTTAATACCCAAAAGACTAAGATATTAATTTGCCAAAAATCGGGAAGATCTAGGAAGACTCGACCAATTAAATATAATAAGAGACCTTCAGAAATTGTTAGGTCACATGTATACCTTGGGGTTCCCATCTCTCGCTCGGGCCTATTTGGTACAGCGGCGGACCACTTTATTTCCAAAAGTAAAATAGCATTGGGGACTGTATAGTCACCAACGTTAGCCACCAGGATGAGTAGTTGGGGCGCGAGAATAAGGTTGCTTCAAGCAATGGTACAGTCGACTCTTCTGTATGGCGCGGGGATATGGGGTCTCAACTATGTTGATTAGTTAGAGAAGGTTCAGCAAAGATTCTATAAATTGCTTTTGGGGGTGGCATTCTGCACACCAAGATATATGATTAGATTAGAAACAGGGTGTTCACCTTTAGAATTGCTTGTAGTCAAGCGAGCCCTCAGCTACTTGGTTCGAATTCTAAATATGCCACAACAGCGTTTCCCGCGTGACAGTTTGGATAGCCTTATGGCACAGGACATGTCAGGTGCAAATGTTGCGAAATATAATTGATTCACGTATCTTAAATTGAAACTGGCAGAATTTCGGTTGGAACGAGTGCTAGTCAATATGCAACCGGAGACCCTGAAACGGTCTATACCCAAGATTTAGAACGGATGCGGTCAGAGCGATGCGATCGTCATTTAGCACAATATATAAAGAGATAAAGCAGCTCAACGTGCTAAGCTGTGAAGAATATTTAATGTTAGATGCTCCACTCGCGCAAATCAGGGTTATGGCACAATGCAGACTTGCGGGCAAGAAGGTTTACAAGTTTGACAGTGACCTGCCATGCCAATGTTGTGATCTAGAAAAAAATTAATCGCTAGAGCACGTTATCATTAGATGCCCATTATATGTGTCGCATAGGGAACTTGGAAAACTTCGAATTTCCGGTGAACCTTGAGATTTTCCAGAAAGAGGATATAAAAAAGATATTTTGTTACCTATTTTCATGTTTTAAAGATCGCGCATTTGCCCTATCGGAATAAAGTAGTATGTGTCGAAGGCAAAAATTATAAAGCAATGCCGATACAAGGAAGCCAAAGATGTCGAAGGGGGTTATGTGTCATAGCGACTATAGTATAGGATGTTCGTATTATCTAATCATAAGCTCAAAGTATATTTAGGTTGTTAAGTTAACAATTTGTAATAGATTTTAACCTGATAACAAATAAAAAATACTACTACTACTACTACTATAGAACTGTGTTCGGAAGCCGTCTCCTGACTATAGCGAATATTATGATCGAATTGATATAAAACGATTAATTAATTTTGCAATTATTCTTTATAGTTAATTATTACTATTATTGTTTGACAATATGAATTATTGTTGCATATATGAATTATGATATTGTTTTTGAAGTTACTTTTTATTAACCATTTTTTTTGTACCTTTTTTACGAATATGTTTTTAATAATAACGATTAATTTTCAGTCGGGAGTTTTTTAAAAAAATTTATTTTATGCTTTTTGAATTCAGTCATTCCTCTCCGATATAATTTTCTGAGCCTACAATACTATTATCTATGTGTCTTTCTACTTCGATGAAATTTTTTATGTGTCGTTCCTATCCGATACAGTTTTCTATGTGATCATCTTCTCCGATGCAACATTTAAAAAGTGGAACGAAGAGCAACTATATATAGAAAATTGTATCAAAGAGGAACGACACATAGAAAATAGTAACAGATAACAACCACAAATAGCAAATGGTTTAGGAGAGCAACAACACATACAAAATCTTATCGGAGAACACAACATTAGAAAATTGTATCTAAGAAATAATATTTATAAAATTATATCGCTGACATATATCACTGTGTAAATATCACATTACATTATGGTACTCAGTTAGAACTGTAGAACCGTATAATTCAATTCGTTTATTAAACTCTTTTTGCAATTGAGACTTTTTAGATTATTGCAAAATTTTTTTTTCATCCTTTTTAAAGTATAATAAATAACATAACCAAAACCGCGATAACACTAGCCTTACAAATAAATAAATAAAAACCAATAATGTTTAAACACACGCATAAACAACTTTTATATATCTATAACACATTAGTATAGACGCAACTCGATGAGTATTCGAGGTTATACTACACATTGAGTGAATTCAATGCATATAGAATAGCACACAGCTGCAGCATTTTTTTATAGCCGACGACAAATAATCGCAAAGGCAATAGTAGATAATGGCGGGCGCCTGTCGATATATCTGAATAGGCTTTTGGCTCGTTTTTTCAAACTTAATTATCTCTGCCATTTCACGTTTATTTTCGTATTCCTTTGATACGATTACACTCCCATATATTCTGTCAAGAAACATTGCGCCGTTCCGACAAACACTGCAGCCATAACTCCCGTCTTTTTTTGCCCTAGCGGGCAATCGGGTGTTAGAAAAAAAGTAACCAAACCGTTCGGTTGCTCGAATGCACTATGGAAAGCTTGCTGGTATTTTGGGTCTCACTTCGAAGATTTATTTACTTGCGTCATAGTTATTTTGCGTCAAATAAAAAAAAATCGATTTCTCATAAAATTCAAGTACCTACCTCCATCGATTCTCACAAAAATTCTATTCCAAGGATCGTTACTGCTAGTCCATTTGTGTATCATATGTTAGAAAGCTATATCGGCAATAAACGAACCCAAAATTTTTCACAATTTTCGAACAAACCTAAAATCCAAAAACGCGCATTTTTTATGGTTATAGACGTTTAATTTTGGCGAGTCGATTCAGATACATACACTCGTCATTAAGCTACAATTTACATCTTTCGTAGACCAATTAATTCACTTTTATAAAAAAAAAATAAACTATAAAGTGTTATAAGTAATTCCATAATTGTTACGTTATTCATTATCTATCAAACATTACACTTACGCAAAGAAACTCTTAAATAACTCATTATCATGTAACGTAATTCATTATCAACCTATTATCGAATGCATCCATCGCATGAAAAAATAAACTTTCTTTATCGTTAGCAATAACGCTGATTGAGGAAATGTGTAATCAGATGTCGGCTTCTGGTGAGGAGGAATTTTGATATCTTTAACCGCTGTTAAGAATAAGAAAACAGTTCATAGCAACCGTTGTTGCATTTTTGCTACCAATATGCTGTAATCCCATGCTAGAAACTGTTATTGCAATGTTGCTGGCAAGCGAACAGCAAAGCTTGGTGGCAAGCAATTGCCGTTGTTTGCCTGTGCTACGGCTATCTGGATATATGTATTGCCTTGCTCAAAATGCCTGATAGAATCAATTAGAGATGGACACATAACTTATGAGCTTTAATACGATTTGTTTTCGTTCTATCCGGCGGCGTTCAAAATAACGGATGAATAATGTATCCTTTGTACACACAGAATATCATATCAGAGTTAATGCGGATAACTGTATCGAAAACATGTCCGTTTTTTATAAGTTTATTAAAAAAAGGTTGGATAATAGCAAGACGGATATATCGTATCTGTATTGCTATACGTCTTTCTAGACGTGGTTTCCGATCCGAATCACGATGTGTTCTGCGAAAGGAGCTCTCGATCCGTCAGTGTACGCAAAATGTTTATGATATTTTCCGGGTTACCGTATTGAAAATATGTCAGGTTTTATAAGTTCTTTTTAAAAAGGTCGAATAAATCAGGAGAAACGTTTCTCTACGTTTCTCTACGTTTCTATCCGCAAATGTTTCCACTTTTTTGTTTTATGATTGATGTCGACAAATGCGGCTGTATCAACACTGTATCAGTGATTGTCTAAAGTATGTATATAAGAGAGGCAGAAACAAGAATGTTATGTGTGGTCGATGAGTGTGACCGTCATCTTGTACACAAAATATTATACCTGAAATTGTACGGCAAACCGTATTACAAACCTTCAAGTTTTTATTTAAAAAATCGTTTAAAAATGTCCAGGTCATACAACACAAATGTTTTTCTCTTGAAGGAGTTTTTGAATTCATACTCAATTCCTACAGAACTAATGAATCATGTTGGTATTTTACTACAACATAAAGTGCTCACTCACATTTTTTTTCGATTTCTATGTCCGAATATACATGCACTGTAAACTATAAACAATATTTGACAGGGTATAACAAGGCAGAGCCGGTTAGGGCAGGACAGGAGAGGGTTTTATTGGACCCAAAACGAATCGATGCAAAATTACTGAATTTCTAATGTATTCGAAGCTACAGAAAAGTACAGATACTAATTAATTTTAGTAACTACAAGCTTGCGTTTACATTGTCAACCGCATAAGCTCTCACATGAACGGCTGGACGACGATAGGACCGGAACAAAATTGTGGTGCGGAAACATTCGGTTAGCGATATATAACAAAATCATGCGTGAACTGACAGAGAATGATGGAAACCGAACGAAATATGGAATCGAAAACATTCGGATTACTATACATTACGAAAACGTAGATGAAAACATACATGAAAACATACATGAAAACATACATGAAAACATACATGAAAACATACATGAAAACATACATGAAAACATACATGAAAACATACATGAAAACATACATGAAAACATACATGAAAACATACATGAAAACATACATGAAAACATACATGAAAACATACATGAAAACATACATGAAAACATACGTGAAAACATACATGAAAACATAGGGTAAAAGTGGTGAATATGGACCGACGCGGTAAGATGGACCAGTGCGTAAATAGACGTATATGGGCTCCTAAAAATTTACCGTTTTACACAGTACATTTACCGTTTTCCTTTGTAGTGCTAACGATGAGGTTATTTAGGTGTTAAACCTTGCTCCTAATGGCATTGAAAAATATCCCACGAATTTCCCCGATCTCGGAACGTGCCCTAACATTAAATGTACCATTTAGGAGAACGAAATCACGCATTTAAGGACCTGCTCTCGGCATTCCTATGGATCTTATCCCGTAGTGAACACTCTTAACTATGGAATAACCAAGCCCGTTCGAGCTAAACCAAATGGTTGATTAATGGCAATAAAAACAATTTTTTTTATAATGGACCACCCCTAACTTGGTAATATGGACCACCCCTCCGTCTCGTTAGAACGATGGTATTGACTTCAGGGGCTACACCACCATGAGGCCAAATAATAATTCAGGAATTTTTGTTCTGTTATCCGGCGCTATATTTTTAATTGCGGTTCCACATATTGTTAGTACATGAGGCATTCCATGCCAATGCAGCCACAAAAAAAAATTCCAAAAAATTTCTAAAAATCAGGTCATGTACATCCAACCGATTCACTACGTTTCCAATTGTTTGGATTAGAAAAATATATTATTACAAACTATTCGTTTTTATTATTTTTCATTCAAACAGTGAAATCTTGGGAACAATTAACAAAATCGATTACTGTAGAAACTGAAAATCTGCAGATACTCGTAGTCTATCAGAAAAAAATTTGATCAGATTTAATTGAGTAACTTTGAGTATATGTTAATATGTGTACGGCAAAATCACCGAAAATATTTTTTTACGGGTCCCCATGCGAAACGTCACCGGAATAATTTTATCAAATTCTGTAAGAGAATCTCGATTTTTAGTATTTTTTTCACTACGTGAAGGAACTTTGCATTGATTTCTATTTTTCGATGACAGTTTAAGAAGAAGATGGCACGTTTCAAACGAAAGCCTATTCGGCACGAAGACTGGATCGTGTGTATATATTGTTTCGAGTGGCTTCACGAAGGATGCACTGACTTTCCGAATGCCTGCAAGATGTGTGGAGAACTATCGAGAATATATTGTAGTGTCTATATGTCTATGCCGTTATCAATGTTAATGAAAAAAATTCAATTGGTAAGCGAATCTTGTTCTCAGGAGTCTTGGAACGTTTCCAATATTCTTTCTTTCCCATGTACTATCCTCCTAAAATGTACCCAAGCATTACCGAGCTAATTACAGGTGGTCCATATTACCCCGGTCCATATTACCCTGGTCTATGTTACCAATTCTGCAAAAAGAAAGCGAGTAAGATGGACCACCGCGTGAGATCGGTTAAAAAAAATTTCAAAAAATGTATCAATAACAGGGTCTTATAAAGTGTGATTACGGGCACATTTCGGTTCCAGCAGAATGTGATTTGACCTCTGCAAGTAAGAGATATAGATCAAAAGTTTTTAGTGGTCCATATTCACCACATGAAAACACATGAAAACACATGAAAACACATGAAAACACATGAAAACACATGAAAACACATGAAAACACATGAAAACACATGAAAACACATGAAAACACATGAAAACACATGAAAACACATGAAAACACATGAAAACACATGAAAACACATGAAAACACATGAAAACACATGAAAACACATGAAAACACATGAAAACACATGAAAACACATGAAAACACATGAAAACACATGAAAACACATGAAAACACATGAAAACACATGAAAACACATGAAAACACATGAAAACACATGAAAACACATGAAAACACATGAAAACACATGAAAACACATGAAAACACATGAAAACACATGAAAACACATGAAAACACATGAAAACACATGAAAACACATGAAAACACATGAAAACACATGAAAACACATGAAAACACATGAAAACACATGAAAACACATGAAAACACATGAAAACACATGAAAACACATGAAAACACATGAAAACACATGAAAACACATGAAAACACATGAAAACACATGAAAACACATGAAAACACATGAAAACACATGAAAACACATGAAAACACATGAAAACACATGAAAACACATGAAAACACATGAAAACACATGAAAACACATGAAAACACATGAAAACACATGAAAACACATGAAAACACATGAAAACACATGAAAACACATGAAAACACATGAAAACACATGAAAACACATGAAAACGGAACGAAATATTAATGCGGCGTTCAGAAAATTGCAACATTTTTATTACTTCTCTTATGAAGTCAACACTATTGCGGCGCAACATAAGAAATAGCAGTGGAAAGTATCATGTCGACATCCATAAAAATCAAATGTTCCACTCAATGTTTTTGCACATTTCATAATTATTATTAGTTTTCTTAAAATAATCGTAGATATGAATTTGCGTCCGTGGCCACTGCACGATCACGAATTTATGTTTATTGATTAAGTTCATTCATTATCTTATTAGCGTTCATGTTTCATTTGTTTTAAATTTAAGTCATTAGCAACCCCTTAGATTGCTGAGGCACAAGTCGCTATTAGGACCCCTGAGACGTGACAATTTTTGTTATATATGAGGCATTCCATATCAATTCAACCATAAAAATAAAAATTTCCAAAAAATTTCTAAAAATCGGGATAATTCATTCGAGTTTCAAACACCAAGTTTAAAATTTTTTGGAACTTTTTATGACGAGATATTGCAATTTTCTTAATTTTAATGAAAACAATAATATCTCGGGAACGGTTAGACGTATGAAAAATTCTAAAAAACGAAAATTTGCGGTTTTTGATGACCCACAAGAAAAAAATTTATTCAAATTTAATTGAGCAAGTTTAGACTACATTTTACCGCAAAATTATCGAAAATATTTTTTTTTTGTTACGGGAAGGACACTCGATATCGTCATAAGAATAATTTTCTCACGTTCTGTAAGTGAATAACGAACGTTCAGTATTTTTTTTATCATGGGATGCGCAATCGCTCATAAGTTACAGCAGTTTCAATTTTTTAAATCGCATATTCGATTATAGTTCGATTTTCAAACATCAACTTGATTTGGTCGTGTGTTACAGGAGATCAAATTTGTGTTTGTATTCTGTGAAAGAAGATTACAGTTTCGTTAGAATACAAAAGGATTAACCGATATTCGCAGCAATTATCCGACTTCTTAAAAAAAAAAAAAATTATTTTGAAGATATGAAGCTTTTGCATTTGATGTATTTGCAATATTTTTTTTCTCAAGGAAAAACAATCGTTTTTTTATTTTTAAAAATTTGCCCGAATTGTGGATATGAAAAACGAATTTTCGGTACTTTTTTTTAATGGGATTTTCAATTATAATATGTAATTTACCGATTTTATTAATTAATAAAATCGGTAAAAGTACATATTACCGAGTGAAAATCCCATAAAATCAAAAATACCGAAAATTCGTTTTTCATATCCACAATTCGTGGGAATTTTTAAAAATAAAAAAAGATTGTCTTTTCTTGAGAAAAAAAATATTAATTAATAAAATCGGTTTTACCGATTTTATTAATTAATAAAAAATCCGAAAATTCGTTTTTCATATCCACAATTCGGGGAAATTTTTTAAAATAAAAAACGATTGTCTTTCTTTGAGAAAATAAATATTAATTAATAAAATCGGTAAAATTACATATTATCGATTGAAAATCCCATAAAATAAAAAATACCGAAAATCCGTTTTTCATATCCACAATTCGGGGAAATTTAAAAAAATAAAAAAACGATTGTCTTTCTTTAAGAAAAAAAATATTGCAAATACATCAAATGCAAAAAAAAACTTCATATCTTCAAAATAATTTTTTTTTTTTTAAGAAGTTGGATAATTGTTGCGAATATCGGTTAATCCTTTTGTATTCTAACGAAACTATAATTTTCTCTCACAGAATACAAACACAAATTTGATCTCCTGTAACACACAACCAAATCAAGTTGATGTTTGAAAATCGAACTATAATCGAATATGCGATTTAAAAAATTGAAACTGCTGTAACTTATAAGCGATTGCGCATCCCACGATAAAAAAAATACTGAACGTTCGTTATTCACTTACAGAATGTGAGAAAATTATTCTTATGACGATATCGAGTGTCCTTCCCGTAAAAAAAAATATTTTTGATGATCTTGCCGTAAAATGTGGTTTAAACTTACTCAATTAAATTTGAATAAATTCTTTTCTTGTCGGTCATCAAAAACCGCAAATTTTTGTTTTTTAGAATTTTTGATACGGCTGACCGTTCCCGAGATATTATGGTTTGCATTAAGATTAAGAAAATTGCAATATCTCGTGATAAAAAATTCCAAAAAATTTGAAACTTGGTGTTTGAAACTCGAATGAATTATTCCGATTTTTAGAAATTTTTTGGGTTTTTTTTTGTGGTTGGATTGATATGGAATGCCTCATATGACATTGCTGAGTAATAAACATGCCTTCATCGAAAAGAACTACTAGGGGTCCAGTAGTGACTACTAGAGGTTCAGTAGTCACTGCTGGCATTGCAGTATTCACTACACGTGTAGTTACTTCTTCCTAGTACTTACTCCTCAACGGTCAGTAATTATTACTGAGGACGTAGTAGTTCCTGCATCACTAATTACTACTTATAAGCAGTTCTATTCAAGGATTCAGTAGTTAATGCATAAGCAGTTATTGCAGATAAGTAATCACTGCTCGGGACAGCAGTAGTTCCTGTATAAGTAGTTGCCACTTCTGTGTAGTAACTATTTGGATCCCGAGATTCAAATACTAATTATACAGAGGCAGTAACTACTTATACAGAAACTACTGCTACCTTGAGTAGTAATTATTTATCTGTAGTAATTACTTATACAGGAACGACTACAGTCTCAAGTAGTAATTACTTATCTGCAAGAACTGCTTATGCATTAACTACTGAATCTCGGAATAGAACTACTTATAAGTAGTCATTACTGATGCAGGAACCACTACGTCCTCAGTAATAATTACTGACTGTTAAGGAGTAACGACTAGGAAATAGTAAATATACATGTGTAGTGACTACTGCAATGTCAGCAGGTACCACTGAACCTCCAGTGGTCACTACTGGAATCCTAGTAATTCTTTTCAATGAGGGCAAATTACCAGCAGTGAACTACTGAAAACTACGAGAATTCCCAGCAGTGAACTACTGAAAACTACGGGAATTCCCAGTAGTTAACTCCTGGACATTCAGAGTAGTGTGGAGTAGTTAACTACTTGGGATATATAGTAGTTAACTACTCAGTAGTAGTTACACTAGCGGACTCAGCCACTGATGAAATCACTGAAAAAATCACAGTGGTTTATTGTCAAAACATAACTGACAAAACCACTGTGAAAATCGAGGGGCCCAGCGGACCCAAAAGTTCCGAGGGAAGCTTATGATGTCGTGGGCCTCAAAGTACATCAGGACCTCGACTTTTGCATCCTCGTTATCCGTAACAGTCTCCACCATGGAGCGAATATCGATCGACGCAGTAAGCTATTTGCCATGCTCGACAGTTAGTATGGGCGGGGCTTGCGCAACCTCGAGATTGTTACGTGTAAGCGGGACACGGTCCCGTCGCTGTGAATGAATTCGAGGTCCTAGTGTAACCGCCATTCAAACCACCGTCAAACCACCATCCAAATAAACCCGAGCGAGCTTGCAACACGGTGGTTTTATCATCAAAACTACCATTCAAACCACCGTACAAACCACTGTCCGAGTAAACTCGAGCGTCTTTGCAAGACGGTGGCTCTGTCGTCGAAAGTAGCATTAAAACGACCGTCCCAGTAAACCCGAGTGAACTTGCAGTATGGGGATTTTCACGGGCCAAACTACCGTACAAACCATCGTTCACAGGATTTCAAGCGAACTTGGTGTACGGTGGTTTCACTACTGAATCACTAACAAATTTGTGTTATTCCACGTACCTTGAAATACCCGACTGGAAATGACAAGAGTCAAAGCCCTTTGAAAATGACTTTGTCTCGGATGGTGGTTTAAACGTACGCAGACGGTGGTTTTGACGACAAAACTACCGTGTTGCAAGCTTACTCGAATTTAATCCAATGGTGGTTTGTACGGTGGACTGGATGGTGGCTGTTTCAAAAACCACCAGGCCTGTGGTTTTTACAGTGGTTTGTGCGGTTACGTTTTGACAATGAACCACCGTGGTGTTCTCGGTGGTAACCACCGTCGCTTTTCAGGTGGCCGAATCCGCTAGGGAGTCCCCGCCGCGATTCGACGGGCTCATCGGTATGTAAGAGTCGTCCTGAGGAATTGCTCGTGAGAGACTCAGTGATTTCACGTAGTCGTCGTTCGGCAATACCAGCGCTTGGTAATCGGGTGCCGCCATCATCGTTAGGTAATCATTCTTACCGCTCTCGATGACCATAGGGTTTATGTCCATGTAAGGGGCGTTCAAGTCCAAGTAATGCTGCGAAGTAATTCAAGGTTGCTCGTTAGTTCGGTTCTTATAAAGAAACAAAAAATGTTTGCATGATATCGTCTATGATGATCTATCGCGATCAATAGATCTTTTTATTGTTATTGTGATCTATGGCAATCGATGGATCTTTTTATTCACACCAGACTTTACACCTTTGACCGGAAATCATGTCATACCGGAAATACGTCACTTCTGTTTTAAAAATCTCTTTTTTCGACCAGAAGTGATGTCATAACGGATGTGAGGTATTTCCCGTATGACGTCACTTCCGTTCCAAAAATGAGATTCCCGAACCGGAAGTGACGTATTTCCGACCGATCCAAGCTGAATTCCATTCAATATGTTACGAAAACCGTTCTACGCCGGTCGGCAAGCCGAAATCCGTCAGAGCTGTCAAACTGTCGAAGGGGCCTCGGGCGACTGAACGAACTTCGCCATGATCCTTGTGGTGTCATCGGACACATCGCCATTGCCGACCAATTACGATACGAATAAAAGGGCAATAATGGGTTGCGAAGTGGTTCGATAGAAAAATCTCAAAATTTGACATATATCGTGATAGATCTTTTCATTGTGATTTATCGCAATCCATGAATACTTTTACTGTGATGTATGGCAATTCGCAGATCCTTTTACTGCACTCTATAGTGATCGATAGATTTTTGCATTCTGAATGATGGATGAATAAAAGTCAGGTTGCTGTATTCGTACCTCTTTCACACTTTCCTCCATCAAATCGCCGATGCTCGAGACTAAATAGGTAAATGTTGGCCGTAATGTAGGATTTGCGTTCCAGCATTGCAGTATTATGTCGTATCTGTAGAAGTGATTTTTTCGTTTATTTATCGTAGCAGAAGACAATTTTTATCGATCGAAGACGACGAATTTCGTTAGAGAAATTTGATTACTTACACCTCCTTTGTGGCATATTCCGGTTGTTCCATTCTGTATCCCTCGATCAATCTTTGATATTGCCTCTCCGCCTTCATGCCGGGATAGGGATTCTTCGCTAGGGTAAAGAATTCCCAGAGTACTACGCCAAACGACCATACATCCGATTGTGTTGAAAATACTTGATCCCTTATCGACTCGATAGCCATCCACTTTATCGGCAGTGGCGTGTCCCCTTTCTTTTTGTAATTGTCGTATATATACATCGTCTTCGCGAGACCGAAGTCGCATATCTTCACGATATTGTTGTCGGCTAGAAGGATGTTTCTCGCTGCGAGATCACCGTGAAGAATCTAAAAACAAAAAATGTCCATACCCGATTGGATTCACAAAATATATTTTCTTGAGCTTCGGTATGGACAATGATACGGAAATCTGCCCATATCATTATTAGTCTAATTATTAATCTAAACGATCTTCGACGACTCAACATTTTCAGTGGAGGATTTATTATTATGAAAATAAAGAAATTGTTTCATTCTTGTTTTGGCAACAAAAAAATAATGTAGCGAAACGGTGATTAAATCATTGGTCTTAGACTTTCATACAAACATTTTTTACAGAACACTTTTTTATTATGCCAGAAACAAATGACAAAGCAAAAGGGTTAAATTTACTATTAAATAAAAATAGTTATATGAAAAGTAATAACAAAAAATGTATTTGAAAAAAATCTTTTGAAAATCCTGACTATTAATTGCGATTACGACGAATTAAAATTCTTGCTGCTTTTCGACACCAATGTGAGTAAAATCACATTCGAACAATCAAACTCACTTTTCTTTGACTGAGATATTCCATTCCACATGCGACCTGAAATCCCCACGACAGCAAATCCTGAGTGCATATAAGTTTGACATTTTGATCCCTGTAGGCGTCCTTGTTTATGAGAGCGCAACCGTCCGGCAACATGCTTATACCTTGACAATCCGTTTTGGTCGTGTGAGACTCGAGCACCGCACCCGGATCGCTGTTGGACGAATTTGCGCCCGGGCTGCGGAAGAATGAGAGTACCGCGTATTTTATTCTGTCGATACGATAAGTGACGAGAGATAGGAGAAACATGAAGGGAATAATTGATTACACAAGCATGAACGAGTGCCGTTTTCTTGTTAGTAGGTGTTTCAGCACCCGTGTGGAGGACATGTCAGTCGAAAACGTGGAGATCACTTGGAAATAAACAGGGAGATTTTGGTTATTTTTAGCGTTAAAAAACCAATGTGCGAAGTTACATAGTATCAAAACTATCTGGTATACGATTGCGATTGCGATTAATATATTAATCGCCATTCTGAACATACAAAAGTTGTTTTTTACCCATCCACAACGTTCGAGAAATGAGACATTTTTATTGCATTTTCATATGTTGACAGATTGCATGGAATAAGTACGATGGTTGTTCAACAGTATCGTATACCGTTCACGGTATGTGCGTTGCCTACGGGATGCTGGAGCTGGGGATAGTCGCGGGATTTATTTTATCGACCAAAAATTGATGCTTCAGTGGCCTTATTTATGAATGGATTAATTTCTATTAAATGAAAGGTTTCTCATGGATTTAAACGAGGTAGAAGAATCACAGAGCATTGAGAGTAAGCGCTTCAGCTATCGTCGAACGGTTCAACACATGACAAGGAAAAGGAATCCAATCTTATTAGATATCCGGTCACCATGACCATATAAAATTTAGGCACAATTCACGCGCTCGTGTAAGTATGCAAAATTGGCGACATACCTGTTGTTGCTCTTTACGCTCGTTATTCTCCTCAGTAAATCAAGTCCAATTGAAGAATCCAGCTTCAGAGTCTCTGGATCAATTTGGTTGATAAAATCAGCACGATGTTTGAGTAAGTAATTGCGCACATTACCGAAGCGACAGTACTCAACGATCACCAGCAGCTCGCCTGTTGAATCAGTTACATAAATCGTAAAATACATATATAGGACACGTCTTAACGCCATGTGAAGCACTCTCGTGGCGTGGTCACGCGAGTTTAACCTCCTCTTAATTGCTTTTTTTACATTGCATTACTCACGTTTGTTGATATTTTTGGTGCAAGCACCAAGGAGATTCACGACATTCAAATGTTGGCCGAGATGTACCATGATCTTCAACTCGCTAGCTAGCGCCCTGATGCAAGTGGATCCCGTGGATTTTCGTACCATTTTAACTGCCACGGTGGAAACTGCCTCGTTTTTGCAAATACCCAGAGCGTGCGCCTTTACGACCACACCGAAACTACCGAAACCTAATTGTTTTCCAAACTGCAACCTCTCACGGGGAAATTCCCACTTCTTGTCGTACGGTAGTAAACTGGCTTGATCGCCGACCTTTAAATTGGGATTCAGACACTGCAACGCTCCTTCCTCGAAGTGCACAAGTTCAACCTCCATCAGTTGCTTACGAATTGCCTTGGGATAGTTAAATCGTCTTATTTTCAATGGTTCAATTGTTGACAATGAGAAAGAATGATAAACATGTATACAAAGGGAGTGTTCATCACTAAATATTGAAATATTACTATTATATTATCATATAAAAAAACCAAAATAATATTAAATATAATAATATTATGTCATGCAATTATGAAAACATTCAAATTTTGAATTATTGTGATCAATTATCAACTCTTCTGGTACACAGTAATGAGTTTGTAATGTTGTATTTCATTCTCAATTTTTGGAGGAAAAGAGCACGAGACGAATGCATATGTTGGGCACAAGGAATTGTATAGACAAATAAAATTTTATTACGTTGTTGCGATGCATCTTGATAGAGAAGAAGATAACGAGTGTGGCACAAATTAGCACGAGTACCACTATCGAAATGATCCATACTTTGGAGACTTCTTTCACTGTAAATTCAAATCATCATATGTATTTATAGACTATTGCGCTCCAGGTTATCAGATTGCCAGATCGATCCGTACCTTTGATCAAGATTATCTGATAATTTTCGTCATTTCCGAAACGATTCTGAACCTTGCACGTATATCTTCCGCTATTTTCGTCGCGCAAATATTTTATGCGGAGCTCTTGATAGTCGTCATGACACTCGTACTGCTCGTTGGCATCGATCCTCGTGTCGTCCTGAATAATTTTGAAAATTTTATCTGCAATGTAATTTTTCAATGGAGGCATGCATGTTGATGTCTTTTTCCCAGCATGCATTTTATTTATTGCTTAAATATAATTTTGTATTTATCTTTTTTAAATCACTGTTCGAATTTTTCATTCAAGTAGATTCAAGTAGATTCGAGTAGAGAACTGCATCGAAACCTTTGAAAAGTATGTCTTGCGAAAAAAATGTTATCAATACCGTTATTACAATTTTATAAATTTCATTTTCATTGATTTTATTCTCGTAATAGTGATGAGTTGAGGAATTTAATAGTGAGGAATGTGGCGTTTTTGCTAACCTGCCCAGCGACGAAGGTTAAGCAAAGGTAGTATAACATAGTTTTGGCGGATGAGCAGGAAGAGTCGGGAGAGTATCCTATCGGTCCCCGTGACCGCTGTTTCGACGGTCGTTCGACTCATTATGCCTAAAATTAGCCACAAAATGATTGCACGACCGACCGAGTGCAGCGCTATTGCCACGAAACAAACTGCTTTGACTATTCCAACCGCAAAAGAACTACAAATTCGATTGGCCGAGGACAATCAGGATGTGGTCGTTCTTAAACAAATTGGGAGCCCCTCTATCCTACACATCTCGATTGTCCACATTATCGATCCTCCACATTTAATTCTCCACATCACCAGTCTGCCACACTCCTTTTCCTGCACATCTCGATTATACACACTCTCTTTCCGACACATTTAGATTCGACACATCCTGATCCTCCACATTCAGTTCTCCACGTCCGCAGTCCTCCACACTCATTTTCCTCCGCATCACGATTGTACACATTCTCTTTCGGACACATTTTGATTAAACATCTGCCGATCTTCTATTTTTAGTTCTCCACGTTCCTAATTCTCTACACTCTTGTTGCTTCATACCTCGATTGTACACACTATCTTTCCGACATATTTCTATTCGATATATCCCGATCCTCCACGTTCAGTTCTTCACGTTCCTAGTTCTCCCTACTCCTGTTCCTCCACATCTCGATTGTACACACTGTCTTTCCGACACATCCCGATCCTCCACGTTCTCAGTCCTCCACACTTCTTTTCCTCCACATCTCGATTATACACATTACCAACAGGAATTATCTAACGAACCAATACCAACAGCAGTAATGTGTACAATCGAGATGTGGAGGAAAAGGAGTGTAGAGGACTGGAAACGTGGAGGATCAGGATGTGTCGAAAGGAGAGTGTGTACAATTGAGATGTAGAGGAACAGGAGTCTGGAGGACTAGGGACGTGAAGAACTGAACGTGGAGGATCGGGATGTGTCGAATAGAAATGTGACGGAAAGAGAGTGTGTACAATCAAGATGTGGAGGACTGGGAACGTGGAGAACTGAACGTAGAGGATCCTGATGTGTCGAATCGCAATGGGCCGGAAAGAGAGTGTGTACAATCAAGATGTGGAGGACTGGGAACGTGGAGAACTGAACGTAGAGGATCCTGATGTGTCGAATCGCAATGGGCCGGAAAGAGAGTGTGTATAATCGAGATGTGGAGGAAAACGAGTGTGGCGGACTGGTGATGTGGAGAATCGATGATGTGGAGAATCGATGATGTCGAGAATCGATGATGTCGAGAATCGATGATGTCGAGAATCGATGATGTCGAGAATCGATGATGTCGAGAATCGATGATGTCGAGAATCGATGATGTCGAGAATCGATGATGTCGAGAATCGATGATGTCGAGAATCGATGATGTCGAGAATCGATGATGTCGAGAATCGATGATGTCGAGAATCGATGATGTCGAGAATCGATGATGTCGAGAATCGATGATGTCGAGAATCGATGATGTCGAGAATCGATGATGTCGAGAATCGATGATGTCGAGAATCGATGATGTCGAGAATCGATGATGTGTAGGATAGAGGGGCTCCCAACAAATTGACCGGATACTCCGACAAAATCCGACTGTTCTGTCGGATTTTGTCAAAACAACCGAAAAAGTTATAGCTAGACGACCTTGTAATTGATTTTGAACAAATCGACGCCAAAACAACTAGAAAAGTTATAAGTGACCCTGCATTCGGTTGAATGTGCAATCTTTTCGCCGAGCATTTCGGGCACAAACGGAGCGGTTGTATTTGTAGTTGAAATGCTGTCGATGGTACCGATCGGGTAGGAAAAAGCAATAGTAGAAGCGATTGAAAATTTCGAAACGGAGACGTTAAATGGCGTGTGAGTGCTGAGCTCAACACCTAAGCCGGCGTTGTGCGATAGACCGAAGGAAAGAACGAGGACCGGTAAGAAAGTTGATGAAAGGATGGACAAATACTTCCTGCAAAGAAAGGCGAACCTTGGGGACGGGTGAGGTGCCGATGTGTTCGTAACGAGCGGAAATGTGGCCCATTCGCCACTGTGAAAGAGTATGAAGGACCCGAGTGAGAAGTTCGGTAGCAGTGTGAATGAAGAGGAGGTAAAGCCGGTTGATTCAGATCGCACGATAGTGGAAAAATATCGAGAGACGTGTGGGTGCACCTGGTCTGGCAAAGAATAGAGAAAGTAAGACTGTAGCAGATCAAAATGCAGGCCAGGAAGGAAAAAAGCGCGGGCGTCAGAACGGGATATCTCTTAAGAGCATGTGAAACACGCAACTGTTGCTATCTACGTCGCACTCTGTAGTGTTTCACATGCTCTTAATACAATCGAGCAGACTATGTCGATTTCCGAAAGTTTGCCCGCATAGGGCTATTAGACAGAGTTTCGTCGTACAGAACTTTGCTTGCTCTCCGGGGTCTCGTAGATTACTTAGCAGCTCAGTCGTGTCGGTAAGAATAACTGATTTTGCTTAATGTGAACACCTTTTATATTAAATCTGTCCTATCCTTAGCGGAACCGACACAGCCACGAATGATGAGACTCTAAGTAGACTGGAATGGGATCGATCGCTTTGTTCAAACTTTTAACCTTTACGCAACTCTGACTTGACGGACTTGAGCAAGAAATATTTGAAGAAATATTTGTTTGAGTGAAATATACTTTTCTTCGTTTCGAAAAAATCCCAGATTCAATGGAATGAAGGTTTTAATTTTCTCAAACCAAAGTATGCTTCATTGTATCGAAGCTTTAAGTCTGAAAAAAAAGTTTGCTCCAACTCAATATGTAATTGGTGCCGGTACTGTTATTTGTGTTATTTGCTAGAAATTAATTTTACACATAGTTACATCGAGTTTTATATATTAAATTCTTATCAGTACAATCGCTACCTATCAATTAACACCATTTTTACAAATAAAAATTTTTAATATCCTAGCGGGGCTCAAACCCTGAACCTAACGCATTCTAACGTAGTACCTTACCACTACGCTACAATCGCTTATTGATATGTCCAATTTTTAATCGGATATATAAGTTATTTCCGTCATTAACTTAGATTCGACTCCCATGATTTGACATAGAAATGTCCAAACAACTTGAAAGTCATTTATTGTGGGCATAATATTTGTGAATGACTAAACTGACGTCTTGCCGGATTGAATAACATCATTTTCAAGATGACACATTTTCGTATAACAATGAAACATGGTGTATGCGAGCAACGTCTGCAATTTAAGTTATGATTCCACAGAGTGACGTCGAATCAAATTATAAAACACCTGAGTTTATAAATCTGTATATTGCCTCATATATTTTTTCAATGATTTCAATAATTTCAATTTTACTCAATATTGGATTGTGTGAAACAACAGAGTTTTTGATAGTATATTCATTTCTTCTGAAACACAATCGTCTAAAATCCACCCCTATCCACCCCTAAACAGTTGGTGTGTCACGATATTTTTATCGAATGGTCGATCAATGATACTATCGAAGATATCGCACCCACCAATCCCATTTCTTTTTAAAAATAAACATGAATATATTTGCAAAAATCCGATAAATGGTTCAACACTTTTCTAGGTTTACTTTATCAAATTACCAATTTAGGGATCTTGATCGATCGGAGCGCTGCAGCGCTAACAAACCTCCGCTGCGCTAACAAACCGCTAACAAATCTAAGATATCGCACCCATTGTTACCATTTTATTCGTGCCGTCATTGGTCGGCGATGACGACACGCACACAATGATGTAGCTGCGCGTAGGCTCGTGGCCGTCGCTTCGATGTTTTGCTCCGAAAAAAAATCCCTGCGTCAAAGTTTTTCAACTGTCAGACTGACAGTTAGCTTATATTCCGTCGTCGTGCCGCCCGACGATGTGTGAGAAAAGAGTTACGATAGAGCTGTTAAACTGATACAGCCATCTTCGATCGTGTCTGTCCGGTGTCGCCCCACGATCCGCGTGGCCATAATTTTAATTAGTACAGCCCGCGTTCCACTACCGAATATATTGTTTTAATAAGCTCGGGACTGTTAAAAAATTATATTAACGAACAAGGCTAGAAAAGTTTTTTAAAAAATATTTCGATGAGTCGACGAGAAATTCGGTAGATAGATGGGGGACCGTTCAAATAAAAAATTCGGTAGATTGATATTCCAAAATGAAAGTTTTTTCAGTAAATGGAAGGATGATCGTTTAAATCAAGAGTCCAGTCGTTGGATGGGTGACAGTTGTAAAATGAAGAGTTCATTAGATGGATAGGTGACCCTTCCTATAGAGAGTTGAATAAATTGTTGTGTGACCGTCCGAATAGAGAGTTCGGTAGTTGGATGGGTGACCGTTCAAACAGAGAGTTTAATCGCCGGATAAATGGGTGACCGTTCAAATGTAAATTTCGGTAGTTCCATGGATGAATGTCCAAAATGAAAGCTCAATAGATGGATGGATGACTGTTCAAACCGAGAGTTTCAATAGATGGATGGGTGACTGTTCAAATTGAGAGTTGAGTAGATGGATAGGTGCCCGTTCGAATTAAAAGTTCAATATATGGATGGGTGACCGTTCAAATCGAGAGGTCGGTAGTTGGATGGGTGATCTTTCGATCCAAGAATTCAATAGTTTCTTGGGTGACCGTTCAAACCAACAGTTTCGTAGTCGGATGGATGACCGACCAATTCGAAAATTCAGCAGATGGATGGGTGACCAGGGTGACCAGGCAAATCTCAAAAGTTTAATAGTTGGATGGGTAATGATTCAAATTGAGAATTCGGTAGTTCGATGAACGACTATAGTTACTATAGTAAATTTAGTTAGTTAAGTTAGTTAGTTAGTAAAGTTAGTAAATTTAGTTAGTTACTATAGTAAATTATCATTCTAGGGATCTCGATCAAGTGGAGCGCTGCAGCGCTGAATAAACCTCCGCTCGCGCGCGACAGCGCACGAGATTGTTTTGTTTGCTATAAAAAGTTAGTGATAATTCCGGGTCCAGACTTCAGTAGATGGATGGATGACCATTCAAATCTAAAGTTCAGTTGTTAGATGCGTAACCTTTCAATTCGAGAGTTCCATAGATGGATGGATGACCGTTCAAATCAACAGTGCAGTCGTCGGATGGGTGACCATTCAAATGGAGAGTTCGGTAGCTTTATGGATGAACGTTCAAAATAAAAGTTCAGTAGATGGACCGATGACTGTTCAAACCGAAAGTTTAGTAGTCGGATGGGTGACCAATCGATTCAAAAGTTCAGTAGTTGGATGGGCGACCATTCAAATCAAGAGTTCCAAAGTTGGATGAGTGAATGTTTTAATTGGGAGTTTAGTAGATGAATGTGTGACCATACAAATCGAGAATTCAGTAGTTGAATAGGAGAATGTTCAAATCGGGAGTTCCATAGATGAACGAGAGTTGAGTAGGTGGATGGGTGACCTTTCAATTCGAGAGTTCAATAGATCGATGGGTGACCGTTCAAACTGAGAATTTAGTAGTCAGATGGGTGAGCGTACAAATCGAGAGGTCAATAGATGGATAGGTCACCATTCAAATCGAGAGTTTGGTAGATGATTGGGTGACTTTTCAAATAGGGAGTTCAGTAAATGGATGGGTGACCGTACGCAGCGAAAATTCGGTAGTTCGATAGGCAAATGTTCAAATCGTGAATTTGATATATGAATGGATGACCGTTCAAATAGGAAGTTCAGCAGGAGAATGGGTGAATATTCAAATCGGGGGTTCAATAGATGGATGGGTGATCGTTCAAGTCGAGAGTTCGGTAAATGGTGATCGTTCAAATCGAGAGTTCGGTAGTTGGATGGGTAATCGCAAGTTCAGTAGAGTTCAAATCGCAAGTTCAGTAGAGTGATGGACAGATGATTGCAGTTCCCTTATCAAATTTTGCTAATTTAGAGATCTTGGGCAAACGGAGCGCTGCAGCGCTAACAAACCTCCGCTCGCGCGCTACGGCGCGCGTCATTGTCCCTAGTTATTAATAAATCCTCTGTTGTCAGTTACGCCAATCTCATCGACGCAACTCAAACATGGACTATACTTTTTGTCACTAGGTTTGGTATAATTCTGCTAAACTTAGAACTACTTCAGGTAAATGAATGAAGAATTATTTTCCAAATTCACAGCTAAACTGCCTGTATATTCAGATTCTTCGGATAAACAGCGATCCCGAAACAACCGTAAGATACGTAGGCACTACGTTGGGTACAATATGGTATTTATACGTAGAGTGCGATATTTCTGAAATACTGATATATCACAGCATCAGTATTCACTTATATATGTGAGTAAATAGTCGAGGAATGGTGGCGGGGCGTCATAAAAAAAAAATATTCTACGATGCAGACATAAAACCCAATGGTACAACCTAGCGCCTAAGGCTCAGAAACATCTACAATTGATGTTCATGCTTTGTCGCGTACCTTGCCAGCTAACAGCCGGGAAATATATAAAATTGTCTATGAGATCTTTCGGTCAGGTAAGAACGATCGTTCTTTTATTAACGATTCATAAAAATTCTATGACTTCCGATAAAATGTTATCGAAATACAATCAATGGGTTATTTTTATATTTCAGACAATGAGGACAGCCATGTCATATTTTATGTTTATGCGTTCGATGCATATATAAAGATACAAGACATTGCATGCAATTTTTTCAACAAAATGGCACGACTTCGATAATGAATAGAAACACGCCATTAATTGCATGAGCGAACATGATCAAACATAAATTGTTAGTACACTTTTACAATTAATTATATTTAATTAATGGTTAATTACAATTAATTAACCATTTTGTTTCCTGGAATTGGACGAAAACGCAATATCACAGAATGCTATTTTACGGAGAGTTGACTGTAATTCGCAAAAGCTTGGAACCAGTTATTTTTTTATTTGGTATACAGATAAGGTCGTCACTTCTCTTCGTTCACTGCAATTTTCATGAAAAATGGGGTCCGATTTGAGATTTTAGAAGATTTTGAATTCTTGAAAAAATGGCATGGGTTCTTTAACTTTCGAAAATTTAGAGGATATATGTATGTATATAGAGAGCACACGAGAGCTCTGTAATTTTCGAAATCTTTGCATATACGACTTACGTATTGCTGAAGCAATGATTCACAGCGCAAGCTCCCTTCCGTACACACTACGTGACCGCGTTTTTCCAAATTCTCGAAAGTCAAGCCGATCAGGCACGGCCGCGTAAGTTGAATAAGTACTTGCTCATTGCCCCTTCCCATACAAAGTTTTTCCCTTCCAGGTGTCGTTAGGCGTTGCGCGTAGGGATATACATACAGTATGCAACAGCGTAAGTTGCATGTTCGGGAGCCAAGCCAATTAGGCACAACCGGTTAACTTGGATTCCCCACTACCTGCTTTGGAACCTGCCCACTCTCCCGTCCCGTACAAAAAGTTGGACCAGCAACGATTCCATTCGCAGGTACCAAAAGGGGAGGAGTCGTTTGTCTTCCCACCGAGAAGCTAGATGAACCTTGCGGGGGGGCAAAATTGAACTTAATTAAGATTTGGTCCACAGGAGGAGTGTTATTGTATGAATCTTTAATATATGATATTGAATTTGGCGTGAATACGTCAGGAGGGTTCAACATTTATGGTATTCTGATTTCTTTCATTTTTTTGTTCAAGCTCTAACGCTCGCACTTTTTCAGATATCGGGTTGAAATTTGGTATTCAAATGGACTGTTATTAAACTCTTATTCCTCATAGATGAAGCCTTGCTTTCGTGAACTTCTGTGTAATTTCGTTGTAGCACTGAGCTCTCCTATGATGAATTTGTTAAAAAATACTATGGAGCTAATTCTATAAAACAAAACTTGTATTAAGAGCATGTGAAACACGCTGGGACGACACGACGCGGACCGGTTCTCGCGGTAAGGCAGGTTACCGAAAAAGTAACTCTGCCTTGAACCGCCAGGTGTCGCCCAACGCATCTGCGCGTTCCTTATTTCTATAGAAATTGAGAGCCACTGCACCGAGAACTTGAAATTCTCGATAGAATGGATCGCGATAAGCTCACAAGAGTCTATATACTCGGCGACTTTACTCGCGATGTCTTGCGAAAATATATATATGCATCGGCAGCTGCTTGCCGAATTAACAGGATCGTCCAACAAGAGCATTTATACTCCACGATATATATATATGTATATTTTGTATTACATTCTTGCATCGACAGGTCAGTGTCGAATTAGCGGAATAAATATCGCACAAGAGCTTATATGTTCGAACATATTTTTTGTTTTCAGCAGATCCTCGCACCGACAGGTGCCTCTCGAATTAGCGGGATAAATGTCGCATAAGAGCATATATCCTCGGCGATATATGTTTTAAAAATTGAATCTTCCCATCGACAGGTGACTGTCGAATTAGCGGAATGATTATCGCACAAAAGCATATATGCTCGCCGATATTTTTTTTATTACCTCCTCGCATCGACAGGTGACTGTCGAGTTAGCTGGATGATTATCGCGTAAGAGCATGTATGCTCGGCGATATATGTTTTAAAATTAAATCTTCCCATCGACTGGTGACTGTCGAGTTAGCGGGATGATTATCGCGCAATACCATATATGCTCGGCGATTTTTTTTTTTTTATTACCTCCTCGCATCGACAGGTGACTGTCGAATTAGCGGAATGATTATCGCGCAAGAACATATATGCTCGGCGATATTTTATTTTTTATTTTTTCGACTGCATCCTCGCATCGACAGGTGACTGTCGAATTAGCGGAATGATTATCGCGCAAGAACATATATGCTCGGCGATTTTTTATTTTTTATACTGCATCCTCGCATCGACAGGTGACTGTCGAATTAGCGGGATAAATATCGCACAAAAGCATATATACTCGGCGATATATTTTTTAAAATTAAATCTTCCCATCGACAGGTGACTGTCGAGTTAGGGGGATGATTATCGCTCAAGAACACGTTCGGCGATATTTTTTTTTACGCCTCCTCGCATCGACAGATGTCTGTCGAATTAACGAGATCGTTATCGCACTAGAGTAAAAAAGCTCGGCGATTATTTTTTTATCAGATCCTCGCACATGAGATTATCGTACACGACCATATTGCTTTCAATGGCAGCAACTAAGGCAGATAAACTCCACGTAAAGTAGCAATTGGCGTAATAATTGCAACATGTGCTGCACATGTCGCAATCATTGCGCTAATATTGCTATTTTTCATGGCGCTTGTCTATCTGGGAAGGTTTTACTTGCATTTGTTAAATTAAGCTCAACAGAGTCAACCAGCTCATTGTCCGATACGACAATTTATTGGAAGTTAACCATGTGCTACGAATGGTTAGGGCAAAGAAAGTAGGATTAATCTTTTGGCTGCAAAATATATTCCATGTGAATAAAAAATGTGACTATTATATCACAGCAATGCGACTGGAATAAACTTTGTGTCCCAAAGATTAATCCTACTTTCGTTGACTCACAACATTCAGAGCACATAATTAACTTATGATAAAAGAATTATATTGGACAGCTAGCTGGGGGGGTCGTCGTTGAACTTAATTTCGTAAGTGCAAATAGACCCTGATCATCATTAAACATATTCTTTTCTTGACATAAATTCAAATAAAATGAAAAAATATATAAATTTAAATATTTTTTATTCTTTTCTCCCTTATGTCAAAATTAGCACTACCCTGTTAGAAAAGAAAAATTATTTCACGCATTGTCCGCAATGGGTGAAATAATTTTCCTATTTTTACCCATTTGCTGATTACTTATTTTCTTATTTTCACAGTAACATGCTAACCTTGATGCAAGGGAGAAACGAATAACATTTTTTTCCATTTTATTTAGTTTTATATCTAGGAAAGAAACTGTGCAACGATACCAAAATTTCACTTGCATTTTTAAAATTAACCCAACGAAGACTCCCCGCTGGCTATCCGTTACAAATCATTTATGGGAAGTTGACTCGGCGCTCTGAATGTTTAGAGGCAAAAAAAGTAAGATTACTTTTTGGGACACAAGGTATATTCCATGCGCATTGCTGTGATAGCCACATTTTTTATTTGCGTTGAATATACTGTGCAGCTAAAAGATTAATCCTACTTTCATTGCCTCTAACCCTTTGGAGCGCAGAGGTAACTTCCAATAAACTGTCATATCGAACAGTTAGCTGGGGGTCTTCGTTGAGGTTAATTTAAAAAATACAAGTAAAAGTTTGCTACAATTGCAGATTTTCTTTCTTAGATATAAATCTAAATAAAATAAAAAAATGGTCTCCCTTTCATCAAGGTCAGTACGTCACTGTAAAAATAGGAAAATTATTTCGCCCATTGCGGACAATGGGTGAAATAATGTTTCTATTTTAACAGTGTACTGCAAAATTTTGACGCAAGGGAGAAAATAATAAAAAATGTATATATATATATTTTTCATTTTATTTGAATTTGTGTCTAGAAAAGAATATGTTTAACAAGGGCCAGGTCTTACTTGCATTTTCGAAATTAAGTTCAACGAAGACCCCTCCCAGCTAGATGTCCGAAATAATTAATTTATCAGAAGTTAACTACGTGCTCTGAATGTTTGAGGCAACGAAAGTAGAATTAATCTGTGGGACACAAAGTATATTCCATTCGCATTGCTGTGATGCAATAGCCACATTTTGAACTCGCATCGAATATACTTTGCAGTCATAAGATTAATCCTACTTTCAGTGCCTCTAACCCTTCGGAGCGCAGAGTTAACTCCCAATAAATTGATGCTAGCTGACCGATAGTCAGCTAGCTGGGGGTCTTTACGTTAAATTCGAGAATGCAAATGAAACCTTCCCAGATAGACAAGCGCCATGAAAAATGGCAATATTGGCGCAATATTTGCGACATGTGCAGCATATGTCGCAATTATTACATCAACTGCTACTTTTCGTGGCGTTTGTCTATCTTAGTTACAATTGGTGAAAGCTAAACGTTGTTGCTGCTGTGGCGGCGGCTGCTGTTGTCGCGGTGGCAGCTGGTGTTGCTGTTGTCGCGGTGGCAGCTGGTGTTGCTGTTGTCGCGGTGGCAGCTGGTGTTGCTGCTGTGGCGGTGGCTGTTGGTGTTGCTGCTGTGGTGGCGTCTGCTGCTGTTGACGCGGCGGCTGCTGTTGTCGCGGCAGCTGCTGATGTTGCTGTTGTCGCTGCGGCTGCCATTATTGCTGCGACGACTGCAGATATTGCTGCGGGGCAGCTGCACTTGCTGTCGCTGCGGCTGCCATTATTGCTGCGACGACTGCTGATGTTGCTGCGGGGGCAGCTGCACTTGCTGTCGCGGCAGCTGGTGGTACTCTAGTGATCTTGCCTGCAATTTTCGCTGCTGTTGCTGTGGCGCCGTCGGCTCCGATTGGTCCTAAAAAAAAACATGTGAGATTTGGCCAGCGACGTCTTGCTGAAACAGAAATTGGCGGGATCGTTCCGTCGTTCGCGTCCAATCCAATTCGTTTAGACGAATTTTCCCTTGTTGAAACACCTTCCTTGATATCTTCGTAGAAACGAGCCTCGACGTATTCTGATGGCCCGGCAAATCGTGGCACTGAAAAAAACACTTTCATTAATTTACAGCACGAGACAGTATAAAAATATTTTTTCACATGATTTTTTAATAATGAAGGTCTAAAACCACCATTCTGGAGATAGAGACCATTCATTCTACAAGGTATCTCCGATGATGTTTCAGACTCCTCTAGCACCTGTGCTCAGAACCGAAGAAACACGACTTGTAGCACCTGAGCAGAGACTTGTAAAGATCTGGTGTGGTAAACATCGAGGCGATAAATAATTCGACAACGATGTCTGGTATATGCGAGTTTTTCAAAATGTGAGCCGACAGCCATGCTGTAAAGCAACCATCCTTCAGTCTGAGCTTCTGCCTCGTGACACGTCTGCTATCATATACAAATATAAATAAATATATAAATATATAAATATATAAATATATAAATATATAAATATATAAATATATAAATATATAAATATATAAATATATAAATATATAAATATATAAATATATAAATATATAAATATATAAATATTATTATATACAATAAAGTTAATAAGTTTTTGTAACCCCTATATTTGTTTGCATTTTCCAGTAGCGTCCGTCTAGGGAACAACGAATATGAGTGCCAAACCGCTGCCAAATGTACTAATCCGAAAATATTTGCTCTCAAAGTTGGAAAAAAAAATTTGCTTTTTCGTCTCTCGAGATAAATTGCCCGCGAAATTTATCCATTTATGCACTCGTGTATATGCGACTAGGCGAGAGCACTGCATTGGCTGAATTTCTTTGCCTCATATGCAGAAAACAAAATTTTTATCGACATTTAGGTTTTTTTGTTCCAACTTCGGCGACACGTAGTTTTTCGTGTTTCCGGGCGGAATACGGGCTAAATCCTACAATTTTTTGTACTCTCGAGTTGCGTCCGGCTGGGGAACGACGAATATGAGTGCCGAACCGCTATCGAATGTCCTGATTTGAAAATATTTGCTCTCAAAGATGGATTCAGTGTCCGACGACATTTTACTTTTTGGCGTCGCAAAGGAAAATACTCGTGAAATATGTTCATGTGTTCACGTGTGTGTATCCGACTACACACGAGCACTCTATTGAATGTATTTTTTACCTCATACGCTGCAAAATTTTTTGTATTTCAGCATTTATGTTTTTTGCAACTTCGGCGACACCATGTTTTTCGTGTTTCCGGCCGCCATACGGGTTAAAACCGGCAATTTTTTGCACTACCGAGTTGGATCCGGATGGGGAACGACGAATATGAGCACCGAACCATTACCGTCTATCCTAATTTTAAAACATTCGCTTTCGAAGATGGATTGAATGTCCGGCAATATTTTTATTTTTCGTGTCTCATGGCGTATTACTCGCGAAATATATTCATATGTGTAAGCATGTATATATGCGTATATGTACGTACGCTATAGGGTGCATTTTTTACCACATATGCACCGAATAACCAATAATTACGATTTTTATGTATATTTTTGAATTTCAGCGACACGCTATTTTTCTTTTTCCCGGGCACAATACGAAGCAAACGTGGCGATTTCTCGCACTCGCGAAGTAGGTCCGTCTGGGGATCAACGAACATGAGCGGTAAACTACTGTCGAATGCACTGTTGTACCCCGAATTATTTTAAATTAATAAAAGAGAAATTAATAAATTCATTAAATAAAATTGGGAAATATTTACTGACAAATCCGACGAGTCGCGAAACCGACTCGTGTAGGAATTTGCCGAGTAAGTATAGGACGATGCACCGGTTAATGCAACCGGCACTGACTAATCGTGCCGGGTAAGAATCGGACGATGCTCGCGTCTATATGCCCAAATATGTGCATGGAACAAAATTGCAGACGCATCAATTAGCACCTCGCGGATTGCGATCGGGAAATTGGCAGTCTGAACTCGACTAGAGAACAGAGAGGTTGGTCTCAGAGTTAGGCTCATGGTCAGAGAATTTGACAACTGTAATACGAAATATTGACGACGAAGAAATTCATCACAACTTTTGAATAAAACTTGTTATTTAGTTTGTATAAACAAACTTAAGTTTTTACTCTTAATTTGGCAACGATCCCAAATTACCTTTTAAATTATATTTGTTGACCTTGCGTACAACAGTACGAACTCGAAAATATTCGCTCTCGAATTTGGAAAAAAATTCCGGCGACATTTCACTTCTTGGTGTTTCAAGGCGAATTGCTCGGAAAATACGTCCATGGTGCACGCGTCTCTATGCGAGTACACGCAAGCACCCTATTGAACGTATTTTTTGACGTAATATACACGAAGCAACCGATAATTCCGGTTTTTAAATGTATTTTCAAATTTCGGCGACACGTTGCTTTTCGTGTTTCCCGGTGGAATACCATCCAAATATGGCTATGTTGGTATTTTCGAGTTGCGTCCGGCTGGGGGACAACAAATACGAACGCTGAACCGCTGGCGCAATATCTTAATTCGAAACATACGGTCTCGAAGATGGACTGAATGCCCGGCAACATTTAATTTTTTGGCGTCTCTGGGCGAATTACTCACGGAATATATCCATGTATGTACGTGTGTGTATGCAAGTACAGGCGAGCACATTGATTAGCGTATTTCATTACCTTTATTTACTATTTTCTTTACGTTGTATGCACCCAAAACCAATAACGGTTTTTCGTGTTTCTGGGCGGAATACAGGTAAAATGTGGCTATTTTTTGCATTTTCAAGTTTCGTCTGTTTGGGGAACAACGAACATGGGGGCAAAACTGTTGCCGAATGTCTAAGTGGTAGTTGGAAATATTCACTTTCGACGTTGGACTGAATATCCGGCTACATTTTACTTTTTGACATCTCAGGGTGCATTACTCGCGATATATGTCCGTGTATGAACATATCTGATACGTGTACACGCAAGCACTCTTTTTGGACCATTTTTTTAATGTTCTTTGACAATTACGATTTTCAATATTTTCAAACAGTGGTATCATTACCTCCCAATGGAATGGCGGAAACTCAGGGATTTGTCATGTTTTACGGAAAAAATATACTAGGGATCAATTATTCAATTGTGGTTCAAGAAATTACAAATTCGTGTTTAACGAGAACAATATTTCAGATACACGTCAAATGATGACTACTAAGCCTAATATTTACACCGTGGTTCAATTACTTTTATTCAAATCTATTTTGTATAAGCAGAAACGGAGACCCAAAGAGTGAGGAGGATTATTTATGAATGCCTTAGTGAGACTATGAGGCAAATTGGGAATGGTTACAGAAAAGTTAGAAAGTAAATAATGCAAGATAAAGATGAAATAACGCGAAATAAAATATAATATAAAATAAAGTAATATAATAGTATAATATAAGAAAATATAAATTAAAATAAAATTAGCATTGGGTAAATAGGAAAACTTAATAAGTGAAGGAAATAAACTATAGATATATAGAATGTAGTTATAATAACTGTGTTCCGCAATGCTCAATCTAACTTTGCGGGTTATAATGTAGGCCTGCGCTAAGTATTTGCTATTTCGGCTGACAGAAGGTGAGAAAAGAGCTTCGTTTTGAATACAGAGTGTGACGCTTCATTAGTGATGGTTACAGGTGAGGAGTGCCAACAATAAATGGCGGAGAGCGAGAGAACGAGGAGAGAGAGTGAACGCGGAGAGCAAGAGAACGAGGAGAGCGAGAGAACGAGGAGAGCGAGAGAACGAGGAGAGCGAGAGAACGAGGAGAGCGAGAGAACGAGGAGAGCGAGAGAACGAGGAGAGCGAGAGAACGAGGAGAGCGAGAGAACGAGGAGAGCGAGAGAACGAGGAGAGCGAGAGAACGAGGAGAGCGAGAGAACGAGGAGAGCGAGAGAACGAGGAGAGCGAGAGAACGAGGAGAGCGAGAGAACGAGGAGAGCGAGAGAACGAGGAGAGCGAGGGAGCCAAAGAGTGGGAGAGCGGGAGAGCATGGAGCGGGATAATGAGCGAGCGGGTGAGTGGGAGAGCATGGCGTGGGAGAATGAGAAAGCGGGGAGCGGGCGAGTGAGAGAGCGATAGAGCGGGAGAGAGAGAGAGAGAGCGGGAGAGCAAGACAGAGGGAGAGAAGAGAGTGAGACAGAGGGAGAGAGCAGGAGAGCGGTAGAGTCAAAGAGCGGGCGAGCAGGAAACCGAGGCACCAAGTGGTGTATACGATTAGGTCGCATGGGGAGAGCGGGGCAAAATCGGCCGGCGAGGCAAAACGCAAAATAAATAACCACATTCCTTGCGTGCAATACGGGCGGAAAATAGCTTATTATTGACCGATGATCATTATTAACATGTGCGCATGCGCAGTACAATTCCATTAGTCCCTAGGGAGTAATAGGGCTCATTACTCCCTCTCGAAGTTCTATTACTCCCGGGTCAGTAACGGCCATTGACGAATATGACGATTTTGCGACGTGAAAAATGTGGTTATTTTAACGAAGTTGGAAAAAAATATCGTATATTACAAAGGAGAAAGTGCTCTTTCACCTCGTGTGAATTTCTGCCCTCGCTTCGCTCGGGCATCAAACTTCACACTCGGTGAAAAAACGCACTTTCCTCTCCCGTGGCATAATATACTATTTCAATAATTTTTGGATCGAAGTGTAAGGCAAAAAGGAACTGAAAGTTGGGATGTATTAATGGGGCAAAAAGGGGGTATCCAAATTTTTTTTGGAAAATTGCATTTTTTCTAGTTGTCCCGTTTTGCCCCGCTCTCCTCTATACCAAATTGGTAATTACCCATAGGATATAGGTACACAATTTACTACTAGACGCCGCAGGTTGTCTACGGAGTCGGTCCAAAACGGCCGTGTCCATTTATCCACCGTTTTTGACTGCACGGATAATTTAATTATATTAAATTAAAGTAAAATAAAGTAACCTAGCGTCGGGCGCGTAGCGCCCGATCGCTAGTATAAATATATAAATATATAAATATATAAATATATAAATATATAAATATATAAATATATAAATATATAAATATATAAATATATAAATATATAAATATATAAATATATAAATATATAAATATATAAATATATAAACACAAATAAGTACATAAATATGACAACCAACGTTTCATGAGGCAGCAGCTCGGACCAAAGTATGGCTGCTTCGCAGCATGGTTGTCAGCTTACATTCTGGACGACTTGCATACTCCAGTCATCGTTGTCGAACTATTTGTCGTCTCGATGATTCCCATGAAAGGATACACAATGACGAAAGAAAAAAAATTCTTTCGTCAGATTGCATTCGCATGCAATCTGATGGAAGGATATAAATATGACAACATTTTTTTAAAGCACTTGCTTACCTATACAGAGCTTAAAAACTCTATGTGACACGATGTGATTTCTTTGAAGAGTTTGCTATCCAATATCCGGGTGTCGTTGCTGTAGGTGATCACAGCCACAGGCGAAACATTCTCCGCTGGTTGTTACTGGCTGTTATTCATATAGTAGGGCTCAGAAGGTCTCTTGTCGTACCAACCCTCCAAAGATTACTAGAACAATTTCACAAAAAAAAAAAATCATTGGCCCCACATTCTGTAGTCTTGCCAGCCCTCTTTGTCATTGATTGTGGATACTGTTGGCTATTTGGCACTGTAGATTCTGTACCAACTATTGCCTCGCTCATCGCACGACCAGTACAAATTCCATGCTTCGTTGCGAGCCGCTTGCCAGAAAGAACCTTCTCGCAGTGCACATTATCATGTGCACTGCAAGAAGGTTCCTACACACAAGCGGCTCGCAAGAAAGTATGGGATTCGTACTGGTAGAGCGATGATCGAGTCAATAGTTGGTCCAGAATCCACGGTGCCAATAGCCAACAGTACCTAAAATGAAAATTGAAGAGGATCGACAAAACTTCAGAATACAGAGTCGATGATTTTTTACATGATATGGTCAAGTTTTTCTTAGATGTTCACGGGCAATTATTATTGACTGTGGACATATAAGAAAAACTTGACCATATTTATTTTTTCGCACAGCAAAAAAAAAAAAAACAAAGAAAAAATGTTGATTTCTTGTTTAAGCTTTCCGGTTATTCAAAAGGTACTTTCGTCACAGGAGTCATCTCGAGTGACTTTCGATGGCCCATCGTTGAACTCCAACAATGCAATATATATAAATAATTGCGTTATCCCAACACGATTTCTCATTCCCGATCGATAAGTGATTAAATTTCCACGGGCTGTACACCGCGGACCGTGCCGCTCGTATATTTATCCGCTGTGTCTGACAGCGGATAGTATTTTCCAAGTGATCCTGGAAAATATACGGAAAGCACAATAGCGACACACAATTGATTCCGCGAACAAACGGAATAAGAACGGCTCGAGAATAATGTCAACAAAGTACACATTTTACACTTCTCTGTGAACAATTTCCACGTCAGAGCTTATGTTAGCGGCAATATTCACGTGAGCGACTTTGGCGCTCTCTTGCCGGGCTCCACGAGAACCCACACTCACGTGACCAGACTCTGGCGGCCAATACGCGCGATTTAGCCTTATGCCTCGATCGGTTGCAGGTCGAAGCGATCAGTAGGCGACCATCATCCGAGTGTTGTGTTACGATCAGTGTGAAGTAAAAAGGAATCATGAAAGAAAAACGCACACGTAAGTACATTTCTTTTGTATTTTGGCTGTATTTTCCATACGTACCGCGTATTATCCTTATCTCATCATTGTTTAATCATTATTATCGAAATAATCCACATGTTTATTTTTTCATTGTCGAGAGACACGTGTTCATCACGCTGTAACAGGACAATGACGATGCAGAAATAAGGCGGGCGACACCAACAAAGAAAGAGACAGCTCTACCCAGCCTACTTCTACATCGCCATTATTCTTGTATAGGGTAAATACGTGCAGGCCCCAAATAATGAAAAGAAACGCGTGGAATTCTTTTGGTAATTACGATGAAACTACTACTGTGAGAGGTATAAAAACCTTTCATAGTAAAAGGAAAGAATGCGAGATAAAGGACTGAGCATGAGACAGAAATTACCTTTTGATTTTATGACATCGACAGTAAAAAAAAAAAAAAAAAAAAAAAAATTGCTTGATCTCAAGAGACACAGTAACGACGCGTAAATCATACCGAACGATAAAGCTGACGCAAAATAAATCGCGCAGGTTTTTCAGTTATGGAAAAAAATGTGTACTTTTTAAAATGTTCCTATGAAAATATAAATAATTTATATAATTTTGTTAATTGGTTCTATGTAGCCGGTGTAAACGTATATTTAATTCACTCTCGTGGTTACCAGGTGGCTGGCATAGGCACGTTTCGCTTGAATGAGCCAACGACAACACGATCGAAACGTAAATAGTAGCTTCAAAGTCGCATCCAGAGTTAGAGCTTGACTGTTTTGTTTTTGTGTACCACCGCGACTCAGCCGAGAGCGAGCTCTCCGGCGAGCGGAACACCCGTCTATCGTGTCAGTTATCTATAACAATCCGGGATTCTTTTCGTACGGAATATTATCTCCGCACAGAGCGCCGAAAATAAATTCTCGTTTACTGTGTCTCGACGATCTGCTGTCACGACGGAACTTTCCTTGATGAATATTCGATCTACTTTACCGGTTCAGACAACTATTGTCATGCTTTAATCGTGAAAAGATCATTATTGCCATGTTTCATTTGTGATGTTTATGTACATTAATATTTTCAAACGTTTTCTTTTTTTTATTGTTTTTTAAATCGCACGAACGGAATTTTAATTTAATTTACAAAAATATTCCATAACTTCTGATTTTTAATGATTAAAAAAAAATATGGATCAAACTTCAGCTTCGTCTATTATTATTATTACATGATAAAATGATGTGAAAAAAACAGCAGTAAAGTATCGTAAAAAAGGAATCTGTACGGTCATTTCACTCAAAAATTTTATACGCCTTATGAAGTTAACGGCAGTCACGTTTTCAAAAGTATATATCGCAATTTTTTTTCACATAATTTTGTGACGTAATCTGAGTTATGTATAACTTATTTGTGATATAACTCATTATATCACGAAATTATGTGACAAAAATTACAATAAAATACCGTTAAAAACGAGATTCTTCCGATAATTTCACAAGCCGTAAAAGTTTTCCTGTTTCCATTTTCCGAGTAAAATTACCGTAGATTCCGGTTTACAGTATTTTACTACAATTTCTTTTCACATAATTTTGTCATGAAATAAATCTGATCAATTTTTTAATTCCAACTGTCAGTCTCGGTCCTTTCCTTCGCATCTGTACCTTTAGCTGTTCTATTCGCATCATAATTACGAGGTTTTAATCATTTTATGAATTCCAGGTGTTCCCAAACGTAATTTTACGCCACCGCCGCCGCAGACACGGCAATCGCAGACGCGAAGGCGGCGACAGCAGCCGCCGCGACGAAATCAACAGGCACAACAGGGACAACAATCACAAAAACAGGCACAACAGGGACAACAATCACAACATCAGGCACAACAGGGACAACAATCACAACAACAGGCACAACAATCACAACAACAGGCACAACAGGGACAATAATCACAACAACAGGCACAACAGGGACAACAATCCCAACAACAGGCACAACGGAGACAATCAATACAACAGGCACAACAAATACAACAAGAAGCTCGACAGGGACAATCAATACAACAACAGACACAACAGCAACCACCAATGTCGTCGCCGCCACCGTCCATCAATAGCCTCGAGGAGTTTCCGCCGCTGCGGCCGCAGCAACAGGCACAACAGGCACGATCAGCAGAACAGGAACGACAAGCAGAACAGGTACAACAAGCAGAGCAGGCACAGGAACAGGCACGAGAAGCGGAACAGGCACGTAAAGCAGAAAAAGTACAGGAAGATGCACGAAAAGCAGAACAGGCGCGACTAGTAGAACAAGCACGACTCGCAGAACAGGCGCGACAAGGGGAACAGGCATGACTCGCGGAACAGGCGCGACTCGCAGAACAGGCACAAAAACGGGTACGACTAGTAGAACAGGCACGAGAAGCACAGGAACAGGCTCGACAAGCACAGGAACAGGCACGACAAGTACAGGAACAAGCACGACAAGTAGAACAGCAGCAGAAACAACAAGCACAACAGCATCAGCAACAACCGTTGCAACTTACGCCGCTGCCACAACTGCTGCTGCGCCAGCAGCTTCTGCCGCCACCGCCGCCATTACCACTATCACCGAACAGCAAGTTCGACGTTAACGATTACATCCAGAGGTTACACCAGCAAACTACAGAATTGTATGCGCAGGTGTATCATCTGGGTGTAATCAATAACGATTACAAAAATCGGGTAGAGGAACTGGAACGGCAGCTCAGAAGCCGATCGGATCCGCTGGCGGTGGTAGATCGGCAGCTAACGCAGACTGCGCCACCGTTGCGGCCAGCATGGTGGCACGTCCGCAAAAATAACCGGCAGCAACAGCAGCAACAGCAGCAACAGTGGCAGCAGCAGCAGCAGCAGCAACAGTGGCAAGAGTGGCAACAGCAGCAACAACGGCAACAGCTACCAGTTCTCGTAGAGCCAAAGCGCCGGAAACTGACATTGAACGAAGTAAGTACTTACAGGAACAATAATTTATGAGTTAACTTAGCAAAAATGTAATTGTTATTAATAATGTGACAAGCGGCACGTCCTGTACTGCGTCATCAATGATGCCGGCAATCACACGGCAGTACGTCCCTCCAATGGCGCCGTCACGCATAGCACTGATGGCACCGATGACATCGATGGCGCCAATAGCTCCGGCCCCATATGGACCATCAATAGAACCAATGCCTCCGGCAGCATATGTCCCATCGACGCCATCGATGCCATCTTCAAAATATTGGAAGGGTGGATATTTTTAATGCCGCGGTGGATATTCACACACATGCATGCACGCGCGTTAAACTATTTCGAGGCCAGTAATTGCGTTTTTTTTCTTCATTTGATCACCATTAAAAAATCGGTGAAACGCAAGACGTTCATAGTTTTTATTTACATTTTCTTTAAGACTAATTTCGTCAGGCGTTTTTTTTAAGTTCGACTAATATTATGCAATTAGTATATGCAATTTTGTATTTTTCTTTTGGGCGCACTCTATGTCGGCATGATATCTGTTTCCCGTTCGCTTAAAATGCAAGCCGTTTATTATTTTCTTATTTATAATTTTTTTTTTAAGACAAATTTCGTCGAGACATTCTTTTTTAAGTTTAAGAATCATATACCATTTTTGGTTTTTATTATGGACGCACTCTATGCCAGCATGATATCCCTCTCTCTTTCGCTTGAAACGCAAGTCGTTCATTATTTTATATATATATATATATATGTATATATATATATATATATATATATATATACATATATATATATATATATATATATATATGTATATTAAGACCAATTTCATTGCGATATTTTTTTTAAGTTCGAGTAATTATATGCAATTTTTTTATTTTTATTTTGGGCGCACTATATGCCGGGATGATAGCTTTCTCTCCTTCGCTTATCATTCAAGTTACAAAAAACCTGAGTCATTAACTTTAGAGATTACTACTAAGCGAACATTATTATTATACTTATTATATAACATTATTACATAAACATGTAATACATTATATAACATTATTATATAAAGAACATTATTATATAAAAATTAATCTTCGCCTTAAGAGCGCAGTAAGGAACGAAGGAGCGATACAAAAAAATATTTCCATTTTTTTTTCTACGTAATTACATGTCACAATAGAATTGTTCTCTTCGGTAACCTGAATTATTAGTATTATTATTATCTCGGATGTTACCTAATACCCGTAAAGGGGAGCGGGTAACTCGGTTGAGTGCCAACCGAGCGCGTCTCCAGGTGGCGGATAGGAGGGACCAGGCCTCGGGGATCTTCGCAGTCTGGGGGACCGGGCGCATTACGACCGGTAACCGAGGCGGGAGATCTCAAGGGAACTGGCCTGCGGGTGCTATAGGGAACCGGGTCGGGGTGAAAGCCGACCGGGAGAACAAAAGCTCTGCCGCGAACCAACTTCCCGAATCCCAAGGTGTAAGCTCATCGTGCCGACGGGATGCATGGCACTTGGGATGTAGTGTCTATAACGATGCTCTGTGGGCACCAGGCGCCACCCACTTATACTTAAGTCACCTTGCCTACTCAACAGGCTCTGTGTAGGTCGACTACCCCTTCCTGATTACTCGTGGGACGAAAATGTCGGAACCGCAAGAAAGTAACTATTTATCGGATGGTGCCAAGACCTCGCAAGAGGGCCTGGCACTTGAGTTGGCGAACGATCGTCCTGTCGGGACCCAGGGTGTCGGGGGAGCGCAAGCTCAACCGACTCCCGTGCAACCGATGGACACGGGCGCTTGTAAGGAGAGAGGGACAGAGGGCTCAGCGTCAGCCGAGACCTCCGAGCCCTCACAAGAGAAGCGCCGCAAGGCCGGGCGCAGTGGCACGGCAAGGAGAAGGGCCTGGAAAAGCCGTCAGGCCAATCTAGCCCTCTCCGAGCGGTGCTGCAGCGACCAGCCGGCGGCGGGTGATGGCGGGGCTGAGCCAGTTGGACCTCACGAGACAACTGGCCGCAGCCTGACAGTAGGCGAGGCTACGGACGGGGAGGGGACAGCAGGACGGGGCCCTAAGTGGACCAGACCGGCAGATCCGACCCCACCGGAGGCTCGCAAAACCGTGAAGAAGAGCAGAGCTCATCCCAAACCGACGGGCTATGTGGACGCGGTTACAGCTGGTAGGAAGATGGCAATCGTACCGTCAGACTACCCTGTGACAGTCCTCAAGCAGGAGGAGGGTGACCTGTTAACACGGGCGCTTCTCGAAGCCATGGACGCCGTACCCTTTGGGCAGGCTCTACCATGTTTCGATGAACACCGATGGGAACAAGGAGCCATGTGGGTGACCTGCTCTGACGACACGGCGAAGGCGTGGCTGAAGGCAGTGGTCCCGACGCTCACACCATGGAAGGACGCCTCGCTCCAGGTTATGGAGAGAGACGGCCTCCCGAAGCTCAAGAAGACCTCTGCGGTGTTCTTCGGTACAAAGGAGGACACCGAGGTGTTTTTTAAGAGGCTGAAGCGCCAGAACCCGGCCCTAAACACCGACGTATGGAGGGTTTGGGACCGGCGGGAGGTGAACGGCAACGTTCGCTTCGCACTGAGCGTGGACGCCCCATCTATGGAAGCTCTGGCCAGGGTCGGCAATGCTCCCCACTGTGGACTGGGGCGGGCTCGTTTCGGCGATGCCCCGAACAGGACCGGCGGGAGAGACACTGCTGGCACCGGGGCCGGAGCAACAGAGGTCTCAGAACCGAAGTCGGGTCAGGAACAGGCATCTTCTGACCATGCTGAGCTGGCCGCTGTACCCTCTACAGCGGCCCCAGCAGCCAGGGTAACCAGCACAGGTACCCCTCTATTGAGGGCGCCTGTGCTGCCGCCTGCCATGACCATGGCTCCCGCGAAGGCTAAAATGCCTAGCGCGGAGAAACATCCGCCTTCTTACTGGAGGAAGGAGCAGGGACCGGCTGCAGGGGGCTCGGGGGTTACAACCCGCGGGAACCTAGCGGTCGGGCGCACTCCGTTCCGACCGGTAAGCAGGAAAGGAACGAGGGGCAGGCCCACTATGGCCAGTATGGCGCTGAAGGCGGGACTGGCGAGGCGGGAGCAAGGCGTCCAGAGGACGCTGGACCTCGCCACGCCAAGGACCTCTAAGCCGCCGACTGCGACTGTCGTGAGCCCAGCGAACTCGGCTGCGAGGGAGGAAGAGCGCGATGGCTGAACATCGGGCTCTCCCTCCCCCGTATCCCCCATCCCACAACCCCCCGACCCCTTACCCATCCACTTCCCACATCCTTCCCCCTCCCCTTCCCCACTTTGCCGGGAGACAGATCGAACCCGCAACTTCTATAGCTGTGGGTAGTATCAGGTTCTCCCAAATCAATCTGCAACACTGCAAAGCGGCTACGGCCGTTCTAAGTCGGGACCTAGCAGTGGAGCAGACAGACATAGCCCTTATACAGGAACCCTGGGTCAACAGGGGGCTGATTAAGGGTATTGATAGGAGTCTGGGCTCGCTGATCCACGCGGAGGCGGAACTGGGACCGAGGGCCTGCATCTTTATCAACAAGATGCATAGCGCCCTGAAGCTGAACCAGTTTTGCACCAGGGATCTAGCGGCAGCCAGGATTTCGCTAAATGTGGAGGACGGGCGGGCCGCGCTAGTAATCTGCTCGGCTTACCTACCTTATGACTCGACGGAACCTCCGCCTACGAATGAACTCGCGGCCCTAGTCGATTACACAAGGGCTAGCGGGCTACAATTAATTGTGGGTTGCGACGCGAACTCACACCACACGGTGTGGGGAAGCTCCAACATCAATCCGAGAGGCGCTGCTCTACTGGAGTACCTCTCTACAACTAGGCTAGAGATACTCAACAGAGGATCCAGGCCAACTTTCATCACCTCGCGCAGACAGGAGGTTTTAGACCTAACCCTGGCTGCACCGGAGGTGGCACGAGGCATACTAGACTGGCGTGTGAGCGAGGAGATAACCCTCTCCGATCACCGCCTGATCAAGTTCAGCTTATTGGGGAATGCAGCACATCGCCCTCCGGATTCTTACAGGAACCCCAAAGCCACCGATTGGACTGCCTACAAGGTAGAGCTGGTCGGGAAGCTTGCGGGGGGTCGTGAGAGACCGGGGACGAAGGGGGGCATCGAGCGGGAAGTAAGCTTCTTACGGAACGCAATGATCGCCTCCTACGAGGCAGCATGCCCACTTAAAAGTAGTTCCAGCAGGAAGAAGGTGACGTGGTGGAACCGTGACCTAACCCAGGCACGGGCCCACTCCCGGCGACTGCTGAACAAGGCTTTAAAAACAAACACGATCTCTGATTGGGACTCCTATCGGGAGGCTCAACAGGCTTACAAAAAGCTAATCAGAAGATCCAAGACGGCGTCCTGGCGCGATTTCTGCAGTGAGATCGAGGCCCTACCTTTAGTGGCCAGACTTCGCAGAATCTTTGCGTCGGGGCCTTCGACTCGGCTCGACAGTCTCGTTCTCCCAGATGGGAGAACAACGTCTAGCCAGGAGGAGACCCTAGCCCACCTGTTCGAGGTCCACTTCCCGGGATCAGTTCTGGCTGAACCAGGGCGACCCACAGGTACGGCGGACCCACCTTTAGGAGCGGCCGCCCGGGACTGGGTTACGGCAACGAAAGTTGTCACATCCGCAAGGATCAAATGGGCCATAGATACCTTCGACCGGTATAAAAGCCCTGGTGTAGATGGGATCTTCCCCGCCCTCATGCAGGAGGCTGGGGAGGGCCTCATTAAACATCTTAAACGTACCTATCGCGCTTGCCTTGCGCTATGTTACGTTCCGTCAGCTTGGAGGGAGGTCAGGGTCGTCTTTATTCCCAAACCGGGGAAGGACACCTACGACCGAGCCAAGTCTTTTAGACCCATCAGCTTGACGTCCTTCCTCCTGAAAACGCTGGAAAGACTCGTTGACAGGTACTTGAGAGAAACTGCGCTCGTCGAAAGACCGGTGCACCACTCGCAGCACGCTTACCAGGTGGGCAAATCCGTGGAAACAGCGCTCCACCATACCGTCAGGGTACTGGAGGGGGCCGTGCACACGGGTAAGTCTGTCCTGGGCGTGTTTATTGACATCGAGGGAGCGTTTGATAACACCTCCTTCGTTTCTATTTGCGAAGCAGCCAGAGGGTTCGGGGTCGAGGACTCTGTCATTGACTGGATCCACGGCATGCTTAGCACCAGGTCTGTCACCGCGGGCCTCAGAGAGTCTTCTGCCAGTGCGCTCGTCAAAAAGGGCTGCCCGCAGGGGGGAGTTACCTCTCCCATCCTGTGGGTGATGGTCATTGACGGGCTCCTTGCGGGGCTCGAGAGGCTAGGGGTGATCGTGGTGGGTTACGCCGATGACGTGGCGATGCTGGTCGTCGGGACCCACCCGGGGGAGATGTCGTGGAAAATGCAGCGAGCACTGGACCACGTCCAAGTATGGTGCACTTCGAAGAGCTTGAGGGTCAACCCGAGCAAAACGGAGATGGTACTATTTACGAATAGAAGGAAACTCAGGGTGAGGCCCCCTTCTATTTTTGGTACAGAGCTTAGCTTCTCTACAGAGGTACGCTACCTTGGCGTTACCCTAGATAGCAAGCTCCTGTGGAGAGGCCACATCGACAGGCAGACCCGGAAGGCCACCGCAACCTTCTGGGCCTGCCGTAGGATGTTTAACTCGACGTGGGGACTCAAACCGGCTGTGGTGAAATGGATTCACACAGCCATCATAGAGCCTCAGGTGACGTATGCGTCGGTAGTCTGGTGGCCTGCGCTGCAGCGGGAAACCAACAAGAAGACGCTAAATAAGGTCTACAGGCTTGCACTGCTGGGGATTACAGGAGCACTACGGACAACTCCTACCCTGGCACTGGGGGCGCTTCTGGACATCGCGCCTCTAGACATCGTGGCTAAGGCCAAGGCGATGGGTGCAGCCGTTCGGCTAAAGTTTGGAGGGAAGTGGAAGAAGGCTAGCAGGGGCCACGCGTCTCTGCTGAATGGCAACAGGGATCTCGAGGAAGTCCTACCCCTAGGCGGGGACCGCGGCCCTAGTAGCTACCACTTCTGCCGTAATTACGCGGTTATTTTCCCGAGCAGGCAAGAGTGGGAGGATAACGGTGTCGGTTTGCTGTCACCGGGGGGACTCGTCTGGTACACGGACGGATCCAAAACCCCGATGGGGACAGGCGCCGGAGTGCGGGGCCGAGGACGAGGTTATCCTTGGCACTGGGAACCCGTGCAACTATACTTCAGGCTGAGGTGCTTGCAATCAGAACCTGCGCGGAAGAGATTCTGCTAAGGGACTACGAGGGCAGGCATATTTACATCTGCTGTGACAGCCGTGCGGCGCTCAGGGCCCTCGATTCCATCGAGGTGAAGTCCGAGCTGACTCGCAGCTGTATTGAAGCCCTTTCACGTATTGCCGGCGTTAACAGGGTTAAGCTACTCTGGGTGCCTGGGCACACCGGCATTCAGGGCAACATAGAGGCTGACGGTTTGGCAAGAATGGGCTCCACAGGATCCATAGCGGCCATCCCGACGTCGGTACCGGTAGCCCCGGGCGTCATAAAAGAGATCCTGAGGAGGTGGACTGTCGAACAGTTCACTAGCCGATGGACCTCGGCGCCAGGGTCTAGACAAGCCAGGGCTCTCTTCGCGGACCCCTCTGAGAGGCTGGGCTCGGAATTGCTAGCCCTCGATAGACAGAGACTGAGGTGGCTAGTAGGCTTGATCACAGGCCACTGGTTCACTGGGCAGCATCTAAAGCGCATGGGGTGGGAGGTGGACTCGCTATGCCGCTTTTGCGGTTTAGAAGAGGAAACCTCCCTCCATTTAATAGCGGTGTGCGAGGGACTCGAGGGGACTCGACTGAGAATCCTAGGAGCCCCAGCCTTGGCCGCACTACAGCTAGAGGTGTCGGGCATTGGTGGGCTACTCCACTTTGTGGAAGAGGCCGGACCTCCGCCCCAACTTTAGAGTTTCGCGAGCGCCCCGTAAAGGGCCCCGAGTACAATGGTCCAGCAGGACTGAGTGCTCGTATCGCTCATATAACATAACATATAACATTATTATTATTCTAACACGATTAATAGCCTGATTATCAATTTACACAATAAATTGGATTCGCCTTTAGTGTAAAATTTTATATCGTCGCTAATAATGTTTGAAAAATACATATATACAGATATATATTTAAACGATTGCGTTTAATTGTCAATTTTTATTTTTTCCTTACCAATCGATGCTGCACAAATTGATTCCAACTGTGTATGAACGATAGTGCAGCAAACATTCCAAAATGTGTAGGATTTTTCTCGATTTTAGGTAGGCTTCACTTCGAGCAAATTGAATATCAAATAAGATTTTAAACCGATATAGGAACGGTCGTATTTCTTGTGTGATGTTACTTCCGTTCGGAGAATGAGATTTTGAAACCGGAAGTGACGTATTCTGTCTGCCGAATCAGCGGGAGCATATATGTTTGGCGCCTTTGTTTTTCATCGACAGGCGTTCTATCGAGAACTCGAAATTTTCAATTGAATAGCCTTCACACTAGAGCATACATGACCGGCGACTTCTGAGTTTCCTTCTTTGAAACTTCGTCATTCTTCGAGCTCCTGCCTTGATGATCGACGACCTTTTTAGAATCCTATCGAGGGTCTTGTCAGCCAATTAGAAGTTGCCGATGAAAGCTCCAGACTGATTCAAGTTCGGAACCATGTGTTTACGTTTTGATAGGGAGCCCGACGAATCAGCTCGAGAACGTACTGATAAAGGTGAAGGAGCATTATAGCGACGCTTATGTCCGCGCGACTCATGCACTCGTCAGCCAGATACGTTCTCGTCGATCAATGAGCGTTCAACGCTCATTTGTCGACGTCATGAATGACATAAAAAATATATACGTATACACGACCGTTTGATTTCCGCAATAATCATAACATTTTTTTATTACCAATAAATCAATTCAATCAATTTCATTAATTTCAAGACTTATTTTTATTTATACACATACTAAATTGTAAATTATATGCACCGGCAAATCAACTATTTCTGCAAGAATGTGTCATTCACTGGTCATCTCGTTAGAATGTCGAACAGCGGCTCGGTGATGCAGTGATTACAAAAGAAGAATACCAGGAACCGACGAGGCGATGAGTAGTTTAACAATGATTGCCGGAATATGTATCGTCCAGCATGTAAGCGGACAGCCAGTATTTCACGAGGCAGCGCCTCAGACCAAAGGATGGTTCTTGTGAATGCCATTTGACAGCAGGATATAAATTCAACAGGAAAACCTTAGGATATTTTCAAAAGTGCTTACCCGTGTAGAACGCTGCTCAGTCACAGACATAGCAGGAAGCTTGGTCCAGATGCGACTGTCTATACCATCGGAAGCATGGTCCGTTTTACCCCTATTATAGTAAAATAGCTGAACGAAAATAAAACGTTTTTCCCGACTACCCTAAAAAGGTCCTATTTCATGCAAATTAGTTTCTCTCGACTTCGCTAAAATAACCACATTCCTTGCGTGAATTACGGACGGAAAATATCCTATTATTGACCGACGATCATTATTAACCTGTGCGCATATGCAGTTTCATTACTCCCTAGGGATCAAATAATCCAGGTATTAGATGTAATTGAAAAACACCAGGTCTCAGCTCTTACATTTCACCGCTACGGTCAATACGCGTTCATTTATCGGTTTTATTTTCATTAATGATGTGTTATCAGCAGAATTATGAATGGCCACAATGAACAAGTATTTACAGCGTTTTTTAGAAACGTCAAGGAAACGCCCGCCCGCACTTACGCACTCATACTAATATATGAACTCGTTTCCGTGACGTTCCAATCTGAGGTATAGCTGAATGTCATTTATGTCAATTTATTTCCAACGTTACTGTCACAACGAATTTAAAATCCTTCCATTCGTATTGAGCGGACTACTTAATCATGAAGGAAAATTACCAATCAGGAAACCTTGACCGTTCGTAATAGCCAGACAATACAAAAAGACGATAAAAAAACTGCACTCTTCGAGATTTTATGTCAACATTAATATTTCAGTCTTCAGGCATGATATTAAGTTTTCCAGGCATTTAAATTAAGCAGACTACTTTATTGAAAAGAAAAGTCGACAATTAGGAAACCTCGATCGTTCATAGAGCCAGTTAATACAGAAAGATTTCGAAACAATTCGGCAATTTCAAGATTTGGCACCAATATTCATTGATGTGTAGGCCGTGAACTGTACAATCAAGTATTCCAGACATCAGACGTGAATGAAAAAACGTCAGGTCTCAGCCGTTCAGACGTTGTACAGCCGCAATACGAGCTCATTTTTTCGGCACCATTTTCACTTAGTAATGGAATTTCAGCAGAAGTATAAATGGCCACAAATATCTACGGCTTTTTCAGAAGTGCCAAGGAAACACCCTCCGGCACTTACTTATTCATACTATGTATGTGTCAGCATATTTCCGCAGCGATCCAATCTGAGTTGCAAATGGCTGTCATGAACGTGAAATCGTTTTCTTAACATTACTACGCTATTCAATAAAAAAAACTTTCATTGCGCGCTCCATAATGGAACGGCATCTGAAATTCACGTTTTTGTCACACGTGCATGAATCGCGGCACTTTACATGGCAGTCTTGCGAGCCGAAAGTGGCCCATTGAATGCCAGTTGTGAACCTGTGGTGAAATGACAGAGTCGCGCATGCGCAGTTCGCATTTCGTTCACTTTCGTCCCTTGGGAGTTTACTTTTCACGTTTTCGTCCCTTGGGAGTTTACTTTTCACGTTTTCGTCCCTGGAAACATAAACCTCGCTTCTCAGTATTCGTCTCGCGCGACTGCCATTCCAAGTGCCGCAGATTCATGCACTTGTGACAAAAAATATGATGTGTAACGAGGGTCGAATTGGCGATTGCGACTCGTGTGATTGCAGCCCTCGCTTCGCTCGGGCCACAAACCTCACACTCGTCGCAATCGCCAACTTTCGACCCTTGTTGCACAATATACTATTGTCTTACTACCTCGAGCATGCCTCTCTCCTCTTCGGAAGGTTCGACGTCGTCGTTGATAGCAATTGCTACCCAATCAGCATCAGGGCATGCTTTTTTGTTCTGCCAATCACGACGCCTTGGCCGATTGTTGGATAGTCAGAGGTGTCCCAGCAGTTCCCGCCTGTTTCATCTACATCAGGTTCATATGCGCGCTTGCCCTTTTCCATTTTTTTTTTGGGTTAGGTTAGCTTTAGTGCGCACAATATAGTCCTCGTCCTCGTCCTCGTTAGGTTCTCTTATCGGCATACTTCTGCTACGCCGACTATCCACGATTTCCGGAAGCAAACATTGCAGATAAAATCGGGTTAGGAAGGGTTCCATTTTGGAACTCCAGAACTCATCGTCTTTTATAACTTTAACATCTTTCACGTCTATCGGGGTCCAGAGTGCGAAAATACAGTATTTTCGTTTCGTGACATGCAGTTGACCCTGTACTTGATAATAGTATACATGATTCTTATTCATGAGTTCGTTGTTTTTTTTGTCAAATATTCACTTTAGATGCGTGATCTGCTGTATCGTTACTTGCGGAGCGACGTCTTTGGCGGAAAGCGGACATTTAATCTCAACGATGCCATCGTCATCGATGAGACCATCCGGCGATGCTCCTAAATAAGGAAGTTTTACATCGATAAAAAGTCCGCACGCTGTGATTCGCTTGTCAAGTTTAGCTTCGAGTGCTTTTATCGCAAGCTGTTCACTATCTAAACCAAAATGTATGGCTGCTGTGTCAAGGACTTTTGGATAACGAATGCTCGTAACCATTTTCGAACACGACGTAGACTCCAGCATGCGGCATATCGATACAAATTTGGATGCAGTTATTATTTTGGTCCGAAGCTGATGCCAAAGATCAGACTTGCTTTGCGATAGAGTATCGCGCTCTATTTGATGACGATTGTTTCGACGTTCTTTCAATTTATCAAAATGGATTTGAACGCAAACGTCATAGGCATCCTCCGTCATATCTGGTTTTTTAGCCGATGGGCCATAGTCTTTGTCCGTACCATACCATCTTTGAGGCTTTCGGCTCCCTTGTACCTGCCTGTTTATCAAAACTTGTACTTGCCGCCTTTTTTCCATTTTCGAAATAGAAACAGGCACTTCCATCCCGGCGGAGAGATGTACCCGTGATACAAGTTCCTGCGTGTTGTGTTGGACGGCTCCGCCGTAACATCGCATTTGAAACGAATTCCCAGCGCAATGATTGATTCGCTTTCCTGAATTCAATTTATTGACAACGGAATTGGCAGATTCAGCAACATTGTTTGTAACATTTCCAACAGACTAGCTGCGTGACAACTTAGATAACGGACTGCTTCAAATACCGCGTTGTATGCTCCTGTTCTATGTAGTTGAGGTATCAAATTAACTTCGTCCTCGTTAGGTTTGCACTCGATTGGCAACACTGCACAACCAGAATGATCACCAAAAACGTGATTGAAAATAATAAAAATATCCTTCTGCAGTCTCATTGCTTTCTCAGTCTTCGAGATTATTTCTTCTTTGCGAATATCACGTACGTCTGTAATACGGGTTCGCATCCGCAAAGCGTTAGCTTCGGTATACGTTTGAAATTTTCCTTTGTCAATTGCATCTTTATCGAGATGACATGTAATTTTTTACCTGGCAGTTTCTCTAACTTTTTTACAAAAGTTGCGGAACAAGTGATTATTGCACTCGATTTTGTCGACCATTACTCCGTGCTCAGCGTATGGATTTGCGTCCCGAATCGATTGATACGTACTTGCATCACCGTCAGCAATCAGAGTTTTATATATAAGACCTCGCTGTTCAACACTTTGTTTGAAGGCCTCGACAATTATGTCAGCTTCCATAGCAGTCGAACTTTGATCGCGTCCCCAGTTTTTATAGCACTTATGCTCGGGCGGTTCCTTTTTTAACTGCTGAGCCTTCGTGCATGTGGCGCAATATTTGTTACGTACACCAACATGCAAGACCTTTTTTGTCTCAAAACCAATAATGAAGGCGTTACCAGACAGCGAATCGTGTTTTCCGCCGTGATACGATCGCTTAGGCCAATAGCCATCCGCTACAACAGCGATGTATGCAATACCATCAATAATATGGCCGTTCCGTATAGCTATTTCACGCTCTTCTTCCGCTGCCGTCTGCATCTCTTCTTCAGAACACGCAACAAACTTATCATAAAGTCTATCTCGGTACTTGCGATACGTAACATAGGACATAGGGGCAATTGCCATTGTTGCAAGTAATTCTCCCAACGTGTGAAATCCGGTACCAGAGCTAATCGTACCACACACGGCCCCATTAATGCCCATTACGCTAGTACGATCGCGGTCAGTCCACAGGCTGCTAACGTAATGACAATTGTTACATTCGAAAAACATTTGGGTTCGCAAACCGCGATCCCCGTACTTCCGCAATTTCAGAGAAGTGAAAGAACACTCTTCAGAGCTGTCATGTTTGTAACACTGCTCACGAAGTTGCTCCAATATATAGGTCATGTCGACTATACGTCGACCTTTTATGTTGACCTCCTGAAGATTTTTCTCGTTTGCAGAAACACCTTCACATAAATCTGAAGGGATTGATTTTTGCGAAACAAGATCGTCTTCTCTGATGCAATGATTTTCTGGGCTCGAAGCCGTCTCTATTGAATCGCAGATTGTTTCAGTTTGTATTGAAGCCTGCGTTCCTGTACTCATTGCATCAAAGGATGTTTCAGTCGTAAGTTCATTTTGACAAAGGTCACCGATTTTTCGAATCAAAGTGCTCTCTGTAGTGTCAAAGTCTGTTCGACTATCGCTTAATTCTATTATATCTACTATTTCTACGATTTCAGTATCACCTTTATTATGCATCGTCGTTGCGAATATCTTGTCCACTGACATTGCCGGCATGTCGTCACCTCCATCAAAAACTTCCGCTGTTTTCGGTATGATCTCTATTTTGCCTCTGCGAAAGAAATTATATGCTTTTGATATATCGATAAAAAACTTTTTTTCCAACTTTGCTAAACCAACCAAATCCTTTGCAGGCGACACGGGAGGAAAATCGCTTACTATTAACCAATGACCATTATTAACCTATGCGCATGCGTAGTAATGTTTCATTATTCTCTATGGAGTAATAGGGTTCGTTACTTCTTTTGAAAACCGTATTACTCCCGAGAAATAATACGGAAGAAATGTGATTATTTTAACGGACTTGGAACAAAAGTTTCGTATGCTACGCTGGAGGGAGCAGATTTTTACTTCATGTGATTTCTGCCCTCGCTTTGCTTAGGCAGCAAACTTCAGACTCGGCGAAAATCGCGCACTTCTCTACCTTGTAGTATAATATACCATGCCAAAAACCTCATCTCAATTCAAACAGGTTGAAATTTTGCACACATCATGTGTGATCAATAGTTAACGTTTTGTCAAAATTTAATTGCAAAGTGCAAAGTTGTTTTTTTTTGTACAGGATTTTTAATTTCTTCGAAAATGTCTGTACGCACTCCAGCGCTCACATTTTTTTTGCTATTGGGCTAAAAACGCGTATACAGATGGAATATGATCACCCGATGATCCCATTCAAATTTCACAAAAATCGGTTGAACCGTTTTAATTTTATGCCATTTTCAATTTTTTTTATTTCATGATTTTTTTTTAGACGCATTTTTTTCGTATCAAATATTCAGCTGCGAATAAAATAAATGTCAGATTCGTGATCAGCGTAAAAAAAAAAAATGCAATTATTTTCCCGAAGCGACAACTAATGAAGAAGTTTACCGGGCATTTTTATAGCCAAAATTGCAAAAATGAGTGATTTTGGGTATTTATAAACAGCGATTTCTTTGCTTTTCGAAGGCATCGCGGAAAAACCCAGGTGCCTATCGTGATCTACGATAGGCACCTAGTATACGACAAGACATCCACAAGACGATGGATATGATGGGGTTGAAAAAGCTAGATAAAGAGGTATCACATAGATTTCTTGAGTACAAATTGAAAGTGCAAAATTCCATGTATTTTTTCGCGAGAAGCGCAAATCCGACGAAGTGACGCGTGATCATGGACTATTTTTTTTTACGCGCTGAACCTGAATTGGCCGTCTTGCATAAAAGTCTAACAAGACGTTGACGTTGAAAAAAGTTGAAAATTGAAATTTTCATAGCGCTTCCTCATAAAGTTGAAAATTCGAATTTTCATATCGCTTTTTCATAATGTTCCTTTATTCGCATAGCTTCCTCTATGAGGAAGCTAAAAAAACATAGAGAAATGGCTTGCTCATACGAGAAGCTTTGCGAATAAAGGAATATTATGAAAAAGCGATTTGAAAATCCAATATTCAACTTTAATGAGAAAGCAATATGAAAATTGCAATTTTCAACGTTTTTCAACTTGTTTTAGTATCATTGCGAACTATACATAGGCTGCATCCATTTTTTAAATGAAGATTGACAATTTTAGTAATTCGTAGCACGTTATTTTCTAAAACAAGTGGTAATGAAGGTGGTAAATTTACCGGTATAAATGATGATTAATATAATTAACCGGTAAATTCAGACCGCCAGGTCAAATTAGTATGGCATTCTATTTTGATCGACTCTGACTATACTTGGTGAATATATCGGTAAATTATAGTAATTACCAGAAAAAATGGTTATAAACCATAAAAGAGATATTAAAATCTCAATTTCCAACTTTAAAAAACATTACTAAAAAATTGTAGGCATAAAAAAAATTGTAGGCAAATATCTAAAAAAAACTATAAGAGCTACAGTGCTAATGATATTTTTCGTTAAATTTTCCATATAATGTCACAAGACCGAGACTCTCGACCGATTCTTACAAAAATCAATAGCGAAAGATATTTGATGTTGGTCTATTTCTGTAGAAAGTTTCAGCCCGATAATACAAAATTCGTGAAAACTAGAGCGGGAACACAGTTTTTTTCATGATTTCAAAACCTAATAAAATCTGAACGAATGTTTCAACTATATTATATTTTAACTATATAGCATATGTTTATAAAAATATGATTTGCTTTATTGACAAGTTATTATCGTATCGTTTGTAGCCGCTGTTAATTAACCTGGTATTTACCGTGACATTTAACCGATTATTTACCACCCACAAAATCACTCACTTCCCGGCGAGCCCCTTATGACTTATAGAGGTTTCTACATACTATAAACGATATATGCTATAGAGCAATATACAGCCGTATAGCTTTCTTTGTGAGCAACAGCATTTTCATGCTACATACCTTTCTATCCATTTTCTTCGCCGGGATTTGACAGCTCGTTGTCTATTCTCTTTATTTCCCATTTCACTTATGACCACTTATCACCACGAATCACCACCAATGAACACTCGTCACTACGCGAGTAATGCGATATAAACTAGCAGCACAAGACGTCGTAGTTATTACAAAAATGACGATGCGGCTTCTCACGATACACGTATGACTTCGGAGAGTCCATCGACGATTCTGCTTTGTTCGATGCGACAGGTTGCCCTCAAGCCGCAACAGATAAAGATAACAAAACGCTTGTTTTCATTTCGTCTCTCTCACTCTGCTCCGCTGCTTGGAGTTCGCAGAAGGCACGTGGTCGGGGACATACATTGTTAGATGCAGCCGGCTATAGATACATTCTTTACGATCTTGTCTAGGCTAATAGCAAAATTCCACACAAGTACTATTGTGAAAGCCAATAACTTGACGATAATAATTAATAATAATTATTTTGATAATTAATCGATGAGTATATTTATTGAAAACTCGATTAATATTGCCCCTTATAAACAGGCTCAATCTATCTTTAATTCAAAGTAGGTGATGTAGTGCAGCGACAGTGGTCCCGACTGCCACCTTTCTGTCCTGCGTTCGATCCTCGATCAAGTTTATTTTGTTTCGCCAATTTTTTTTTTTTTTTTTTTTTTTTTTTCATTTGCACACAACTTGACTGCACATTTTTATTTGAGTAAGGAGTATTTAAAGTAGCAATTTTTTTCCGAAATTCACTGTTTATTTTTTTGAATTATTATTTTTATTTATATTGAATCTACCACCTCCACTTACGTGTAGAATTGCATAAAGCATGAAATTTCATAAATATATCTCATAAGCAAATTTGTTAAGGAAAAGTTACCACTCTCTTTAATTATTGCTTTCTCTAAAACATGTGCAGTCAAGTTGCACAATTGCGGAAAAAAGTGGTCAAATAGTTGATGGAATGGGATTTGAACCCAGACCGACAGTGTACTAGCGCCAAAGAATGTACATTGCCGTATCGCAGTATCGCTGTCTCTCCACCGTGAGAGCCAATCGTGCTGACTCTTTCGCATAGCAGTGGATCTCACATGCACGAAGAGACATTTCGTCCGATTGCCCGTGAGGACCCAACCCACTAGCGACCTCTAGCGAGTGCGTCGCGCGGCCGCCCTGGACCGAGTCATAGCCACGGCTAGCTACAATTTCTTCGAGAATATCGACAATTGCTTCGGAACAACTTTTTGCCCATACTCTGCTGCAAATCGGCACAGAAAAAGATCTATTATGTATAATTTTGTGCTGCCTCTTCGATGTTGCTTTCGGTTTTGCTATTTTGCTTCCTCATAGAGGAAGCTTTGTTATGGTGAAAAAAAAAAAATTCCAGATTTTAATGAAAACGTGTTCAGAATGTTCCAAAACATCGAAAAGTCACATTTAGAAAAAATGTCCGGATGCGTGCGCGTGTGCGTGTGCGTGTGCGTGTGCGTGTGCGTGTGCGTGTGCGTGTGCGTGCGCGTGCGCGTGCGCGTGCGCGTGTGAGTTCGTGTGTATCCGACGTGAAATATTCAAACCGCGATAACTCGAGAACGCCTTGACCGACCAAGCTGAAATTTGGCACACATCATGTGTGATCAATAGTCAACGTTTGGTCAAAATTTCGTCCAAAAATGTTCAGTTGTTTTTTTCGTACGCCATTTTTAATTTCATCGAAAATGTCTGTACCCAGCGTAGCGCTCGCAATTTTGCAGCTATTGGGCTGAAAACGCGTACACAAATGGAATATCATCACCTGATGATCCTATCAAAATTTCAAGAAAATCGATCGAACCGTTAAAATTTTATGACATTTTGAATTTTTCGATTTTTATGCAATTTTTTTTTTTTCAAGACGCATTTTCTACATTAAATGTTCATTTATGTATAAAAAAGTGTCAAATTCGTGATCAGCATGAAAAAATACATGGAATTACAGTCCTGGGGCGACATCTAGCGAAAAAGTTTATCGGGCATTTTTGTAGCCAAAATTGCAAAAATTAGTGTTTTTCGGTATTTTTAAACAGCGATTTCTTTGCTTTTCGATGGGATCGCGGAAAAATCCAGGGGTCTATCGTGTTTTAAGACAATAAATACACAACAGGATGGATATGATGGAGATAAAATAATTAGATTAAGCGATGTCATTTGAACTTCTCGAGTAAAAATTAAAAGATCGAAACTAAATTTGGAACACATAATTCTATGTTATTTTCGCGCCGAGCACAGAGCCTACATCCGTTTTGACCAAAAGTGTAAGGTTGGTGTATTTTTTCGGGCTAAACCTGGGTCAGCCACCAGTTTTGACTAAAAGTTAAATACGATATCGATGTGGGCAAAAAAGTTGAAAATTGACATTTTCATATAGCTTCCTCATAAAAGCTGAAAATTGAAATTTTCACATCACTTCCTCATCAAAGTTGAAAGTTGAAAGTTGAAAGTTGAAATTTTTATATCACTTTCTCATAATGGTCCTTTATTCGGAAAGCTTCCTCTATGAGGAAGCCAAAAATATAGTAAATGCTTTCTCATAGAAGGAGCTTTCCGAATAAAGGACCATTATGAGAAAGTGATATAAAAATTTCAACTTTCAACTTTCAACTTTCAACTTTTATGAGGAAGTGATGTGAAAATTTCAATTTTCAGCTTTTATGAGGAAGCTATATGAAAATGTCAATTTTCAACTTTTTTTTCTTTTTTTACATAAAATGACAAAAAGTCGATTTTTTCATTACAGAAACCTGCGGGTAATTGATCTGTAATTTTTTTTTCGAAATTGTGAAACCTGAAAGCAACATCGAAGACGTTCACATCTTAGCAGTCTGTTCTGAAAATTTCATAACATTCCGTTCAGTATACTGCGAGAAAAGTTGTTCGAAACTTTTCATGTGTCCGTCCGCGTGTTTCACATGCTCTTAATACTATAGTCAAGAAAAAAGATAATGTACACAGTGGAACACCACGGACGAAATAAATATCGATTATCAACCCTCTCATAGTTCTACCGCTCTCCCCCTATCGAAGAACTCTACTCCGCCGTTGGTGGTCACGCAAGTACACCTGCCTCTTACACCGAAGGAAACAATTCCACGTTCAAGTCTCTGAACTCCCCCTTTTCAAGCTACGGTTGAAAAAAAAAGATATTTTCATTTACTGCGATAGAAGAATACTTTTCTAGCAAATATCAACGTAAACTTGACGCCTCAACGTTATAATAGTTCTATGTAAGGCTCGCAAAGCGAAGTTCAATACGTAACGATGCGTACGATGGACAGCGTCTGTACATATCCGTATCGCTTTCACCCCTCTTTGACGGGGGGCAATTCAACCGTCCGTCGACCCGTCATACTTTGATATTATTCAATAAAAATTCATTCTGAGAAAATAAAAATTCGACGCATGAAAAAGCAAGCTAGAGGGTGTATTGCGCAGCACTGAGAACAGTGGTAGTAGCCCTTCCGTCATCGTCGATAGAACTTCGAATTGCGATGGACTTTTTTAAACATCGTTACTATAGATTAAATGAAGCTTTGCTAACGCTCATTGGATATTGGCCATATCAGAGCACTTGTACCAGAGCCATCCGTTTCATTATTTTATTATTTATTTTTACTAGTCAATTAATACCCCAGATACTAGCTCTTGTGAAACATCGTGACGACCGGAGAATAATTGTTGAATGCGTTGTGATCTTCCTTTATGAAGCAATTTGCGTTGCGAAAGTGATTAGTTTGACGTGGAATGTGCAGAAAGTCAGTTATATTTTCGTAAATTGAAATATAATAATCGAGACGAGAGCAACGCCATTAATCGATATCTGTTATTGAGAAAGATCTTTTCGATACCTACAGGCATAAAAGTTGCTGAATCGTATTCGTGCAGATTGGCAAGCATGGACTCGGGATAGAGATGTCAATATTCTTCACAAATACGCTGAGCAGGGAAGAAAGATGGCAATCCTGTATGCAGGTTAATCGAGTATGGTAACGGGTAGTTCGGAAGTTGACAAAAGTTTTATAGATTTATCGACATTATATACAGCTGCGCTATACGCTGCCGACATCTTTTATGTAACCCAACCAATACTCCCAACAATCATCGACGTTTTGCTGAAAAATGGTACTGCACCCCGAAAATTTCCATTTCCCATGGACTTTTATCATCTCGACACGCAGAAATATTATTGGTACATTATTATGCATTGTTATTTATGCATATGTACGGGTGTGACAATCATAGTGGGCACTGAAATTATGTTAATCATTTATGTGCAACATGTCTGTGGAATTTTTGCTGCTTTGGGGTGGGTCGATGATCGATAAATGATCGTAATAATCACCGTAATAAAGTTTGAACTGAATTTTTCAAACAGAAATTGCAACGAATCGGGAATAACAATGTATCAGTAGAATCAGGAAGAATCACAAGTGAACTGCATATAATTGATGTTCCTTTGTATATTGACAGACACAATGATGCTATCAGGTAAAATAGTTTTGAGAATGTCTTTAATACAACCATTAAATATTATTAATAAATGATCGGTTCTCAGATACGTCAATCTCATCGACACGACTCACAGATGGACTATTCTTTTCATCATTGGGTTTGGCATAATTCTGCTTAACTTAATAGGACTTCGGGTAAAAGGTTCGACGAACGATGAATAATTTTCCGAATTCACAGCTAATCTACGTGTAAATTCAGATTCTTCTGATAAAAAGCGATCCCGAAGAAACATTAAGACACCTAGGCATTGCATTGGGTACGATATTGTATTTATACGTAGAGTGCGACATTTCCGAAATTCTGATATATCACAGCATTGGTATTCACTTATATATGTGAGTAAATTGTCGAAGATGGTGGCGTGTCGTTCATAAAAAAGTATTCTACCGCGCAGACATAAAAGCCAATGGTACAACCTGACGCCTGAGGCCCAGAAACAGCTACAGTTGATGATGACGCTGTGTCACGGTACCTTGCCAGCTAACAGCCGGAAAGTACGTAACCTTGTCTATGAGATTATTCGGTCAGGTAAGAACGATTGTTTTTTATTAACGCTTTATAAAAATGTTGTGATTTTTGATAAAATGTTATTGAAATTCAATCAATGGGTTTTTAAATATTTCATTCAGTTAATGAGGGCAGCCATGTCATACTTTACGTTTATACGTTCGATACATATGTAGAAATATAAGACATAGCATGTTATTTTTTCAACAAGATGGAACGACTTCAATAATGAATAGAAACACGCCATTAATTACATGAGTGAACATGATCAACCATAACCTGTTAGTAGAGTTTTACACTTAACTACATTTCACAGCAAATTACTTTTTAACCATTTTGCTTCCTCACAGAGGAAGCTGTCTTCGTAAAAAAAAATCGCGATTTAAGTACTTTGGCACAAGTCAGAGAACTTAGAGTGGCCTAAAATGTCGAAAAATGTGATGTTTCGCAGGCGTACGGAAGTATGCGTGTGGGCGCGATGTTACGAGCCAGTTATTTTGTATTTGGTACACAGGTAAGGTCGTCACTTCCTGTCATTCGGATCAATTTTCATGAAAATTGATGTCCGATTCGAGATTTTAAGAGATTTTGAATTCCTGAAACAAATTGCGTGGGCTCTCTAATTTTTGGAAATTTAGAGAAACGACGTATTGAGGTCTACTTTGGAATGTGAATGTATTAAAACTGCACAATGTTTCGTGTTACATTTGGCGAAAGTGGATCCAACCAATTAAATTTGAATAACCTAACAATCCACTCGCTTTGCTTATGCTTCTTTCATTGCTTATCTTCCCTATGAATCGGACGATACTGATTGGCTACGAAAACTGGCTTCACGATTATTTCAATACCGTAGTCTCGACCATTCGAGAGCTATGACCTTTATTAAGAGGAGATTTTTAAATGTTATATTTTTTTGAACATTCATATGTAGGTACCAAAAGAGGAGTCGTTTGTCTTCCCACCTAGCAGGTAGATGGATCTTGCGACCGGGTCGAATTGGACTTAATTACAATTTCGTATACCGACGAAGTGTAACTCTATCAATGTTCAATGTGTATTGAATCTGGATGACCGTTCAAATCAACAGTTTAGTAGTTGGATGGATGACCGTTCAAATCAACAGTGCAGTAGTCGGATGGATGACCATTCAAATGGAGAGTTCGGTAGCTTTATGGATGAACGTTCAAAATGAAAGTTCAGTAGATGAATTGATGATTGTTCAAACCGAAAGTTTAGTACTCGGATGGGTGACCGATCAATTCAAAAGTTCAGTAGTTGGATGGGTGACCATTCAAATCAAGAGTTCCAAAGTTGGCTGAGTGAATGTTCTAATTGGGAGTTTAGTAGATGAATGTGTGACCATACAAATCGAGAATTCAGTAGTTAAATAGGAGAATGTTCGAATCGGGAGTTTCATAGATGAACGAGAGTTGAGTAGTTGGATGGGTGACCTTTCAATTCGAGAGTTCAATAGATCGATGGGTGACCGTTCAAACTGCGAATTTAGAAGTCGGATGGGTGAGCATACAAATCGAGAGTTCAGTAGTTGGATGGATGAATGTTCAAATCGAGAGGTCAATAGATGGATAGGTCACCATTCAAATCAAGAGTTTGGTAAATGATTGGGTGACGTTTCAAATAGGGAGTTCAGTAAATGGATGGGTTACCGTACGAAGCGAAAATTCGGTAGTTCGATACGCAAATGTTCAAATCGTGAATTTGGTATATGAATGGATGACCGTTCAAACCGAGAGTCCGGTAAATGGATAGGTGATCGTTCAAATCGAGAGTTTGGTAGTTGAATGGGTAACCTTTCCATCCCAGAGTTCAATAGATGGTTAGATGACCGTAAAAACCAAGAGTTTGGTAGTTGAATGGATGACCGATCAATTCAAGATTTCAGTACATGGATCGGTGACCGTTCAAATCGAGAAATCAATAGTTGGATGGGTGACCGTTCAAATCGCAAGTTCAGTAGATGGATGGACAGATGATTGTAGTTCCCTTATCAAATTTTGCTAATTTAGAGATCTTGGGGAAACGGAGCGCTGCAGCGCTAACAAACCTCCGCTCGCGCGCGATAGCGCGCGTTATTGTCCCTAGTCTAAAAGTAAAAAGTACCAAAGTAGTAATGCTTCGTTTCAGCACAGCAAGATTTTGGTACATTTATTTATGTATCCAGAAATAGTGTCTTGGGCTTATGCAAAATAAGTAATTTGAATCCAACAGCAAGTATGATTTGACTGAATTATCTGTTCAAGTAAATCAAACAAATGTTCTGTCAAATTAAGATGTATGTAATTACGAACATACTCATTATTCCGTTATTTTCTGTATTCATAACATAAGTCATTCGCAAGTTGACTAATCATTTCGTTCATATTAACGAATACGGAGTAACTTAGACCAATTGATTTATTTCCCTCAATCGAATAGCGAAGCAATTTGAACTGAATCATTTTATTCCGATTGACCGAATGGATTATTGATATAAACATTATTTGTTTTGGGTTCAAGGAAAAAAATAATTGTATAATATTATTCTTCATTCAAAATTATGAGAAAAATTATAATTAGAAATTAAACACCAATTAGTTGAATAAACTGAACTTTAGTTGATATAACATAATTTGCGGTTAGGTCGGAGTTACTATGTTAACGTAATTATTTAGTTGTTTCGACTAAACTGCATTGATCGAATGGACCAAAATGTATTTGAAGAAACTGAAAAACGTTTGAACGAAATCAAATTAACTTAACTAAATATATGTAGTTGGTCTCACTAAACCTTTTTCCGAGTATGCATATACGGAGTTATGTTTATATTATGGTTCCTAGAAAACTAGCTACAGGGGTAGAAAAGTGCAGATACTCCACGATTTGCGGATGTTGTTGCGATCCCGGAGGAGACCAAGAGGTAATTAGTCTTACTCTGTTGAAAATAGTACGTCGAGGAAATGCGACAGATTCCCCTCTCTGTATTCATGCGAGCCGGCGATAGAAGTACCGCGAGATATATGGATTAGCATAAGCATGTCCAACTCTATAGAGTGTAGGGACTCGTGGCAAAGGGCTATTTATTTAAAAATAGGATTTCTTCCAGGCGATACGTTACCCAAGATGTAACAACAATGTGGAGATGTGAAATGTTTGGTACAAAGCGAAGGAAGCCGTACATGAAAATATATATCTTGATTGAGTTATAAATGGTAAAATATGTACCGGGGGAATATAATGTAAAAGCTATGTAAAAACCCGCACGGGTAGACAGAAAATAAAGACTGTGCCAGTGACGAGACAATGGAAATTTACCTTGTACCATATGATGTTAGGTTTCGGCACGCCCCGAACGCGACACTGGAAAACTACAGGCAGTGCCTCGGTGCTCAGGTCAATGGCAATCGTAGTTTTGTTCATATTGGACTCCAAAATAAACGCTGCCATGGGATCTTCAATTTAATATGTTTATAATTACACCAAAATAATTACATTAGATATTTAAGATATTGTATTGAAGATATTAAATATTTGATAACTATTTTTTAAACGTTGTTTTGGAATATTTTCGACTGTTAAGACGAAAATCGATAAAGTATTTATATAAATTTCTTGTTTACCGTGAATCCGGAGCGTATACGGACTGTCCACGCTCCTGGTCCCTCTTTGCGCTAGGCATACGTAGTCACGTTCGTCGGATTTTTTAAGATTATTAATTCGCAATGTCGAACGATGTGAGTAATTCGTCGCGCTGTTTGTTATCGAAATTCTATCTGTAATTAAAAAATGTTATGTCACTATCGTTCCGATGCATGTACGATGATGATTCCGTGCCATTTTCATCATTACGTTCATATTTATTCAATATATTACCAGTTTCGGTTACTGCAGATTCCACATTATATCCCCAGCGCACTTTGAAGTAATAACCGCGGGCTGCGGCGCAGATCATCTCGACGTCATCACCCTCCATCAGCTCCTTTTCCATTTCATCCATTCTCATTATGCCAAATCCGCCGGGCACGTCTGTGATGTTGAAGACGCGAATGAAGAAAATTATATTGGTTAAGTACTTACTTTTGAAGAAACGCTTGAGCATGAGGATAGAGTAAGACTGAGCGAGAGTGTGTGTGCAAATGATAGTGTAAGCGCGTCGAAATCGCGATAACGACTCGAAAGATAGGAAGATGATGAGTACGTTTGCGTCGTTCGATCGAGCAAGTCCGAAACCTGGCGAGCGACCGTCCGAGTTCGAAGGAGCGTGTGGAGAGCGAATGAAGACATAGCGTTCTCATAGCATCCATCATTTCTCGACCGCGTTTGGGCGAGCGGCCGGTGTGCGATAATCGACCGTGCATCGCCCATCATTCGTCTGCCGCATTTGTCAAATTAGATTTATGCTAACTGCAAACTAATAAATAGTGATGTGCACGAACGTAAACGGTTCGCTGATTCACCCCTTTCCTTCTCTACTCGCGACCGAACGTGGGAGGAGAGAGCGGGGCAAAATGGCATATCTTGGGCAAACCGGGATAATGAGACAAAAAGCGATTCTCCAAGAACTTTTTAATTACGGCGATGGTGGTACGTGGGGCAAAACGGATTTGAAAATCCGAATGTATCGTTGGGACAAAATAGAGCATCCAAAAATTATTGCGAGATTGAGTTTTGCCCTCGTCGTCCCGTTTTGCCCCGCTGTGTCATTTTGCCCCGGTCTCCCCTACGTTTTAACATATTCTTCAAAAGAGCTATGCCAGATCTATTCACCTTAGTACATGAAGAATTGTAATCAAACCGCATCTTGTAGGTATACAGTTAAACGCACGTACTTATTAAATAATGCATTTTCGATTAACTTGTCGATGCAATTCTTTTCGAGTTCCACGTGCTAGATCATCTTCCTTATAATTACACTAGTCAATATTTGCGATGGCAGCCATACTTTAACGCACAAATATTTTATTGTGAAATAAAAATCATCTTGAAATTTATGCTGACCGGAAACGATGCCGAGATTGGTAGCTGAGTTGCAGCCAAGAGTGTTGCACGCAGTGCAAGTCAAGTGACCGGACGTCTCCATTGTCACAGTGACCACGGAACGGTACATCGCAGAGTTTGGGACCATTGTATTTGGGATCATTGTATAATTCTGTTGAACATAGATGAGATTATTATCGATAAAAACCTAAGATGGTTGTCAATTGTCATGGGCGCGAAGGGACGTTACCTTTAGTTTTACTATTTCCGATCCTTCGAGGGATGGATAATTCGGTACTTTTGAAAAGGTCCAAGTGACATTGGGCTCGGACCCTGCCTCGATTTTACAGGCAATCTCGACTTTCTTGTTCGGCAAGTAAAAAGTCGACAGTTCATTGAACATCACTATCGGCTTCCCTGTGAATAAAAATCGTTGCGTTACAAAATGGCAAACGGTTCCTCCATTCTTACTTATCTAGAACTTTTTTTATGCCAGGCGAAAAAAGTCCGTTTTGCCCCCCTATATCCGATCGACAAATTGTACGTTGTGACAACCTAAATATCAAATCTTCATCAAATTCCTGCTACCGGATAAGCAAAAAAAAAAACGAAAACCGATAAGATGAAGACATTATAAATTCTAAACGGCCGTTTTCCGTTTTTTTATTTATTATGAGTAAGATTCAAGATGTTATTATCGTTGATGTAATACCTATAATTGTCAATGAGAAGAAGATATTTGCGAATTGATTTTCGTTGGTCGCGTTGAGAGAATAGGTTCCTGTATCGTCGAAGGTGAGATGATTTATTGTCAAACTCGTCATCCATAATGCACTTCTCACAACGTATTTTGGATTTTCGGGTTCTGTCAATGTGTCGATTACCTTTTCGCCAAGATTGTACAACCTGTTCGTATTTTAAAACATAGGCAAATGTATAGTTAGTTAGTATTTATTAACCATTCTAGCCTTTTGAGGCTTTAGAATACCTTTTTACATATGGGGCATTCCATACCGATTCCACCTACGTCGGACCCTCGACCTCTTTAATTCGGTTGGTAATTTTTTATAATATTGCTCTAACTCTCAAAATCACTTCAAATTAACATTTTTTTTAATTTGCATTAATTACCATTTTTTTAAGTGAACATATTATTAGCCAAAATTAAAAAATCTGAAAAAATGCTAAAAAATCCTGTATCAGATATGAAAATTTTCACACCTAGACCGACAGTAGTTTCGCATTATCTTCTATTTTTTTTCTTTTTTTAAATTATTTAAAATGATTTAAAATTATATTTAAAAAAATAAAAGCTAATGCGATTTCACTTTCGCTCTAGGCTTGAAAATGTTCATATCTAATACAGGATTTTTAATAATTTTTTCAGATTTTTTAATTTGGGCTTACAATATGTTCACTTCAAAAAAGAAAGCAAAGCTCAAAAAACATCTAGAAGCAAACGTTTTACCATTCTCGGTTTAGGCTTAAAAATTTTCATATCAAATACAGGATTTTTCAGAATTTTTAATTCCGGCTGAAAATATGTTCACTTTGAAAAATTGTAATTAACGCAAATTAAAGAATTTTTTTTTAACTTGGAGTGATTTACAACAATACTATAAAAAACAATAATATTATAAAAAATTATAAAAAATTACCAACCGAATTGAAGAGGTCGAGGGTCCAACGTAGGTCGAATCGGCATGGAATGCCTCATACACTGTACAATACATATATTCTTTGGTAACGATGACTTTTCTTCACTTAATATCTACATTCAATCATTTTATCCTACCAGTTCCCACCGGCTTTGATTCGGCTTAGGTTTCGTGATTTCCTTTCAACTCTCTTTCATACGCTCGACAGTACTTACACACTACAAAATGTATCACCCCGTTCAACAGCTCATTTCAGTCTTTCTGACCTGATATTACCCCGAAAAGCTCTTCTACTGCGTCTCTTAAATTGGTGTCAACATGACTCGTAAATTTCCGACACTCCCTTATATGCTCTAAATTTTTCCTTCCCTCCCCGTAAAGTCTGCAGCTCTTCTCCGAAAAACCCTTATTCCCAGCTCTGCCCACATTTCCGCACCTCATCCTGGCCCATTGTTCTTTATTAATGCTTTTCCCATCCTTCTGTTCCCAGTACTCTGGCGGTTTAAGGGTATCCTTTCGCCACTTATACTCCGGACAATACTTAGGTTTCTCCATTCTGCACCAATCCTCCTGGATTATTTGATCCCGCATCGTCTCGCAACTTTTTTTCAGTCTCGCTTCCAACCTTTTTTTCTCAGTTCTCACCCTCATCATTTCCATACTCTCTCCATCCCCTACTCTTCGACATGCTGCCCTCCACTTCCTTGCCCCATTTTGATGCCTTTCCATTTTTCCAACTTCTTAACTCTTTTTTTGAACAAATTTTTGGCAATCTTGTATCTTCAATGTTTAATATAACGCTGATGTATTTGCTTGCCTGGTTCCTAGCCTCTACTTCCACTTTATTCCTACCTGGCTCGATTCGCCATATGTACGCCGGTGTGTTTCCATTGAGACCCATCATCATCTTGACATATCTGCCCGCGACCTTTTCAATTTCTTGTGTGTCCTTCCACCCCCATGTTTCTGCTCCATACATAAGAATCCCTCTAACCAAGGTGTCTAAAAGATAGGCTCTCCTTTTAAGGGCATATATTCTTGCCCTTTTAATTACTCCCCAGGCTACATTTGTCGCCAACTGCGCTTTAGGGGCTTTATCTGATGGCTATCGCCTTCAGATGCTTGGTATACGAATTTTGTGTTGTAAACCAGAATCCTAGGTATAACTCCACTTCACTTCTTCTACCTCGCCTTGTCCCTATTTCCATTTTCGCCTTTCTTCCTTCCCCCCCCCCCCCCCCCCCGTTTCGGAAAACCATAGTCTTTGTCGTGTTCACTTGCATCCGGTTCCTGCTCACATATCTGGCCAACGTTCTCAGCATTGCATTTTGATTTGCCCTTTTGCTTCCTCAGCCACCAGCGCCACGTCGTCAGCGAATTTCAACACGAATATCTTTGTTTGCCCGATGACTGTGCCTCCTTCGTTTCTACGTTTCCACTCGACATCCAAATCATCCAGAAATATATTGAATAACGTTGGGCTGAGCGGGCATCCTTGTCGTACTCCTCGCTTCGTATCGAACCTTCTTGTGTAACGCTCTTGCGTAATGATCTCGTTCGATGTTTTGCTTCCTCATAGAGGAAACTTTCTTATGGTGAAAAAAAATGTCGAGATTTTAATGAAAACGTGTTCAGAATGTTCCAAAACATCGAAATATCACATTTAGAAAAAATGTGTGTGTCTGTCCGTGCGTGCGTCCGTGCGCCCGTGCGTGCGCCCGTGCGTGCGTCCGTGCGTGCGTCCGTGCTCGTGTGAATCGCACGCGAAAAATTCAAACCGCTATAACTCGGGAACGTCTTAACCCATCAAGCTGAAATTTGGCACACATCATGTGTAATCAATAGTCAACGTTTGGTCAAAATTTCATCCAAAAATGTTTAGTTGTTTTTTTTTCTACGCCATTTTTAATTTCATCGAAAATGTCTGTGCGCACTCTAGCGCTCGCAATTTTTTAGCTATCGGGCCAAAAACGGGTACATAGATGGAATATGACCACCCAAATATTCCATTAAAATTTCAAGAGAATCGATCGAACCGTTTAAATTTTATGACGTTTTGAATTTTTTGGATTTTGTGAAAAATGAGTACTTTTTTTAAATTCATTTTCCACAATAAATATTCATTTATGATTAAAATAAGTGTCAGTTTCGTGATCAGCGTGAAAAAATACATGGAATACAGTCCCGGAAGGACAACTAACGAAAAAGGTTTTCCTGTCATTTTTATTGGCAATATTGCAAAAATGAGTCATTTCGTGTATTTTCAAACAGTGATTTTTTTACTTTCTGATGGCATCGTGGACAAACCTAGCTACCTATCATGTTCTAAGCCAAGAAATACACAAGATAATGGATATGACGGAGTTAAAATCATTAGATAAAGCGATGTCATTTGAACTTTTCGAGTAAAAATTGAAGAATCGAAAAAAATTTATTTTCAGGTTTAGCCTGAAAAATTTTTTCAGGCTAAACCTGAGTCAGGTAGCAGTTTTGCCCAAAAGTTAAATACGATGTTGATGTTGGAAAAATGTTGAAAATTGAAATTTTCATATAGCTTCCCCATAAAAGCTGAAAATTGAAATTTTCATATCGCTTCCTCATAAAAGATAAAAGGTACAAGTTGAAAGTTGAAAGTTGAAATTTTTATAGCACTTTCTCATAATGGTCCTTTATACGGAAAGCTTCCTCTACGAGGAAGCCGAAAATATAGTAAATGTTTTCTCATAGAAGGAGCTTTGCGAATAAAGGACCATTATGAGAAAGTGTTATAAAAATGTCAACTTTCAACTTTCAACTTTTTTGTATATATTTGTAATCATATTAATCATTCTACTTGTTATTCCCATTCTTTCTAGCTTTTCCACGAACAAGTCTCTATCTACCATATCGAAAGCTGCTTTACAATCCACAAACGCCACGTATAGTTTTCCCCCTTGGTGTTTGAGCATATTACCTATCAGCGAATTTAGAACAAATATGTGATCCCTTGTCGACTTTTGCTCTCTGAAACCATTTTGACTTTCATTAAACTTATTGTTCCTTGCCAGCCACCCCCTCAATAGCCATAATCGCCATAATCGCGGTTAGAATCTTATATCCCACACTCAATAGCGATACTCCTCGGTAGTTTGCTGCGTCACTTTTATCCCCCCTTCGAAGATCGGATAAATTCTTGCCACCTGCCAATTTGCGACGATCCTTGCCGCTTTCCAGATATTGTTTACAATATGCCACAATTTTAGCAGCACGATTGGTAGTCCTTGCAGAAATTCCAAGCAAATTCCACCAGCCGCAGCTGCCTTCTTCTTTTTCATTCTCTTCATAGTTTTTATCATCTCTTCCAGTTCAATGTCGCCATTCAGCTCATGTAACTCGTCCAAATCATCCATTTTCAACGTTTCGTTCGGTTCAAGACACTTTCTTTCTTTGTTTCCCTCCTCCTCGACTCTTCCCAGGACCGTTTTGAAATGCGCAATCCATGCTTCTTTCTTTATAACCTTACCCATTGCCTTTTTTGTGGGCCTAAACGTTCTTATCGCAGGCCAAAAATCGTGAATACTCGAGCTTTCTTCCACTTTTTTTCATTTCTCCTCATTCCACTGTTTCTTCTTCATCTCGTATATTTCTTTTAATTCTTTCCTCTCGACCATAAAAGCTTGCCTATCTATCTACTTTTTTCATTTCAGAAACTTTGACAACGCCGCCCACCCGCATTTTCTTTTTGTTTTACACTCCTCATCGAACCAACGTCGTCCCTTGAACTTCTTCCTGTTTTTCTTCATTCCTGTTTCTTTGGCTGCTTTCCTTATCGCCTCTAGTAGTAGTGCCCATCGCTCCTCGATCGTCCCTTGCTATTTCCGGTTTCCATAGTTCAAGCAATATTCGCTGATATTCTTCAACATGTTGCTGTTTCCAAACCAATGGTTCCTCTCCTTCCGCCTCCGTGACCGGCTCCGCTTCCTCGTCTTCACTATCCTCCACTCGGCTTCGCAACTGCTACCGGTAGATGATCAGATTCTGTCCTCGGAATTACTTTTACAGTTTCCACAGGGATTTGATTTGACTCGTCCTTTTTAATTATAATTAAATCCAGTACAGAACTGCCTATTGGCCTCACATATGTAAGCTTTCTTTCCTCATCGCCTTTGGTCCTTCCGTTCAGAATCGTTAATCCATCATCTTCGCAGAGATACAGTAGCTTTTTACCTTCCGCATTTACTGTTCTGTCCTCAGAATGCCTCGGCCAATCTTCGTACTCATTCACCGAAGCACTGCCTTGTTTTTTTCCGACCCTTGCATTGCAGTCTCCTACTAGTAGCAAACTTCCCCCGCCCCTGATGTTCTCCTGCAGCATTGGCTCCAATTCTTTTCTTATCAGCGTCATGCCGACATTATTCTATACTGAAATAATCCTCCATTTTCTTTGATTAATTGCCCCTTCGAGAACCAGACCGAATTCCCATTCGCTGACTTTGAAGCACAATACCCCTTTCTGAATTCCCACAATTTGCCCGCCTTTCGCTCTTCCCTTGGCATTTTCCCTAGTCGCTGCCTTAGCAGACCATACAAACTTATCACTTATATTATTTATCCACAATTCTGTCGACTTGTCCTCTATCCATGATTCTTGCAATATCACCACAGTATTTTTCAATAAAATCCATCGCATCACCCACATTTGCTATCTCGGCTACATTCCAAACTAGTAGATTCTGTTCCTGTGGTTCGCTTTTTTGTCGTTCCGGAAATTCGGCTTTTCCAGTGTGTTCTTCTGCTCATTCCATCTCCAACATCTTCCGTCTATTATCGACTTCATATAGCCTCGCTTGACCCGGCTTCCTTTCTTTTCTTCTTCTTTAGCTAGAGCCCAGATTTCCTTTTGAATATCCCGTTCTTTTCTCGTAAGGTCATCGTCTATATAAATTCTACTACCTTTGAGCAGTCCTCTTTTCTTCATAAGATTCTTCTTGTCCTCTAGCGCGTTCAGGTAAACAAGGACGCTTCTGCGATTATTATTGTTATCCCCGTTCGCCGACCCCCTTATTCTCACCGTTTTTTTAACACTGATTCTTGTTTGCAACTTCCTTTCAAAAAATTCTTCGATTTCACCCCTTAGGTCCATGCTGCTGAAATGCATACCTTTAATTAAAACATTTGATCTTCTTGAATGCCTTTCCTGTTTCTCCAGTGTAGAGTCGATTTCCGCAATCAGTCTTCCGGTATCTTCTCTACTTTTTTCCTTGGCTATCGCCTCTACTCTCTTTTCAATATTTTTAAACCACCGCTCTTCCGTCTGTGCTTCCGGGATGCTGATTTCTTTATTCGCTGCTTGGCTTCCCACCTCCTCTTTTATCCAGCGCTTTATCGCCTCTTCATTGTTCTCTTTGTTTCGCTGGTGATCGATTTTTTTCTCCAATTCGTCCACTCTTGCTTTAAGCAGCTGTTTTTCTACCGTCCATTCGACTTCTTTTGTCTGCCTTTCTTCTCTCAATGCGTTTAAGTCGTTCTGTATGACATGTTTACACAGGTTGCACTCTCTTTCGATAATTTTCGTCATTCCTTGCTGTACTTCCAGTAAGGTCTCCACCATCTTCGCCTGCACATTCTCGAACATTTTCTCTACCAGTTTGACAGTTTCGCCATGCGCAGATTCCGGGATCTGTTATTCTCCCCCCCCCCCCGTCAAAAGTGGTACATTCTCGGACCGTGATTACATCCCCTTGACTTGCCACGTTCCGTCTAGCCGTACCGTCAAAAGATGTTCGCACTTTTCCCTCCTGACTATGCAGTAGCGCTCGATGCGTCCCACCTCTTGTTACCGGCGATCTCAAGATTTTACTCCCACTTTTGAAAATCCCCATATCCATGAACTCCTCCATTCTTGATCTTTCCAAAGTCTCATCACGCTTCGATTTATTTTTCGATCCTAGCGGTTTGCCACCCTTTCCTTTTCCCTTTGTCTCGAGCGGGACGTTGCCCGGCGTTGCCAGCTCTGTGTGCTTCTCTCTCTCACTCTTACCGTCTCGTCTAAATCCCCATCGGAAAATAGTTCTTCATCTGATCCGCCTGCGTCGCTCGTGTCGCCCGACGCCTTGACTCTTTTTCCCATAGTCTTCCGCCGGCACTCTAACCTCCCTAATTCGCAAAACTTTCCCGTTATTCTCTTCGAATTTCTTAATCTCTATGCGAGACTTTATCGTTTCCGATTATTATTCCTTTTTTCCACTCTCGTTTCCGCACTCTTCCACCCGTAAATATCTCTTACACCCTTTTTCTCAACCTTTCAATATGGAGCCTCGAAAAACGCGTCCACACGCACAGCCATCCAACCGGAACTCTCAGAGAAATTTATATCCACAAAAATGTTATATTATATGAGGGGCGGTGCAATCAACATTTTTGTAAAATAACGATAGAGCAATTATTAAAAATATCGATACAATGTTAAGAATTGTATAAAACACATTTGTTTATCTTGAAAAATGAAATAGAAATATTTATAATTAATATTATTATTATAATTTATCATTTACCATCTCAGTTGAGGTTGCGGATACGCGTTTACCTCTACGACAAACTCTATCTGATCGCCGTAGTTTCTCTTGCAGTCACAGTATTCGGTTGGTGACTTCAAGTATATGTAGTTTTTCTCAGGATCTGGAGAAAAAAATCATCGTACCAAATCTTTGTTGATTCGCAACACAAACTTTGGAATAAAATAGAAAAAAAATATATAAAAATATCACTTTGATTGAATACCTACCATTAACTGTTATGTAAATTTCCGTTCTTTTCGCTCCCGAAGAAGTCGCGATTTCGCACTCGTATTCTCCCTCGTCTTCACGGTTAACTATTTTGATCGTTAATTCGCTAGTACTTTTCGACGCGATCGTTTCTTCGTAGCGGCGAGTAGTTATTCTATCGTCCTTAAACAATTTATTCTTTAGTTCTCATTGATCTTTTTCCATTTGAATAATCTGTGCTCACAGCTGCATACCCACTGCGGAGTTATCCAATGAAGAGTGTACAAATTTAACGCTTCGACGTTTGCCGTACAATTTAGGTAGAGCGTCCGACCTAGCGTAACGTTTTTCGAAGCGCCATCGATGATTTTTGGCTCAGTCGGAACATGCCGCCTCGCTAAATTATAGATCGAAAGTGTTTTTATACGCTATTAATACGATATGCATCTTCAAAGAAAAATTTTATTAAGATAAAATTCCTTGAGTGTGAATTTTTGTAGTGATCGGAGAAATTAGTGGAATTAACTTATTACGTTATACCTATGACGCGCAAATTAAACCCTACGTCATTGTGTTTTCCTTCCCCTACAATGCAAACATAGAGCCCCGTGTAATCAAATGTGATTTTGCTCAAATGGAATCCGAATCTCGGATCCCATTCGTAAGACTGGTGCCACATCATCGAGTTGCTCTAACAAAAATAAATATTATTATTATTATTGTTAAACGTGTCCTCATGACACATTTAGGGGGGCTTCAGGCGGACTCGGGAGTCAAGGATGGGGCGACGAACAAGGCCGGTTTTCTGCCGGCAACACGTTTGATTCGGAGATGAAGTGAAAACGAGTATAATTTTATTTGGCGCGTTCTCGGATACGAAAGGTTTCCTTCCGCACGCTCTACATTCGCTCACCGTACCGTTCGTTCGCGCTTTCTCTCTCTCTCTCTCTCTCTCTCGCTCTGTCTTCGTTCGCGCTCACACACTCGTTCCCCGTAATTCGCACGTCTAATCTCTCCCGTTGTCTCGCAACGACTGCCTTTGTGATCCTTATCTTCCCGGGGAGACGATCGCGTCTCAACGGGCTTCGGCTCCGTGAATCGTCTGTTTTGTTCTGTTTGTTTGTTTGTGGTTGGCTCCGGTAGCCGCGCGAGGGCGGGTTTGTACCATACGGCCATGTTCTGGAAGTGTGTGTGGCGCGAAAGGCAAAATGATGCAGTGGTGGAAAGGTGTTCAGATGGATAGTTTACAGTTATTGATGAAGGACGAAATGATGGTGATGATGCTGGGAGAAGGGTTAGCGATGAGTGATTCTATGTTGTAGGGCGGAAACGTCTTTTTGTTAAGCAGGGACTGGAGCATAGGCTGGCGTTGTTGAGCAAAGCGGGGGCACGACCAGAAAACGTGATTCAAATCCTCCGATTCAGAGTCACATATACACGCGGGGGAATCTATCATATTTTTCCTGTGGAGGCTTGCAGCTAAGTTGTAATGATTGGAGCGCATTCTACAAACTGAAACAATAGCTTTTCTACTAAGATTTTGTTTGAGAGTAGGATTCAGATACCATGGGGTGGATGAAGGGTTAAAGAAGAGCTTGAAATATAGAGGGCCTTTGTAGCGACTTTCGCGGATTAGTGCTCGATTGGTTGACTCGACACATCGCTCGCGTGCAATAGAGAGGAACTCTGAAGCCCGCAGACGAGTATCAAACGGAGCACCGTCCTCAATCGCCGCCTTGGCCATCGCGTCCACCCTCTCATTACCCGCGATGTCAGCATGACCGGGAATCCAGACCAGTCTAGTAGAGAGGCGGCGTTTGGTCAGTTCGCATAGCGCTTCATGAATTGCGATGATTATAGGTGAAGAAGTGCTACGGTAGGAAGGTGAGAGAAGAGCTTGTAAGGAACTCAGCGAATCCGAAAAAATGAGAGAGTTGAGAATGTTTTCTTTTAAAATAAATTCGAGTGTGAAGTAAATGGCTAAGGCCTCGGCTAAGAAGATCGAGGAAATGGAAGAGATACGAAATTTGAAAACCAAATGATGGGACGGAGAGAAAACGGCGAAACCCACAAAGTTCGAGCCTTCGAGCTTCGACACGTCGGTATAGAAGGCTGAGGAGATCGACAACGATTCTCTGAACACTGCTTGAAATGCGGCATTAGGATTGATGGACTGCTGTAGCAGCCTACCGGTAGAGACGTCGATAGTGGAGACCGGAAATCCAGGCGAGGGAGGCAAATGGAAGATAGGAGAGAAGGGAAATGAGGCAATGCTTTCTTGGTGGTGTTTAAAATTGCTATATGCCTTAAGAAGCGGAAGATCGAGGAGGGAGGAGTACGTGTTGTTCAGCCTGAGTGAGTGTGAGACTGAAGGAAGAGTTGCAAGAAGCGCATGATTGGATTTAGAGAGGGTCTTTAGAATAAATTTGTCGGCAAGCGCTTGAACGCGGTATTTGAGTAGGGGTTCCTTAGCTTCAGCAAGCACCACATTGTTCGGCGTAGAATTGCGAAAGCCGAGCGCAAATCTTAGGGCTTTTCGTTGTAAGATTTCGATGCCTTTGAAGAGCGTGAATTCCCTAATCGGGAATACGATTGCTCCATACTCGATACTATTGCGGATTAAAGCTCTGTAGATAGTAATGAGGGTCGAAGGATCAGCCCCCCACCACACGGATCTAAGGCACTTAATGATATTGAGTAACTTTTTGCACTTGGAGGAGAGATTATTGATGTGTGATTTCCAATTGAGGCGATAGTCCAGGGTAAGACCGAGGAACCTCGCCTCGCAAGACGCATGAACGAGAGAGTTGCCAATGCGAAGAGACGGGACGAGAGGATTAAAAATTTTTCGAGAGAAGATTACAAGCTTTGATTTTGAGGGCTCGATTGATAGGCCTCGAGTATTGAGATATGCGGAAATATTGTCTAGGCTGTTCTGAAGAGAGTTTAAGCAATCGTGTAGGCTGCTAGATCTGGAGAAGACGGCAACATCGTCGGCAAACTGAAGGCAGGAGCTCCCCTCTGCCAGCTGCTGGTCAAGCTTATTCGTTTAAATAATGTACAATAAAGGGCTCATAATGCACCCTTGCGGGACCCCTTTAATTGATGGGAACGGACCTACCATTTCGCCAGCTATTTTAAAATGTATGGATCTAAAAGATGTGAGGTTGAAGATAAATTTACAATACGGCCAGGGCACGCCCATGTTGCAAAGATCCCCAACCAGGATGCTGGGATCGACGTTGTCGAAGGCATTTGAGATATCGAGGAAAACGCAGGCAGTATAGTGATTGCTTGAAAAACCAGTGTAGATCTCGGTGGTAAGAATGGACAGATTATCCGTGCAAGATTTACTTTTCCGGAAGCCAAATTGCGTAGGAAATAAAAGATGATTGCTCTCAAGCCATTGACTCAGGCGGGAGTGTATTAACCTTTCTGTTAATTTTAGAAGGCAAGAGGCCAAAGAGATAGGACGAAATTTACCGGATGTGGATTTTGGATTAAAAAAAATGAGGAAATCGCTCCACGTTTTGGAGAATAAACCCCCTTCGAAGATGTTGTTAAGAGTGTCCAGTAGTAGAGAACATAGTGGATCCGGAAGATTGGAAATAATATCATAATCATTTTTATCGAGGCCTGGAGCTGACTTACGTTTGGCTGTATGAATCGCGGCTTTGAGCTCATTGAGTGTGAAAGACTTGGTGAGTGTAGCATTGGTGAAAAAGACAGAAGGAAATTCGGGTGCGTGGTTACGTGGGAGAGGAGGACAAATGGTAGCGATCAAGTCGTGCATTTTATCGGCGTAACCAGAGTTGTTTGAGTTGGGTAGAGGATCCGAGAGGTTCCTGTGACGAAAGCGTTTAATTTTGGACCAAACATGTTTACTCGACGTACGAAAGTCTATTGTTCTTGTGAAGTTGATCCACGATTCTTTTTTAGCTTTCTTGAATGTCTTTTTAGCTACAGCATCCATTCTCTTTGCTCTTATTAAATTATCGGTATTGGTATGACGCCGGAAGGCGGCCCAAGCTAATTTTCGTTCATTGTTTGCCTCCTCGCAACTCTGGTTCCACCACAGTGCAGGACTGCTTCTAAGGCATCTAGGACGATGTGAGGTTGAGTTAGGTTAGGGATTAACCACGTAGACAGCGTCATCAATAGCTTTACATATGTTGTCGTATTGTGTAAGCGAGTTTGGGTGAGAGAGAGAGAGGGATGTCGTCGAGAGAAGCTTTAAAGACCCGCCAGTTGATGTTTTTGGTAGGGTAGCGGTGAGAGCTGGGGGGTATAACGTAGTGTGAAATGCCGATAGTAATGGAGATAGGGTAATGGTCGCTGCCAAGTGCGTCTGATTCTATAGTCCACGTTGAAATTGAAAGGAGATTTGAGGAGACTAGCGTGAGGTCTATCGCTGAGATGTTGTGGCCAGGTGGTGTAATGAGAGTAGGAGAGCCGTCGTTGAGGTGAGACAGATTGTAGTTTACGAGTAAATCAGATAGAGCGGAGCCCGAGGAGGAGTTGACTGTGCAGCCCCAAGAAGTATGATGTGAATTGAAGTCGCCCGCTATGAGCAAGCTGTTAGAGAAATCGAGAGAGTCAAAGAAGCGTTTCCATGTTGAGCTTGAGGTAGGAGAAGCTGGGCATCTGTATAGTGAGACAATGGAAAGCGGACCTAACGATGTCGAGATAGAGATTGTCAGTGTTTCCAGTTTGTCCGGACAGTGATATGTAGTATTGATTTCGCTATACTTAATATTTTTTTTGAGGCAGATAGCTAAACCACCACCCCTATTATGGTCTCTATTTCTTAAAATCATGTTAAAGCCACTCATGGAGGGAACGTAAGGCAGGCAGAGCCAGGTTTCACACAAGATAATGACATCGTACGAGTTAGCTATATTCATAAGGAGGCCTAGTTTGTTACGAAGGCTACGGCAATTCCATTGAAGAATTTTTAGATTTTTAAGCGATGCCATGATGAGCAGTGTTTCGAGGTGCTAGCTGGGAGATGAGGGCTGCAAGCATATTGAGAGTGGTGATTATCGGACCAAGCTGTTCAGAGAAGCCCATTGAGGATAGAGCGGGAATGAGCTGTTCAATCACGAGTTGAAGGATCGTTGGGATAACGCAGGTCATAGCCGGCGGCAAGGGTAAAGGTGGCGATGGAGAAGCAGAACAAGTGGCCGAGTTATCGATGAAACTCGGAGTGATGCCGGACGTTCGATTCAATGCCATGCGGCCGTTCGGAGCAATTAAGAGATTGGAATGCGCTGCGCTTGTTGCCAAGTTGCGTGCCGAGGTGGGGGACGGTACGTGAGAATTATGAGCGACAGGAGCGGATTGCTGGGCCGCGACATGTTGAGGCGAAGGGGCTTGGGCCGGCGGAGGCGCTGAGGAGGCCGTGCCGGATCCCCGGCGGAGACTGTTTGAGATGTTACGGATCGCGCCGTGTTGATGCATTGCACTAGAGTTTGGATGGTTTTGAGGAGCGGGCGGTCTTGCCGCTGTGACTTGACTAAAGGAGGCAGGAAGACGTATACTCGAGGACAAGGAAGGAGCAGCGGGGTGTGAAGAGCGAGTCCAGTTTGAGAGAGCAGGGAAGTGAGCGTTTGAGTTAGAAAAGGCAGGAGCAGAATTCGAGGGCGTAGAAAAGTGAGCGTGTGAGCTAGAAGAGACGGGGGCCGAGTTTGAAAGGATGCCACGGGCCTCGTTGTAAGAGATGTTTCGGTCGCCGGCAACTCTTCTGATGGCTTGTTCGTGGGCGAATACCGGGCATATCTTGTCCGTCGGCAGATGATCACCTTTGCAGTTGGCACAGCATGGGGGTGTATTCAAGTTCGGGCAGATCTCGTCTTCGTTGTGTTTGCGTTGGCCACAGCGGATGCATTTCGGGCGGCTCTTGCACTGTGACTGAATGTGTCCGGGGATAAAGCACCCGTAACACATTTTTACCGGACCATACCAGGGGTCGACCGGATTATGTGTCATGAAAAGTTTGACGGATTCAGGTCGGATGCGTCCAACAAAGGAGAGGCGGACCGATTGCGTGGCGACACGAGAAGTTTGTTTATTGATGACGACCTTGCGTGTCTGTCGTTGAGCGTACAGCACCTGATACTGGGAGTCTATGTTCTTGACTATTTGGCTTTCACTTAATTCGATGGGGAAATCCCTGAAGATACCTTCACACGCCACACTGATGCTCGGGATGAAGGCCTTTAGTTGTACTCGTGCCAAGTCCGAATGTGAGATGAATGCGTTGGCCAGGTCTGGAGAGGAGAATTCAGCGGTGACCTGGTGCTTACCCGAGCTGTAAGAGATCACAACCTCCTCTTTGGTGTATAGATCCAGTAGCCACATGCCAACTTTGGTTGCATTAAGCCTTGGTGTTTTTCCGTCAGTTTGTGCCGGCTGAATTAGTACCTTGTAAGGTCCTTCCGATGTTGGTGAATATCTGTTGAGATCAAGCCTTCGTGGTGGTGGATGAGTCGAGTCTTGCGGGAGGGATGTTTTTGAGATCTGCTTGTTCTTAGCACCACGGTCCTCGGGCTCGGTTTCCTCAATTGCTCGCTTTCTGGAGCAGGATTCGTCCATCAGATCTTCGACCTGATTTTTAAGGTTTTCATCAGGAACGCGATCAGTTTGAGAATCCCCGTAGGGATCATCGTCATCATCCATGACTTGCTAAGCAGGGGCTGAGCCCCTGAAAGAAAACGCAGGGTGCGGGAACCAAGCGTGGCGGTTTGGAGGTTAAGTAACTATAAATAATAACAAGGTGCCTGTAGGGATGAAAAGGCCGAAAGAATAGGGTAATACGATGCGGGCAGCGTGAATAACCGACGTTTTTTAGCCCAAACAACTAAACTGGCGCCAAATAAACTATAATTTGGCAGGAGCAACTAAAAACACGATGTTCGCCTAGCGCGTCCTCTTTCCCTCCCGACTGTATCTCCGTGAATCGTCACGTGACTAGCGTGTACCACGCATGCGTTTAACATTGTCGCTGTCGCTGTCGCCGTCGCCGTCGCCGTCGCCGTCGCTGTTGAACACACGCGCGGTACGAGGCAATCACGTGACGATTGACGTATCCGTATGCCGTACACGCGATAGTCTCTTTGGGGAGATAAGAATCGAGAAGGTAGTTTGTTGTTCGCAAGCCTCCGCCCCCCCCCTCCCCCACGTAAGGTCTACATTCCGCTCAAAGTATTATAAGTTTCGAAATCAGAACATCGGCCGCAAGTCTTGTGAATCATCGCGTCTCAGCACTCGATATGCCTGTACATATATTCGCATCCACGTCATCTGTTTACGCGCTATCCCTACGTACGCGTATATCTATAGATAAGTTCCTTCGTGCACACGTATATCTATATATGAGCGCCTTCGCGTATGCGTGCTGCTGGTATACCTATAGATGTTTCCTTATCGGCGACTGGACAATAGTTCTTCGCGCTCGTGCAATACCTTTCCGTGCAGCCGGCTAGCACGGCGTGTTGTGTGCCGGGTGACGTCATCACGCGGTACGCGGCCGCTCAGCGGCGCGCGTACGCGAAAAATGCAATTATATTCCGACGATGATTTCTCCGCCAAAAATGCAAATTTTTACTTCATTCTTCCTACCATTATCAAGCCAACGCTTCTGGCTTTCCGGTGGTACCCGTAGTGTGGGGATTTTTTTAACTCTAAGCCTCATTATCTTTAAGTATAAGTTATCGATATTGTAAACGGATCGATAACCCGTGTGTCCCGATATCTGGAGATTATCTCGCCCTTTTGGCTAACCTTTATTAATTAATTTAGCCTATTAATTATCGCCCAAGGCGATTTTCGAACTAGGACTTTATTTATTCGTTTTTTTTCTCCGGCGACTCACGTTTTCTTTTACTTCCTCGCCGTTCGGGAGTTATTCCCCAAAAACTCGTAAACGTTTCGGCAGCATTATTTCGCAATATTGCAAATTAATTATTTTTGTTTCTTATGTTTATTACAAACCTATCGATATCGGTATCAGAAAAATCCTTATTTTTTGTTCTATCATACATCTAAGAATTGTATCGATTCCGAGAAGTTGTGCGGAGGGCGGGCCGAATAATAATTAATTACGCGCAGCGCGAAATTCGCGAGTTGAGCACGCGCGCACCGATTTCGCGAGCGAGGGCCTCTTTCCAGGGTTCGCGCTCGTCAATTTAGTTTGACCAGCTCGCCTGACACTTGGGCTTATACGCCCAACGCCTACTGTACACCTTGGAAAGCCATTAAAACCATCGATATACTCTGGACTGTGACTCGGCTTTCTTCCCTGGACACCGCTCGATCTACTAAACCGCACTTTTCAGTGCGCATAACGTAGCTTGACTCTCTCCCGTTATCTCCTACGTCAACCTCGGCCATCCACGGACCTTCGCAAACCCGCACCTCCGTGCGCTCAGCATAGACGGCTCCACGGTTCATCGACTTGGCGTTCTCTACGGACATCTCAGTGCTTCGCTTCGACCGATCTCGCTTTTCCGAGCGAGTTTCGGTACAAAAATCCGCTCTTTTCAGAGTGTTTCTAACGTACATCAATCTACGGATCGATACCCTTCTTTACTCTCCCTTCCTCCCCCTTCGTCCCCGGTCTTGGGCAGATTTCGTGCTCCTTCGTGCCCATCACACGTGACAAACGAGTCTCTCCCTTTGTCGGGCAAAATCGAGTCAGCACCGAGACGCTTAGCGCCGATTTCACCATCCGCCTACTTCGCCAGCGGGATTTCCTCGCACATGCCCAAGCGTGCCGGGCGTAAGCGCTTCCTCCCGCACGCGAAACGCATCACTGAGAATCGCCGACCTCCGCGCGGGCTTAACTGGCTCCTCCGGCAGGAGGCCGAGGAAATCGCGGGAGCCGAGTTTCGCGCTCGGGAGGCCCTTCCGGCCCTGCTCCGCGAGCCCCCTCGCACCCCGCTCCCTCCGCTATTTCTCCCCGCAGTCCCGTCGACTCGTCGCGAGCCCGGAAAACCACGCATCGTTTCCGAAGTCGCCCTCGCGACGCGGATTGAGTTTTCTAGCGCTCTCGCGGTCGAGCCGTACGTCCCTCAGCGCACAATTCCGGGACTCCCTCCCCCCGACGTGCCATACGTCCCTTCGGGTCCACCAACGATCCTCCGCGATCTGGCCAACCTGAACCCCGCGCTCCCTGAACGAGAACAGAAACAACTCTCCCCCCCCCCCTCTCCCCCCACGAGTTTTCTTGATCTCGACACCCGGTAGTCGAGTGTATCAAGTTGTCGCTAGACGTCAGGAGACAATAGACGCGATAGGTATATGATCGAACGAGAAGGAGGTTGCGAGAGAGAAGCGTCAGGTCGAACGGCAAAAGCGTTGTGTGAGTACGGTTTAATAAGAAGTATATTTTCGTTATCCCGATAGTATAAGTGTTACCGGAGGAAAACCGGCGTTATTTCCGACTTACTTGAGAATCACGCCGTTTTAAGTCGAGTTTCAAGAACCTCATTTTGTAATGCGGCGAAGTTGGACGACAGGGCAAAGTTGCGGTTTCGCCGACGAATTGTTCGAGATCATAATATTCGGTGTTCTGGACAAAGTAACTCGTGTTCGCTGAAATTAATATAAATCGTATATTACGGAAAAGCAAAATAAAAAAAAAATTATGTCGCTTGCACCGCGCGCTGAATGAGATCATTGGAGACTCCAAACGGCAGGTCTCCGCGATGATAGATTGAAATAAGAAAAAAAAAATGGATCATCAAAGTTACCTACATGTGACGTAGACGTATATCCAGGTAACTTCGCGCTGGTTGTAGATGCCCGGAGTGACCTTAATGGCATGATCGCCACAACCATACCATCCAGTGTCACCGTAAACCGTTTTGGATCTTCGAAATATAATCTTTTGCTCGTCATTCAATGAAGATTTATCCAAACTTGCCGGGGAAGTTTTTATCTGTTTGACATCTTTTCAGTTAACAAATAATACCGTCCCAAACAATAAAAGAACCACATTACACCATGTCGATCACAACATTTTTTTTTCTATGCAGTACAACCTCGATTATCCGAACCTGTCGGGATCGGGCCTAGTTCGGATAATCGAAAAGTTCGGATAATCGAGATACATTTTTTTATGGGTTCATAACACGTATATAAATAAAACAGATAAATAAAATAACAGCATTAGCAGACCTGACCACCGAACGAACAACCTCCGAAATCACCATGGTGGTTTTGTGCACAAAGTTTACGAACGATTGTCGAAACCACTACGCAAACCACCGCTTCATGATACGCGTATTAAAAGGTGGTTTCGACGGTGGAAACGACGGATACACTACCAGTTTTTTTTTTTTTTTTTTACCGTTACACCGTTTTTGTACGGCATTTAGCGCGTACCGAAAAAAGGTTTGGTAATATTGGAAAAAAATTGGCTTGCATTATCATCATGAATTAGAACAATTTAGGGTACATTCGGATACTATATTACGCATTTCGGAGAAAGAAAAACCTTCCGACATAAAGTTGAACTCGAACCCGGGACATTACGCATATTAATATATTTTGATATTACTTATCATTTAAGTTTTTCTTATTCCTAGCGAGATTTGAACGCCGCAAAACTTTTCTTATCCGAAGTTAATGGTCAATGAATATTTTATTTATTTATTTATTTACTGAAATTTGGTCCCGCGTTCAAGCTCAACTTTAGGTCGATAGGTTCATTTATTTATAAATGTGTAGTATAGTATTTGTATCCTAAATTGATATATTTCACGATGACAATTCACACTCAGTTTTTTTTTTCAACATTACCAAACCTTTTTAATTCGTGCTAAATACCGTAAAAAGAATTTTGTTTCCTCATAGAGGAAGCTTTGTGACGGTGAAAAACAAAAATTTCGAGATTTCAATGAAAACGTGTTCAGAATGTCCCAAAACATCGAAAAATCACATTTAGAAAAAATGTCCGGATGTGCGTGTGCGTGTGCGTGTGCGTGTGCGTGTGCGTGTGCGTGTGCGTGTGCGTGTGCGTGTGCGTGTGCGTGTGCGTGTGCGTGTGCGTGTGCGTGTGCGTGTGCGTGTGCGTGTGCGTGTGCGTGTGCGTGTGCGTGTGCGTGTGCGTGTGCGTGTGCGTGTGCGTGTGCGTGTGCGTGTGCGTGTGCGTGTGCGTGTGCGTGTGCGTGTGCGTGTGCGTGTGCGTGTGCGTGTGCGTGTGCGTGTGCGTGTGCGTGCGCGTGCGCGTGCGCGTGCGCGTGCGCGTGCGCGTGCGCGTGCGCGTGCGCGTGCGCGTGCGCGTGCGCGTGCGCGTGCGCGTGCGCGTGCGCGTGTGCGTGCGCGTGTGCGTGTGTGCAGACGCGAATTCAAATCTCTATAACTCGAGAACGACTTGACCGATCAAGCTGAAATTTCGCAGCATGGGTGGTTAATAGTTTATGTTTCTGCAAAAGTTCCTCCAAAAATGTTCAATTGTTTTTTCTGTCCGCCATTTTTTATTTCTTTAAAAACGTCGGTTCGCGCTCTAGCACTCACAATTTTTTAGCTATCTAGCTAAAACCGCGTACACAGATAGAATATGATCACGCGAAGATCCTATTAAAATTTCAAGAGTATCGATCGAACCGTTTAAATGTTGTCATTTTGAATTTTTCGGATTTTATGAAAAATGAGTACTTTATTATAAAGGCAATTTTCCACATTAAATATCCATTTATTACTAAAATAAGTGTCAGATTCGTGATGAGCGTGAAAAAATACATGGAATACAGTCCCGGAGGGACGACTAACGAAAAATGTTTATTTGCCATTTTTATTGTCAATATTGCAAAAATGAGTAATTTTGCGCATTTTCAAACAGTAATTTTTTTGCTTCCTGATGGCATCGTGGACAAACCTAGGTACCTATCATGTTCTATGGCAAGAAATACACAAGATTATGACGGAGTTAAAATAATTAGATAAAGTGGTGTCATTTGAACTTCTCGAGTAAAAATTGAGTGATCAAAAAAAAAATTTGGAACCCATAATTCTATATATTTTTCGCGCCCAGCACAGATAGCCTACATCTTTAATAACCAAAAGCGTAAGGTTGGTGTATTTTTCCAGGCTAAACCTGAGTCAGCCAGCAGTTTTGCCTAAAAGTTAAATACGACTTTGATGTTCAAAAAAGTTGAAAATTGACATTTTCATAACGCTTCCTCATAAAAGTTGAAAATTGAAATTTTCATATCCGTTCCTCATGAAAGTTGAAAGTTGAATGTTGAATGTTGAATGTTGAATGTCGAATGTCGAATGTCGAAAGTCGAATGTCGAATGTCGAATGTCGAAAGTCGAAAGTCGAAAGTCGAAAGTCGAAAGTCGAAAGTCGAAAGTCGAAAGTCGAAAGTCGAAAGTCGAAAGTCGAAAGTCGAAAGTCGAAAGTCGAAAGTCGAAAGTCGAAAGTCGAAAGTCGAAAGTCGAAAGTCGAAAGTCGAAAGTCGAAAGTCGAAAGTCGAAAGTCGAAAGTCGAAAGTCGAAAGTCGAAAGTCGAAAGTCGAAAGTCGAAAGTCGAAAGTCGAAAGTCGAAAGTCGAAAGTCGAAAGTCGAAAGTCGAAAGTCGAAAGTCGAAAGTCGAAAGTCGAAAGTCGAAAGTCGAAAGTCGAAAGTCGAAAGTCGAAAGTCGAAAGTCGAAAGTCGAAAGTCGAAAGTCGAAAGTCGAAAGTCGAAAGTCGAAAGTCGAAAGTCGAAAGTCGAAAGTCGAAAGTCGAAAGTCGAAAGTCGAAAGTCGAAAGTCGAAAGTCGAAAGTCGAAAGTCGAAAGTCGGAAGTCGGAAGTCGGAAGTCGGAAGTCGGAAGTCGGAAGTCGGAAGTCGGAAGTCGGAAGTCGGAAGTCGGAAGTCGGAAGTTGAAAGTTAAAAGGTGAAATTTTTATATCACTTTCTCATAATGGTCCTTTATTCGGAAAGCTTCCTCTATGAGGAAGCCAAAAATATAATAAATGCTTTCTCATCGAAGGAGCTTTGCGAATAAAGGACCATTATGAGAAAGTGATATAAAAATTTCAACTTTCAACTTGCAACTTTTATGCGGAAGCGATATGAAAATTTTAATTTTCAGCTTTTATGAGGAAGCCATATCAAAATTTCAATTGTCAACTTTTTTCGGTTATTTTAACGCAAAAGAACTGTCGAACCTCGCTCCTGCGGTTATTTTTATGGTTACCTGTCGTGGATAATAACGACATGCAAGCTTATTTGCGGTTACTACTACGGTTATCTTTTAGGTTTCTCAAACAAAAAAAAAACAACCGTTCGCAAGCACGGGCACCGTGAGCTTTCGCAGGTATGGTTATTTTTGCGGTTATTTTAATAGTACGAAAAGTGACCAGATACAACGGTTTTTTTCGGATATTTTTCTTTTAAAACCCCGGTTACTGAAGTTGCTAGGGTCATTTTTTATTGCCGAATGCTAGTTACGCATTTTTGAGCAGATCGCCAGATCTTCGGAGTCTCTTATTTAATCTACTGCCTAGAAGACATTTTATTTTTAAATACATAGTCTCTTGCCATAAGTCCACACAATCCATAGCGATGGGCTCGCTTACGCTGAACTATATATCTCTCGGCACTTCTATCCCCGACTCGTGTAAACACAGGGGAACTGTCGCATCTACGCGAGATTGTTTTCTATAAGCCAAACCCAGTGCCAATTACAAGCGGGTCCCTTTTCGTACCGCAATGACACCCGAAGACCGCAGTATACGCACTTTGACTCCCTCGAGGCTAGTTTTATAAGAAACATAATATAAAAATGTCTTCACATGTAGCATAGGAGCGATATAGTATAAAAAGCGTACATACTACCCTCAAATCAGTTATTCTCACCAACACCACTGAACTACTACATAATCTATGAGACTCCGAAGAGCGAGCAAAGCTCTGTATGACGAAACTTTGTTCGATAGCCCTGCAAGGCTATCGTCTTCGGAAAACGTCATAGTCTGATCGATTATAGTACGAGAACCTGTACATCACCTGGCTACGAGAGAAATTAAATATAATTTCTGTGAGTACTATACAGTATCATCGAGTCTACATTTGTTCTGCATGCTCTATCACGTGCGAGGGGCTAAGAAGTCTCAAGTATCCTCTCAACGCCTCACGCATAACCAAGGCTGTGTTAGGCGAGGTCTCTGTCCTTGATGTAAAGGGCTAACGCCTTGACGCAAAAGAGAGACGGTCGTTGATTTTCCCTCAGCGTGTACTCACCATAAGCTTGTCGGAATCTAACTTGACGTCGCGGGGATAGTAAAATCTCATCCTCTTCGTACTCGTGCATACCAATTCCAAAGAATCGCCCTCATCTATGTAAATTTCCGGCTTTGTTGGCGACATTGCCGGCTTCTGTCCTTGACAATCTATAAAAATCGAGAAAACTATTTTTGTACTGGAAGGGACGTAACGAGAGCCGAGACTTCTCAACAGACTTCTCGGAACTACCAAATATACAAACTCCGAAGAGAGTCACACGAAAGGCTGACAAAGGTTCCTGGTCGAAACAAGGGAGCTTTGTCTATACAAAGCCAAGCTGATGTGACTCCGAGGGTTTCATCGTCATCAATCGGGCAATCGATAAGCATTCTGGATTGAGACCTCGACTTGTGCAGTCGTGTACCTCCATACACCAAATCTTATAAAACATATTGTACAAAGCTTAATGAGATTTCTGTCAATATATGGGGCATTCCACCGGAAATTTTCATGCTTTGACCCTGACCCCCTTCAATAATTTTGCCAATTTTTTTCGAAAAGTATTTCGAAAAATAGAAGACACGTATTTTTTATTTCGGCATATAATTAATATTTTGGAACGTATAATTTTTACAAAAATCTATTTTTTTTTGTAAAATTATTTATTGTAACACGAATATCTTGGAAGTTTTCATCGTATCAAAAAATCTTTCAGATAAAAGTTGTTCAGCTTGAAATGAGTTAAATTATGCGTATTAAAAAAAACTTCAGTCTAAAGTTATGTTATGCGACGTTAAAGTGGAAAATATCAGTTTTCATCAACTTCGTCATGATAAAATTTAAACAAATAAATATGTAAAAATTCTGTGTAGAATTACAAAACTTTTGATATTCAACGGAATGGCAAGATCTTTTTTCGAGAAGTTCTACGTTATTGAAATTTTTGTAATATCCAGAATTCGTCATTACTTAGGTTAGTTGAAGTGGATCGGTTCCTAGCTGATTAAAAAGATACATTTTGATGTTATATATTGATAAAAAATCATATTTTTCACTACCATATTTTATTATAGGCTTTTAAGATGGAGATGATTCGATATAATGTTAAACTTTTTGCAATTCAAAAAATGCAACTTACATTTTTTTAATTGGAGAAACTGTATTATGTATCCGATGGTGCACCTCAATAATTTAAAATGTTTCAATTTTTTAAACCTCTACTACCATGAAGAGGATTCCGGAATGGCTGCCGAATGCCATTTTTTGCAAATGCACACGGCAAAGGTCCCTATGATGGTATAGGCGGAACGATTAAGACGTTAGCAGCTCGGGCCAGTTTTCAACTTCTGGCTGATGAATAAATCACGATACCTCAAGAGTTGTACGAATGAGCTTCGAAAAATGTACCGTCTATCAAGATTATTTATTATGAAGTGATTGATTACGAATGCTTATTTCTGAAATTCTTGACGAACGGGCGATTGACAACAATCAAACCGATACAAAATACGCAGAAACATCACGGTGTTATGCCAATTGGTAACGGAAAGGTTGTCACTAAAAGATATTCTCTTTCGGAAAACCTTGAACAGCATAGTTGTATTAAATAAAATATTAAATAAAATATAATCCTGAAAAATGTATTTTTTTTTTAAATTAATATCTAACGTAAAGATAAATGTTTTTAATCGGGTAGAAACAGATCCACTTCAACTAGCCCGAGTAATGACGAATTCTGGATATTACAAAAATTTCAATCACGTAGAACTTTTCAAAAAATGATCTTGCCATTCCGTAATTAGTCACGAAAGTTGTGTAATTCTACACAGAATTTTGACATATTTATTTATTTAACTAGCGATCGGGTGCCTCGCGCCCGACGCCAGGTTAAGTTATTTAAGTTATTGAGAATAATCAGTCATTCACACTGGAAGCATTCACCTTCGGCTCTTGCTTCTGTGGTACTCGTACGGGCCTTTTCATTATTCGTCGTTACTGTGCGACGGGCATGCTTCAAATGTTATAGGACTGCGTTAATAACATAAATGATTCAGCGTGCACCCGAACTTCGGTCAAAATCTTCCGGGAAATAAAGAAAATCGAACATTACAAATTATCGCAAAAGCTACTACGCGCTGGCAGCATTCGGACGCCAGCTTTGAATCCAACAACTTCGTTGGATTCAATAGATTTTTACCTCCCTATCACGAATATATAAAGTGTTTTGCAGAAATCCCGGTCGTTTAATTGCTAAACGCAATAGTTTATTAACAAAATAAGTTTTTGTTTTTTCCACGTCGGATATTTTTTTTTCGTATACTTTGATCGGTTTTAAGTCGAAAAGGTTCTATGAAACTTTACTCTATAACCTATATTGATTTGGAGCAATAAATTGTTGAAAGTTGCAAATAGGCCAAAACCATTCTATTTTCATTTTCAGAAAAAAATATGAACATTTTCGACTCAAAATCAACCAAATTATACGAAAAAAATAACCGACGTGAAAAAACAGTAACTTATTTTGTTAATAAACAATTGCGATTAACAATTGCTACTGTTAATAACAATCCAATTGTTATTAACAGTAGCAATAATTAATAATAATATAATAATTATTATTATGTATAATAAAGTTCTAAGGTCATCCATGGGTTCCCAATGGCCGCTCGATTCGGATTCCAGTGGTTCCATTCTATATGCTAACAAACCAAAATTTCGGATTGTTAGCATATAGAATGGTTTTCGAAAAAAAAATTTCAAGATATCGAATTAAAACCTTCGCCATTGTTTTCAAGTGACATATTTCCCAACCGATTTCATTAACGAAAAAAAATTAAAAAATTTGTTTTTTTTTTTTCGAAAAAGTCCATTTTCGTCAAATATGCTAAGGGTACCATTTTTTGGGTAAAACAATTTTTTAGCATTTTTTCGTTAATGAAATTGGTTGGCAAATATGCCACTTCTTCTATATGCTAACAAACCAAAATTACGGATTGTTAGCATATAGAATGGTTTTCAAAAATAAAAATTTCAAGATATCGAATTGAAACCTTCGCCATTGTTTTCAAGTGGCATATTTCCCAACCGATTTCATTAACGAAAAAATGGTGCAAAATTTTCCTTGAAAAAAAAAACAATTTTCGTCAAAAAATTTTAAGGGTACCATTTTTTGAGTAAACAATTTTTTTTACACTTTTTTCGTTAATGAAATCGGTTGGGAAATATGCCGCTTGAAAACAATGGCGAAGGTTTTAATTCGATATCTTGAAATTTTTTTTTTTCGAAAACCATTCTATATGCTAACAAACCAAAATTTCGGATTGTTAGCATATAGAATGGTTTTCAAAAATAAAAATTTCAAGATATCGAATTAAAACCTTCGCCATTGTTTGAAGTGGCATATTTCCCAACCGATTTCATTAACGAAAAAATTGTGCAAAATTTTCTTTGAAAAAAAACAACAATTTTCGTCAAAAAATTTTAAGGGTACCATTTTTTGAGTAAACAATTTTTTTAACAATTTTTTCGTTAATGAAATCGGTTGGGAAATATGCCGCTTGAAAACGATGGCGACGGTTTTAATTCGACATCTTGAAATTTTTTTTTTTCGAAAACCATTCTATATGTTAACAAACCAAAATTTCGGATTGTTAGCATATAGAATGGTTTTCAAAAATAAAAATTTCAAGATATCGAATTGAAACCTTCGCCATTGTTTTCAAGTGGCATATTTCCTAACCGATTTCATTAACGAAAAAATTGTGAAAAATTTTCTTTGAAAAAAAACAACAATTTTCGTCAAAAAATTTGAAGGGTACCATTTTTTGAGTAAACAATTTTTTTTACAATTTTTTCGTTAATGAAATCGGTTAGGAAATATGCCGCTTGAAAACAATGGTGAAGGTTTTAATTCGATATCTTGAAATTTTTTTTTTTCGAAAACCATTCTATATGCTACCAAACCAAAATTTCTGATTGTTAGCATATAGAATGGTTTTGAAAAATAAAAATTTCAAGATATCGAATTGAAACCTTCGCCATTGTTTTCAAGTGGCATATTTCCCAACCGATTTCATTAACGAAAAAATTGTGAAAAATTTTCTTTGAAAAAAAAAACAACAATTTTCGTCAAAAAATTTTAAGGGTACCATTTTTTGAGTAAACAATTTTTTTTACAATTTTTTCGTTAATGAAATCGGTTGGGAAATATGCGACTTGAAAACAATGGCGAAGGTTTTAATTCGATATCTTGAAATTTTTTTTTTTCGAAAACCATTCTGTATGCTAAACGTTCGAAATTTTGAATTTTAGCATACAGAATAGTTTTCAAAAAAAAATTTCAAGATATCGAATTAAAACCTTCGCCATTGTTTTCAAGTGGCATATTTCCCAACCGATTTTATGAACTAAAAAATTCCAAAAATTTTTTTTGGAAAAAACCTCGGCTGATCATTTCCGCAACAGACGAATTCCTCAACCGAGGATTTCCTAAACCGAGGATTTCCTAAACCGAGGATTTCCTAAACCGAGGATTTCCTAAACCGAGGATTTCCTAAACCGAGGATTTCCTAAACCGAGGATTTCCTAAACCGAGGATTTCCTAAACCGAGGATTTCCTAAACCGAGGATTTCCTAAACCGAGGATTTCCTAAACTGAGAATTTCCTCGGCTGAGGAAATCCTCAGATTTCCTCAACCAGATTTCTGCCACGCAGAAATCTGGACTGTTTTTCAGAACATTTCGAGATATCGAATTAAAACCTCCGCCATTGTTCTCAAGTGGCATATTTCCCAACCGATTTCATTAAAGAAAAAATTCTAAAAAATTTTCTTTGAAAAAAAAAACCATTTTCGTTAAAAAATGGTAGGGGTATATTCGACGTATTTTTTTCCGCTGAACACGAATCCGTTGGCCTTTTTTGCGCTAAAGTACAGTGGGACATTGAAAGTCTCGATTTTATGCATAAAAAATCGTATTTTTGGGATTTAAGTAGAAAATATTGGGCTGACAGTAAAATAACTGGTATATTCGTGTTCGAAATTTGAATAAGAAGTGAGATTCGGTTCCTTAAGCATATATTATCCGGCGATCGGATTTCAATAGACGAAGCATTTGTCATCTATTGTCAATAATAAATACCATAAATAAACGAACCTAGGGTCGGGCGCGAAGCGCCCGATCGCTAGTTATATATAATAAAGTTCTAAGGTCATCCATGGGTTCCCAATGGCCGCTCGATTTGGATTCCAGTGGTTCCCAATGAACGCTCGATTTCTTATTTTGACAGGTGACAGGTGACAAACTGTCACCTGTCAAAACGTCGCCTCGACATTTCTTGACCCTGGCAAATAATCTGCGTACCATTGGCGTGCCAGGAAAGGTTAGAATATGCTGATTGGCATTTGAAACTTTATTTTGGATATAAAATATCCGACATATATAGTGTATTAATGCGTGAGAATGAATCTCACGTCATTCGTGATTGTAGGTTACTCATATGTTTTTCATTGTCGGTTGTTTTCCGATCACTTCCTGTGACAGTTCTGACAGTTCTGACAGTCTTTTTTAAGACCTCAGAGCGAATAGACGTGTGGATATTTGAGAGACGACAGACGATAGCTAAATCATTAACAAGGAGCGGATAGACCTGTGGATATTTGAGAGATAACAACAAAGATTCCGAGGACACGGAGGACGCGGAAGACAAGGTCACAAAGATTATTGGTCCTGTCACATAATCTGCTCACACTTGACGTGTCAGGAACGGTTAGAATATTCTTATACCTATTTGAATCGTTCGGATATCCGGATCTACCCGAACTATCTGGATATTCGGATCCACCTGAACTATCCGGACATCCGGATCCACCTGAACTATCCGGATATCCGGATTCACTCGAACTATCCGGGCATCCGGATATCTCGAATAGTTCGTGGTTCGGTTCGATAAACTGTTGATCGAATGGGATTGAGTTAAGCCCAAACGCCGAGAGATGTATGAACCCGGTGAACTGTTCAAACCCGTCGACCTCGTTGAATGGTTAAACTGCTCAAATAGTTAGACAAGCTTTGTTCGAAGCTATTGAATATTGTAACGTGAATAATGTTTCAATAGATTCGTTGATGTCGTTTGTGCACTAATTTATATTTTTGTGATAACGATCACATTCATTGTGCAAAAAATTAAACTTGGTATAGAGCGTTTTTTGTACCGACTAATAACATCCAAGAAAAAAAAATAAATTAAATTGAAGGTTACGGCTTTGTCGAATATATTTCCATATCCAATATATATTGTGTATTAATATTAATAATGCGAGAAAAATATTTTTTTAAATGTTTAAAACTTAAAAATTGAAATTTTTCTATCGCCTCTTCATATCTTTTAATTCACAAATATTCTACGAGAACGCATTTTCGAAGCTTTGCGAATAAAGGGATATTATGAGGTGGCAATATAAAATATTTATTTTCACCTTTTATGACGAAGCGATATAAATTTTCAATTTTCAACTTGGCGATTTTTCGAAAATTACAGTATTCCATTTTAAATCTTGCATTTCTTTTCCCATAATAGGAAGAAGGATATAGTGGTGTTGGGGAAGGTGGTCATTAAGGGTGGTAGCACGGCTGGAGGCGAGGAAGATGAATCTTTTATTGACTACAGGATCGCGTGAAGATGAGTGTAAAATTTCGATTACTGATGTCGAAAAAAATAGTATTTTCGACGAAAAAGGTTTGCTAGAGGATGCTCATATCGATAAATTCGCAAATTTGCTGGAATGGTATTGTGGTATAAAGATACAGTCACCACTACTCCTCCAACGACCAGACACGATAGAGAGTCGATCGCGCGACAATAATAACATCCAAATTTTATTCTCAAATCACGGGGTAATTGGTCATTGGATATGCACGTATTACGATCGGAATGTAGTGCATGTATTTGACAGTATGAATACCATGAAACTGCATGCTGATCACGTTGTGTTTTTGAATCGGTTGTACCCGTTTAATCCGAAAGTACAATTTCATAAAGTACAGCAACAACCGAATGCAACCGACTGCGGACTGTATGCAATCGCGTTTGCAGTTTGTGTTTGTTTTGGAAATATGCCCGACGGATTTGTATTCGATCGGCGATACATGAGGCGTCACCTGTATAGGATGCTTTCGCAAAACTGGTTCGCGCAATTTCCGACACGCGATCTAAATTCAAGCGTATCACAAAAACATTGCAGGGAGACGCAACTAGAACGGGAGACAGATTCAAACATATCAGGAAAACGTTGTAGCGAAATACAACAAGAGCGAGAGACAAATTTAAGCGTATTAGGAAAAAGTTGCAGCGAAACTCAACAAGAGCAAGAGACAAATTTAAGCGTATCAGGAAAACATTGCACCGAGATTCACCAAGAGGGAGATACCAATTCAAACGTTTCAAGAAAACATTGCAATGAGACTCGAGAAGAGCGAGCGACACGATTGGACAAACGCAAACAACGCAAAAGAAGAAGATTAACGGCGAATTTACTACTTTCTGGAATGCGTACTGGCGACACAGTTGTCGAAGAGGAAATAGAAAGTCACTATCTTGGCAAGATGAACGTTACCTGCGAATTTTGTGGATCCGTCAATTTCTTATGCGAACAACCAACGGATAAAAAATTTTCGATATGTTGTCACAAAGGAAAAGTGCTCACAATACTATAGTTACCGTTTAGCGTACAGAGGCACTTTTAATCCCTGTCTCCTGGGTGGAAAGCTTACGCAACAATATATCGTTGATGCTTGGTCAAAAGTCAAAGGTGAACGTTTGAAATATCATCGAATGCAACAATAGAAATTACGTTCGGAAATGTACTGTGGATTGATGGATTACATAAAAACAAAAGCAGGTGAAGATAGCGTTAAACCCGGGAAAATGGTCCTTCTACCTTCAACCTTTTATGGTGGACCACGGTCTTATCAACAATCATTCATGGATGGCATGGGTCTTGTTCAGACATTCGGAAAACCACAATTGTTTATAACGATGACCTGTAATCCAAAGTGGTCGGAGATAGTGGAGAATTTGTATGATGGACAAACTGCATCTGACCGTCCAGATCTCGTTGCAAGAGTCTTTCAAAAGAAAGTATGCGAGCTCAAGACGGAATTACTACAAAGAGAAATTTTTGGGATAACTGTTGCACATGTTACGTCCCGATCAGCAATTTTCACTCCATCTCGGTCAAGGAGAATTTTCACCCTCCCTTTACACGTTATTCGGAGATGACGCTTTATCGAGGATTTGGCCCTGTTTTGAACCTAACCTTTCGGAATATAATTCGGGATAGGGCCTAGAGTGTATATATTTAATATTGTGTTACGTCCTGTGAATTTTCGGCCAAATTCACCGACGCAACTGACCAAAAATCCACAAAATTGGGAAGTATTCGTGGAAAATAATTAGCCGCTGAGAAACAATTATGTGTGCAGTAATGTATCAGCTAATACTGAATGACTCGATTCAGTGATTGGCATAGCAACAGATTGGTACGGTCATGTAACCAAAAGACGAAACGGAAATAAAATATCAAAGGGATATTCGGGTTGCTAGAGGGGTATCATCGGCAGCGAGGATGCCTTCGGCTACTTGAAGACCCATTGTTTTAATTGAGACGAGGAAGGCTGTCCGAATCTTTAGCTGTATGCGTCGGGAGACGGTGCCTTATCTCTCTAACACGTAGCGCGTAGCGACGCACGTACGTACACAGCGGTGCAGCCAGAGAATTGGTCTGACTGCCTCGGGGCGACTGATTGGGAAAATCACCGTTGGCTCTTACGAGTGCAGCACCTCTCGGGGCATAATTATGCGCAACGTTCATTTAAAATTGTGGAATTGATGTTAATGAAAACAATGTTGGAATGAAGCGGACGTGGGAATTTGGTCGGAAAGTAATAAATTCGTTAATTATCCAGTAGAATCACGCATGAAAGGTATTTTGGGTCAAATCGTTAATATAAAATTATTATAAAAATTTATGAAATATTATCATCTATTATTATAATCATTAGGGAAGTTAATTAACCCGATAGAATCACGATTTTGCTATCAATAAAATAGTTAAATAAATTAGTCAATAACAGGGAATTAGTTATTATCGTTCAGAAAAATATTCAGGGACATTATTATTAATTTAAGAAAAATTAGAAAAATTATCCGTTGAAAAACAGGAATGTATGAGCAATATTTAAAATAATTCGTTAGATCAGGGTTATAACTTTTGATAGAAGCATCGTAGGAACTTCGTTCAAATTTGTAAACTATTATTATTTAAATCAAAAATTAATGGGATAATTTGTTTATCCGGGAATTTGTTGTAAAAACCGAAATTGCGAAATTATTAAAATAAGTTACGGAAGACGCCGAAACCGATCGATAATTACCACGGAGGGGGCAGCTGATGCAACGCACTGCTTGGAGGCGCGGGCGCCCCCCGATCAAAACAATAAAAGAAGCTCCCCAAAGGGCGCATTACTCCTCACTGTCTGGACAGCTACGTGTCAGTCTTCGACACCTCTTCAAGACATTACCTGTTCACGATTCACTTGTCGCAGAGAGTATTATACACAGTCAAAAATTTATTTCCATCATTAAAATCTGAACTTAGAAGTCGGAAAGTTAAATAAAGTCTTCAAATATTTCAACGGATAAATAAATCGGAGTTTGAACGGAACATTATTTCATCACCTATATTCTTTATTATCGACATTCATTGTCTTCAACATTCCTCGTTGACCCAATCGACTTTCATTGAAAGAAAGAACGAAGGAAGGAAGGAAGAAGGAATTCGGGATTACGAACTTTACATCCTCATCAATCGATCATCTCGACTTAATCGAACATTTCATTCATTCCTAATCACCGTAAGTTATCAAATCCTTTTATTTTAAAATCATTTATTTTATTTCATCAATCGTCTTTGGAAATTTTATTCTTTTGTTGATTTTACCGATCAATAATTAAATACTTTCGAATATCTGGGAATAATTAATAATCTATGGGAATCTGAATAGGTTAATAAATTGAAGAGATTTAATATCCGGAAGTCGAGGTTTTTCAATCTTTCCAAGTGAGAACCGAAGTATAGAGCAACGAACTCGACGGCCAGTGATAACGTTAGCCCGACTCGGTGCAGCGCGGTGCGAGCCATCGGGAGTCGTATTACACCTAGGCCTTCGTACGGTGTGTCAGGGTCACGCGGAGATTCGTAATCGTCCAAGTGTGGTAGAGACTGCGCGCTAATAATCGAGCCACGCATATTATTTTGGCACACAGACTTAGCCCATCCCTGAATAAATTTCCGAAAGGTTAGATTCAAAAGGGGCACTGTTCTGAAAGAGCGTCACATGCGATAAACGCGTAAAAGGGAGAGAAATCTCCTTGACCGTAGATGCAGGAAAAAGCTGATCAGGACGTAACAATTGACTGAATTTTATTCACGGTTAAAACTTCGGAATTATTTAATTTTGAGTGATGATTCTAAACTGGACAAGAAACTTCTGGATGCTAACTCTTTCTATCATACGGGACACGATACGCGGCTATGTCACTCTCTCGGGCGTCACCCTCGACGTACGACTCGCGGCATTTACTGTCACGCTCACTCACTGTTTACTCCGGACCTATCCTAATACTTTAACGCGAACAGATATAGCTGAAATAGAATTGACCAACACGAATATATATTGTCCAGGCGAATATTTTAATCTTCCAGGTTGACGAATAAATGTCGATGTATAAATATTCACAAGAAATGAATGTTAAAATGAAAATAATAATTTTCCAAACTTACGATGTGATTTAAATAGGTTTACCTCGGAATGGATGATCGAAGGAATTGATTGATGAATGATGAATATCGACATCGAAATAGAACGTCCTTTCCAAATTCCAAATATACGTTCGGGTCAGGATCGAATGATGACTTTCCAAAATAACGTCCTTCCAAAATATCGAAAATCCGAATCAGAATCGGATGATGAGGATGATCGAGTCCAGCGATGAACGTCCTTCCCAGATGTTATAGATGGTAATAAATTACTCCGACGACGAAATGATTTCGAGGAAGAAAATACTCGATTCGATGAAATGATTCGGAAAGATATGAATAATTTATTCGAACAGAATTAAAATGAGAACTGATATTCAAAGATATTTCAAGGTGATTTTACAAGTTCTTTGTTAATGGCTCTAAGTACAATACAAGATTGAGGTCAGTGCCCCGCTCGCGTAGAAGAAGAAGAAGTAATAACAACGTCGAGTGGGCGGTGGGCGCGCGAATAAATAACCTCGGTGCCGGACACCCCCGCGTCACCGCTGTCTCACCTGCGCCTCGTCTCCCCACTCTCATCACCTGATTACTTTCTTTGATTGACTAATTACTTATTCCTAGTTTCGTAGTTTTACAATAATTTTGACCCTTCTATTTGTTAGTACTTAATTTTTAACGCGAATTCTATGAACATACAAATTTGAACGAAAGCTCTACGAGCTTTCGTTGAAAAGTTAATAATGGTTAGCATAAATTTTTTTCGTAATATTTATCTGATTATTTCGTTGGATTTTGTGTTAACCGTTTTATATTTCTTTCCTACTTTTCATAATTTTCTGTGTTTTCACCCATTATCTTTAAATTTATCCTTACGATTTGATTCAATAATTATTACACATGCTTGACTTTACTCTATTCGTTTCAATATTGTTAATAATTCCCCAAAATGTCTCGCCATCTTTCATATTTGTTATTCATTATTTCATTCTCTATTTATTCTTGCATCAAATCATCTCAATTATGATCCTCCTAGACCATACCAATGATCTATCGGTCACTGGTATTAACAATCCAGGAGGTGCTGCACTCATCGTTGCCGACGATCACTCTCGGCATCACGGACCCTGTGACAAGCCGTACAAGCGTTCGCATGCTCGACAAGCCTGATGAACGCCGCACCAATATCCTTATCTGCGTTTTTGCGGGTCAGGTTACCGAGCCTCGCGCGGCTCACTTGGGCTGTACAGTCGCCTCTGTACCTCAACCCAATTTACCTGAAGGCTAATTATTATTACCAGTGGATAAATTTTTCATCTGGTATTGAATTTATTCATTATCCCTTTCGGGTTTGATGATTATATTTGCCAATGATTATTTTCAGCGTTTTGGTAAATTTCAAATTTTCGTTACTTAACCGGTTATGTGACCCAAATGACCTTGAAATATCTTGGGAAAATTTTGGAGGACGTAACACACATATCCATGTAATAGAGTTTCAAAAACGTGGATTACCGCACATGCATATACTGCTTTTCTTGGACAAAGAGTACGCGATTCGAGACACAGAAACAATAGATCAGATTATATCCGCAGAAATTTCAGATACGGCCAAAAATCCACGATTGTATACGATCGTCAAACAGTTCATGATACATGGTCCTTGTGGAAATGCTAATCAAACTGCACCGTGTATGGATCGTGAAACGAATTCGTGTACCAAAAATGTCCCAAAACAATTTCAGGCCGAAACGCGATTAAATGCTAATGGTTATCCGTTATATCGCCGAAGAGATGACGGAAGCATGATTATCTTCGACAACTGGAAACCCTAGACTCAATGCAAGAATTGCTGATAATCGTTTCGTTGTTCCTTATAACCCGTATCTTAGCTTGCGCTTTAACTGTCACTTGAATGTCGAAGTGTGTTCAACTGTGCAGTGCATAAAATATCTGTTTAAATACTGCTATAAGGGACACGACTGTGCGATAATTGAATTGAACAACACTGATAAATCAGTGATGGATTACGACGAAATCCATCAATATTTATCAACACGATATGTATGTCCTCCTGAAGCAATGCACAGACTCTACAAGTTCAAAATGCATCAGCAATCTCACGGAACAATTCGTTTGGAGGTTCACCTGAAAAATCATCAGCAGATATATTTCAAAGAAGGCTTCGAATTAAAGGCTATTGAAAGTTTCAAGAATACCAAGTTAACAGCGTGGTTTGGATTAAATCAAATAGATAGCAATGCATGTATGGAAGACAATATTGCTTCCTCATAGAGGAAGCTTTGTTATGGTGAAAAAAAAAAAATTCCAGATTTTAATGAAAACGTGTTCAGAATGTTCCAAACCATCGAAAAATCACATTTAGAAAAAATGTCCGGATGTGTGTGTGTGTGTGTGTGTGTGTGTATGTGTGTGTGTGTGTGTATGAATTCGACGTGAAATATTCAAACCGCGATAACTCGAAAACGCCTAAACCGATCAAATTGAAATTTGGCACACATCATATGTGATCAATAGTCAACGTTTGGTCAAAATTTCGTCCAAAAATGTTCAGTTGTTTTTTTTGTACGCCATTTTTTATTTCGTCGAAAATGTCTGTACGCAGCGTAGCGCTCGCAATTTTTCAGCTATTGGGCTGAAAATGCGTACACAAATGGAATATCATCACCCGATGATCCTATCAAAATTTCAAGAAAATCGATCGAACCGTTAAAATTTTATGACATTTTGAATTTTTCGATTTTTATGCAATTTTTTTTTTTTTTCAAGACGTATTTTTCCACATTAAATGTTCATCTATGTATAAAAAAGTGTCAAATTCGTGATCAGCATGAAAAAATACATGGAATTACAGTCCTGGGGCGACATCTAGCGAATAAGTTTATCGGGCATTTTTGTAGCCAAAATAGCAAAAATTAGTGTTTTTCGGTATTTTTAAACAGCGATTTCTTTGCTTTCCGATGGGATCGCGGAAAAATCCAGGGGTCTATCGTGTTTTAAGACAATAAATACACAACAGGATGGATATGATGGAGTTAAAATAATTAGATTAAGCGATGTCATTTGAACTTCTCGAGTAAAAATTTAAAGATAGAAACAAAATTTGGAACACATAATTCTATGTTATTTTCGCGCCGAGCACAGAGCCTACATCCATTTTGACCAAAAGTGTAAGGTTGGTGTATTTTTTCGGGCCAAACCTAAGTCAGCCACCAGTTTTGACTAAAAGTTAAATACGATATTGATGTGGGCAAAAAAGTTGAAAATTGACATTTTCATATAGCTTCCTGATAAAAGCTGAAAATTGAAATTTTCACATCACTTCCTCATAAAAGTGGAAAGTTGAAAGTTGAAAGTTGACATTTTTATATCACTTTCTCATAATGGTCCTTTATTCGGAAAGCTTCCTCTATGAGGAAGCCAAAAATATAGTAAATGCTTTCTCATAGAAGGAGCGTTCCGAATAAAGGACCATTATGAGAAAGTGATATAAAAATGTCAACTTTCAACTTTCAACTTTCAACTTTTATGAGGAAGGGATGTGAAAATTTCAATTTTCAGCTTTTATGAGGAAGCTATATGAAAATGTCAATTTTCAACTTTTTATATTCTGAGATACCACATCATTATGTATTTGATTCTGGGACGAAATGTTGGAAAACCAGAGAAAGAACGAGAAAACCAATTATTAGCAGGTTGCATTTTGTGAACCCAAATCAGATAGAAAGATATTATTTACGATTGTTGCTTTTACACGTACGCGGAGCTCAATCTTTCAATGATTTGAAAACGTATGATGGGATAACGTATTTGGAGGCAGCAAAAGCACGGTATTTAGTGAAAGATGATAAGGAAATGGAAAATTGTCTGGAAGAGGCTATTTTGTTGAAATTCCCGAATGAATTATGCCATCTGTTTGCTTATATCTGTGTTTTCTGCATGCCAAGTAATGCAGCTGCACTTTGGGAGAAATATAAGGAACATCTAATTGATCGTGACTTTGCAGAACAACTTGCTTTGAAACGTATTGAAGAGATTTTAGTTTATCACGGATTTAGATTGAAGGATTTTAACTTACCGGACATAAATACAGATGTCTTGAAGCGTGCTATTGAATGTGTTGAGAATCCGATACATTCCGAACAATTAAAAGATCAAGCAGATAACGCAGTAAAATGCCTTAGTTCATGCCAAAAAAATGTATTTGATGAAGTGATGAAGGCCGTAATCGATGACGACTATACATCGCGGTACATCTATTTGGATGGACCCGGTGGAAGTGGGAAAAGTTTCTTATTGAATGCTATTATATTGACGTGTGAAAGTAAAGGACAATCTGTATTGTCTGTGGCTTGGACTGGAATCGCAGCCAATCTCTTAAAAGCGGCAAGGACGGTCCATTCTATGTTTAAATTACCAGTTCCTCTAAGTGAACATTCCACGTGTAATGTGTCTGGCTCATCAAAACATGGAAAAATGATAACAACAGCAAAAATTCTTATTTGGGATGAAGTTACTATGCCCTCAAAGTATGCACTACATGCCATCGATTCCTTACTTCGGGATTTAACAAGCAGAAATATACCGTTTGGTGGTAAAGTCGTTTTAATTACGGGAGATTTTCGACGAACATTACCCATTGTGCGTCATGGAGATAGAACACGAATTATTGAGCACTGTATTAAAAGAAGTCCATTATGGAAATATTTTAAACAAATGAGTTTGATGAATAATCTTAGAGTTCAACCGGACGAACAAGAATTTACCAAATGGTTATTAGACGTTGGAGATGGCAAGGTAGAATCAAAATTTGAAAGACTCAATGAAGTAACTCACATATCTAACAAATTCCTATCTTCTGGTGACTTAGTTGATGACATATATGGAACGATTATTGACCCACAAGACAAAAATATTTATCGATGTTCTATTTTGGCGCTAACCAATCGTGAAGTTTATGACATGAATAATATGATATTGTCGAAAGTACGTGGAAAATCAAGAGTTTATTATAATTTTGATACAAACGAGAGTGAAGAATCCGAGATGCAGAATTTGATTCCTGTTGAATTTATGAACAGTCTAACTCCCGATGGATTACCTGCGAATAAGTTGACATTAAAAATAGGAGCGGTTGCTATGTTGTTGAGAAATATTAATTTGTCGCAAGGATTGTGTAATGGAACAAGATTAGCGATAACGAAAGTGATGAATCATAGTATATGTGCAAAAATTATATCAGGTAGATTTGTTGGCGAGATGATACTTTTACCAAGAGTAAACTTATCTTCTTCTCCTGATACACTTCCGTTCAAACTGGTTCGACATCAATTCCCTATAAGATTAGCTTATGCAATGACAATTAATAAATCACAAGGCCAATCCGTTGATAAAGTTGGCGTACATCTTCCTTCGCCAGTTTTTAGCCACGGACAGTTATATGTAGCATTATCGGGTGTGAGGAGCATGAAAAATCTAAAAATTCATATCTCTGGAAAGGCACTTTATATCAATGAAAATGAAAAAGAAAAAACTTATACACGGAATATAGTATTCAAGGATATATTATAGACTGGACTTACATTTTTTATTATAGAATTCGATGGTAGAGGACACAGTAGAGAAGTAGTGTGTATAAACCATATATGTACGTAAATAATTATTCATTATTCTTTGAAAAATCTTCAAGTATTTAATATAATGACACGTATCCATATATATATACAATAGCTTCAAATAGGGTCAAAACTTTCAATCTATTAGCAACAATTTGCTCGCTTCGCTCGCGTTTATTTAATTTCTTTTAGGTTAGATGTACCGGTCTTGCTAATGAAACTAACGACCCCGATTGGCTAGGAAAACTGGTCTCACGATTTCGATTATTATGATATATTTATCTCGATCATTCGACTATCATGTCACCTTGACTAATAATATCTGTCCCATTTTTAAGAGGGTATATGTATATGTGTTAAATATGTATATATGTATATATTACAGAATTTTGATCTCATAAAAACTTGATTTTCGGAGAACTACGCCTTTCTTCTTTCTGTCCCAAGTTGTCTGTGCTTCCCAGAACCAATTTCCGATCAACCCATCCCGACCTTATAACACCCAAGGCCACTCGTCGATGCGGTGGAAGGAGGTCTCAAGAAAGGCGAACAATTCAATGTCGACAGAAAACTCTGCCTTTGGCGACTTCAAATTGCACTAAAGATCAAAACCAATGACTTTAGATCAGACGTATTATTTAAGGACTACAAGGATGACAAGACAAAAACTGAACGAAAAATACAATTCGATAAAGTATGTAGCTTTTCGAATATACACGCTGCCCTTCCCAGGTTTTTCAGCCATGGTTTTCCCTCCGGATCGGGTGAATACCAGGGTAGAGTATGTAGGTCGCGAATAGTACTGGATGGACCATGAGCAAACACATCTTAGTAAAGTTAAAGAGTTGTCGAGGCAGCAACTTAAACGGGGGAAAATTTTGTTTTCCGAAAACCATTTTGTATGCTAAAAATACAAAATTTCGAATTTTAGCATACAGAATGGTTTTCGAAAAAAAATTTTCAAGATATCGAATTAAAACTTTCGCCATTGTTTTCAAGTGGCATATTTCCCAACCGATTTCATTAACGAAAAAATTCTAAAAAAATTTTTTTGGAAAAATCCTCAGCTCAGGATTTCCTCAGCTCAGGATTTCCTCAGCTCAGGATTTCCTCAGCCGAGGATTTCCTCAGAACTGTCACAGGGAGTGACAGGAAAACAATCGACAACGAAAAACATATGACTACCTACAGACACGAATGACGTTAGATTCATCCTCACGCACTAACACACTATATATGTAGGATATTTTATATCCAAAATGAAGTTTCAAATGCCAATCAGCATATTCTAACCTTTCATCGCACGTCAATGGTCCGCAGATTATTTGCCATGGTCAAGAAATGTCGAGGTGACGTTTTGACAGGTGACAGTTTGTCACCGGTCACCTGTCAAAATCGGAAATCGAGCGTTTATTGGGAACCACTGGAATCTGAATCAAGCGGCCATTGGGAACCCATGGATGACCTTAGAACTTTATTATATACATATAATAATTATTATATTATTATTATTATATTATTATTAATTATTGCTACTGTTAATAACAATTGGATTGTTATTAACAGTGACAATTGTTAATCGCAATTGTTTATTAACAAAATAAGTTACTGTTTTTTCACGTCGGTTATTTTTTTCGTATAATTTGGTTGATTTTGAGTCGAAAATGTTCATATTTTTTTCTGAAAATGAAAATAGAATGGTTTTGGCCTATTTGCAACTTTCAACAATTTATTGCTCCAAATCAATATAGGTTATAGAGTAAAGTTTCATAGAACCTTTTCGACTTAAAAACGATCAAAGTATACGAAAAAAAAATATCCGAAGTGGAAAAAACAAAAACGTATTTTGTTAATAAACTATTGCATTTAGCAATTAAACGACCGGGATTTCTGCAAAACACTTTATATATTCGTGATAGGGTGGTAAAAATCTATTGAATCCAACGAAGTTGTTGGATTCAAAGCTGGCGTCCGAATGCTGCTAGCGCGTGGTAGCTTTTGCGATAATTTGTAGTGTTCGATTTTCTTTATTTCCCGGAAGATTTTGGCCGAAGTTCGGGTGCACGCTGAATCATTTATGTTATTAATACAGTCCTATAACATTTGAAGCATGCCCGTCGCACAGAAACGACGAATAGTGAAAAGCCCGTACGAGTACCACAGAAGCAAGAGCCGAAGGTGAATGCTTCCAGTGTGAATGACTGATTATTCTCAATGACTTAAATAACTTAACCTAGCGTCGGGCGCAAAGCGCCCGATCGCTAGTATATAATAAAGTTCTAAGGTCATCCATGGGTTCCCTATAGCCGCTCGATTCGGATTCCAGTGGGTCCCAATGAACGCTCGATTTCCGATTTTGAGAGTCTATTGTTTTACAATCTGTCACCTGTCAAAATGTCACCTCGACATTTCTTGGTCCTGGCAAACAATCGGCTTATCGTTGACGTGCCAGGAAAGGTTAGAATATGCTGATTGGCATTTGAAACTTTATTTTGGATAAAAAATATCCGACATATATAGTGTGTTAATGCGTGAGGATTAATCTAACGTCATTCGTGTCTGTAGGTAGTCATATGTTTTTCGTTGTCGATTGTTTTTCGATCAGTTCCTGTGACAGATATGGCAGTCTGTTTTAAGACTATGCGTAATTGGGTCACCTGAAGCTAATAGCGATGGTAAAAATTCGATATCTCCAAAAAAAAAAAAAAAACAATTTGGCCATTGTGAAAGTGGAAAACGAGAAGGGGGCACCCTTGCATTTTTTTGACGAAAGTGGGTTTTTTCCAAAAAATTTTTTTAGAATTTTTTTGCTGATAAAATCGGTTAGGAAATATGCCACTTGAAACAATGGCGGAGGTTTTAATTCGATATCTCGAAATTTTTTGAAAAACAGTCCAGATTTCTGCGTTAGTTGATCCTCGGCTGAGGAAATCCTCGGCTGAGGAAATCCTCGGCTGAGGAAATCCTCGGCTGAGGATTTTTCCAAAAAAATTTTTTAGAATTTTTTCGTTAATGAAATCGGTTGGGAAATATGCCACTTGAAAACAATGGCGAAGGTTTTAATTCGATATCTTGAATTTTTTTTTTCCCGAAAACCATTCTGTATGCTAAAAATCCAAAATTTCGAATTTTAGCATGCAGAATGGTTTTCGAAAAAAAAAAATTCCCCCCTTTAAGTTGCTGCCTCGACAACTCTTCAACTTTACTGAGATGTGGTTGCTCATGGTCCATCCAGTACTATTCGCGACCTACATACGCTACCCTGGTATTCACCCGAGTCCCGAGGGAAAACCATGGCGGAAAAACCTGGGAAGGGCAGCGTGTACATTCGAAAAGCTACATACTTTATTGAATTGTAATTTTCGTTCAGTTTTTGTCTTGTCATCCTTAAGTAATCCTTGTCATCCTTGTAGTCCTTAAATAATACATCTGATCTAAAGTCATTGGTTTTCATCTTCAGTGCAATTTGAAGTCGCCAAAGGCAGAGTTTTCTGTCGACATGAAATTGCTCGCCTTTCTTGAGACCTCCTTCCACCGCATCGACGAGCGGCCTTGGGTGTTATAAGGTCGGGATGGGTTGATCGGAAATTGGTTCTCGGGAAGCACAGACAACTTGGGACAGAAAGAAGAAAGGCGCAGTTCTCCGAAAATTAAGTTTTTATGAGATCAAAATTCTGTAATATATACATATATACATATATACATATATACATATATACATATATACATATATACATATATACATATATACATATATACATATATACATATATACATATATACTGTGACGTGATTTTTTGGAATCACCGTCACAAACTTAAGAAAAAAAAAGCATCTAGTACTTTTCTCGCGAAAATACCGAATTTTATGGTATAGATCTCGTTTTGCTGCCTCTCTCGCTAATCGCGGTACGATTTAGCTTACGGGAATACCGTTCCGCTAACGTTTATTTTTTGTACGGTTACGGTTACAGTAAAGATCCAGTTAGTCGGGGTTTTCGAATCCAGTTGGTGGTGCGGATCCATAAATTATTACAAGCCCAACTGGAGGAGAGACTCGACGAGGCTTCGTTACGAATACGCCAAAGTCCGGTGCAAACCCGGCGCTCTAGGGTGGTACGGTAAAGTGCAATGCGTTGGAGAACAGGCGGAGTTACGGTTTAGTCCGAACAAGGATGGAACCCTTGTGCCGTGTTTTGAGATAGGGAAGAGCCTTGTTTTCACGCATTGCACGAGGAGAAGCGATCGTAACGATCCTCAAAATTTACCGCTTCGTACAGTTCGGTTACAGGCTCCCGTTGAAATCTCGTTTCGAAATAGTTTGAGAGGGCAGTAGCTATCGGTCAGAGTTCCCGAAATAATGATAATGATCCGTTACAGGTGTTATCGTAGACAAGTCAGTCTACCGAGAGTCGTCCTCGAGGCCGCTCGGACTTCGCTCGCGCTCCCGTGTGTTTACGGTTTTTCGGGTATTGTCTCGCGCTCGCGATGCGTGTCTCGCTCGCGCTGTCGTAGACTCCGGCTACCGTCTCGCTCCGGTTCGTGTGTCTCGCTCGCGCTACCTGTCACCGCGCGTTCGCGGTTCGACTCGTGTGCCATTTCGTGCGAGTTCTTTACCGATTTCCTGTGTTCAGGATGCGTTTCGGTTAACGTTCTTGAGGTACAGTGAGTGTGGTTAAGTTCCGGGACATCGCAGGATGCGGATCTCGCTCCATATCATTGGATTTATTCCTGCGGTTCGGTGAGTTTATCGTTGTGTAAATTTTCGATCGCGTATAGGATTCGTTCTCGCTCTCGTTACACTCGCTCGATCCTTCGGTCAGCTGAGCTCTCCCGATGCACGTGTGTGCGAGCTCCCGATGCACGCAGGTGCGATCTCGTGGCTTATAGCCAACAAAATTAATTATTTTCGTTTTGGAAATCTTGAGCTCCCGTTAGCATAGATTTCGCGTTACTTTATTGGCGAAGGATCGCGACCCTTCTACCACAACCTACACCCTGAGCAAACCGTGCATTTCCGCAACCGTTGCTCTCGCGAGTGTATTGGTGTTAGCTCGTTACCGTTCCGTTCCCGTTTTTATCGTTTTGTGTTTTGTCCTTGCGGAGGTCGGTTCCATCGACCTCCAGTTTAGTCCGGTTCGGCGATTCCGGCGAAACAAAAATCAGCCCTGCGGAGGTCGGTTCCATCGACCTCCAGGTTAGTCCGGTTGTTAATACCGGTGAAACAAAAATTAACTGGCGCCCACCGGGACTCCAATGCATTCGCGAGGGTGGACGGCCGAAGGTGACGTTTTTTGGTTCTCGATTTCGCGTTTCGCTCCCGTTTGGTTTGAGCTTTATTCTCGATATTCGGTTTTGTTTTTTGTTCGAGATTTCCGTGGAGATACCGGAAAATACGTCACAATACATATATACATATATACATATATACATATATACATATATACATATATACATATATACATATATACATATATACATATATACATATATACATATATACATATATACATATATACATTGTGACGTGATTTTTTGGAATCACCGTCACAAAATTAAAGAAAAAGGCATCTAGTACTTTTCTTGCGAAAATACCGAATTTTATGGTATAGATCTCGTTTTGCTGCCTCTCTCGCTAATCGCGGTACGATTTAGCTTACGGGAATACAGTTCCGCTAACGTTTGAGTTCACGTTATTTTTTTTGTACGGTTACGGTTGCAGTAAAGATCCAGTTAGTCGGGGTTTTCGAATCCAGTTGGTGGTGCGGATCTATAAGTTATTACAAGCCCAACTGGAGGAGAAACTCGACGAGGCTTCGTTACGAATACGCCAAAGTCCGGTGCAAACCCGGCGCTCTAGTGTGTGATACGGTAAAGTGCAATGCGTTGGAGAACAGGCGGAGTTACGGTTTAGTCCGGACAAGGATGGAACCCTTGTGCCGTGGTTTTGAGATGGGGAAGAGCCTTGTTTTCACGCATTGCACGAGGAGAAGCGATCGTAACGATCCTCGAAATTTACCGCTTCGTACAGTTCGGTTACAGGCTCCCGTTGAAATCCCGTTTCGAAATAGTTTGAGAGGGCAGTAGCTATCGGTCAGAGTTCCCGAAATAATGATAATGATCCGTTACAGGTGTTATCGTAGACAAATCAGTCTACCGAGAGTCGTCCTCGAGGCCGCTCGGACTTCGCTCGCGCTCCCGTGTGTTTACGGTTTTTCGGGTATTGTCTCGCGCTCGCGATGCGGGTCTCGCTCGCGCTGTCGTAGACTCCGGCTATCGCTCTCGCTTCGGTTCGTGCGTCTCGCTCGCGCTATCTGTCACCGCGGGTGTTCGCGGGTCGACTCGTGTTCCGTTTCTCGTGCGAGTTTTGTTGCAGATTTCCTGTGATCGAGATGCGTTCGGAACGCTCTTGAGGTGCAGCGATGGTGCTGAAGTTCTCGGAGCATCGTAAGGTGCGGTTCTCATCCCATATTATTGGATTTATTCCTGCTGTTCGGTGAGTTTATCGTTTGTGTAAATTTTCGATCGCATATAGGATTCGTTCTCGCTCTCATTACGCTCGCTCGATCCTTCGGTAAGCTGAGCGCTCCCGATGCACGCAGGTGCGATCTCGTGGCTTACAGCCAACCAAAATTAATTATTTTCGTTTTGGAAATCTTGAGCTCTCGTTAGCATAGATTTCGCGTTACTTTATTGGCGAAAGATCGCGACCCTTCTACCACAACCTACACCCTGAGCAAACCGTGCATTTCCGCAACCGTTGCTCTCGCGAGTGGATTGGTGTTAGCTCGTTACCGTTCCGTTCCCGTTTTTATCGTTTGGTGTTTTGTCCTTGCGGAGGTCGGTTCCATCGACCTCCAGTTTAGTCCGATTTGGCGATTCCGGCGAAACAAAAATCCGCCCTGCGGAGGCCGGTTCCATCGACCTCCAGTTTAGTCCGGTTCGGCGATTCCGGCGAAACAAAAATCAGCCCTGCGGAGGTCGGTTCCATCGACCTCCAGGTTAGTCCGGTTGTTAATACCGGTGAAACAAAAATTAACTGGCGCCCACCGGGACTCCAATGCATTCGCGAGGGTGGACGGCCGAAGGTGGTTCTCGATTTCGCGTTTCGCTCCCGTTTGGTTTGAGCTTTATTTTCGATATTCGGTTTTGGTTTTTGTTCGAGATTTGCGTTGAGATACCGGAAAACACGTCACAACATATATACATATATACATATATACATATATACATATATACATATATACATATATACATATATACATATATACATATATACATATATACATATATACATATATACATATATACATATATACATATATACATATATACATTGTGACGTGATTTTTTGGAATCACCGTCACAAAATTAAAGAAAAAAGCATCTAGTACTTTTTCTTGCAAAAATACCGAATTTTATGGTATAGACCTCGTTTTGCTGCCTCTCTCGCTAATCGCGGTACGATTTAGCTTATGGGAATACAGTTGCGCTAACGTTTGGGTTCATGTTATTTTTTGTACGGTTACGGTTACAGTAAAGATCCAGTTAGTCGGGGTTTTCGAATCCAGTTGGTGGTGCGGATCTATAAGTTATTACAAGCCCAACTGGAGGAGAGACTTGACGAGGCTTCGTTACGAATACGCCAAAGTCCGGTGCAAACCCGGCGCTCTAGTGGGTGATACGGTAAAGTGCAATGCGTTGGAGAACAGGCGGAGTTACGGTTTAGTCCGGACGAGGATGGCACCCTTGTGCCGTATTTTTGAGATAGGGAAGAGCCTTGTTTTCACGCATTGCACGAGCAGAAGCGATCGTAACGATCCTCGAAATTTACCCCTTCGTACAGTTCGGTTACAGGCTCCCGTTGAAATCCCGTTTCGAGATAGTTTGAGAGGGCAGTAGCTATCGGTCAGAGTTCTCGAAATAATGATAATGGTCCGTTACAGGTGTTATCGTAGACAAATCAGTCTACCGAGAGTCGTCCTCGAGGCAGCTCGGACTTCGCTCGCGCTCCCGTGTGTTTACGTTCGAGCCGTTGTCTCGCGCGCTGAGCGAGTCGCTCTCGCTCGCGCTGCCGTAGACTCCGACTGCCGTCTCGCTTCGGTTCGTGCGTCTCGCTCGCGCTACCTGTCACCGCGGGTGTTCGCCGGTCGACTCGTGTGCCGTTTCTCGTGCGAGTTTTGTTGCCGATTTTCTGTGATCGAGATGCGTTCGGAACGCTCTTGAGGTGCAGTGGTTGTGCTCAAGTTCTCGGAGCATCGTAAGATGCGGTTCTCGCCCCATATTATTGGATTTATTCCTGCTGTTCGGTGAGTTTATCGTTTGTGTAAATTTTCGATCGCGTATAGGATTCGTTCTCGCTCTCGTTACGCTCGCTCGATCCTTCGGTCAGCTGAGCTCTCCCGATGCGCGTGTGTGCGAGCTCCCGTGGCTTATAGCCAACAAAATTAATAATTTTCGTTTTGAAAATCTTGAGCTCTCGTTAGCATAAATTTCGCGTTACTTTATTGGCGAAGAATCGCGACCCTTCTGCCACAACCTACACCCTGAGCAAACCGTGCATTTCCGCAACCGTTGCTCTCGCGAGTGTATTGGTGTTAGCTCGTTACCGTTCCGTTCCCGTTTTTATCGTTTTGTGTTTTGTCCTCGCGGAGGTCGGTTCCATCGACCTCCAGTTTAGTCCGGTTTGGCGATTCCGGCGAAACAAAAATCAGCCCTGCGGAGGTCGGTTCCATCGACCTCCAGGTTAGACCGGTTGTTAATACCGGTGAATCAAAAATTAACTGGCGCCCACCGGGACTCCAATGCATTCGCGAGGGTGGACGGCCGAAGGTGACGTTTTTTGGTTCTCGATTTCGCGTTTCGCTCCCGTCTGGTTTGAGCTTTGATTTTCGATTTTCGATTTTGTTTTTTTGTTCGAGATTTGCGTGGAGATAGCGGGAAAATACGTCACAACATATATACATATATACATATATACATATATACATATATACATATATACATATATACATATTTTTTATGAGATAAAAATTCTGTAATATATACATATATACATATTTAACACATGGGGTGAGCGTGGCCGAGTGGATCGGCGCGCGCTTCACACGCAGTAGGCCCGGGTTCGATTCCCGGCAAGCACCAAGAATTTTCTGTGGTGTTTTTATCTGCGAAAAAGTGGTTCGGAACCCACTATAATAGTAGGTCCAGAGGAAAGGACCAGCGCCTCGGTATGGGAAACCGAAAGACTGGGAAAAGTGTCGCGGGTTCGATTCCCGAGACTGAAGTCCCGTAGGTGAAAGGAAAAACGGACGAGGACGTAGCTCCGGAGATAGGACGTACGAACTACGACTATATCCGTATGTCCGCGACTACTGACACCTAGCGGGCCGCGACGAAGCTCCGGGCCCAAGAATCGAACTGGCGACAGCGGATAAGGAAGGAGGAGGGAGAAAGTGAAGGAGCCCGTAACCCTTAGGGGATCGGTGTAACCACACAATACCCAATACCCATATTTAACACATTTAACCCTTCAAAAAAATGGGACAGATATTATTAGTCAAGGTGACATGATAGTCGAATGATCGAGATAAATATATCATAATAATCGAAATCGTGAGACCAGTTTGCCTAGCCAATCGGGGTCGTTAGTTTCATTAGCAAGACCGGTACATCTAACCTACAAGAAATTAAATAAACGCGAGCGAAGCGAGCAAATTGTTGCTAATAGATTGAAAGTTTTGACCCTATTTGAAGCTATTGTATATATATATGGATACGTGTCATTATATTAAATACTTGAAGATTTTTCAAAGAAAAATGAATAATTATTTACGTACATATATGGTTTATACATACTACTTCTCTCCTGTCTCCTCTACCATCGAATTCTATAATAAAAAATGTAAATCCAGTCTATAATATATCCTTGAATACTATATTCCGTGTATAAGTTTTTTCTTTTTCATTTTCATTGACAATAGTGCCTTTCCAGAGATATGAATTTTTAGATTTTTCATGCTCCTTACACCCGATAATGCTACATATAACTGTCCGTGGCTAAAAACTGGCGAAGGAAGATGTACGCCAACTTTATCAACGGATTGGCCTTGTGATTTATTAATTGTCATTGCATAAGCTAAGCTTATAGGGAATTGATGTCGAACCAGTTTGAACGGAAGTGTATCAGGAGAAGAAGATAAGCTTATTCTTGGTAAAAGTAGCATCTCGCCAAGAAATCTGCCTGATATAATTTTTGCACATATACTATGATTCATCACTTTCGTTATCGCTAATCTTGTTGCATTACACAATCCTTGCGACAAATTCATATTTCTCAACAACATAACAACGGCTCCTATTTTTAATGTCAACTTATTTGGAGGTAATCCATCGGGAGTTAGACTGTTCATACATTCAACAGGAATCAAATTCTGCATCTCGGATTCTTCACTCTCGTTTGTATCAAAACTATAATACACTCTTGATTTTCCACGTACTTTCGACAATATCATATTATTCATGTCATAAACTTCACGATTGGTTGGCGCCAAAATAGAACATCGATAAATATTTTTGTCTTGTGGGTCAATAATCGTTCCATATATGTCATCAACTAAGTCACCAGAAGATAGGAATTTGTTAGATATGTGAGTTACTTTATTGAGTCTTTCAAATTTGGATTCTACCTTGCCATCTCCAACGTCTAATAACCATTTGGTAAATTCTTGTTCGTCCGGTTGAACTCTAAGATTATTCATCAAACTCATTTGTTTAAAATATTCCCATAATGGACTTCTTTTAATACATTGCTCAATAATTTGTGTTCTATCTCCATGACGCACAATGGGTAATGTTTGTCGAAAATCTCCGGTAATTAAAACGACTTTACCACCAAACGGTATATTTCTGCTTGTTAAATCCCGAAGTAAGGAATCGATGGCATGTAGTGCATACTTTGAGGCCATAGTAATTTCATCCCAAATAATAATTTTTGCTATTGTTATCATTTTTCCATGTTTTGATGAGCCAGACACATTACACGTGGAATTTTCACTTAGAGGAACTGGTAATTTAAACATAGAATGGACCGTCCTTGCCACTTTTAAGAGATTGGCTGCGATTCCAATTCCATTGGCAAGCCACAGACAATACAGATTGTCCTTTACTTTCACACGTCAATATAATAGCATTCAATAAGAAACTTTTCCCACTTCCACCGGGTCCATCCAAATAGATGTACCGCGATGTATAGTCGTCATCGATTACGGCCTTCATCACTTCATCAAATACATTTTTTGGCATGAACTAAGGCATTTTACTACGTTATCTGCTTGATCTTTTAATTGTTCGGAATGTATCGGATTCTCAACACATTCAATAGCATGCTTCAAGACATCTGTATTTATGTCCGGTAAGTTAAAATCCTTCCATCTAAATCCGTGATAAACTAAAATATCTTCAATACGTTTCAAAGCAAGTTGTTCTGCAAAGTCACGATCAATTTTCAAATCAATTAGATGTTCCTTATATTTCTCCCAAAGTACAGCTGCATTACTTGGCACGCAGAAAACACAGATATAGGCAAACAGATGGCATAATTCATTCGGGAATTTCAACAAAATAGCCTCTTCCAGACAATTTTCCATTTCCGTATCATCTTTCACTAAATACCGTGCTTTTGCTGCCTCCAAATACGTTTCATACGTTATCCCTTCATACGTTTTCAAATCATTGAAAGATTGAGCTCCGCGTACGTGTAAAAGCAACAATCGTAAATAATATCTTTCTGTCCGATTTGGGTTCACAAAATACAACCTGCTAATAATTGGTTTTCTCGTTCATTCTCTGATTTTTCAACATTTCGTCCCAGAATCAAATACATAATGATGTGGTATCTCAGAATATAAATATTGTCTTGCATTGCTATCTATTTGATTTAATCCAAACCATGCTGTTAATTTGGTATTCTTGAAACTTTCAATAGCCTTTAATTCGAACCCTTCTTTGAAATATATCTGCTGATGATTTTGCAGGTGAACCTCCAAACGAATTGTTCCGTGAGATTGCTGATGCATTTTCAACTCGTAGAGTCTGTGGATTGCTTCAGGAGGACATACACATCGTGTTAATAAATATTGATGGATTTCGTCGTAATCCATCACTGATTTATCAGTGTTTTCCAATTCAATTATCGCACAGTCGTGTCCCTTATAGCAGTATTTAAACAGATATTTTATGCACTGCACAGTTGAACACACTTCGACATTCAAGTGACAGTTAAAACGCAAGTTAAGGTACAGGTTATAAGGAACGACAAATCGATTATCAGCAATTCTTCCATTGAGTCTAGGGTTTCCAGTTGAGAAGATAATCACGCTTCTGTCATCTCTTCGGCGATATAACGGATAACCATTAGTATTTAATCGCGTTTCGGCTTGAAATTCATTCGGGAAATTTTTCATACACGAATTCGTTTCACGATCCATACACGGTGCAGTTTGATTAGCATTTCCACAAGGACCATGTATCATGAACTGTTTGACGATTGTATACAATCTTGGATTTTTCGACGCATCTGGAATTTCTGCGGATATAAACTGATCTATTGTTGCTGTGTTTCGAATCGCGTACTCTTTGTCCAAGAAAAGCAGCATATGCATGTGCGGTAATCCACGTTTTCGAAACTCTATTACATGGATATGTGCAACAGTTGTCCCAAAAATTTCTCTTTCTAGTAATTCCGTCTTGAGCTCGCATACTTTCTTTTGAAAGACTCTCGCAACAAGATCTGGACGGTCAGATGCAGTTTGTTCATCATACAAATTCTCCACTATCTCCGACCACTTTGGATTACAGGTCATCGTTATAAACAATTGTGGTTTTCCGAATGTCTGAACAAGACCCATGCCATCCATGAACGATTGTTGATAAGATCGTGGTCCACCATAAAAGTTTGAAGGTAGAAGGACCATTTTTCCGGGTTTAACGTTATCTTCATCTGCTTTTGTTTTTATGTAATCCATCAATCCACAATACATTTCCGAACGTAATTTCTTTCGTTGCATTCGATGATATTTCAAACGTTCACCTTCGACTTTTGACCAAGCATCAACGATATATTGTTGCATAAGCTTTCCACCCAGGAGACAGGGATTAAAAGTGCCTCTGTACGCTAAACGGTAACTATAGTATTGTAAGCACCTCACATTTCGAACGCGGTCATTGTGCTTGATATTCACGGTCCACCCTGAATCTCCATGCGGAAACAAAAGTGGATATGTCATGGGATCAACGTTTGCACTTAAAGATAGGAATAGGTGCTTCCATCTTTGGATATATACATATGTCCCGTTCACTGGGTGGAAGCCCATCTTCCCCCACGAAAACTATTGCTACTTCGTTACAAGTAGGCAGATTAAAAGTATTTTTATCTGCTGTTTTATTCCTCTTAAAACACATTGTAATCGGTTTATTTTTTCTATTCTCCATGAGAGCGCGATCTTCCTCTTCTTTTTCTATTTCTCCCATCATCTTAAATGCTTTTGCATACGGATTAATTTGTCTCGATAAAGTATCTAATTCTTTTAATAATGAGGTCAGACATTTCACATTATTGTAATGTTTAATGCGTTCTTCGGTTGCTTGATCGGCATCGATTATATATAATTGACCATATCGATATGCCTCATCTGTGTTAGGATGCAACGCAAAGGTATTGTGATATATCTGACCATGTACCCGAAAAACGTACGGCTGGTGATATCACCCGTTACAGCTGGTGATATCACTCTAGCACCCATACTGGCAAATGCAAGCGCACTGTTATAGACCCGAATGTTTTCTTTAAAGTTTTGACTTTCTACCGATTTACTCGTTAATAACTCCCTTAGCCTTTGAGGGTATTCCTTTAAAACGGGCAATACTACTTTTCCTTTGCGACAACATATCGAAATTTTTTTATCCGTTGGTTGTTCGCATAAGAAATTGACGGACCCACAAAATTCGCAGGTAACGTTCATTTTACCAAGATAGTGAGTTTCTATTTCCTCTTCGACAACTGTGTCGCCAGTTCGCTTTCCAAAAAGTAGTAAATTCGCCGTTAATCTTCTTCTTTTGCGTTGTTTGCGTTTGTCCAATCGTGTCGCTCGCTCTTTTCGAGTCTCATTGCAACGTTTTCTTGATACGCTTGAATTTGTCTCTCGCTCTAGTTGCATCTCACTGCAATGTTTTTTTGATACGCGTGAATTTAGATCGCATGTCGGAAACTGCGCGAACCAGTTTTGCGAAAGCATCCTATACAGGTGTCACCTCATGTATCGCCAATCGAATACAAATCCGTCGGGCATATTTCCAAAACAAACACAAACTGCAAACGCGATTGCATACAGTCCGCAGCCGGTTGCATTCGGTTGTTGCTGTACTTTATGAAATTGTACTTTCGGATTAAACGGGTACAACCGATTCAAAAACACGACGTGACCAGCATGCAGTTTCATGTTATTCATACTGTCGAATAAATGGACTACATTCCGATCGTAGTCCTAGCAGATCCGACCACCGACCGAACCACCTTAGAAATCACCATGGTGGTTTTGTGCAAAAAGTTTACCAACTATTTTGTCGAAACCACTACGCAAACCACTGCTCCATAATACGCGTATTAAAAGGTGGTTTCGACGGTGGAAACGACGGATACATCACCGTCACACCATTTTTTTTAAGTGCTTAGCGCGTACCGAAAAAAGGTTTGGTAATATTGGAAAAAAAAATGGCTTGAATTATAATCATGAATCAATATCAATTTAGGATACATTTTGATACTATATTACGCATTTTGGAGAAAGAAAAACCTAACGATCTAAAGTTGGGCTCGAACCCGGGACATTACGCATACTAGCCTATAACCCTGACGCTGTGCTATCGCTTATGATTTGAATTTTTCTCATTGCTAACAAGATTTAAACACAGCAAAAGTGTTCTTATCTGACGTGAATGGACGATGAATATTTTATATATTTATTTATGTGCTGAAGGTATTGTTGGAAAAGAAAAGGTACTATATATGAGTCCTGTGTAAAGTTTTTTTTTATTAGCATTTATTTATGTAAATTATATGTACAAATAGATGATAATAAAAAAAACTTTGCACAGGACTCGTACAATAGATTTTCTTTAAGGTATTAACAGTACTTAAGTAATTATTTCAGTAAATAAATAAATAAAATATTCATTGCCCATTCACTTCAGATAAGAAAACTTTTGCTGCGTTTAAATCTTGCTAGGGATGAGAGAGACTCAAATGATAAGCGGTAGCACAGTGTTAGGGTTCTAGGTTAATGTTCGTGATGTCCCGGGTTTAAGCCCAACTTTGGGTCATTAGGTTTTTCTTTCTCCGAAATGCGTTATATAGTATCCGAATGTATTCTAAATTGATGTAATTCATGACGATAATTGAAGAAAATTTTTTTCCAATATTAACAAACTTTTTTTTTCGTCCATACTGACCACCGTAAAAAGAAATTTGAGTGACTGGTGGGTTATTCCGTCGTCACCACCGTCGAAACCACCATTAAGAAACGAATATCGTGAAACGGTGGTTTGTGTAGTGGTGCCGACAAAATACTCAGTAAACTTTTTGCACAAAACCACTGTCGTGAAAACCACCGTGGAAACATGCCGATTTTCGCAGTGGTCGGGTTTGCTAGGGAGTACGTGCATATCCAATGACCAGTGACCCCGTGGTTGGAGAACAAAATCTGGATGTGATTATTATCGCGCGATCGACTCTCTATCATGTCTGGTTGTTGGAGGAGCAATGGTGACTGCATCTTTATACCACAATACCATTCCAGCAATTTTGCGAATTTATCGATATGAGCATCCTCTAGCAAACCTTTTTCGTCGAAAATAATCTTTTTTTCGACATCAGTAGTCGAAATTTTACACTCATCTTCAGGCGATCCTGTAGTCAATAAAAGATTCATCTTCCTCGCCTCTAGCCGTGCTACCACCCTTAATGACCACCTTCGTCAACACCACTATATCCTTCTTCCTATTATGGGAAAAGAAATGCAAGATTTAAAATGGAATACTGTAATTTTCGAAAAATCGCCAAGTTGAAAACTGAAAATTCATATCGCTTCGTCATAAAAGGTGAAAATAAATATTTGATATCGCCACCTCATAATATCCCTTTATTCGCAAAGCTTCGAAAATGCGTTCTCGTAGAATATTTGCGAATAAAGAGATATGAAGAGGCGATATAAAAATTTCAATTTTTAAGTTTTAAACATTTAAAAAAATATTTTTCTCGCATTATTAATATTAATACACAATATATATTGGATATGGAAATATATTCGACAAAGCCGTAACCTTCAATTTAATTTATTTATTTTTCTTGGATGTTATTAGTCGGTACAAAAAACGCTCTATACCAAGTTTAATTTTTTGCACAATGAATGTGATCGTTATCACAAAAATATAAATTAGTGCACAAACGACATCAACGAATCTATTGAAACATTATTCACGTTACAATATTCAATAGCTTCGAACAAAGCTTGTCTAACTATTTGAGCAGTTTAACCATTCAACGAGGTCGACGGGTTTGAACAGTTCACCGGGTTCATACATCTCTCGGTGTTTGGGCTTAACTCAATCCCATTCGATCAACAGTTTATCGAACCGAACCACGAACTATTCGAGATATCCGGATGCCCGGATAGTTCGAGTGAATCCGGATATCCGGATAGTTCAGGTGGATCCGGATGTCCGGATAGTTCAGGTGGATCCGAATATCCACATAGTTCGGGTAGATCCGGATATCCGAACGATTCAAATAGGTATAAGAATATTCTAACCGTTCCTGACACGTCAAGTGTGAGCAGATTATGTGACAGGACCAATAATCTTTGTGACCTTGTCTTCCGCGTTCTCCGTGTCCTCGGAATCTTCGTTGTTATCTCTCAAATATCCACAGGTCTATCCGCTCCTTGTTAATGATTTAGCTATCGTCTGGCGTCTCGCAAATATCCACACGTCTATTCGCTCTGAGGTCTTAAAAAAGACTGTCAGAACTGTCAGAACTGTCACAGGAAGTGATCGGAAAACAACCGACAACGAAAAACATATGGGTAACCTACAAACACGAATGACGTGAGATTCATTCTCACGCATGAATACACTATATATGTCGGATATTTTATATCCAAAATAAAGTTTCAAATGCCAATCAGCACATTCTAACCTTTCCTGGCACGCCAATGGTACGCAGATTATTTGCCAGGGTCAAGAAATGTCGAGGTGACGTTTTGACAGGTGACAGTTTGTCACCTGTCACCTGTCAAAATAAGAAATCGAGCGTTCATTGGGAACCACTGGAATCCAAATCGAGCGGCCATTGGGAACCCATGGATGACCTTGGAACTTTATTATATATAATAATTTTCATCATGACGAAGTTAATGAAAACTGCTCTTTTTCTCTTTAACGTCGCATAACATAACTTTAGACTGAACAGATTTTTTTTAAAGAATACGCATAATTTAGTTCATGTCAAGCTGAACAACTTTTATCTGAGAGATTTTTTTATACGAATGAAAACTTCCAAGATATTCATGATACAAAAAATAATTTTACAAAAAAAAAATAGATTTTTGTAAAAATTATACGTTTGAAAAAAAAAGGTAAAATTATTTAAGGGAGTCAGGGTCAAAGCATGAAAATTTCCGGTGGAATGCCCCATATATATTCCACAAGAACATTTCTAATAGATTCAGAAGTGGGATCTGAACTAGGTTTTTACGTTATCTGTAGTAGAGATTTTTATCGAACTATGCGGTTACAATTTTTATTGTGTTCGTGATAACCAACTTGGTTAAACCAAGTGATATATATTATTGTGTGCATAACACGGCAGCCCTTTTTCCCGCACGATTCGATACTCCACAGCACTGATCGCACACATTTGTTACTCTACAAACTCTATCTTAAACGCTGATTTTCATTCACATTTTCAAAATACATACGCCTTTTCCATCACACCTCGATCGTACACATTTGTATTTTACACATTTCATTCCGTACAAATCGTTTGAACATACTGAGATTGCTGCGCGATTCTATGCATGACAGTCCGAACCAACACATTAATTAATCCGCAAACTGTATCTTACACAGAATTATTCCTTCACATTTTTAATACTCACTCACTTTTTCCACGACGTATCGATACTTCACACGTTGTGTACTGACATTACTTTCATCACGAGTCGCTTGAACGCTTTGAATTTACCGCGCGATGCGATACACGACAGTGGCGAACCAATACATTCGTTCCCCCGCAAACTGTACCATGCACAGTATTTTCCCTTTGCATCCATTTCATTCACGCGATTTTGTGCCGACGTTTCGCCACTACACGTGTCGCTCATACACATCACTTGCCACACAAACTTGATTCCTCATGGCGTGATTACGGCACAGTCCGATTATTCGCAATGTTTTAACTAGACGTTTTATTTCACCTCGAGTCAATCATACACTTTCGTTTCCACACATTCTTATAAACTGCACAGAATCTTGACAACACAACCCGATCGTCTACGAGATCATTATGGTGCTTTTTAAGCCGTCACATACGATTCATTACAAAGTTTTCCAACGCATTTCGTTACTACACAAATTTTTCCAACACATTTCGATACTACACAATCGCCGCCGTCGATATCGACTTATGAAATACCTCGCGTAGGTAAGGTAGAAACCCGTGCAGTTCGACGTTAAGGTAGAGGTGCTCATGCGCGACGCATCTCCGGTATTCAACTACAGCGTCGGAGGCCCGATTAGAAAGTTTTTTCGTTGGCGCAGAGAACAGTAGGGCTGGGGGGGGGGGGGGGTCGCATTTTCGGTCACACGAATACGCTTCTCAACTTCCGTTCGGTCGAGAGCGGAGCGCACTCGCTTAAGAATATGTTATACATATATTGATTCCCAGGTAAACGGGAAATTCGTCTCGAATTTTGACCCCATTTCGATGACATAAAAATAATAAGAAATAATAATAATAATAATAATGAAACGAAAAAGAAAAAACTTACATATGAACAGCCCTGGAATGATTTTGCGTAATAATAATTTTAAAACTTTATAAATAAATCGTAAAAAATTCAACAAAATTACGTATATGAGAGATTTGAATGCAAAAAAAAACCACTGATTTAACGGTGTATATAGCGCTGTTCGTCAGAATTCACGGAATTAACCTCCACCAACCTTCTCAAGCCAATACCATGGGGTGAATAGTTTTTTATTCGGGAAGAACTATATAGTTCGTCAGTAGTCTATTAGATCTGTTGGGTGTTAGGTCTATTATTTCTTATATAAAAATAAACGGATACATGTTGTAATATTTTTCCCGTTACAGGAACAGCATTTATTGTTTGTTTTTTGTTTCCGGTCATATGTAAATAAATATAAAATATATAATATATACTTATATCACTTTTTATGTTTCGATTCCGCGTTTATTTCTCTTCGTACATGATACTACGCGAAATATATTTTTATTCGACGCTGTATATGTTGTCGACACATCGGGCATGTCATCGCATACATCCGGTTAATGTCGTCGCAACGAGAGCAAACGACTAAATGTCGGCATCGCAGATACATTACATCCGGTCGACGAACAAAGCAAATGGCACACGGTTGCGTGACAATTTGGCCGTCTTCGTCGATATCGGGATCGTTGTTACCGCCATCGGGAGCACGAGGCGCTGGAGCGGCTGCTGAAGCGGCTGCGGGTCCTTGGTCTACCTCACCGAGGGGTGCTGGCTCTACTTCGAGGGCAAGCGCTGCAACGGGATCCACGGCCGCAGGTACATTCGGTGGCTCGATTATTTCGACAATAGGTTCCAAGGCTAAACATAATAACAAAATATAGCTTTAGTAGTCAAATATACTTGAATATTAGGCAGGATACTTTGAAAAATATATATACACTGAGAAAAAGAAATGGTTGGATTAAGCAAATGCGCGGTGACATACGTTCAAAGGTATATCTTGTTGGTACAACAAAAATGTTTGTTTGAATTGACAAATTTTGAATGAATTGAAGCAAATAGTCGTTTAACAAAACAATACTTTATTTGCACCAAACAAATAACAGCTTTGAACATATGTCACTGCCACTTTTGGTTAATTCAACTAATTTTTTTTTCTCAGTATAGGCGAATCATTTATGCTTCTAGCCCAAAAAAAAAAAAAAAAAAACATAACGTTAATTGAATATTAGTCAAGCGATCGAACAACGAACAAAAAGAAGACATTGATTAGTATGGACTGATGATAAGGATCGTCGCGTGAAATGAGCAGCAAACTAACCGGGATTATAATCCTCGACATAATCCTCGTCGTCGCTCGAAATAATATTGTCGTCGGGAACGTCTGCTACATCGTCGTCGATATCGGTATCGCCATCAGTATTGTCGTCAATACTACCCTCGTCGTCGTATATTGCGTCGTATAAAATATTCCGGGGTGCAATCGGCGGCGTTGGTGGTCGAGCGACCTCCGCAGGTACCGCTACGTCGTTATGATCTATAATCGGAAAAAGAACGTGAAAAATTGTAGGCTCGTCATCGTATAATTCGGTTACCATTTTTCTTGTAGCCGTTGTACGCTTATGCATTCAGGACACTTACCAGGCTCCACGTTTCCGTCCGCTGCGATTTCGACGGCCAAATTAATTTGTCGAGCTTCGGGTACCACAAACGGTTCACGTTCGTTTGCCGGTTGTTGCTGCATCACATCATTCGCCCCGGGGTTTGGTCGCTGAGGATAATTTTCTCGAACCGGCAGCTCTTCCGGCTCCGGATCATTACCCTGGGCTACAAGTATCGTTGCTTATTAAAACTTATTATCTATTAAAACAAATGTCACTCGAGTTTCATGTATTTCTCGTTAATTGGAAACATTTTTGTAAAACACACCCTGGAGCATGTAGTCGACGGCCTCCATCGTGCGCCGGTGTCGTGGAACAACCGCCACGTTCAAAAATTCTTCGACGGTAAGTCTGTACAGTAAAGAATTGCACTTGTTATAATATTACCGTGAATGCATATGACATGTTGTATTTTCTGAAGAACCAGTATATTGTTGTATCTACGGACCGTCCTGCGTCCAATTCCTCTTGCTGATAGGCAAGACGTGCGTCGTCGTGGCGTTGTCGAGCTCGACGTCCCCGTCTAATGCGCTCGCCGCGTTCAAGTCGCCGAAAATCAATATTTTGACCAGCCATGAGAGTATTAAGCTTGCCTGAATCATAAATTGTGTTCATTCTTCAGATTAGAAATTACCTAACCGTTATTAATCAACATTAGAAAAATATTCATGTTCTACAGTTCATACGTACGCAGAAAGATCCAGATATTTGGGTGACTGCCGCCAAGCCTTCCACAGATGTATTTATTAAAAGTTTCGCAAACATTGTTAGTTCGCGACGGTGCTCTTCCTACGGATATCACGTCACCGAGAGGAATCCATTGGCGTCGAAAATAATGGAGGACCTGGAGAACCCCTGGATGTTGTTCGGCAACATGATCTGCAGCGGCTTCGACGATCGCGAGAGCTTCCGCTTGACGCTCAACGGGCAGGAGAGGGATACCCATAAGCTGCCACAGAATCCCCTTCGGAGCATGCCGCCGCATGAGACCCCGCCATTTCTTGAACACTGCCTGTATACAAGAGAATCTGTAAGTACACGATTGCTATAAAATAATATTACACCGTATACTATGAGAGAACCCGATTAGAAGCCGATTAGATGGAGGGGATAAACTATTACTATAAACTGTATTAAATTTCCGTGTCCCTTAATGAAAAATTATACCGGTTATCATCCATGTTATGAGGCAATCTTTCGCTTTTTAATAAATCTAGCGCCCGGATTGGAAAATCGGCTACAATCCGTTACCAGCGATTACGAAAGGGCAATCATTGCCGCCGTCCGAAGCGTGTTCCCGAACGCACGTCCACGTGGTTGCTGGTTCCATTATTGTAAAGTAAGATGCTCCCGTACTTAACATGGATGATAACCGGTATAATTTTTCATTAAGGGACACGGAAATTTAATACAGTTTATAGTAATAGTTTATCCCCTCCATCTAATCGGCTTCTAATCGGGTTCTCTCATAGTATACGGTGTAATATTATTTTATAGCAATCGTGTACTTACAGATTCTCTTGTATACAGGCAGTGTTCAAGAAATGGCGGGGTCTCATGCGGCGGCATGCTCCGAAGGGGATTCTGTGGCAGCTTATGGGTATCCCTCTCCTGCCCGTTGAGCGTCAAGCGGAAGCTCTCGCGATCGTCGAAGCCGCTGCAGATCATGTTGCCGAACAACATCCAGGGGTTCTCCAGGTCCTCCATTATTTTCGACGCCAATGGATTCCTCTCGGTGACGTGATATCCGTAGGAAGAGCACCGTCGCGAACTAACAATGTTTGCGAAACTTTTAATAAATACATCTGTGGAAGGCTTGGCGGCAGTCACCCAAATATCTGGATCTTTCTGCGTACGTATGAACTGTAGAACATGAATATTTTTCTAATGTTGATTAATAACGGTTAGGTAATTTCTAATCTGAAGAATGAACACAATTTATGATTCAGGCAAGCTTAATACTCTCATGGCTGGTCAAAATATTGATTTTCGGCGACTTGAACGCGGCGAGCGCATTAGACGGGGACGTCGAGCTCGACAACGCCACGACGACGCACGTCTTGCCTATCAGCAAGAGGAATTGGACGCAGGACGGTCCGTAGATACAACAATATACTGGTTCTTCAGAAAATACAACATGTCATATGCATTCACGGTAATATTATAACAAGTGCAATTCTTTACTGTACAGACTTACCGTCGAAGAATTTTTGAACGTGGCGGTTGTTCCACGACACCGGCGCACGATGGAGGCCGTCGACTACATGCTCCAGGGTGTGTTTTACAAAAATGTTTCCAATTAACGAGAAATACATGAAACTCGAGTGACATTTGTTTTAATAGATAATAAGTTTTAATAAGCAACGATACTTGTAGCCCAGGGTAATGATCCGGAGCCGGAAGAGCTGCCGGTTCGAGAAAATTATCCTCAGCGACCAAACCCCGGGGCGAATGATGTGATGCAGCAACAACCGGCAAACGAACGTGAACCGTTTGTGGTACCCGAAGCTCGACAAATTAATTTGGCCGTCGAAATCGCAGCGGACGGAAACGTGGAGCCTGGTAAGTGTCCTGAATGCATAAGCGTACAACGGCTACAAGAAAAATGGTAACCGAATTATACGATGACGAGCCTACAATTTTTCACGTTCTTTTTCCGATTATAGATCATAACAACGTAGCGGTACCTGCGGAGGTCGCTCGACCACCAACGCCGCCGATTGCACCCCGGAATATTTTATACGACGCAATATACGACGACGAGGGTAGTATTGACGACAATACTGATGGCGATACCGATATCGACGACGATGTAGCAGACGTTCCCGACGACAATATTATTTCGAGCGACGACGAGGATTATGTCGAGGTTTATAATCCCGGTTAGTTTGCTGCTCATTTCACGCGACGATCCTTATCATCAGTCCATACTAATCAATGTCTTCTTTTTGTTCGTTGTTCGATCGCTTGACTAATATTCAATTAACGTTATGTTTTTTTTTTTTTTTTTTGGGCTAGAAGCATAAATGATTCGCCTATACTGAGAAAAAAAAATAAGTTGAATTAACCAAAAGTGGCAGTGACATATGTTCAAAGCTGTTATTTGTTTGGTGCAAATAAAGTATTGTTTTGTTAAACGACTATTTGCTTCAATTCATTCAAAATTTGTCAATTCAAACAAACATTTTTGTTGTGCCAACAAGATATACCTTTGAACGTATGTCACCGCGCATTTGCTTAATCCAACCATTTCTTTTTCTCAGTGTATATATATTTTTCAAAGTATCCTGCCTAATATTCAAGTATATTTGACTACTAAAGCTATATTTTGTTATTATGTTTAGCCTTGGAACCTATTGTCGAAATAATCGAGCCACCGAATGTACCTGCGGCCGTGGATCCCGTTGCAGCGCTTGCCCTCGAAGTAGAGCCAGCACCCCTCGGTGAGGTAGACCAAGGACCCGCAGCCGCTTCAGCAGCCGCTCCAGCGCCTCGTGCTCCCGATGGCGGTAACAACGATCCCGATATCGACGAAGACGGCCAAATTGTCACGCAACCGTGTGCCATTTGCTTTGTTCGTCGACCGGATGTAATGTATCTGCGATGCCAACATTTAGTCGTTTGCTCTCGTTGCGACGACATTAACCGGATGTATGCGATGACATGCCCGATGTGTCGACAACATATACAGCGTCGAATAAAAATATATTTCGCGTAGTATCATGTACGAAGAGAAATAAACGCGGAATCGAAACATAAAAAGTGATATAAGTATATATTATATATTTTATATTTATTTACATATGACCGGAAACAAAAAACAAACAATAAATGCTGTTCCTGTAACGGGAAAAATATTACAACATGTATCCGTTTATTTTTATATAAGAAATAATAGACCTAACACCCAACAGATCTAATAGACTACTGACGAACTATATAGTTCTTCCCGAATAAAAAACTATTCACCCCATGGTATTGGCTTGAGAAGGTTGGTGGAGGTTAATTCCGTGAATTCTGACGAACAGCGCTATATACACCGTTAAATCAGTGGTTTTTTTTGCATTCAAATCTCTCATATACGTAATTTTGTTGAATTTTTTACGATTTATTTATAAAGTTTTAAAATTATTATTACGCAAAATCATTCCAGGGCTGTTCATATGTAAGTTTTTTCTTTTTCGTTTCATTATTATTATTATTATTATTTTTTATTATTTTTATGTCATCAAAATGGGGTCAAAATTCGAGACGAATTTCCCGTTTACCTGGGAATCAATATATGTATAACATATTCTTAAGCGAGTGCGCTCCGCTCTCGACCGAACGGATGTTGAGAAGCGTATTCGTGTGACCGAAAATGCGACCCCCCCCCCAGCCCTACTGTTCTCTGCGCCAACGAAAAAACTTTCTAATCGGGCCTCCGACGCTGTAGTTGAATACCGGAGATGCGTCGCGCATGAGCACCTCTACCTTAACGTCGAACTGCACGGGTTTCTACCTTACCTACGCGAGGTATTTCATAAGTCGATATCGACGGCGGCGATTGTGTAGTATCGAAATGTGTTGGAAAAATTTGTGTAGTAACGAAATGCGTTGGAAAACTTTGTAATGAATCGTATGTGACGGCTTAAAAAGCACCATAATGATCTCGTAGACGATCGGGTTGTGTTGTCAAGATTCTGTGCAGTTTATAAGAATGTGTGGAAACGAAAGTGTATGATTGACTCGAGGTGAAATAAAACGTCTAGTTAAAACATTGCGAATAATCGGACTGTGCCGTAATCACGCCATGAGGAATCAAGTTTGTGTGGCAAGTGATGTGTATGAGCGACACGTGTAGTGGCGAAACGTCGGCACAAAATCGCGTGAATGAAATGGATGCAAAGGGAAAATACTGTGCATGGTACAGTTTGCGGGGGAACGAATGTATTGGTTCGCCACTGTCGTGTATCGCATCGCGCGGTAAATTCAAAGCGTTCAAGCGACTCGTGATGAAAGTAATGTCAGTACACAACGTGTGAAGTATCGATACGTCGTGGAAAAAGTGAGTGAGTATTAAAAATGTGAAGGAATAATTCTGTGTAAGATACAGTTTGCGGATTAATTAATGTGTTGGTTCGGACTGTCATGCATAGAATCGCGCAGCAATCTCAGTATGTTCAAACGATTTGTACGGAATGAAATGTGTAAAATACAAATGTGTACGATCGAGGTGTGATGGAAAAGGCGTATGTATTTTGAAAATGTGAATGAAAATCAGCGTTTAAGATAGAGTTTGTAGAGTAACAAATGTGTGCGATCAGTGCTGTGGAGTATCGAATCGTGCGGGAAAAAAGGGCTGCCCATAACACTACTGAATAAGTGTGTAAATAACGATGGAACGTTCATGACGAGCCAGCGTAAATCTCGATCGAGATCTCGCTCGCGGGAACGGTCACATAATACACCCGAAAGACGATCTCGAGACAGGCATCATCGAGAAAGCGGAAGTTCTTCGCCGAGAACGGAGTGAATGTGTGCGAGTGCGGGAGGCCTATCGACAGTCAACTTCACTTGGCCAGAGCGGATTCAGAAGCTTCCCTAATGGGTTCGACTACTGTAAAAAGTTACGGTAGTTACCCCAAAAACACCACAGTGGTTTATTGTCGAAACGTTGCCGCACAAACTACTGTGAAAACCACAAGCCCAGCGGGGCCGAAAGTTCTGAAGAGAGCTTGCGACCTGGTGGCTTTTACAATAACCACCATCCAGACCACCGTACAAACCACCTTGCATTAAATTAGCCTAAACTTGCAATACGCTTGTTTTATCGTCGAAACTGTTGTACAAACCACCGTCCGAGTAAACAGAAGGGAGCTTGCGGGACCGTTGTTGTACTTGTCGAAATCACCGTACTACCATAATTCAGATGAGCTCAAAGTACGGTTTCAAACGGATGAGCTCAAAGTTGACTTCACTTTGAAAACACTGTTGCATGTTTCATTGGGGGCGCGGTGGAAATCGTTGTCGGATTTGGGCTGTTTCCTGCAACTTGAAATTTCCGGTGCGGATGTTACAAGCTAAAACGATTTTTATAAAATGGTTTGATTATTATTATTTCCGATCGAGTATTTCAAGCCCGACCGGTCTTAGGAGGTAACAAAATGATCCATTATAAAGTTCTAACGACAATTCCACCGTGTTGCAAGCTCGCTAGAGTTTATTCGCACGGTGGTTTGTACGGTCGTTTGAATGGTGGTTATTTTAAAATCCACGACATCATAAACTTTCCTCGAAGCTTTTGGGTCCGCTCGGCTCGTGGTTTTCACGATAGTTTGGCCGGTTACATTTTGACAATACATCACGGTGGTTTTTTCAGGGGTTCGATCAATTTATTGTCCACAAATGTTCACAATTTTTATTTATTAATTTTCTAGTTTTATAAACAAAAGATAGGGTCCTATATTCAAATAAGTGACATACTTGTCTGTCACTTATTTAACAAAATTATTTTTACGAAATTTCGCATTCCGATTTTACAAAGTTATTTTTTACTGTGTAAAGTCCCGGGTTCGAGCCCAATTTTAAGTCATTTGGTCTGTCTTTCTCCGAAATACCAAATATAGTATCCTAAACTGGTATGATTTATTATGATAATTCTAATCAATTTTTGCCAACAAATCAATCAATCACATGAACACACACACACACACGATTATGTGCACATAACATTGACGTGAACATGACATGATCACGTGATCACGTCATGTTGAAATGTGTGATAACGGGTTGGTGATGTGTTGATGATTGTCAAACTCTCATTTTGGGTATTGTGGCGCTCATGTATTATCAAATGTTTGTTTGGCACGTGCTAACCGTCGTAAAAAAATGGTGTACTGATGGTATATTCCGTCGCTTCCACCGTCGAAACCATCTTTTAATACGCGTATTATAGAGAGGTGCTAGGGTTACAAATACATATAGTACGTTTCTGCGTAATGCCGAATTTTATAACGAATCTGGACGGTTAAGGATAATTTTTCCATGAAAAAAAAAAAATCAACGATTACTGAAAAATCTGAAAAAATTCATACGTATTCAGAAAAATAAACGAATCATTTTCACGAAAAAAAAAGTTGGGTTGCGGGCAAATTTGTTAAGCAATTATTTTTTTCATCAATTTGTTAATAACATTTTGTAATTATTATTGTGCAAAATTAATCCTCTCAGTACCTTTAGTATGCATGAATTTTTTCAGATTTTTATACCATCAAGAAGTACTTGCAATTTTTCTACTATTTTTGTCGAACTTATGCGAAGTCACCCTCAGCGAGACTCCCTCCTTAAACAAAATCGAACACAAACAACTTTTGGTAAGGATATCCATAACCGAAGTTATCAAATTTCTGGAGTTATCAAATTTCCAATACTTGACTAGGCACTTTCAACCATTTCAAGATTCAGCCTGATAATTCCTTCAATATTCTACCACTTTACTGAAAGCAGGATGTGAAAATACCAAATGCCTTAAAAGAATTTAAAAATTATAACATTTGTATTTTTTAAATAAATTTTACATGACGCAGTCTGTGATAATGGGATAAAGCGGGGCAAAGCGGAAGCCTGCGGTAAAACGGACGTGTCTTTCATTGGCGATAAGATTTTGTGTTTTTTATGGCCGGCAAAAAAAAAATGAGAAAAATCGTCCATTTTGCCCTGAGGCTCCGTTTTGTCTCGCTCTGTCTTGCATGTGTAGCAAAAATGCTTGGTACCGAAATAATAAACGTTGAGACCATACATTTTTCATATTTTTTCGGTGTTTTGAGATCGGTTCTGAAAGCACGTGTAACGGCAAAAATACAGCACAGACTCGAAAGAGTCTCGTTGCCGACTAAAACGATAAGCTTGCTACAGAGTACCCACAGCGATAAAAGTTCAGTTTAAAAAAAATATAGATTTTTCTTACACATTATTATCGGCTATAAGTATATACGTTTTTCAGTATCATTACCTCGAAACAGTCCCAGGACGAGGAGTGCTGGTAACCATTTCTTTGTCAACCTCATCCTTCGCTATAAAGTTAACGTGGCCAACGCCCACATGCCTCTCTGTAGCGCGTGATCAAGATCGAAATTTTCTTATCAGGTCGACAGTTGAGTTGCAGGCACTTTTTTTATCGAATAATGATACTCATATGAGCCAGTTGAGAACAAAGTCGCACTCACACAAAATGTTTGCGCTCACATCGACGAGCGGTGCCTTTTTACACGAAGTATGCAAGACGTGGAGTTATGCGGACAATGCAGAAGTCACACTCTCTCGATCGCAAGTGACTCTGCCGGTGACCGAGGTTTCCGAAAACAAACCCCAATAGCCAGTCGCTAGTTAGAGACACAGTGACAGAGGCCATTCGTGGTCATCGTCATTCGATCGAGCTCACGATTAATCTCACGAACAGTTATCACCATAGGATGTGGTCGACGGAGAGCGGTTGATGGAGACTATATTTTAACGCCAAAAAATAAATTTTAACGCCGTAATTTACGTAAAGATTTCGATAGTCACATGCATTGCAATAAATGGTGAAGGTCCCACAAAGGGCGAAGTTTCTTCTGCATCAATGTATATCATCACCATGCATAGGACCCTCGACATTAAAAAAAAACTGTGAGTCCAATTAGTACTCTCATGGTTATGTGTAAACATCGCGTGCATGTGTTATGTGTACAGATAATATGGAAAGAATCGGTAAATGAAACTTTATTAATGTTACGACCTGTGAATTTTCCCTAAAATTTACTGACGCAATTGGTCAGAAATCTAGAAATATTCCATAGGAAAATAGGAAATTTTGAAAGGATATAAAGGCTGTAAAATCATATTAACGAAGTAACCACTGAAAGGTGATTGCACGTTAAATAATTAATAATAGCGCATTTAAAATGTTGGATGATTCTATCCAGTGATTGGCATAGCAATAATCACATGATCGACAATGTTATACAAAGAGGCTATTCGACTCGCTCTCGAAGGTTGGTGACAGCGAGAATACCTCGGGTCCATAACCATTGTCTTAATTAAAACGCAAAAGCAACAAGAATCTTTCCCACATGCGAAAGGAGATGACACCTTATCGCTCTAACACGCGGAGCGAGGCGACGCACGTACGCACACGGCGGTCCAGCCGAAGAATCGGTGCAACCGGCGCGAGGCGATCGATTAGGAAATTTACCGTCGGCGCTAACGAGTGCAGCACCTCTCGGAGGATAATTATTTGAGCCATTCGATAAACATATAAGAATTATTTATTAATAATAGACTCATTTGGGTTGAGTATTTCTGGAGAAATTCCCAGTAAATAAATGATCAAATGTTAATTTCATAGAGTCAAGTTTGGTAAACCATTTGGGTCAAATCGTTGATATTAATTATTGTAAGCAAATGGTAAATAGTAGAGAATTAATCAGTATCGTTATTTAGGGTTTTATTGTAGTTTAAGTAAAGTTAGATAATTATTTGTTGAAAATCGGGAATTTATGAGGAATATTTAAACAAATATAATTAATCGACAGAATAACTTTTGATAGAAACAAGGTAGAATATCAGTTAAAATTTCAACATTCGTAGAATTTAAAACGAAAATTAAACGAATAATTTCTTAAACCAAGAAATTATTGTAAAAGTCAATATTGTAAAATTATTAAAATAAGCGGCGTGAGATGTCAAAACCGATCGATAATCACAACGGTAGGGGACCAGCCGATCCAGCTGCAAGCCTACTGGACATCAGTGGATGCAACGGGGAGCTTGGTGATACGGGTGCCCCTCCGATTGAAATTATAAAAGAAGCTCTCCACAGACGGAACGCAGTTCAGTTTAACAGCCCAGTAGCTCAGTAGCCACAGCTTGATTGATTGAACGAACTTACCTAAGTGAAGTTCGATCGTAATTGTATGAGACGTCTCGTCCGAAGTAGATCATTATTAGTAGTAGCGCTAGCTGCTAGATCCAATTACAGTTCGTCCCCAAGTCAAAAGAAAACCCCCAGAGGGCTCCCACAGTCCCGTCTTGCCCATGTTCCGCCGGTGATACCGCCATTTAATTTCCCAAGCTTTCAAATCGCAACCTTTACCAATGTTCGCAAGGACCTTGGCTCATGGGTGGACATGATCTACTTCGGACGAGACGGCTCATACAATTACGATCGAACTTCACTTAGGTAAGTTCGTTCAATCAATCGATTGTATTTCGTTGTCTCGTCCTCGTAGATCATTATTAGTAGATGTTTAAAGCAGTTACGTATTTGACTCTTTTATTTGTAGCTGACATTGCTTTACTCGTAGCACGCTAGTTGGGTACAAAAGTTAACTTCTATAAACTTACATAAACTCTTTGTCTTTTTTTTAAAACAACTCTTATATCTCTCTTTGCCCTATCACAGCCGAAGCAAACTCCCGATTGTCGATTATAGGCTGCTGATAGAATCTTGCAAATACTGATGACTTCTCAGTCCATCCAGCTATTCTTTGAATAACGTCCAAGCTCACTCCTTTCAGAGCCGCCGTCGACATAGCGGCATGCCTAGTACTATGCGTCGAGAAAATTGCAGTATCAAAGCCACTTTTCCCCAAAATACCCGTTATCCAGCGGCGAATCGTCTAAATCGTCGCTGCGTGATATGGCTTCTTATACGTTAGTATCACTGTGTCATCACTCTCTGACTGTATCTCCGCCGTTTGGTCTAAATATGTAATCAACGTCGAGGCCGCGCAGAGAAAAGGCTGTTCTCTGAAGAACGGCAAGTTCAGCAACGGCTGATGTCTATCGCGAGCTGACGTCTGTATTTTATCCGATATCTTTATCTGAATTTTCTCCTCTGAGCATATTATATTTCTCCTCCGTATTTTTGACAGCGTCTGCCCCCGTTGGGCCGTGACTAACGCTAAAAGTGTCACGAGCTTCTTTCATAGTCTTTCCATCGACATTTCACTGTTAGCACCCCAAGACTCCAAGAGGGATAAAATCGGACTAGGATCCCACGTAAACGAATATGTCGGTTTCTGCGGTCGCAAATTTCCTACACCTTTGAAGAAACGCCTTATCCTCGAATCGTTTCCCAGTTCATGTTTCATTATCAACGATAACGCCGATCGATAGCAATTTAGCGTACTATAAGATCCCACTTCTTCGAACGAGATACTCAGAAACTTCAATACTTGCGACACCGGAGCATCGAAGACCGAAAACTTGTTTCGTTGGCAGAAAGTCCACCAGAGCCTCAGCGGTTTATCGTACTGGTTTATAGTTCCTTCCGATAACGACGCGATGATCGTAGGCTCTGCTGCTTCCGGAGTTCCTTGTTCTGCGTATGCCGCTCCGATAAGCGCCCGGCAACCAGGGTAAGGTTGTTCCAGAGCGGATGAATCTCCCTGCAAGGCGAAGATAGTAAATCTTTATGAGGTTCGAAGTAGATCGGCTGTGTCACTAGCATATACTTAAACAGAGGAAACCACGATTGAGTTGGCCATAGGGGAGCTACCAATACTCCTTCCGCTTCATCAGCGATAATCTTCCTCAAAACTCGTAGTACGAGGGCAAACGGGGGAAACGCGTAAAATAACTAACCCCGCCATGGCACCGTAAAAGCATCTACAGCTATCGAGTTTGGGTCTTTCTTCCATGAGACGAATTGCGGACACTTATTATTTGCCGTCGAGGCAAAGAGATCGACCTCAAAACTTCCAAAAACCTCCGTAATCTTCTTAAACGCTGAACTAGACAGCTCCCACTCGGTCTCTGCCGGAAGACGCCTTGATTCTTCGTCGGCCTCGGTGTTCTCTTTTGAGCGGATGTACGACGCTCGACTCCATAAATCGCGCCGCAGGCGCCATTGCCAGATCAACTCCCGAGTCAACTCCGACAATTTTATTCCCCCATTCGGTTGACATAAGCAATGGCTGTCGCATTGTCGACCTTAAGAAGGATGTTACAATCTCTCAGCTCCCTGGCGAAACACTTAAGGCCGTAGAAGACCGCCTCCAACTCCAAAAAGTTTATGTGATGCTCCTGCTCCCTAGGAGACTACCAGCCATTCACTCTCGCACCCTCTGAATATGCTCCCCAACCCGTCAGGGAGGCGTGCGTAAAAATTGTTATTGCAAATTTGCTCTCTTGAATTGGATTTTCCGCGGAGGCATTATTCTCAATCCACCAGTCTATGTCCGAATGTACCGATCCGGAAAGGTTCATTATCGCATCGAAATCTCCTTCAGACCTGTCAAGCGCGAGGAACTTTTCCCATTTCAAGCGCTTTGTATACAGAAATCCGTACTTGACCCCTCGAGCCGTCGATACCAGAGTCCCTACGAATTGGGCCAGTTCTCTGACACTGCACTTCCTTTTCATGCGAAAGCATGTTGCTAAGTCTTTTTTTCTAACCCGTTTCTCATTCGTCGGCTCTAAGGAAAATCTCTTACCGTCAATAATGAAACCCAGAAACTTCCGTCTCATCGACGGTATCAATTGACATTTCTCGTCATTTAGTACAAACCCGAGGGCCTCAACCAATGTTCTAGTCTCTTGGACATTTGCTAAACAACCGTTAGATCTTAGCCTATGTGCTACCGGTTTTAGCAATTTTGTAAACACTCTCGGCCCCGTGCACAACCCGAAGGGCATGCAGTTGAATTCGAATAGTCTCCCGTCAAAGACGCAGCGCAGGTACTTTTTATGACTCGGAGCTATCGGTATTAAGAAATACGAATCTTTGAAGTCCATTGTTGCCATAAGACAATCCCGCGATACCAACGACAGCGCGGTCTTCATATCCTCCATTTTAAAGTGCTGTGAGTCGATAAACGCATTCAGTCTCTTTAAATTGAATTCAAAACGTTTCTCTCCCGAGGTTTTATCGATAAGAAAGTAGGTCGATATGAATTGACCTTCCACGTAATTGCATTCTGAAATTGCTCCTTTCTCCACCAGTTGCTCGATCAGTATCGCGACAGTCTTTCGCTCCTGAGGGGAAAAATGGGGCTCCTCTGGCACCACGTCTTGCCGGACCTCGGCTATAAACGGTATTTTATACCCTCTTACCGTTTGTAATATCGTCGGATCTGACGTTAAACCTTGCCAAGCAGATACGAAATACCTCAACCTGCCGGCAAATCTCCTTACCTCTAGTGTTGACGTCGTTTGGTGTTGTAGTTTTGTCGAGGCTTCGATGGCCCGCCCTGACGCGGATTCGAGTACGTCTTCTTGGGAGAGCCCCGGTAATTTAAACGATCCGTAGATCCTGCCTGCTTCGACGCAGACTGCTTTGCGTTCACCAATTGCTTCGACGACCCCGACGGCTTGGCCACCGCTTTCGACGACTTCTCGAGGGCCTGAGCGGCCTTGAATTTCTCCGAGAAGCCTTCTCCGAACAGCAACGAGTCTATGACGCATTCTTCGACCATAGATTTCACCAACGGGTTAACCGTTGGAACGATTTCTGCTCGCCTCGCCACCGACAATGTGCGTTGCAGATCCGTCAAAATTCTTCCGATGTCCCCAAGGGACGCGACGATCTCATCCTTGTTAACAATGTCTTGAGTCAAAACTCCAGTGAGCGTCGCCCCTGTAGCACTAATTGCTGCTGCCAGCTGGTTTTGGGCTGCTATCTCGTAAAACTCCTGTTTTTCCAAGTGTGGCGATAGCAATGCCTTTACTTCTGGATTTAACACCGGTGCTCTCATTAGAAGGCAATTTTCGCTCGCTGGATACTTCTTTATCAGTTCTTATCGAGCTTCTTTCTCCAAACCTTTACGCAATATGTTTGTCCATCGCTCTGCTACCTGTGAGTGCAGCTTAGGCCCTACTTCGCTTCTTATGGTATCATCTCCGAGCAGTGCAAGTAAGGTTATATCCAACTCTGGCTCTGGCGTTGCCCCCTTCGTCTTAGCGTCGGCGGGCTGTATAGCCTGGACGGGCGGTATACCTGGATCTGGGACCTGAGCATCACCTTGGGAGATTTGGTTCGAGCTTCGCATGTCTCGACCGACTCTCCATGAGTGTCCTCCCCAGCCAGGGGGTACAAGCACAGACGGGAGCCGTGAAGTTCGAATTACGCAACTTTCGTCTACTTGGGTGCGCTGCTGTGCACTTTCTGTCTCACTCACTTATCTGCTGTCTCGCTCCCATTCAACCCCACCAACTCGCAATTAGTAGTATGCATTTTTGAAATCTATTGATAATTACATTTTTACATTTCATGGTTGAAATCCATAGAATGCAGGGGACTATTGCTTAGAGTCCCAACAATAAAGTAGCGAACAAGCAAGCCAAGAGGCAAGTAAACAAGCGTGCTCAATGCTTAAATACTATATTCCATGCCATTATTTCATTCTGTTCTGTAGTTACATCGGTAAGACTATTTTTTCTTAACCGGAAGGCCCGTGTTCAAATCCTCATTTAATTTTGTTTTCTTTTTTTTCCACTCTCAATGTTATTTATTGTAATGTTTTCATGGTTGCATGCGCACCATTTTAAAACGTATTAATTTTTCATATCATGAAACCGAATTTAATAATATCCTGAAGATTCCTTATTATTATGTAATGTAACACGCTGACCTAGCACGAGTCAAAATTGCATGATTTATTTTTAAGTACCCCAACGGTATTTAAATAATTTGTTTGCATATCTGTACGTCGAATAATATATACAAATTATTGTACTAAGTTATATTTAACAATAAAATGGTGAGACATATAGATATACTTTTGGCACAAAAAGTTTATTCGAAGGAAAGCCGCTAGGCGGCGCACACGCGAGGCGGCCATTTATTTCGGAATTGTGTTTTGTATTGAAAGTGTTTTGTTGCGATTTTCGAGATTTTCTATTCATTTAACGATATTTTATTAGCTTTAAATTTCTTTTGTTGTTTTTATTTAAGATCAGTTTTCGGGTATTTAAAATTAGTTTTCTTGTATTAGTCGTATTTTTTTAACGTTGTATTATTTTCAAGATTTTTTTTTACTATTTATTATTATTAATAATTATCGCGAATCGTAAACAGAGTGGTGTCAATCTGGTTCCATAGTGTGTGAATGTTCTCAATGCAGGTATGTAATGACAGTTAACCTTATTTCAGACTTAACCTCTTTTAATGATGAAATATGAATAAAAAGAATCCTTAATGCTATTATTTTTTTTCTATTTTAAATAACTCATCCTCAAATGCGGTCAAGATAAGCATCATATAAGAAATATATATTCTTTTCAGCAGTCATGAAGAAGAAGTGCTGTGTGGAGAATTGTAAGTCGCTTTTTAAAGTGGCTTTCATCATCAGGAAATAATAGCCTATTGAAGCTTACGGCAGAAACTATTCGGAACAAAACTATCTGCATCAAACATTTTGAAGCAAAATATATCCTAGCGAAGAAACTCTCGACCGCTGCAGTACCTACGTTACATTTACCAGGTATTTATTTAAAATGCTTGTAATTAATAAATAAAGTAACAGTAAATAATCCTATATCATAAACATTTTTTGGGTTTCTCTTTTCAAATATATTATACACTGACACTGCGCTAGATTTGGTATGTACCAATAAGTGTAATGGATTGCCTTGTTTCGTATAAAATTTTACATAGTATGAACGCTTCTGCTGTCTTTAATTAATTTTTTTGTTTGACATTTATGTATTTTTTTAGACAGCATCGATGTGTCTTCGTTCAAAATTCATTCACGAAGAGTTGGTAGCGACCGAACGAGAAACAACGCCTCCTGGTAAGTTCTTAAATCGCATTTTTTATTTCAACTTCTTAAATTGTAAGAGTCATAACCTTTCATTTCGTTTACAACAATTATTTATAGAGGGGCAGTTAATGCTACTGCCAGATGCGATAGAGGGACAACAGGAGGAAAGTACCTGGATAAAAGCAGACACTGGCGAAGAAACCAAGAAGCTGTCGGAGAATGTGAAAATACAGCCCATCTCTCCATCACTGTTCACTGTAGTGAACAGCAATAATAATGATGAAAACTGCAGAACAGAAAATGACAGCAATAGAACAACAGTCACTAGTAAGTCTTTTAAATATTTAATTTACTTGTGTACTACTGTGGTTAATTGCATAGTAACATGTTAACCGATTATTTAGGTATGAAACGGAAAGCAGATCCGGACAATCCATTGACACTTACTAAGAGAGTGCAGCAAACTGGAAAGAAGGAGGGTATGTAACTGACAGATAAGAATATGTGATTCACCAAATTCTTTTGTTTTAAGGTACTATGGAGAACGGAGAGTGTCAACTCTGCAAAGCTTTGATTTAAAGCTGTATATGACAAGTTCTTTCGAACATGGATGTTGTATAGAGTTTGGCAGACTATAACTCAAGGAATAGATGAACTCAGCAACAAGAAGAGGATAGGAACAGCTATGGCAAAGTTTTTACAACCTGCTCGCTCTCGTCATCGCGATACACAATCGCACGCACGTATGCAACGATCACAAAGTTCTTACGGACATGCGCCACGCTTGTAACAATTACAGCGATTCATAATCGCATGATGTAATTGTATACAATGACACGTATACAGGTTATGTAATGATTTATTATTATTACAAAATATTTTATCAAAAGTTGCTAATTAATGCATTTTATATTATACCAAATTTCGTTTTTATGACTGCATGACTTTAACATTAAATAGTAACTGTTACTAATAGAGCAATTTTTAATCAATATTAATTTATAGACATTTTCGTGTGATTTTTACACTATCCCTTTTTTGCCATCAGGTACACTTCTTTCATACTTCAAGTTATCAAGAAAGACTGAATTGTCGACGAAGGAAAACCACCTTTACAATTTAATCGCGCACCTGAAGAAATCAACAAGAGAGGCTCAACGACGCAACGTGTCATTAAGGGCAAGGCTGCGCCGTGCAGCAAAATTTGCAGAGGATGGATCCTTCGAAGCTCTTGTCGATCTACCAGAGACTAGCAAGAATTTTCTATTGTCTCACTTTCGGAACTCTAGACGAGACAAACATCATCGGCGCTATTCGATCAAGGATAAGATATTCGCTGTGGCCCTGTACAAACGAAGTTCAACAGCTTATCGGTTTATGCAGGACATGTTCAAGCTCCCTAGTATCGAAACGTTGCGCAAATTAATTCAGACAATTCCGATTCAGCCAGGATTTTGCGACTACTTATTTGAATCACTTCGCTAAAAACTTAGCGACATGAAGGATTATCGATCAAAATATTGCATTTTGATGTTCGACGAAACATCACTGGACCCCACTCTTAACTATAACAGAAGTACGGGCACGGTCGATGGGTTTATAGATACCGGGTATGAGCGTAAAGCTGCGATCGCGAATCACGTTATGGTATGGATGCTGAAGGGCGTACAGGGCAACTGGAAGCAACCGATACTACTGTATTCCTATTGCAATGCCACTACAAAGTGGGAAGATATCGCCCGAACGTTTAAGGACATAGTCAAAAAGGCAAGCACATTCGGTCTGAAAGTTGTTGCTTCAGTGTGTGACCAAGGCGCGACGAATGTAAAGGCCATAAGAAAATTAATCGAAGAGAGAATGATGTTATAGTTATTGAAGATCAAACAATTATCCTCTTATACGATTCACCACACTTGATGAAATGTATTCGGAATAATTTGCTCACGAAAGACGTAAAGTTCACGATGGAAGATAATATAGAAAGAGTGGCAAAATGGTCGCATATTCTGACGGCTTATGAAATTGATAGAGCTCGGTCGTTTAGGCTTCTAAAAAAACTCACCGACTGCCATGTGTACCAGGGAAAGATCCCAAAAATGCGAGTGTAATATTGTGCTCAAGTTTTTAGCTACACGGTGGCTGCAGCTATTAATTTGATGAGTCTAAGCGGCACGACAAGCCCGAACGGCACGTTGAGTATGCCTCCCGAAGCAGAAGACACGGCAAAATTTGTGAATGTAATGAACAGTATGTTTGACTCCGTGAATGGCGGCTTGAATCCCAAAGCGATAACTTCGACAACAGCACCGAATACAGAATGGGACGAGTATATCAACATCTTGCGATCGATGTGGTTCATAAGATCGAAGCCTGGGGATCAACAAAAGCCCATTGTTTTAACAATTTTTATAAGCACGCTCCCAGGATTTAAATTTTTGAAAGTGTATCTCAATCAATTAGGTTTTAAAGAATTCTCAACACGAGTTTTTAATCAAGATGCTGTTGAGAATTTCTTCGGGCAAATCAAACAGCACGGAGTAAGGAACACCAAGCCAAACTGTTCAAGCGTCCACGCCCATTATAGGACGTTGATATTAAAAAACTTTTCGCAAAAGCGAGCGCGTTCCAACTGCGAAAGGGATGAAGTTTCCGACGTTATGGTAGACTTAGAAATGGAAACTCTCCAGAAATTTATGTCCGCGAAAATCCCAGAGAAGGACATCGAATTGCCGAAAGTATCAAAAGGATTGTCTCTGATTCCATACGAGCAATTCGAAGTAAATTTGCACGAGCTCAAAGCAACCGTTCGACCCTTCGTAAAGAACTGCCGAGTATGTGATGATAATGTGGCTACAGTAGACAATCATGAGAGCAATGCTTCATGCAAACTGAATGGAACGATATTGTATTATATATCTCATTTTATCCATGTTGAACGATTCGGAAAATTGCTGATTCAAAATGTAATGAACGAAAATATTTTTCAATTCGGCAATTGTGAGCACAAAGAATTACAGCAACTAATTATAAAAAAATATGTCGAAATGACGATCACTCAATACTTACGAATAATTACGGGAATAATGGCGGGAAAGGAGGGTTTGCAAGCGGGTACGAAAGATATGCTTCAGGCAGATAAATTGCATAAATCACGAACATGTCGATCGAAAAAGGCTCAAAAATAATATGCCTATATGTCTAAAATGAAAGCGAGCATGCAATTAAATATCCATGTTAGTATGTTTTACATACGTGATAATATAGCATACATAATCTCGTCATCGTGTACATACTAAAACTGTATCTTTTTAATATGCTCAATAAAAATTGCTACTAATTGTACAATTGCATTTACTTTCTTCTCAAAACTTCGAATTAATTGAAAAATATTTTTTAAATTCTACATATAATCTAGGTGTAGCTATATATTCTGTTTTAGTTCGACTCCCGTCTACTACGGCGCTTCAATCGAACACGAGCGCCGCTGAAAGTACAGTGGCTGGTACCCCCTGTCCCCAGCACCTTGTGCAGGGTTGGTTGGGCTTCGTACGTCCCTTCGAACCGAACGCCGTCGTGCTCTGCGTCGAGAGCAGGCGCTGCCTTGGCTGCACGAAGAGTAACTCGTCGAGCTTCGTGCGTCTCGACGGTTACCTGAGCCATGCCTAGACCGCATTGGTCTTTTATATGGTGAGTAACTCCGACGACGACGACTGCGTGAATTTCGCCTGTGCGAACGTTGACTCCGGGATCGGTGGCTTCGAGAACTTCGACTTCGAGGTCACGGGCTTCGTGACCGTCGATCCCTCGCACCTCTGCTGCTGTAACGCTGTTCTCTAACCTCTTCCGTCAGCCCGAAGAGCTTTCCACAACTTGTCGTTGCTCTTGGAACGTTCCTCAGCATCTTCTCCACTCGCCGACGACATTCCTTCCTCTTCTTTCTTCTTTCTTCCAGCTACAAAATAATTTCTCGTGCGGACGATGTTGTCGGATCGCACAGAAAAAGCGTAATGGCGGTATCACCGGCGGAAGATGGGCAAGACGGGACTATGGGGGCCCTCTGGGGGTTTTCTTTTGACTTGGGGACGAACTGTGATTGGATCTAGCAGCTAGCGCTCCTACTAATAATGATCTACGAGGACAAGCCAGCGAAATACAATTAGTAGCCCAGTAGGCTCTTCGCGGAACCTCTTGTCGGGAAGAAGTCATTACTGTTTGAGCATTGTATCTAACACTTGTTACATATTTTAACTCCGGAGAATTACTATAAAGAAATCGGAAGTTAACGATTAACCATCAATAAATAAATAACTTGAACATTCATTGAAATTATTCGGAGTTATAATTATCATCAACATCCATTGTTGCCACTGATCATTTAACCAAACAATTTACCTAAAAGAAGGAAGGAAGGAAGGAAGGACGAGGAATTTTGAATTCAATATCTTCATCCATATTCATTCACTTTCATATTCCTGGACGATTAATTCACTTTGAAACATCGTAAGTCATTACATCATTTAATTTTTCAATCATTTCATTTATTTTCATTTGTCCTTGGAAAATATTTCACTTCGTTCGTTTTTCTGAATTTTAATTATTTGACTCGAACAACCTGCGGATCATTAATAATCAATCCCGGGGTTAATTAACTAAACAGTGACAGCTTGTCTTAGAAGTCAATTATCTTAGAATACTTAGAAGTCAAGGTCCTTTAATTTCCTACTCAGAGCCGAATTGCAGTGCATCGAAACCGACAATCCGCGATAACGTTAGCCTTGACTCAGTGTCGCGCAGCGCGGCGCGAGCCATCGGTAGTCTTGTTACCCTACGCTACTACGGTACGCCAGGACTACGCGGAGAGTCGTATCAGTTCAACATAGTAAACATCGTAGTACGCATCGAGTAGAATTAAATACCGAAAAATAGTAAACATCACATGGTGACAATCGACCTATATTCTTTCGGCATGCATACTCAGCCCATCCCTGAATGAATTTCCGACAGGTTAGATTCGAAAGGGGCACTGTTCTGATAAAGCGTCGCATGCGATAAACGTGTAATAGGGAGAGAAGTCTCCTTTACCGTAGATGCAGGAAAATGCTGATCAGGACGTAACATTAACAACATTATCAGTGCCGTGATACTTTATTCGGTGCCTGGAATTTTTGCTAAAGCCGACGAAATTATTATGATTACGCAGGCTTATGATAACTAAAATGAAGCCGAGATATCGCTGTTTGAAAATCAGGAAAATCGATTTTTTTCCAAAAGTGGCTCAAAAAACTAAAAATCGTTTTTTCTTTTTTTTCAAGGCTCCCATTGACGTATTTTCCCCACTGATCACGAATATAAACATTATTTTACTCCCAACCCGATAATTTCCATTTAAATCCCAAAAATGTGATTTTCGAAAAATTGCAAGGCTACCCCCCCCCCTTTCTAGTTCATTTTTCACGTTTTTCACCATCCTGAAAATGCCAGAAAAAACGGTTTCAAAACTTCGGAGAAGAGCCTGATAGCTGATAGTGTGCCCTTCACGACAGCACAACAACGGAGGAAGACGGCGTGTATTTACTCACTGTTTCCACGCGATTATTCGATGATGAAATTCGCTGGTACCGCGTACAACGCCGACTATAGCGCGAAATTTGGTTTGTCGCCACAAATTTTTCAGCAATTATTATGGCACGGCAATCGATTGTTCATCCCCGATTTTCGTCCCCGGATTTCGTCCCTCGATTTCGTCCCCCGATTTCGTCCCCAATTTGAGGTGATTACTATAGCATGGCATTTTTAGGAGGGGGGGGGGGGCTTAGATGTTTACACATCAAAAAGCCGAGATGTAGTGGAACGTACATCCTGTCTAGGAACTCTCAGGGCAATGAGATTAAAGGGTACCGATGACTTTTATGATGCAGTTTAATACTTTAAACACACATTTTTTTGTTGTTGTTGTATTTTTTCCTATTCTCAGGCATCTGCGCCTATACAGGGTCGGCCCCAGTCAGTAGCCAGTCACCCCTTGCGGCCGCATCCGACTTCCCCTCCGTATCGCATTTGCCGAGACATTTCTGCCATGGGCATAGGGAAACTGCGGAAAACCTATACTGATACAGCTGGTCTCAAGTTCGATTCCTAGCATCGGAGCTTCGTCACGTTTCACCGAGAATGTAAACATGGGGTGTAGCTATATACATCCGCCACTCACACTTAGAGTTACTACGTGCGAGTGACCGATGTATATATCTGCAGCTTCGTTCCGGCCATATTTTTATTCATGGCGCAACTACGAAACAGGGAATCGAACGGTCGGCCTTCCGATGCTTCAGTCCAGAAGCGAGCACGTTAACCACCCCAATAGTTTTTTAAACAGAAAACTTACATCCCCCAACGATCTCACTGAATTCAAGGTCGGTAACTTCGCTAGCTTAGAAATGCCGGAGAAATTGTAGTCTTCAATTGACATAGGCACCCCTGGCCTGAGTCAAATAGTCTCAAAAACTTGTGTCGGTCCGTCTCCAGACTCGTCGAGTAACATAAGTAATGAGAAGACCAGACCGCAGCAGCATCTATTAATTTTGGACGGGCCAGAGTTAAATAGAGTAATCGGATAGTCGATTGACGTGAAAAATCGACGGTAAAGCGCTTGACTAGGCCCAACACTTGTAAGACTTGGTTTGTACATGATTCAATATGAGACCCAAACGACAGTTTCTGATCGAAGATCACCCCAAGATCTGATATCGCGGAGACCCTCTCAATCAAATATTCATTTAAATTATATTCGTGGTACAACTTATTTCTCACCCTCGCGAAGGAGATAGATTTACATTTTTTCGGATTTAGGCGCATTCCATTGTTGTCCACACCATGTTATAAGGTTATTTAAATCTGCTTGAAGCATCTCACAATCCACCGCGAGGTCACTACGCCATACATTTTGAGATCATCGGCGAACAGGAGGCATCTCGATTGAAGGCAGCACGCAACGATATTTGTTGTCATGATGTTTTTATTTTATTGACCGGGCCTACATTTTTTTCCACTAGCTGGGCCGCCGATCGTCATCTCAGTTTCGTTAGGGAAACTCTAACGAAACTGAGGGGACCGTCGACAGACTTCATTAGAAATGTACAATGTTCAACATTTGTACCTGTTCTAGACTCGCGTATAACCTTTATTCTAACGTCGTTTTTCCTGTAACCCTTGCAACCATCGTTGGTATAGTCTTATTTATTTCGCTTGCAGTTGCATGGCGATCGCTCGAGTCCATCAAAGCAGAGTTGCGTAAAGGTTAAAAGTTTGCACAAAGGGATCGATCTCATTCCAGTATACCCGGAGTCTCGTCATAGTCATTGCAACTCATAGATGCATATCTAGTCAATCGTAGTGCGACTGCGACTACGATGTAACTCCGAATCGGTAGTTGCACCCGCAGTTGTTCCACTAGGGTTAGCTTTGCACCAGTCATCTAGCCACTATTCTCATCAATTTTTCAAAAAGAAAAATGACTCCCTGGGAAACAGGCACGCGCAGGGAAAGACAATTTTTTTACTCCTCGACGGTTTCAAAACGGTATTCAATAAACACGAGGCAGTAACAGTTTTTGTTACCAGCGGTGATATTTCACATAATTTTAAGGTAGTCCGAGCGTGTCCCGTCAAACTTTGGATTCAGAGAAAATTTTGAACACTTCTCGATGGGATAAAAATCTGAAAAAAAATCAAGTATATGGACGGAGAACGTTGCAATTTTCAAATTAACTTTATTCAATGATGCTAATTTTTTTGAGACAAAAATGGATTGGGGCTGGATGCGAAATTACCGTGCGCATCCAGTTCGCTTTTTTCGAATTTGCTTTTTTCTCAACAAAATTAGCACCCTTGAGACAAAAATGCATTACAGTTTTCATTACCGACCGCGATATTTCACTTCCCCATAAAGTCTACGAAACGCAAACCAGTTTCGCGCGTCATCTGTATGTGAGTCATAACATCCGCTTTCGAACGGTCAAAAAGTTTTCCACTCCCAAAAAAATTGAAATTTTGTCAAATTATGTAGTTATATACAAAGAATTGATGTAAATTTTTTCAGAATTTTTGGATCGCATTTTTTGTTTTTCAAAATTTCAAAATTTTCTAAGAATCGTTATATCTTGAAAGCATACGATTATACAGAAAAATGTTCGGAACAAAAAAGTTGCAGTTTTAGATGACCTTTGAAAAAACAGTATTTTTTTAATTTTCCGAGTTGAAAAAATGACCATTTTTCTCAAAAATATACAAAAATAATTTTTTTCGGTCGGTATGTCACTTTCAATTTTTCTCAAAAAATGTCAGAAAATACTCTCAAATGTGTACCGTAGACACATATTTTTTTTAGATGGCTCGATTACTTCTTCCGAAGCTATGCTTTGTTTTATGATATTTTTTTTTTCAAGAAAAATCAATTGTTATGGAAAATTACTGTCTCAAATTATTTCTTTCAAATTTTTGAATAAAAACCCATCTACAATAATAATAATGCTTTGGAGCCTAGTAGTTTTCAGTAGTCCGCCAATTTAGCACTGGGCAGTAGTTTAGTAGTTTATTAGTAGTTAACTACTGGATACTGTCAGTAGTAGTTTTTAGTAGTTTTTTTCGGTGAGGGATAATCACTCGTTCAAAAAATAGAATGATTGAATTAATAATTCTCCGTCCTAACATTATATTTTGTTTCTTATTGTAAACATTAATTATAATGTAAGAAAAAGTGCAGTATAATCAGATCGTTTCAAGTTATTTATTTTTTAAGGGGATGCTGGACCTTCCTGTTTTACCGGCCGAAATAGGTGATTTCGTAGTTTTCACATTACGTCGTTACTATGCGACGGTTATGCTTAAAATTTTACAGGACTGTATTAAAAACATAAACCATTCGGCATGCACTCAAATTTCGGTCGAAATCTTCCGAAAAATAAAGAAAATCAAATATTAAAAACTGTCGCGGAAACCAACATGGCCGCTGAAATGTTTACAGCATCCGTTCTGTCGGATATAAAAAATTATAGATTTTACATACGTCAAAAGGGAGTGCACGCCGATTCTGTGAAGTTCTCCGAATATCCTAAAACCATCGGAAAGTTGCTCACTCAAAAGATAATCACGTGAAGTGTAAACTGCGATTACTTAGCCTATCTACTTGCGACGGGTGATTGGAGCCGATGAACACGGCCGAATGAAGTGTTAGGGCACGATGCAGAGCCACCTGGGCGTCAATCGTGACACTACGTTGACGGACTTTCGCCAACTATAATATTCGATTTTCTTAATTCCTTGTAAGTTTTCAATCAAAATTGAACTGCACTCCGAAGCGTTTATGACAATATCATAATCCTGTATGATTTGAAGCATATGTGTAGTATATTAACAATGCTAAGTCGGAACAGAAAAATTGGTTAGGTCCATCGGTAAAACAGGTAAAGCAGGTTAAAAAAGTAAAAAAATCCAGCTCCAGCATCCCCTTAAGACTCAGTGAGGTACGAAGTCCGCGCGAGCAAATATCTTTTGGATTGTATCTCATCCGGTCCTGATTTAACGCAATGCTGTTTTTGGGCCATTGGTATAGCTTTCGCTTGCTTAAATCTCAATTCCAACATTTCTTTGTGAGCGTTGTAATCATCATTACACGAATAGCGACTCGTGATAGCCCAATCCGGCACATTCCCGGATTGGGCTGCCCATTCTTCTATTTATATCAATATTTTATGATTAAACTCCAAAACATAATTACTGTTGTCGATGTCTCTTACCTAAAAATGTGAGAAAAATTTGGAGAAGTATAATTTTCCGTAATAACCGATTTTTCTAAAAAAAAAAAAAAAAAGTTAAAAATAAAACGAAGCATAGCTTCGGAACAAGTAATCGAGCCATCTAAAAAAAAATGTGTCTAGTGTACACATTTCACAGTATTTTCTGGAATTTTTTGAGAAAAATTGAAAGTGACATACCGACTGGAAAAAATTATTTTTGTATATTTTTGATAAAAATGGTCATTTTTTCAACTCAGAAAATTTAAAAAAATATACATTTTTTCAAAGATCATCTAAAACTGCAACTTTTTTGTACCAAACATTTTTCTGTACAATCGTATGCTTTCAAGATATAAGGATTCTTAGAAAATTTTGAAATTTCGAAAAACTCAAGAAATTGAGGTCCAAATATTCTGAAAAAATTTACATCAATTCTTTTTATGTAACTATATCATTTGACAAAATTTGAATTTTTTTGGAAGTGGACAACTTTTTGACCGTTCGAAACGGGATGGAATGCCTCATGTCGAACCGTTGTATCGCTAGTCGCTTCTCCCGTCGGAAGATAACGCATAACTGCTAGAGAAGTTTTCCCTTCCTCTTATCCCGTCCGTCCATTACTACCTACGCGGTGCATAATTCACTTTGATAAAAAAAGGTCCTGCCGGTCTATCGAAATTTGGACAGAATTTGGAAAATTGAAGCCGAAACGCGCTACTGTTGTACACTAGTATAAAGCAGAGCTGGGCAAAATACTCGAAAGTACTTAAAATTCAAAATACAAAATACTATATGTATTTAAAACATAAAATACTTTTTGTACTTTAAATACATTTATAAGTACTTTTTTAAATACTTTTTAAAAATCAATACGGGATGCCTGGACAGGATGGGACAGGGTGGGAAGGGGTCGATTTTGGACGGCTGATCTGGCTTGGTTATGCTCGCCCATCATCCTCGTCCATCATCCTCGCCCATCATCCTCGCCCATCATCCTCGCCCATCGTCCTCGCCCATCGTCCTCGCCCATCATCCTCGCCCATCATCCTCGCCCATCATCCTCGCCCATCATCCTCGCCCATCATCCTCGCCCATCATCCTCGCCCATCATCCTCGCCCATCATCCTCGCCCATCATCCTCGCCCATCATCCTCGCCCATCATCCTCGCCCATCATCCTCGCCCATCCATCCATCCCGTCCGTCCATCGATCCATCCATCCATCCATCCCTACCGTCCATCCCGTCCGCCCGGCCATCGGTCCATCCCGTCCGCCCGGCCATCGGTCCATCCCGTCCGCCCGGCCATCGGTCCATCCCGTCCGCCCGGCCATCGGTCCATCCCGTCCGCCCGGCCATCGGTCCATCCCGTCCGCCCGGCCATCGGTCCATCCCGTCCGCCCGGCCATCGGTCCGTCGCTCCGTCGCTCCGTCGCTCCGTCGTTCCGTCGTTCCGTCGTTCCGTCGTTCCGTCGTTCCTAATGCGTTGAATTTTGACATAAAAATTTAACAAAGTACACTTGTCATTATTAACTATTAGAAAAAAAGATCGATATTTTACTGTGGTGTAAGCCTTTAACAATTTGCATCCTGAGATAAGAATACGCATAGATGGGAATGAGATTTGTAGCTTGGCAAAAGCGATTGGATGGATTGCATCGGCGCCGGAAACAGCGATTAGGAAAATGTTTATAAAGGTTGAATTATGGTATTTGTTCTAAGTGAATTATGGTATTAGCGCACCTTAAAGGAAATTGAAATTGGATTAAAAAGAGAAAAGCCAAATAACTCAATTTAGGCATAATAGCACGTAAATAATAGTTTATGTTGTCAAAACCTGACCCACGGTCGTACGGGTCGTGCAGGTGGGAAGGCGTTTATTGGACAGACGGCCTTCCCGGAGGGGGATAAAAGACTGAGGTGAAAAAATGACTTTACGCGTTTCTCTTTTTTCTATTAGTTCGTGATAATTCGCGGGGTACATGAAAACGGGATTTTTTCCTACTCAAAATCCCGGTTGGTCGTGCGTGATTTTAGACTGGGAGTCTTCCACGAACACAGGGATGATAGCTGTGTAGTGGAGAAAACATCGGTCACTTAGCAGCGAGGTGTGGCCTGCTTAGCGGTACTGTTCGCTTGGCAGCGGAGAGGCACCACTCAAATTCAAAATAAAGTTGAAAATTGAAATTTGCATATCACGTTCTCATCAAAGTAGGAAATTGAAATTGTCATATTGTTTTCTCATGATGTTCCTTTACTTGCGAAGCTTCTTCTATGAGAAAGCATTTTCTGTATTTTTGGCTTCCTCATAGAGGAAGCTTCGCAAATAAAGGAACATCATGAGAAAACAATATAACAATTTCAATTTCCAACTTTTATGAGAAAGTGATATGAAAATGTCAATTTTCAACTTTATGAGGAAGCGGTATGAAAATGTCAATTTTCAACTTTTTTCAACATTAACGTCTTGTTAGACTTTTATGCAAAAAGGCTGGCCGATTCAGGTTCAGCGCGTAAAAATACTCCATCGTCACGCTTTATTTTGTCGGATCTGCACTTAGCGTGAAAAAATACATGGAAGTATGCGTTCCTGATTTTTTTTTTTTGCATTTTCGATTTTTACTCAAGCAATCCCGTCAACCCCGTCATATCCATCGTCTTGCGTATGTTTTGCTGTAGATCACGATAGGCACCTGAGCACTTCCGCGATATCATCGGAAAGCAAGGAAATTGCTGTTTAAAAAGACTTAAAATCACTCATTTTTGCAATATTGGCTATAAACATTGTCAGTAAACTTTTTCGTCAGTTGTTGCTCCGGGACTGTACTTCCATGTATTTTTCCACCCTGATTATGAATCTGACATGTTTTTTTTTTTATTCATACATGAGTATTTAATACAGAAAAATGCGTCTCGAAAAAAAATAATCGGAATATTCAAAATGCCATAAAATTTAAATGGTTCGATAGAATCTCTTGAAATTGTAATGGAATCTTCGGGTGATTATATTCCATCTCGTTTTTTCTCCGTACTCGTTTTTACGCCGATAGCTAAAAAATTGCGAGCACTAGAGTGCGCACAGACATTTTCGAAGAAATTACAAATGGCGTCCAAAAAAAAAAACAACTGAACATTTTTGGTCGAAATTTTGACCAAATGTTGACTATTCATCACTCTTGATGTGTGCAAAATTTCAGCTTCATCGGTCGAGACGTTCTCGAGTTATAGCGGTTTGAATTTTTCGCGTCCGATTCACACACACACGCACGCACGCACGCTTCCTCTATGAGGATTCAAGAAAAAAAAATATATAAAATTAAAATTTTTTAAAAACTCCCGACTGCAAACCAGTCATTATTATTTTAAAAATATTGGTCAAAAACAGTACAAAAAAATGGTTAATCAAAAGTAACTTCAAAAAAGATGAAATAATTAATCTATGAAATAATAATTAATATTGTTAGTAATCAATAATAATAATAATTATTAATAAAGAATAATTGTAAAATTAATTAATTGTAATTATATTAATTCGTTCATAATCTTCGCTACAGTCGGCAGACGGCTTCCGATCCAAAGGTTTATATTAATACATGATAATATTCTGCTGCCAAGTTTATTTGTGTGGATATAGAACTGTGTTCGGAAGCCGTCTCCCAACTGTAGCGAAGATTATGAACGAATTGATATAATTACGATTAATTAATACTACCTTTATTCTTTATTATTAATTATTATTACTATTGATTACTAACAATATTAATTATTGTTTGTAACGCGGCAAATTTTGTCTGTTACTTATTCGACCGTTTCAGCTTGCTCGTTCCCTCACAGGGCGATTCCATAGGGCCTAATTATTAAGGTCGGATTATTTTTAATTTTATTTTGTAAAATATTTCATGTATTCCGCGACTGGAGCGAGAAAACGAGCCGAGGAGAGAAATTCGTCGCCGGGAACAGCGGAAGTCGTCGCTGGAGTGTGCCTTCCTCGGCAGAGATTCTCATCCCGAGGAGTTACGGGAGATCGAGTCACCTACCCCTGCTGTCGGAGTCGCTATCGAGGCGATCTTTGGAATCAACATCCTACAATATTTGTGCATCGGTTTCATCCCGTCGGGAGTGCAGCTGCCGGAGTCCCGAGCTGCACAATTAGCAATATCATCGGCGTCTCATTACAGTGGGGATTGAGTACTACTGTGAGACGGAATCACCTGTATATCTCCCGTGCGGCTATCAGCGTTACGCTGTCGCGGGAGAGCGTTGCCGAAATCCCGGAAAGGGCCGAAGACGGGCGAATATAAGATCGCGCGATTAGGCGGGTTTAGGGACACATTAACGTGAGCGATCGAGAATCGATGCTCTGGGCACTTTCCGTTGGGGTCACGAGCGAGCTGATCAACGGGAGAGTTTTCTCCGAACGTATCCGTCGTCTGTCACCGTGGGAATTATTTCTCCCAAGCCGGTGAGCTTTTTCGTTCCGGGATTATAGTTGTGTTAGCTTCATCTTCTGTTGTCTAAAAATATTCTTGGTGTGACGTGCGAACGGTTACCGGGAATAATGTACTCATCGGTGTGCTTCGCCTTGCCCGTTCAGGAGAGAACGCGAACGGCGACGACCAGTGGACGCGAGCTGAGTCGTTCGTCAAGGGCGTATCTAAACGTAACGGGAGGGAGGCGGAACTGCAGGACGTTAATTTGGAGGGTTTTTGTTGTAAATTAGAGTTTTTGGGGAATTTAATAATCGCCTTGGGGTAGTGATCCACGGGAAGTAGCCAAGTCGTCTCGTCGTGCGCGGGCGATCGGATTTTGTGCGTGTCAGGCTCTGCGTGTGTGAATTCGACCGAGCTAGTTCGGGATTTTGTATCGGGGTTTCGAAATTATCGTGACGGCCAATTGTGGATTTTGTTCGCGTGGAAATTGTCATGGATGCGTGTTGCAGATGTTTGAAACGTTGTGTGAGAGGGTAAGAAATTGTGTGTGAGCCGTACAGTCCAGTCCGATCGTTCCACGAGCGCAAGTATCGTCGTTGTGTGGATGTGTGTGTGTGAGAGTGTGAGTCCCGAGCGTCGTGAGTATTGTCAGAATCTTTGAGGGAATTGTACAAATTTTGTTTATTTACGGGACGGAGGTTTTACCCTAGGTACTCCGGTTTTTCCTTCCTTCGAGTTTTTTTATATTTGGTTTTAATAAAGAATTCGTTTATTTTGTTCCCGTGAATTGGATTTTATTTGTTGTGAATTTCCGTACCGACGTTTATTCTAACCCGGTCCCTCTCCGGTATTGAAAGCTGCAGTTAGTCGGGCGTTGACCATCTTTTCATTTTTATTTATTTATTTATCCACGGGATAAGCCCTTTTACATTAATAGAAAAAAAGATAAGATATTATTCATTGAGATTCAGTTGATAATACAGGTTTCGTAGTTTAGTATAATATATTCCCATAAAATAAAGATAGTCTTTCTCATGTATCATTCGTAAAGAAGCACTCGTGCGGCAAGAGTTCTTGTATACCCTGAAATCGGTCCTTTGAACAAATGCGATAGATTTAGTCTATTGGCGACACTAGTGAAGCGGTAGTGCGCAGACCTTTCCGTAAGAGTCGATCCAATTTTTGGTGTTCTAAAGAAGACGCTCTCTTCTACCGATCAGGTACAGTCTCCCGGAGTTTGGTTAGTAGTATGGGACATTCTATCATTCCCGTCATTATTTTGAAGAGGGTTCGCTGATCGTTGAAGATCCTTAACGAATGCAAGTTTGGTGTCGCTAACGAGTTTGCGATTTCCCCGTAGACGTGATCATCTTGCCTCATAGGAACGCCCGCTTTCCTATGAGGCTTTGTAGGATGCTGTCCGAAGAAACTTATGTTGGACTCTCTCTAACCTTTTGGCATGAACAGCAAACACCCACAACTCCGACGCGTACATTAAAGTCGGCCGCACAAGTGTGAGGTGCAGTGACCGAAACGTTTCTACCTTGCGGAATGCTCCGGAGAATCTGTTAATAAATCCTAGGGTTCTGAGAACTTTTCGAGAGGCTTCCTCGATGTGTATGTCGAAGCTGATCTTCGAGTCGAATATGACCTCCAGGTCTCTTATTGATCGAACTTTGCCGAGGGGCTGACCACCGATTGCATATACCGTTGGTGCAACGACCCTTCCCCTTGAGAAGGATATGCTTTTACACTTCCCGATGTTCAGAGCTAATCTGTTTCTAGAGCACCATTGCCATAAGCCGTGTAGGTCTTTTTGTATTCGCTTCTGGTCTTCCATTGTTTTTACCGTCAGAAAGATCTTCAAGTCGTCTGCGAATAATAAAAATCGCGTATACACAAGAGATGTCGAGATGTCGTTTATGAATATCAGAAAGAGCAGCGGACCCAGGTGAGACCCCTGAGGAACGCCAGACTTCACTATTATCTCTCGAGAGAGATGATTTTTGTACCGAACCCTTCGCGTCCTATTGCGAATGTAATCAAATAGCCACTCGAGAAGGGTGCCGGAAATTCCCATGGATGCTAGCTTCTTAATAAGCGTGTCATGGCACACCAAGTCAAATGCTTTTGAGAAATCCGTGTAGATGGCATCCACATGGTGTCTGGACTCCACTTCAGCAGACAGGTAGTTTTCATACGTTAACAGGTTTGTCAGTGTTGACCTTCTTGATATAAATACGTGTTGTTCTTCTATGAGCGGATTTCTGAGGTTCGACGCTAGGAATCCTGCGACCAGATCATCGAGAATTTTCGGTATGATGCTGATAATGAAGATCGGTCGATAATTTCGCGCATCTGATTTTTATCCAGCCTTGAAAATTGCTGTGATGTGCTTCTCTTCCATGATTGTGGAAACTTCCCCGTCCATAGAGATTTATGAAAGAGTTTGTGTATCGGACTACTTAGGCTATCTGCGCATGCTTTTAGAAGCATCGGGGGAATCCCATTAAGTCTGGGGCCCTTTGAGGTATCTAGCTCCGCTATTTTCTTACGGACCAACTCAACCGAGAAGTTTGCAGCGGGTATTACTACCGGTGCTACGGCTGGAAGAACTTCGGCGTCATTTACCCCGTGGTCAGTATAGACGAATTCAAAATAGTCCATGAGCAACTCCACTAAGTCTTGCCCAGAGTTGGAGCTTACTCCACCGAGCGAGAGTTTCGAGGGGAGACTCCGTTCCGTTCGTCTGCTAGTGACAAACCCCCAAAACGCCTCGATGTTGTTCGGGATCTCTTCTTCGATGGAGTTCACAAAATGAATGTGTTGGGTCCGAGCAAGGAATTTGCACTGGGCTCGCAGTCTGCGAAAAGCAACGAAGTCTTCGTTCCGCCTGGTCTCCTTGAATTTTTTATGCGCTGCTTTTTTTGGGCCACGCATGCTCTAAGTTCCGGAGAAGCTCTTCTATGGGATATCCCGTCGAACGTCCTCCTCTTAGGAATAAATCGATCCATCCCTTAGTATACTAGGTCGTAGAATGCATCAGACATTGCTTCAGTAGATTCTTGATTAAGAATCTGGTCCCAGTTTGCTTCTTGGAGAAATCTACTTAAGGATGCCATGGCCCCATTTCGAAGGTGTTGAAAGCCTGGGTCGGTGTCTCCGAGCTCTCCATTGATATCGTTAGAGCTTGATGGAAGTGAACACCTTCGTTAAGTACAGGATTAGCTGATGCTGATACATTTACTACTCTCGAGGCAAAAACGAGATCGAAGTAATTATTGTGTTCGTTTGCCACTGTCGATGCCTGATTTAGGCCTAGGTAAGAGCATCCTTCGCTTAACACTAGAGCCTTCTCCCGGGTCGCTGAATCTGTATTCGCAAAGATGCAGTGCGTCTCACCGTTTTCTTCTTCGCAGTAGTTACGGTGGAGATTGTAATCTCCAACCAGGATCCAGGTGATCGATCTGCCAATTCGGTGAATCGATTTATATGCTCCATATAGCTGATGGGTATAGCTGACGGTGGCAGGTACGCAGTGCCTAATAAAAAATTACGTCCACCCTTGCAAATACGCACGAAGACTTGGCCTATTGATCCCTGTTGGTGCAAGCACTGCTCGCGATGAATTCTTTTGGTGACCGCCACAAGAACGCCTCCCCCCCCCGTTGACCAAATGCTGAAGTTGGAGATTTTGAATTTTCCCTGGCGCTTTACGCGCCTGGCGTCCGTCCTGAAAGAGAAAATAAAAAGGGGAAAATTATCGTGTAGACCGTCTGGGTAATAACGGCGGGTAAGTCGGTAGGGAAAATGTTAGGATTTTCCGCTACATGTTTCATAGATGAATTATTTCATCCTGTTACTTGCGAGCGAGGACACTCCAAAAATGCAGGCACGAAACACCTCTAGGCATAGAGGGGAAATCACACGACGACCACCGAACTCGGGTAGGCGTGGGAACCGGAATCGGAAACAGGAGCAGATAGTCGATCTCGATACGTTGAACAAGGTTGACGGACGTCAACGAAAACGGTGATAAAGAGAGACACGGGCGAACCATGCGTCCGCGATTCGAAAACCAGCGATGATCGACCGCGATCCGAAACTACGCGAACGAGACGTTTAGATTAAAGTATTCTTTTAGTTTAGTTTTTCCAGGGAAATTCCCCAGTGTTTATATTTTTCGCGTGCCCATTTATTAGGAGTCTTCTTTAATAAATCAAGAGTGCCAGCATTACCAACGTACGCGTCTATTACTTTGTGCCCCTTCCATTAATCCCAGGGATCGAAACCTACCCTCCTGAGCCTTAACAATCCTTTTTGAAGTTACTTTTGATTAACCATTTTTTTGTACTTTTTTTTACCAATATTTTAAAAATAATGATGATTGATTTGCAGTCGGGAGATTTTAAAAATATTTAATTTAATATTTTTTTACTTTATTCTTTTTGAATTCTACCTGTTCGAGAATCAGCGCGGTAATGTGCGCTAGCTCGAGCGGCCGCTGCTCGGCAGCACCTCCCGGCCGAGGCCAGCGAGGCCGACGCACGCGCACCGGCTCTCAACCCAGGCGGCACGGCTTACGTGCCGTGTGCAACAGGTATCGCGCTCATCTACGGCAAATGGCTGACACGGGTCACCACGCGCTCGGGTAGATCGCCGTTTAGAACCGGTTTTCCCACTGGCATAGCTCAACGGTTCTGCTCAATTTCGGTACATCTCATCACCGGCGACCTATCTTTGATTTCGGGATATCGGTCGAGCTCACTCGGAGCATAACGGGAGTGTTTTTCTCGGTTACGCGACACGCGTATTCTCACCGGAAAGGCTCACGTTCTCAACGGCTACATCGCGACGATACAGCGTCGCGGGTAGATTTCTCACTCGGGAGTTCAAGCGATTCTCATATAATTGTCTTGGCTCAACGGAGTGCTCACTTTGGACTGCTCGTTATAATTATTGTTAATCGGTACCGCTCATTTTTGGTATCGCTCAACCGGTCTACTCAGCTGTACAGTGTTTTTTGCGCGTTTTTTACCATCGTTCTGTTACTCAAATAGAAGATATATTTTCACTGTTAAAAATCTTGTGTGTGAATTTATTTACCCCCGTTCCGCTATACCTCACCCGGCAATTCTCAAACACGACCGTCTATGCAATTCCCTGATACAATTTTCTAAGTTTCATTCGTCTCCGATATAATTTTCTGAATCATGTATGTCTCCAATACTATTTTCTACGTGTCTTTCTTCTTCGATGACATGTTTTATGTATCGTTCCTCTCCAATGCCATATTGAAAAAGTGGAACAAAGAGCAACAACACATAGAAAATTGTATCGGGGAGGAACGATACATAAAGATTTTATCGAAGAAGAAAGACACATAGAAAATTCGATCGTTGGCATATATCAGATAGGAATGACACAAAAATTTCATCGAAGAAGAAAGACACAGAAAATTATATCGGTGACATACATCAGGTAGGAACAACACAGATAGTATATTGTGCAACAAGGGTCGCAATCGCCAATTCAACCCTCGTTACACATCATATTTTTTGTTACAAGTGCATGAATCTGCGGCACTTGGAATGGCAGTCGCGCGAGACGAATACTGAAAAGTGAGGTTATGCCTCCAGGGACGAAAACGTGAAAAGTAAACTCCCAAGGGACGAAAGTGAACGCAATGCGAACAGCGCATGCGCGACTCTGTCATTTCACCACAGATTCACAACTGGCATGCAATGGGCCACTTTCGGCTCGCAACACTGCCATATAAAGTGCCGCGATTCATGCACGTGTGACAAACAAAAAATTCATTGAAAAAGAAAGACAGAAAATTATACGATCAAACGGACTTACCTAAGTAATGTTCGATCGTGATTATGCTAGTCGTCTTGTCCGAATAGATCAATAGGTAGTAACGCCAGTTGCTCGATCCTCACAGTTTTTAAAATCCATCTTAAAACTTCGATCCCTCGGCTGTAGAGGGAGCCCCTGTTCCTTCGAGACGCCATCACATTTGAAAGCCCACAAATTGCGTCACGAATAGATCAAATCGGGTTGGGCATAACAGGGTGGGATTGATCTATTCGGACAAGACGACTAGCATAATCACGATCGAACATCACTTAGGTAAGTTCGTTTGATCGTATAATTATGCTGCGTCGTCTTGTCCTCTACATCAATAGGTAGTTGTTTAAAGTTTGATGCAATTTGTATTTAATCTTTTTAATTTGATTACTACATAACTCCTTTTTTTATTTAATTTTTGCACATAATTCTTAAATCTGAACATTATTAATAATGAACGTACAGTTTATTACCGAGTCTACGAGACTGCATTAATAACCGATCTGGCTACACTCATATTTCTTATGACAGGTCGATTGTAAAACCGCGCAAACACGCTCGATTTTTGAGTCCAGCCCGCAGCCATTCGAATCGTTTCGATATCGACGCCTCTGCGAAATGCTGCTGATGTAACGGCATGCCTTGTACTATGTGACCCAAACATTGTTATATCAATTCCACTTTCGGCCATCACACTTTTGAGCCACCTGCTAACTGATTGTGTCGTTGCAGGTCGATGTGGTTTTTTGAATGTTAATAACAAAATATCTTCGTTATTTCTAATACAGGCCGATCGTTCTATGTAATTACATAATACAGATGCAACGCACAAGCTCGGCTGGTCCCTGAAAAACGTAAGCAGTAACAACGGTTGGGTTTTTGCCGGACCTGATGTTTTTATTGTATCTGTTATTTTAATCCTTATTTCCGTATCGTCTCGTTTAATATTACTTAATCTTATTTTTGTAAGCGTTTGCACTCTTTGAGCCGTAACTAACGCCAACAACATGACGAGTTTCTTAGTTAACGCTCCAAGTGACAACGCCTCGTGCTGCCATCGTGCTTTTAAGTGGCATAGTACGGGATCAGGATCCCAGATTTCCTCGTATTTCGACGTCTGAGGCCTCAATCGAGCCACACCGCGAAAAAATCTTTTCATAACCTAGTCCTGTCCTATGTCTCCTCCAACGATTAATGCCAGAGCTGAACGATATGAATTTAGTGTACCGTATGTCTTTATCTTAGATAGACAACTCGTCAAAAATTCGAGAAGTCTTGCAACCGGAGCTCGAAACGGAGAAATATTCTTCATTTGACAAAAGTCCCACCATAGATTCAGTGATTTGCGATATTGTTAGATAAGACGCCAACCCTCCGATAAAGACGCCAACCCTCCGATAAAGACGCCAACATAACCGGGATAGATTCTTGGGGAACGTTTCTCAAGGCAAACGCTTGCCTGATAATCTCTCGGCAACCAGGGAAAGCGACGCCCGTAACGGGTGATATTGCCTGCAATCATCGATTAGCAAATCATCTTCAGGATTGAAACGAATCGGTTCTGGGACAAGCAATCTACTAAATAGCGGTTACCACGACTGCGTAGGCCAAAAGGGTACAATTAAAACACCTTCTGCCTTGTCAGAGATAATTTTCCGAATTGTTCGTAAGATAACCGCAAAAGGCGGAAACGCGTAAAAATATAGATCGGTCCACGGTACCGTGAACGCGTCTACCGCCCACGCCTCGGGATCTCTGTGCCAAGAGACAAACCTCTTACATTTCGTATTCCCGTTTGACGCGATCAAATCAATATCGAATTTTCCAAATGACGATTCTACTTTTTCGTAAGCTCAAATGGCTAATTCCCACTCGGTTTCGCTTTGTACAACTCTCGATTCTGAGTTTCCTTCTTTATTATCGCGCGAACTAACGTGCGACGCAAAAATCCACAAATCACGCGCCTCACACCACTGCCATATTTCCTTTGATAATTTCGATAGTTTCGGAAACTGAATACTACCCATTCGATTTATATATGACAGCGCCGTTGTATTGTCGATACGAAGCAATATTTCACACGCGCGTTTGTCTTTAGCGAAGCATTTTAGCCCGTAAAATACGGCCTTTAATTCGAGAAAATTAATGTGCTCCACGCGTTCCTGATTATTCCAGAAACCGTGTGTTCTTTATCCGTCACAAGCAACCCCCCAACCAGTAAGGGATGCATCACTAAAAATTTCCATTTCGAAACGATCTTCCCTTATCGGGTTCACACACGTCCTAACGTTCTCTGCCCACCATTTTAAAGCCAGAATTAATTTCTCCGAAATCGTCATGTCTCTATCGTAATCGCCGTTCGTGTTTTCCAACGCTAAGAATTTTTCTCTTTCTAAATTTTTTGTATACAGTAACCCGTAACGAATAGCGGAGCACGCGGCTACCAACACTCCAATGAATTCCGCGAGTTTTCTAACCTTGCAATGGCGGATTTGCTGGAATTTCAATGCTAACTCGTATATTTGAGTTCTTTTTTTCCCTTGTTAGTTTTAAACAAAATTTTCCCGAGTCGAACAGAAAACCGAGAAATTTTATTTCTTTCGTAGGCACGAAATTGCATTTCTCGAGATTGAGGACTAAGCCTGCAGACTCTAGCAACTCTCTAGTTTCCCTGATATTTCTTTGACACTCGTGTGCCGAATCTCCGAACAAAAGTATATCGTCCAAGTAAAATACCGATGAAAGACCTTTCGACCTCAAATATTCAGCTATAGGTTTCATTACTTTGTTAAAAACAAACGGAGCCGTGGACAATCCAAACGGCATGCAGTTAAATTCATATAACTGACTTTTGTAACTAAATCTGAGGTATTTTCGATACGACTTTTCCACGGGAATCAAAAAATACGAATCCTTCAGATCGATCGACGCCATGAACGAATCCTTACACTGTAAAAAATCGGTGTTAAAATTATCACCGTTTTAACACCAGCGCGGTGTGTATATAGGTCCATCAATTTTGTGTTAACCGAGTACTCTGCCATGGTGTAAACCGACTGTGTAAGAGATTTAGTGTAAATTAAGAATTTCACTCAACACCGTATAGTTAACACCAATTTACATTAACACTGTTCGGTGTAAAACATGATATCCCAATGGGTTGGAAATGGCACAAGATGGCGCAACTATTGGCACATATCGGTGTCAATATGAAATCCTATAAAGCCCTTTATTAACACATGAACGGTGTCGACCATCCGCATTGTGAGCTGCTTAAAAACACTGTAATGTGTAACAGATTGACACAAGAAACGAATATCTAGTTCACACAAAGGAAAAAAAAAGTTTGGCCCAACTCAATCTGGATTTGGGTCCCAGTACTGTTATTTAGGTGATTTGTTACTAATTCATTTCATACATGGTTACATCGTGTTTTGTATGTTCAATTGTTATCAGTACATCGCTACTTATCAATATAACACAATTTTTGCAAATGAAAAATTTATATATCCTAGCGGGGCTCGAACCCCGAACCTAACGCATCCTGTCCTAGTACCTTACCGCTACGCTACAATCGCTTATTGATATGTGTAATCTTGAATCGGATATACAAGTTATTCACCGTCATTAACTTAGAATCAACTTCGATGATTTGACATTGAAGTATCGAAACAACTTTAAAGTCATTTATTGCGGGTATAATGACATATTTGTGAATGACAAAATTGACGAAAATCATTTTCAAGGTGACAAATGTTCGTATATATATGAACACATCGAATCACATTTTTTTTTCAAATTTATCAAGTATAAATTCAATCAAAATTATATACCTTCTGTATGGTGACAGTATATACGATTGAATAAAGAAAATGACTTAAAATTACTTAATTAACACCGAAATGATAGACTGATATGTACACGTATGTAGTGTTAAAATTATGTAGTGTATGTAGTGTTAAAATTGTATTCATTTTAACACCAAGTTTATGGATCTATATGTACACCAACAACAGTGTTAAAATCGTTTTTTATATTTCAACACCGAATGATGACAATTATATGCCCCTATAGTGTTGATTTGCTACAAAACCGTGTGGTGTAACTTGTAACAAAGTAACACCAGATCTGGTTTTTACACTTTGCACCGAGTATAAAGGACTCTATAATGGTGTTGTTATTAACACTGGTCTTTTTACACCGCACACTGTGGCAGTTCACACCGGCAATTTTTTTAAAGTGTACGCATAAGGCGAATAGCAGTCTTTTTATCTTCCATTTTGAAATGCTGCGGCAAAATGTACTTATTTAGTTGTTTTAGATTGAGGATAAATCGCCTATCACCATTAGGCTTGGGAATTAAAAAGTAAGGTGAAATGAATTGGCTCTTACTCAGACTCGGACATTTAGAAATTGCGCCTTTTATGAGCAACTTTCTAATCTCGTTATCACAAGCAATTTTTTCCTGTACTGATAATCTCCGCTCCATACTGTTTAAACGTTCCTGAGGTTGACTTTCGAACGGGATAATATAACCTCGTATATATTGCAAAATAAACGGGTCGTTCGTTAATCTTTTCCACTCCGAGAAAAAATATCTTACTCTCCCTGCGATTCTTTCCGAGTCTAATCCTTGCGTTGACGATTCTCCTTGGGTCGGTAGTCTCTCGCTTTCTGTCCCTTCCGTTGAGTGCCCCGGTGACTCATCCCGGAGGGACGACGCCAGTTTGACGTCTGCTGATTTTGATATCCGCGCTGTCTCCCGCGCGACGATTGAAAGCGGCGATTGTCATCTCGGAATTCCGTACCGAAAGTCTTCCGATTTCCGCTAGCCTGCTTGACCAAATCCTTTGATGACTTTTCCATAGCTTTGGCGCTTTTGAGGTTATCGGCAAATTTCTCTCCAAACAAAAGCGTGTCAATCGCACTCTCGTCGGCAATATGTTTCACAATTGGGTTTAACCCCGGTACGATGAATGATTTTCTCGTTTTTCACATATCGTGGTTTAAATCCGACAAAATTCTGCCTGCATCGGCCAATCGCTCGATAAATTTTGACGTACTGATGGTCTGATCGTTACTATTTTCAGCTATAAGGACTTCTGTTAATGCTGCTCCGATCGCGTTGATACCGGCTCCCAATTGATTTTACGCGATGTATTGGTACGAGTCCTTTTTAATTGCTGTCGCTGACATCGCAGTTTTCACTTCAGGGTTAAGTTTTGGTGCTTTGGTAAGAGAACAATTACCGATCGTTGGATACTTTTCTTGTAGATCCTTCTTTTGCTCCTTCGGTAAACTGTCTCGCAATATTTTTATCCAACGTCCCGCTACTGCGAGTTGAATATCTGGGCCGGTTTGATCGTATTTCGACGGATCTTCACCGAGTAAGCCCAGGGTCGATTCATTGAGTTCTATTGCAATCTCTTGATCCTCCGCAGTTTTCTGCTTTGCCAGATCCACTGACGGTGAAGGCCTCGAACGTGACGGATCTCGCGGACTCCGCTTACCGCTCTCATTGCCCGACTCGCACACTGAAGTCAGCGATTCTCGATCGCTCGAGCTTCCTCGACTGGAACGTGACGTTTCTCGCGGACAACGCTCACCGTTCTTTTCGTCGGACTCGCTCATCGAATGAATTCTTCTTCGCCTGTTCGAAGTTGCCCGTTTTCGACGCGAATGTGACGGTCGTCTGATATTATCAGCGAAACGCTCACCATTCGCCGAATCATCTCTCGCCGCGCGTCTATCATGACGCGATCTCGACCGATCTCGACGAGATTTCGATCGCGCGTCTCGGGGACGCAATCTCCTATACTCCTCTTCCAGGCACCGTAATTTTTCCAAAAAGACGTCCCGCGACGAACTTCGTTGTTTCTTGAACGCCCTGCTGTTTCTGAAGATGATGAATTCATTTTTTCCTTGTTAATTACAATTAACGACTCAAAATAAATAAAATTATGATAACAATTTTCATCACGACTGTCTTGGATCGCACAGAAAGACGTAATGGCGTCTCGAAGGAACAGGGGCTCCCTCTACAGCCGCGGGATCGAAGTTTTAAGATGGATTTTAAAAACTGTGAGGATCGAGCAACTGGCGTTACTACCTATTGATCTAGAGGACAAGGCGACGCAGCATAATTATATTGCTGACATATATCAATTTGCGAATATGACGTCATACTACAGCGATCTAGTTAGGACTATATAATTAATTTCGATCAGAAAAAATAAAACAAATTAGGTTAAGTCAGGTCAATCAGGTGCCATCTAGGCCATAGTGAAGTCAGAAAACACGAGTTCATATAAGATTCAGAAATATATTAATTTAGAGAGTATTTTTGTTGTTGTAACGAAATAGGGAGTAATTAGAGTATCATTAAGGTCTCAAGGAAGAGAGATGTGAAGCAGTGGAGACGATATGAGTCGACTCTTCAACAATCTAAGAAAGTAAGGTTAGGTCACATCCCTGTCAACAAGAGTTCCGTTCGATATTGCAGTTGAGAGAGTCACTCTGTTTGGAGCTCTGCAAACTTTGTATAATTTTAGTTGATGCTAACATATTCTTGACAAGTGTACGTTTCGATCAGTTTCGGCAATATCGTACGCACATTTAAGTATATCGAAAGTTGCGTTTACGTGCAGTTTATTGTGCTTATATTTACTTTCGTCTTGGCTTTACTTCGCTAACCTCACTTCGGGATACTCGTATGGGTCGGCTGGCTTACCTCTCGAGTTCGTGTTATTGTACCTGCTTAACCCGCTGATACTCAACTGTCTTGGCTCTTCGATCGCTCACATTCCACGCTAACTACCCGGGAAATTTTTAACGCTACTGGAAACATGGCCTACTGTACAAAAGAAGATCTGGAGTCGGTACTGTCTCAATACTTCGGTGCATTCATGAAAAAGCAGGGTGTATTGAATGAGTCAGTAAAAGCCCTGGCATGTGAGCAACAAAACCTCCGTACTTCCGTCGATGAGATATGTGCAACCTTGACATCAAGAGTGAATTCTATAAAAGATTCGATAAAAGAGTCAAAGATCTTGTTCAACGTACAGATGCTGTGGAAACTTCGATCCAAAATCTTGAGACGCAGTTGGTTGAGCATCTTCAAACTTCTTTGTCTCATGAGAATATACTCTTTGAACTTGAAGATCGGAACAAAAGAGCAGCAAATGTCATCATGTTCGACATTCCCGAAGCATTAGATAATGGTCGTCATCACGTCTCTTCAATATCCGATTGCTATCTCGTCTGCCCCTGTATACTGTGCCAGGATTGGGACTTCTACTTGCCGATATAAATCTCGTCATCTCGCGGGGGTAGTCCGTGAACGTCCTCGTCCTCTCGTCATAACGTTCAAATCGAGATCCGATGCTCTTTTGGTACTCAACAATCGTCATAAACTCAAGTTGGGGGATCGGCTCATCCAGGTTAAAAGTAATCAGTCTGTGATGCAGCGTGAACAGCTTGTGGCGACCAGAGCTGTTTTGGAGGACCGCAGATAGAAGGGCGAAACTCACTGGACGATTAGGTTTCAACGTGGCGTTCTGCGAGTGGTGGAAATTGGCGTCAAGGCGGCATAAATAATGTACCGGAGTCTTGCTTACATTTATTCTGCCAAATTCGGATATTGTGGTCGAGTTACCCTATTAATACCGCCGACCACATATCGACCGCAAATACGACCGGTCGGTTTGAGCCCAAATTCGACGACCAAACGATTGAAAATTCGACCGATAGCAGCGCCTCCGCTGCGCGCTGCACTACGAGCGGTTGCCCCGTATTCTTGGCGGAACTATCGTACTTTTCTGTTTCGACTGCAAATTCGACTTGCTGCAGAAGCGGTCGTTTTTAAACAAATCGTCCACAAAACGACCGCAGAAACGATTGACGGCCTTGCAGATGCGGTCGATTTTTCGCGAATCGACAACATAACAACCGCAATTACGATCGATAAGGGATCTTCCAGTGCGGTCGGGTATCAATAAATCGACTACACAACGACCGAAGATACGACCCTATCGGTATCGGCAACCCCATTTCGACGATCGAAATCTCATGAAGTCGGTTTCTCATAGATCGATCACAAAAAAAAACCCCATTTCGATCCGCGAGAGAGCTTCCCGTGAGGTCAAATTTCCACACATTGCCGGAAAATGTGATTGGCAGTATAACTTTATTACTGCTTCTTTACCTATGTAAATCTACGAATTTCACAGAATTCAAAAAAGGATGCGAGTGTTTCGTGAATTTTTTATATAAATAAATATCATTAGCTTGGTATTTTATATAATTACTGCGAGACAGTTTATAGGATTCGGGCTCTACTATAGTAAGAGGGCAGATACACCCAAAGTTACATTGTAACTTTGGGTAAAGAAGCAGTATAACTTTATTACTGCTTCTTTACCTATGTAAATCTACGAATTTCACAGAATTCAAAAAAGGATGCGAGTGTTTCGTGAATTTTTTATATAAATAAATATCATTAGCTTGGTATTTTCTATAATTAATGCGAGACAGTTTATAGGATTCGGGCTCTACTATAGTAAGAGGGCAGATACACCCAAAGTTACATTGTAACAGTCTTTTTTTCTCAATTATATCCCTGGTCGAAACAATAATTCTTATTTCAATGAGTATTAAAACGATTTTCAAACTGAATCTAAAAGAATAAGGTTTCTTTGAATTTAACATCAACATCGAGTTGCTATATTTTTTTTTCTTTCAGTTCCCTGTTTTCTTCGAAACAGAATAACGCAATTTTTTACGTTTTTTTTTACGATTTCCTTCTTTACTTTAGTCAGGTGTGTCCTCCTTTGTGACATCTTCATTTGTCGTTTCCCGTTCGTTTACGTCGATGACCTCGTTTTTCGAACCTTTCGTCTTTTAATAATTTTGACATCCACTTACTCCAATAAACATCGAGTTCATTATAGCCCACATCCGACAGTGAGATATGTTTTTGGAGTTCACGGCAGGCATCTAAACACATTTCTAAGTATTTAACATTGAAAATAGAAAAATAATAGTAGTAATGGGTGCACTATGGCGACCCCCCACTCCCATCCTCACTCCTCGAGCCCCTTTGAGAGCGTGGTTCGAGGTGGTGGGAGCAAAGAGTGGGGGTAGGTTTCGCAGCAGTCCCGCTCTTACCCCCGCCCCTCCAGCACAGCGCATGTGTTGAAGGTATGTGGGGTGTGAGAGTGGGATGGTGTGCGTGTGAGATGTCGCCATAGTGCACCCATGGTCATTTTTTTAATATTTTTATTGTTTACAATTGTACAGAATGATTTTGTCCTAAAAAATAGCTTTATTACTTGAACCGATTTGTCTGCCTGATTAATGGGATGGCCGGAGAAGTCGAACTGATCGAGGTAACCTTGGAGAATCCTAACATTCCGCATAGCACAATAACCGCCTTTGCTCCCGGATTGTACGTGCTCATGCCACGGGCAAGCTGTTGCAGCCTCCTCCTCCTCAGACGGGTCGACATTGATTGGTGGACAATCCTTATATTTGGCGAGGTTAATGATTTTGCGTCCTGTGGCTTGTTTTAAGAATTTTACAACTTCGCGGCCTTTCGCGTATAGGCGACAGTCGTAGCCAACGCCCTCAGTCGTCTTGTACAATTTATCACATATCTCAGTCAATGTGATTGAGCCCACCGTGTCCCAATGTATACCATGGAAGTGGTTGGTTAGCCGATTATTTTGTAACCGCACACATGCTGGCAATTCGTCAGCAGAGTAAGGAGGTGCGACGATCAATAAAAAACGGAGTCGCTCTTTATCCACCGCACCAACAGCCACTTCTTTCGGCAAAAATTGGCCATGTTTATCTTTAAAACTCTGAATATCGAATACTAGATCCATATTGGTACCGGATGTGTTAAACGCTGATTCTGTACTGAATATTTCGTTTTATGATTTAACGATAATTTCCAAGGAGTCCCCACTCCTCTAGCACTATTGAGAACGTAGTTCGACGCGGTGGGGATAGGTTCCACAATAGCCCTCTTACTCACACCCCTTCAGCACAGAGCATGTGTTATAGGCAGTATTTTTTTCAAGCTAGGTTTTATGTAGATCGACGAATTCAATATGGTCATATACGGAACCCAAATACCGCAACCCTAGGCCCTTTTGTTCACAATGTTCAGCCATTTCGTCAAACAGTTCGTCATAATGGTTTAGAAAGAAGCTAACCCTTAGAGGCGTGAAAACGCTGAAATCCATTCCGATGTCGGTAATCGCTTGTCTCCCGTGTCTGGTGTTGACTATTCTCATTCTTGAGATTTTATATATATTTTGAAGTTCCAGCTCCGAAATCCTTTTATAGGGCAGGTGGGACGGTACGTGCCCGGTTTCATTGAGTTTTCCCAATTTTTTCAAATACATAATTGTCTTTATGGATTAAGGAGAAGAATAAAAACGTTTACTCACTTTTATGAATCAATGAAGTCTTCGTTGGTGAGCGTGCTAAGGTAACACTGTAGGTTCTTAACGTTCCGTAGAGCGCACTGAGCGCCTCTGGACTCCGTCTGTAGAAAACAATGCCACGAGCACACGTCCGCTGTATTCGATGGCGGAACTTCCAGTGATGGACAACCTTTGCACACATCCAAGTTTATGATTTTGTGTCCTGTGGCCTGTTCTAAGATTTGTACAGTCGGTTCACCTACAGCGTACAGTCGTGATTGTTCGCCAACACTCGCCGCAATTTCGCGTAATTCGTAATACAGATCATCGAGCATGATGCCGTCCTGGTACCAGTGTATACCATGACCCTACTTAGTCAGACAATTATTTATTTCTCGTATCGTCTGCGGCATACGTAGGTGTTATAAAGCCAATTGACCACCCATAACATTCGACATTGTGGTTCATCCACCGAACCCACGGCCACTTCTTTCGGCAATAATTCACCATTCTTATCACTTAAATAGAAAATATCAAACACCAGATCTGCACCGGGTATATCAAACACTTGATGTGGACAGCGCATATTGTTGTTGAAATCCACGGCCACGTTTTACGCTCTCAACAGGCAGTAGAAGACTGAGCTACGCTGACACTGTTATCACAAAACCGCAATCTTCAGCAATATTGCACGTGAATATTTTAAACAGATAGAGTGGGGAGAGGATCAGAGATTGACATAAACAGGTAGAGAAGAGATTTCAAAGCCGTTGAGTCTGAGGATTTTAGTGGCCCATGAGAGATGACGCTGTACGTTGTATGCTGATTCGACAATCGCAGCGATGTCAGCAGTAACGAACGGTGAAACTAAATATTTGGGTGTAACCCTAGAAGAATCCATCGAGGAGACCGGGGAAGAAGAGAGCAGCGAATATTTGATACCTATCAAGTTTCGCAAGATTCTCGAGCGTATGGATCGGCTGCTCAATTACGGCAATTACAGAATATTTTATGGCATGGAATGGACTCTACGAGACGCAGAAACTCAATGGTTGGAACAGTGTATCAAAGTCGCTACAGAGAATGAGGTGCCAAATAATGTATTCATGACGTGTTGGACCGTTGAATGTATCGAGGAGGCTGAAGGCGAAGAATTTAATTATCTGAAGGAACGATTTCAGCATGAGAGACCCGAAAGCCTTTCATTTTTTACCGACGATGAATTTGACCTTATTGTGGAATCCAACATTGCTGGTGGTCTAATTATGGGAATGCAGGGCGGATTTTGCTAATTGTAATAAGTAAATCAATTTTATCTATAATTTGTATTTATTTCCTTGTACATAGATCCAAGCGATAACATTTTTGTAACCAAGTAATTATTTATGGTAGTCTGCAAGTGTGAACAGCTGGAATATTCTCGTAGATATTATGGACGTTGGTGATAACTTCTCTTTCCTGGAGGTACGCCGCAATGGTGATGAAAATGTTTTGGAAATCAGGCCATGAGCTCTTGTCGATAGATACCCAATTTTCCAAAGCACTCATGAGTTTGATTACAGGCTATGACCCTCGATTTGACGGACGGGTTTGAACTCCAGATTATTATAGGGGGTTCCATGGTATCGCATGAGCAGATTCTTGTCATGCGCAGCCGTTTTTACCTGCTGCAAGAGATTGGTGTCCTCCTTGAAGACCTTAACGAATCTCGTAGGTAGGTAACAGGTAAACGCCTCTTCGATATCAACGGTGAACCTCGTGCCGAATGTTGGGCAGGAACGACGCAAGCATGCCCACTTTGTTGATTTTGGTGAGATCCATAGTTGAGACTGAACTCTTCTAGACGTCGTATAACGCTTCGAAACTCTGATCTTGCACGTACCAACGATTTTAATTTCGCAATATTGCGGAAGTGTATTTCCATGCGTACTTTTAACTCGAGTCGTTTCCTCAGCATTGACTTCAATGGAGAAGAGGCTTAGAGATTGTACTGTGAATACGGCTTTTCTTTTTTACTTCTAACCTCTGTCACGACTCGATCACGATTAATAGCTGTTCACGAGGGCCCGCGAAGTTATGATAGCGTCTTCTGCTGACGCTGCAAACCACCCGTGACTCATAGTTCCCCCAGCAGTTTACTTACCCTTGTTTATTTCGTGCATTCTCTCACGTCCCACCGAGAAATATAATATGTGATGAGATCGACGCCGTTTTTTAAAGAAATATAATATCTGCTGTCATCAGCTCGAAAGATCGCCGTCAACACGTGGCTTGGAGATGTAAGCGATACAGAGTAGGTAGAAGAAGATGGACAAATATTTTTTAATCTTTATTTTATAAGCATATTTAGAATACTCGACTACGAGGCCAACAGCGCTGTATACAATGCAAATACTTATCACTAAGACTGGCCTTATAACTACCACCTATGGTAGCACCAGTGCTGAAAATTTTACCCTGTGGCCTAAAGCGGTCACGGCTATTGATGAATGCGTTATAATAATTATACACTATTTTATCGTTTCTCGACAAGTCGTTTAAAAACATACTTCTAAACTTATTAACACCGAGGCCAGTGCACATATAATGAAGAAACATAACGCAATACTGTCCGCAACACTGCGAATTCGGACCCTGAAGTTGAATAGTGTTGCATCGGAAAAGTTTGCAGTTTCGTCGGAGACGCGCGAGATGCTTGGGGATGATTGGTGGGAGTCCGTAGCTGTCGAAGAACCATCCGTGACCATTTCGATCGACGTACATGGCGACCCAGTGGGTCCCGGGTAATTTGTATCCATCGGTATTAACAACTAAGGCTGTCGGTTTCGTCCACACCTTCGGTATGCGATCTGCTGGGTATACGCCTACTGTCTGATCCTTTATGCTCCGGAGAGATTGTAGAATTTGAAGGCTGTTCATAACAATTAGCAGACGGTTCTGTTTCTTCTACGGTAGCACACTCTGATAGGCCGACCCTCCAACTAGTAGTGGTACGATATTCCCACAGATAATCAAAGCGATCACTATGACAGAGCCACGCTTTTATGTTTGTCACGTTGTTGAGAGCACACTTGTATGTATGGTTTTTGTGCAGCAAACCATGATATATACATCGCGTATTGCCCGCTGGTAGGTTACGGAATGATGGTACTTCTTCTTCTTCCAAATTTATGATGAAGCATCCTGTGAGATTCGTCAGGTATCGTGCTTTATCGGAGCCTCTGGTAAATATTCGATCAGATTCTGCCGCAATTTTCTTTAGAATAAGCTCGACTGCTTGTATGGATGTATCGCCTTCAGACTATGCAATACCGTGATGATTGCTTTGCAGCCATGTATTTTGTCTCTTTATAGCTCGTGGTAGATCGTCATGAGTACAGTTCGGTTTTACTAACCAGTGGCCGAGGTATGCTGAATGCACCGAGGTGATAGCCACTTCTTTCGGCGTAAAATGATTGAATTTATCCTTTAGACTCTGTATATCAATTACAATGGCCATGATATCGACCATTTAACGCGAGTTCTCGGGTAAAACTGAAGGCGCGACCGCGGGAGTTCAGCGCTCTACCCACCGAAATCTACAATTAATTGTCGGGATGAGTCAATCTCTAACACATTATCATATTCCGCATACACAATACAGTTAACCGTTGAATTTAGAGCTTCCTCGAAGCGAACTTCTATTCTGACACTATCGTGTTTCACCAAATTCCAATGCATATTACTATTTGCCGAAAGATCTGGTGTTAGATCAAATGCAAATAGGCAATAGCCATTAGGGTAAGCTGTACGCGAAATACAATTACCCTGACTGAGAAAGTGCATACCTGTACCGGAGAATAATGTGTGATATGCATCCAGGTATTGTGCTCTTGCTCCAAAGTCAGGCTGCAGAGGCCTTGTCGGTATCTGCACACCGTCAGCATACAAAGAAAGATAGGTTATTTTATAATTTTGAAAGTTAAAGGGATTCAGTTTGCGATCGCCATTGAAGGCTTTATTATCGACAAACCCTATAATTATGCGTTTAGGTAGCTGTCCTAGTATGACATTATCCAGAGTATCACCATGAACACCAGCATGCAATGATACTGCTTTAACTTCCACACGAGTCATTGGATACTTAGCTGTGGATTTGGAGATGACCCTTGCGTGGGTTAGGAATATACCGGGTGCTATTTTGGCGCGACGTACAAGGAGCGATGCTTCGACAATCTTCATGCTGCAGTCCTTCGAAGGGCTCATAAGACAAAAAGCATCGTTGGTGCGCACTAGACGTATGCGCTGTCACGGAAAATCCTACCTTTCCGGACACTTCGGCCCCAACTCTCCGAAGTCCGCCCTCCCTGCTCGAGAACGCGACTTTGCTCGATGCCGAATCTCGGGGCTCGAACCCACGACGAGATTAAGAGTTCTCTAATGCTGATCGAACAAAGTCGTCCCCGCGTGGCAAGGTGGACGCCACTAGGTCGCACGCGATTGGGCGCCAGGTACCAAGGTACCACCGCTCGAAAGCAGCATATTTATTTGAAACTCGCGGCGAGCTACGGGGCGAGCGAGGGAGACGGGCAAGGCGAAGCCGGCGAGACTCCGACTAGCTCAGCCCACCTGGGAGATAATGGTAGAGGGGGGTGGACGGGCGAGTGAACAAATGCCGTAACAACAATTGATTTATTTTTATTCGTCATGTGACGGCCAAATCGAAATAACAAAAATCGCAGATATAATAATCAAACATAAGTGGGCGCAGCCGATATCGGTAATTTAGCCTAGCGGTACGCGGATGAAACGGAAGTTGAACGGGGAATGTAGCCGGGGCGGAACTATTACGAAGGAACAATGTAGCCAGAGGGAGATTAAACTATTGTCAGGTGGTATATGTAGCCAAGGATAAAATCACTATTGCGAGGGGGTAAATGTAGCCGACGGAGAAGTGACCGAATAACTACGACCGGGAGAGAAGACGAAAATGTAGCCGAGACCGAAATACCGTAACTACTACTTGCTGCAAAATTTAGGGGAAATCCGCGGGAGCGTTAACTGTTGCCGAGAAAGAAATGTAGCCGACCATAAATTATCGATTGTTAACTTGAGATGTAGCCGAGCATAAATTGTCTATTGTGGATATGAGACGTAGCCAGGATAAAATTTATTATTGCCGAAATGAGATGTAGCCAGTTGACGAAATTACCGGTGAACACGGAATCGGAAACGAAACGTTAACAAAACTCGAGATATGGGGAAAACGTAAGCTGTCGGGAATAATAATGCTTACGAAGAACTAAAGAAGGAACTGAAAGGGGTTACGATTGCCAGAGGAAAATAAACACAAGGAACTAAATGCCGAATATAGCCAATTGACCGGTACACTTGACGTGAGATAGCCGAAAGGGATACGCGTTAGTAAACTGTAACCGAACGCCAGATAGCCTATGCGAGAGACGCTCTCAACCGCCAGTCGCCAGATGTAAACACGGCGCAGCCGTGACCTTTAGCGCGCGCTATAGGCAACGAACCAACGGCCGACCTAACGAACGCGATCCAGCGCGTAAGAGATCCCTTTGTCTCCCTAGATGTTATATATAGCCCATGTAGCCGGCGAATTTGACTCAATAATTCGATGAATGATAATTCGCGGAATGTAGCCAGGCAGATAAAGATTAACAACGAGACAAACCATTACCGCGACTTATTTCGAAAAGGATAAAGGAAAATAGAAACAGAAAAAGCGAGAGTGAAGAGTAAATATAGCCGAAATTAAATGAGATAGGCGGACTTGACCAGAGAGGAACTCTAGCCGGGCATGCCTTACCGAACCCAGAATGTCGCTTAAGGCGACGAACAGCAAAAGAAAAAAAAGAAAAGAGAGAATTAAAACGCCATACGAAATCTTTATTACTAATTTTACGGTAATCGGGCTCGGGTTCGGCATCCCCGGCTAGGCACAGAGTACAGAGAGAGACGGGGCTTACCGGTGCGTGGACAGCCCGGGAGACCGCTTGAAGAACAAAAGAACACTAAACTCGAAAACTTGCCATACGGCCACTCGCTTCCGCACCCGATCGCTGACTGCCGAATAGACTAACGGTCTCCCGGTAGTCCGCACTAGCGCTACCCCCTCTCTCGCGACTCCCGAATCCTAGCCCACGCTATCCGGCTAAGGCGACGAAAACCGATTTCTCCTCCGGCCGTGCCCCGCTACCCGCGAGAATCTTCCGCTCGCAGCCAATATTTTCGATGTCCCCGGACTCCTTCCTCCCAGGATCCGGTGGGGCAAGATGAACAACGAAGGGAGGCCTCCCTCGCGAAATTAAGGCGTCCCTCTTCCTCCGCGGTGGGCCCACTCGATACGCCACATAACTGCACCTCGGTGATCATCCTGTCCTCGTAATCCATGCCAGTGGAGGCGCCGTGATTAGCGGGCCGCGTCGTCCGAGGATCTCGATGGGACAGGAACGGCTCCAGGCCGTGTAGTCGAGAGGGACGGGAAACTCGGTATATTGGTCACTACCCGCGTCCCTCTGGCCTCCTCGTCCGCGGAAGCTGGTGTTCGGCTACCGCCTGCCTGTCGAACGAAATCTCCTTCGGCCCTCCTAGGCCAATTTCCAATGCGAGCACGGCCGATGAAACACTGTCCGACGTTTGGGTTGGTGTATCGCGAAACTCCGCTCTCGGCCTAGAGCAACTCAAAAAAAAAGAAAGAACAAAAGACAGAGCGTCGGCGGACCTACGAACTCCGAAAGAAGAAAAAAAATAAATGAGCGAGAGGAACAATTAATTATAATAATAATGAAAGAAAAACAAAACCGGGGCTGGGTGAACCAGCGATCGAGACGATTCGGCGAGCGACGTCGGTAGGGCCGTAAATCCGGCCCACTGCCCGACCAAAACCGTGCGAAGTGGCGGGACGCGAAAATGTCACGTCACAGCGCATCTCAACACCATTTATCAAAAATCTCTCCTGATTAAAGATGTCGCAGTGAAGATGTCCGAGGAGATCAACCTGATTGCTGCTAGTATTCATAAGATGTCTTCGTGAGACGAGCCCCGCATTACCATCAAGCCCGTCATCCATTTTTCCGGCTGTATCATTATACCACAGAACGCTTGTAAGATGAGAAGACTTCGCACCGGTCCCGTAATTTAAGAGTGTTTCAATGTATGCTCTGTATGCGTACGCATTATTAGGTGGTGATACTAGTTTCTGATTCAAGAATACGTCGATCTGATTGAACATTGAATGAAGCAAATTATTGATAGGCCCGGCTTTAGGTGCCTCAACGTCTTTGAGCTTCGGAGGCGGTATTATTTCGTATGCGCAAGATCTATGTACTCGTCACCCTGACCGGGTACCACAAATTCGATAGGCGCATTATCTGTCAGTGACGAGATTGGTTTATAGTATACCCATTGTGTCCCCTCAATCGTGGTTTGGGTCGGTGGTAGAGTGAATAATTCAAGCTCCGACTTTAGACACTCGCAAGAATAAGTGTTTAAGAACGCCATTTTCGCCCTGATTTAGTCGACTATGCGAAAATATCGGATACGGTCCTCGACTTCTTCTTCACTTTCTTCTTCTTACCGCCCGTCTTTGTCTTCCTTCTATTCACTGTCTTTTTCTTTCCTTTTCTCTTCTTCACACGACCAGAACGTTTTCGCGACGTTGATGATTTCTTTCTTTTTTTCACACCAATGCGTCGTACACCACCACCATCAAGTGAATGCAGCAATTTGCTTATTTTACCCGCTTTATAACCGGAGCCCTGCATAAGATTATAAATTTTTTCTTCGGCCTTTCGCTTTAGATTTACACCCGATTCACGCAGGCGTGTTCGTGAATCGGGTCATATGTCATTGGCTGCATTAACAGCTGAGCGTAACGCTTATTTGCCTACGGCTCGGGCCCCTTGATTCAAGAGAGGTATGATACGTCGAAAGAGACCACCGAGGAAGGTACCGAATCCGTGACCTCGCTAATTCGGGGAACCGATGTATACATGACTGATACCGCCATATCCGCTCCTCCCGATACCACCGCCGATCTGGGGGTCAAAGTATGCGTCATAATATTCCATTTTAACGATAATGCTGTCAATCTATACGACGGAAGTGTAATGTCACCGTCAGCGTCCCGTACTCGAATGGTATCGGCTCACCAAATTCATCTCTTACATCGATAGTTATCGATTGAAAACTGGTACGTAATAATGGTATGAACCGCGGTGGCGAAAAGCTTCTAATTTTTACAGACCCGTAATTATAATTATCGGCGACGGCGGAAGGGACAACACGGAGGGGAGGCGTGTGCACATCACCCGTGATGTAGGGTTCACATATATCCGTATAAACGAAGAACATATTAGGAAGCCTATTGTTCAGACCAACGGGTCGCTGGTCAATGTACTTAGTATCACTTCGAGCTACAGTACCATGATTATGGGAGAATGCCAGAATTTTGTTTAATACGGATGAAAAATAGAAAGAGTGTTCAAAATTCGTACATGTGGTGCAGTTGCGCTTTACTGTCACGTATCCATTGTGGCCACATCGGATCCTCAAGTGACTGGACACACACGGTATATCGTTAATTGTTTCGAGTAATTTGTCTACACTACGGTACCCGCCTAGAGGTACGCAAATCCGATCTTTTTTATAGCCCACGCCGACATCCATACCATTCGTCACGGCATTAGCTACGAAACTGATAAAATTCTGCTCACCCACAGGCGACACATGCAGCATTGTCCGATCTTCTTCTTCATAGGCCACGCCGACATCCGTACCATTCGTCACGGTATTAGTTACAAAGCTGATAAAATTCTGCTCACACTGTACAGGCGGTACATGCAGCATTGTCAGGGGTATTTGTATTTCTGCTAAAGAAACACCCCAACAGCCATGCAAAGTCAAGCATTGCGGTATATGAGTAGTGTATCGCGTTGTCTTGTTCTCAGGGTAATATTCCATACTGCTGTTGCTAGGCAAAACAACATAAAATTCGTCTTTCATTTTGATTTTCTTTCCTTATTCTTCTTTTTGGGCTGAGCAACCGTTTGTACTTTCGATAATTCGGGCTCGTAAAAGATATTGTCGATATCCTCGTCGTGAAGATCGTAAGATGTATACTACTGGCCATCTGATGCATAATACGCGATGTATTTTAAATAGCTCGCTGGTCCAACCACTCTCGTAACCTTTTGCAAAGGCTGCCTTTGCACTACTAATGCGTACAACATCGCCTACCCTGTATTTAGGAGGCCTGTGCTGCTCAGGAGTACTATATCGCTGCAGCAGATTAGCCCGAGCCCTAGCGGCTGTGGCTAATGTCACAGATGCCGGAGTCATTTTTATGCTGCTATGCCGCGTATGATTGTATGCCGAGACAATATCCTGCAGAACGTCAATGTATCGTTTCTCTCTAGAGTATGTGAAATAACGCCACATTCTTTCTTTTAGTGTTCTATTAAAGCGCTCCACAATAGAGGCTTTGATATCGTGGTTTCTTACAGTTCGGAACTGAAGGGGGGATTGTCTTTTTTTTCGCAAAATTTACCACTTTTTGGGAATTTTTTTGTGAAGAAAGTATACAACGGAAAACTTGTGAAACTTGGCATATAGTTTTATTGATCTGTTTACTACATACAAAAAAATGTTTAAACAATTTAATAAAAAAATCCGCCTCCCACCCCCCTCGACGCGCGATGGTCCTTTTTTGATGGTGTGCACGATTACAGCCTTCACGTTCATCCTGCAACAAGAACCCAAAAGCATTTTACTTTAGACACATATAGCTATCGTTTGATGAAGGGACAAAAATAAAAAAAAAAAATTTGGTGACGTTTTGAACTAGAAGTATCGATTTTTCGAAAAAAATTGATCGAATTTTTGTTATAAATAAAAAACTATTAAACGTATTGCTTTTTCGCTTCATCAAACGATAAAAGGATGTCAGCTGAGCATTCTGTCCAAATTTGAAGGCAATCGGTTGAATAGTTTTTGAGAAATCGTGCACACCAGTTGTGAAAAAGCTGTTTCGAGAAAAACGCGTTTAAAGTTCTGAGTACAGTTTATGGGACATATCGAGTACTTACAGTATTTTTAATCTAATCTGCTATGCCAGGGCCATACAGGATGCCTTTCTCGGTTTCGAACAAGTCATTCAGTGAAGCAGTTTCGCTTCTGCGTCTTGTTCGAGCCTCTTTCGTTGCTTCGAGGCTGCGTCTCGTTGACGTCTCTATCCGCTGCTTATCTCGCGCATCGACGAATATTGATGCTTGCGGGCCAACGACGATTCCAATCGTCGTCATTGTTTTGAGGACTGCTGTAAAGCCTTCTTTAAAAATCCCTGCGGCCAAATAAGCCGCGATGTCGATCGTTTTCGCGCCAGTGAAGGTGTTTAGGTGCGAATCGCCAAACGGTTGCGTTGAAGCTTTCGTTGTTGTTTTGAGTATCGCCACCTAAACACCTTTCCAGCAAGTCTCTCGATGACAAATCAATGTAAATCGGCTTAATAGCATTCGCGACGTCTTCATGCAGTGGAGCTTCGTGATCAAATTCGTCCAGAGTTTTTTCGGCTTCGGCAATGCGCCATTTGCACCAGCTTTGTGACCCCGCGGGACAGTACATATGCCGAGGATTTTCATTCGTCGAGATCTTGTGGTAGAACGTTGCCCACACAGCATTGTACATATCATCAACAGAGTCTGGATGTCTTCTGATAGCCAAACCGTAGAAAATTGTTAATTCTTTTATTAATTTATCGGTTAATTTTCCTTTTCCTCCAAGTTTTTTTCGTTTTTTTCACATTTCTCAGTCGCGAGCCCATATGCTTCTCAACGTGCCCGACGCATTACTTTTTCTTCACGATCAAATCATTGCCGTAAGGTTTGTCTTCCAACAAGGCTTTGAATGTTTTCGTGTCGCCATCGCCGATGTATTTCACGTACCGTACTTCATGCATTTCCCAAGATCGTCGGAACATGTCTTTGATCGCGTCAACTTCCATCTTTCCAGCTGACCCATCGTGATTTGCCGTACATTCACTGCTGTGTTCTTCGAACCAATCGTCGTATTCTTCGGTACCGGATTTTGATTGCCACCATTTACAAGCGTGACAGTAAGACGATTTCACGACAAGGTCAACCACTTTGCTTGAATATTTGCCGATGAGTGTCGTGATTCCAAACAAGGAACTATATCCTCGCTTTTTCCATGTTCCGTCTCCCGACACAGAAATATCTGTCTCTGAATTTCCGTGCTCAGCATTCTTCGCTTTCTCTTCTTTCACTGCCTTTTTCGCACGCAGCTCCCATACAGCTTTGGCTCCACTGTAAATGTTCTCCAAGGAGGCATAGTACAAGGTTGTGCTGAAACCTTGGGATATATCCATCAAGCCACAAAATAAATTTATACACTCTCTACCTACTCCCAATAGTCTCATCACAAAAACCATTCTCCTGTTTATCTCACGCGATTTGTCATCGACGAGAGGACAGGAATTAATATATTACACACGACACTTGCACTGCACAACTATTTTAAAACCCAAGCCGCGAGAACTGGATTCCCCAAATTTGATCGGTCCTTTGCATTCCTGACATATTACGAGTTGCGAGATTGCAGAGAAAACCGATAGAAACGCGATAATACGATATCCATGACCCGGGTCCGTAATTATTTCTCTGTCTTCCGCTGTCGACAGTTTCTGGGCCGACGTACTTGCAAACGTCATTTCCGTTTCTCGGGTGTAAATATTCCCAACAAATTTCCTTTTTTTCGGTCTGGCAGCACGACTATGAGTATCACTTCCCTGTTTTCGATCCATGATATATACGTCTGTTACCACTAAACTCTCGTTCGAGACTGAGCGACTCTCCTCCGAATATTTCGATCTCGCACGACCGTTAGGACTCGTCCTTCACGCCTATTGTATGCTGTCCCGTTATATTTATGGTCCGCCGAGCAACAGATTCGGGCAGCTGTCGGTCGCGCCGACCCCTGCCGTGCGACAACGAGCGCGCCGCCACCGCGAGTCGACACGCAGGTATAAAATCGCTTATAACTTTGCCATTTTTGAGGATTTTAATTTGAAATTTTGCACACATATTCTCAACACTTTGAAGAATATGAAACAGCGGTCAGCGAAAAATCGCTTTTTTTGTCGAAAAAAAAGAAAATCCCCCCTGAATGTTCTTCTTTTCTAAGAAAGTCTGGAATGCTGTACCTATAAATTCTTTACCCCTATCCGACTGTACACAAACCGGTACTCTACCGTTACTGACTTTTTGTGATAATATATGCGTAAACGCTTTAGTTTGTTACGTCCTGTGAATTTTCCCTAAAATTCACTGACGCAACTGGTCAGAAATCTAGGAATATTCGATGGGAAAATAGGAAATTTTGAAAGGAAATAAAAGCTGTAAAATCATATTAACGAAGTAACCACCGAAAGGTGATTGCACGTTAAATAATTAATAATAGCGCATTTAAAATGTTGGATGATTCTATCCAGTGATTGGCATAGGAATAATCACATGATCGACAGTGTTATACGAAGAGGCTATTCGACTCGCTCTCGGGTGACAGCGAGAATACCTCGGGTCTATAACCATTGTCTTAATTAAAACACAGAAGCAACATGAATCTTTTCCACATGCGAAAGGAGACTACGCCTTATCGCTCTAATACGCGAAAGGAGGCGACGCATGTACGCACACAGCGGTGCAGCCGAAGAATCGGTGCAACTGTCTCGAGGCGTTTGATTGAGAAATTTACCGTCGGCGCTAACGAGTGCAGCACCTCTCGGAGGATAATAATTTGAACCATTCAATAAACATATAAGAATTATTTATTAATAATAGACACATTTGGGTTGAGTATTTCTGGAAAAAATGGCCAATAAATGAATGATCAAATGGTAATTCCATAGAGTCAACTTTGATAAACCATTTGGGTCAAATCGTTGATATTAATTATGGTAAATAAATGTTAAATAGTAGGGAATTAATCAGTATCGTTATTTAGGGTTTTGTTGCAGTTTAAGCGAAGTTCAATAGTTATTTGTTGAAAATCCGGAATATATACGGAATATTTAAACAAATATAATTAATCGACAGAATAACTTTTGATAGAAACAAGGTAGAAAATCCATTCAAATTTCTAAACCATTGTAATTAAAAACAAGAATTAAGCAGATAATTTGTTAAACCAAGAAATTATTGTAAAAGTCAATATTGTAAAATTATTAAAATAAGCGACGTGAGATGTCAAAACCGATCGATAATCACAATGGTAGGGGACCAGCCGATTAGATGCAAGCTTACTGGACATCAGTGGATGCAGCGGGGAGCTTGGTGACACGGGTGCCCCTCTGATTGAAATTATAAAAGAAGCTCTCCAAAGACGGAACGAGGGTTCAGTTCGGTTCTTCAGTGCCCCTTTTCTCAGTCCGGTTGTTCAGTCCAACAGTTCAGCTTAATAACCCCAGTAATTTCTTCGTGGAACCTCTTGTCGGGAAGAAATCATTATTGCTTGAGCATTGTGTTTAACGCTTGTTAAAAACCTTAATTCCGGAAAATAAGATAAAGGAATCGGAAGTTAACGATTAACCATCAACAAATAAATAACTTGAACATTCATTGACATCATTCGGAGTTATAATTATCGTCTACATCCACTTTCCCCACCGATTATTTATTTCAAACAATTTACCTGAAACCAAGAAGGAAGGAAGGAAGGAAGGACGAGGAGTTTTGATTCGATATCTTCATCCATTTGCATTCAATCTCATATTCTTGGACGCTTAATTGATTTTGAAACATCGTAAGTCATTTCAACCGTTAATTTTCAATCATTTCATGTATTTTCAACTGTCCTTGGAAAATATTTTACTTTGTTTGTTTTACTGAAGTTTAATTATTTAAATCTGGATAAATAATAACCAATCCAGGGGTTAATTAACTAAAGAGTGATAGGCGAATACTTGAATGTCAAGATCCTTTAATTTCTTAGTGAGAGCCGAACTCTAGTGCATCGAACCTGACAATCCGCGATAACGTTAGCCTTGACTCAGTGTCGCGCAGCGCGGAGCGAGCCATCGGGAGTCTTATTACCCTACGCTTCTACGGTACGCCAGGGGTACGCGGAGAGAGTCGTATCAGTTCAACATAGTAAACATCGTAGTACGCATCGCGTAGAATTAAATACCGAGCCATAGTAAACATCACATGGTGACAATCGACCTATATTCTTTCGGCATGCATACTCAGCCCATCCCTGAATAAATTTCCGAAAGGTTAGATTCGAAAGGGGCATTGTTCTGATAAAGCGTCACATGCGATAAACGTGTAATAGGGAGAGAAATCTCCTTTACCGTAGATGCAGGAAAATGCTGATCAGGACGTAACATAAAAATTGGGGGCTCGTCCGGGATTAAAAAGAGTTTGCATGTCGAAAATAAATAAATAAACAATTTTAAATAAAATGGAATAAAAATCAATAAATAAATAAATAAAATATAAATGCCTTTTACTCGATCTCAAGGAAAAGTTTCTGATAAGTGCCTCGGTATATATCCGGGAGATAAAAAGAAAATTACAAAATCAAAGATCGAAAAAAAAATTGCCAGAAAGAAAAAGTAAACAATCGAAATCCACGGATACATCTGAATTAACAGAAAGAAGTTTTATGGTATTGGACGATTTGCCAAGTGGTGATCAAGATAATGATAGTCGACCTTGTTCATCCGGGACAAAAACAAATGAAAGAGATAGAGCCGAAGTACCAGAGTTAGGAAAGGGAGGTGTCAGTGAACATCCGGTTGACGTGGAAAATCGAATTGAAGTGCTTGAACAGGGTTTAATAAAAGCAAATAGTGAATCCTCATTGTTGAGTCTTGATATTTCTCGATTGGCGCGTAATTTTGGAAATGTAAATATTGCGACACCGGGTGTCAGATTTAATTCAGGAATAAATGCATCATCGACACATCGATTGAGATCCTGCTCTGTGGATACTCCGATTAAGCCGAAATCCGCTATAAAATCGTGTATAAAAGTAGGATCGATTAAAACGACAAGTGCCCCGTGTATAAAAATTGAAGAACAGAATAAAGAAAATGGCGAATCACTTAAAAATGAAAATAAAAGCTCAAGTCAAATAGATGATACAGTTGCATCTGAATCCAGTGATAGCGCAGATAATAGTGATTACGAAGCGGAACGATCCGAAATTGAGCCAGTATCCGCTGCTAATTTAATATCATTTAGATCGAGTGCCAATACCCTACCGACAAAAGAACATTTGCGACAAATTTTTATGGTCTGTGGAGATTCACGCCCACCTATCAGAGTTATATCAAACGAGGTAGTTAAAAACCTTTTTGAAAATATGGAGTCCATGCGGGATTTAATTGGACAGCGTGATGGGGAAAATAACGAAGAAGATGATGAAGGGAAAAATGATATGCACGAAGATGATAGAGGTAATGGAGGAGGTAGTCATGGTAATGGAGGAGGTAGTCGTGGTAACGGAGGAAGTGGTGATAGGAGGACTAATTCGCCTCACAGATCTAATTCATTGATTGAAACACAGAGATCATTTCAAGATAATGGGGTATGGAAAGTAGTGGACAAAATGATTCCAGAATTTGATGGAAAGAAAGAAAAATTGGGTAAATATCTCCGAGGTTTAAATAATGCGATAAGAGCGGTAGGACGAGAGTTCGAGGCGGAAGTAATGATGGTAGCAAGAAGTAAATTAGTCGGTGAAATCTGGGGAGATGTTGACGACATTAATTTTGATAAACTCCATAACTATATAGAATATCTTCAACGAAGATACGATCCTCCAAAGGACATAGTTCAACTAACAGGGGAATTGAGTAATACTATTCAGTTAAAAAATGACACTGTATATGAGTTTGCAAGGAAAATACGGCATTGTGTAAAAAAAATGAAAGAGTCAAAACATTATGATAAAGGATATCTAAGTGCAGAAGGAAAAAGATCAATTGAAGAAATGGCCATTAAAAGTTTCAAACGGGGATTGAAATCAGAAATAAAGAGTCAAATGAACAATGAGCAAAGAACACTTGAAGAGGCGATAAACGCAGCATTGGATATAGAATTGGAAATATCTGAAAGTGGTAAATTGAGACAACTAATAGAGCCCGATTGTATGAAGGAAATAGATAAGGGAACCAAGAAAGTTGGGATAAAATTTGTTGAACCCTTAGAGGAAGTAATTATGGCACCATTTACCGAAAATCAAAAGGTGATAGTTTGTCAATTTTGTAATAAGCAAGGACATTCTGCAGATAAATGCCCCAAAGGGCCTAACAATGAGATAATCGATATTTGTCAGTATTGTAACAAACGCGGACATCGGGCAGATAAATGTAGAAGTATGGGATGTGTAATCTGCGGTCGTAAGGGACATTGGGCTGAAATTTGTAATCAGAAAGAACAAAGTGAAAGTGATAGAGCGTCCAACGAACGTCAAAATCAACAATCAGTTCAACAGAATTATCGACAAGGTCAATATTCAGGAAATTTTAATTCCAATAGTTATGACAATAATCGTCCAAATCACAATTATAATCAACATTTCAATCCAAATCCACGACTAAATTATAATCAAAATTCGAATTTCAATCGAAACCAAAATTTTTATCCTAACCAAAATTATAATCAGAATCGAAATTTTAACCAAGGTCAAAATTTTAACCCCCATCAAAATCGAAGTTTCAATTCAGGATTCAACCAAGATCGAAGTTTCAATCAAAATTATAATCGAAATCAGAATTATCAAAATCAAAATTTTGGTCAAAATCGCAATTTCAATCCAAATTATAACCAGAATCGAAATTATAATTCAAACTATAACCAGAATTATAATCAAAATCGAAATTTCAATTCAAACTTCAATCCAAATTTTAACCAAAATCGAAATTTCGACTCAGATTTAAATCGCGGAAATAATCAAATGTCGAACGATAAAGGTGCAATGTCTTATGCGCAAGCAGCTAATCAACCCTCCCAGTCAAATAATGGTAACGTGATTTGTCATTACTGTGGAATAAAAGGTCATATAATACGCGAATGTCCGCAACGCATAGAATACAATAGTAGGCGGGATTCAATGCAGGGAAACGCCAGTGGCCAGCCAGTGGAGGGTGCGTTGGCAGAGGCCAGGGTGAGTTCGCACCCAGTATATTCCGTTCAGACTATGCTTCAACAGTAGACGAGCAATGTCGAATAATTGACATATTTTTGGTAAGGCCGGAGGAAGGAATTATCCCTCCGACGATTCAATTAAAAAGCAGCGACCTTCAGAACTCTGTTATTATGCTATTGGATACAGGTGCCGGTAAAAATATTTTAAAAGAAAAGTGTTTGAACAAGAGTAACACCATATATACAGACGAAATTTTGAGACTTAGTGGAATAACGGATGAATTTGTTTATACATCAGGATATGTTATTATCGAAACTTTGGGGCGAGAAGTGGTGTATCATATTGTGGCTAATAATTTTCCTACTCAACAAGATGGAATTTTGTCTAATGATTATTTTCGGGATAATTTGGCAAAAATAGATTATGAAAATAGTGTGCTCAGAGTTCGTGACAAAGAAATCGAATTTTTCACGCGAGAAAGTATGATTTTTCCACCAAAGACTAAAAAGATTTTTTATGTAAGACTAAATGATGATACAATTCGCGAAGGATTTTTACCTCCGATTGATTTGGGAAAGGAAATAATTGTTGAGCAGGGTCTTGTACAGAACATTAATGGAAAGTGCTTTATCAATATCATTAATAACAAGGATGAAAAAATCGAAATATTGATCCCTACCATGAGATTGGCAAAAAGCTCTGCTGAAATTACGGAAGTGACGGTGGTAGAGGAAAGAAGAATGTCAAAAGAGGAATTATATGTAAAAGCTGAAAATAATGAAAACGGTATAGATAAGATTAAAGGAAATTCTGGAAGTGTCAAGGGTAATTCAATGTTGAAAGATAAAAATGACGAGATAAAATTAATGAAAAATAATGGGGAAGATGAACAAAGTGACAAAAAGAAATGGAAAACAATACCGTACGAAACGTTTCAATCAGCAGTAGAAAGAATAAAAAGGAACATGGAAGAAAGGAAAAAAATAAATCAGGGAAATCTAAGGCCGAATGAAATAATGTCGGAAGATGCATTGGAAAAATCGGACACCTGGTACAAAACAAGATAAAAACAAAGGAGAAAATTCAGATGACAATACGGAGATTGACAATAGAACTTTAATGGAGATGTCACACGATGAATTAGAATCGAGGTCAAAGGAAAAAGAAAATTTTAAAGGAAAGATGGATCAGCACAGTCAGTTTAATAGTAAGAAAAAAATAATACAAAATGTTCAATCGTACGAGGTTTGTGATCCATTGATAGGAGTTCAATTTTATGAGTTGGAAAAATGTCTATGTATCAATGCAAAACTCCAGGATAAGACTCGATTACCTAAAGTTTTGAAATCGTTGAGAGTGACTGGATTAGATGAACAGGAAACAAACGCTGTACATGAAATTATTAAATATGGAACAGACCGATTCCACATACCAGGAGAAAGGTTAGAAGCCACAAATGTAATAACACATCGAATACCAACTACCGACGATTTCCCAGTCAATTCAAAACAGTATCGATTCCCTGAAGTTCATAAGGATGAGATTAAAAGACAAGTAGCAGAATTTCTTGAAGCTGGATATATCAGACAATCGACATCTCCATATAATACACCAGTGTGGGTCGTACCGAAGAAATTGGATTCACAGGGAAATAAAAAGTGGAGGGTAGTCTTGGATTTCAGACAGTTAAATGAGAAAACAATTGGGGATGCTTATCCTCTACCAAATATTGTCGATATACTTGACCAGTTGGGGGGAGCTCAATATTTCTCGGTTTTCGATTTAGCCTCGGGATTTTATCAAATAAAAATGCATCCAGACGATTGTCATAAAACTGCATTTACAACTCCGTACGGACACTATGAATATGTTCGAATGCCAATGGGATTAAAGAATGCACCTCCTACATTTCAACGAGCGATGGACATAGTTTTAATGGGGTTGCAGGGTCAAGAATTATTCGTTTATTTGGATGATATCGTAGTGTACGCAAAAACATTGGAAGAACATAATGAAAAATGCAAACGATTAATAGACAGGCTGAGGCAAGCCAATATGACTTTACAACCAGATAAGTGTGAATTTTTAAAGAAAGAAGTCGGATATTTGGGCCATGTAATTAGCCGTGATGGTTTAAAACTTGATCCAAAGAAAATAGAAGCAGTCAAACATTTTCCAAAGCCAACCAACGCAAAGAAAATTCGTCAATTTCTGGGATTAACGGGATATTATCGTAGATTCATTGAAGGATATGCTAAATTGGCAAAGCCATTAACTAATCTTTTGAAAGATAATACACAGTTCGTATGGAAAAATAGTCAAGAAGAGGCTTTTGAAGAACTTAAAGAAAAACTTTGTACCGAACCAGTTTTGATATTCCCGGATTTTTCAAAACCTTTTATTGTAACAACTGATGCGTCAGGTTATGCGATCGGGGGTATTTTATCGCAAGGGCCTATAGGAAAAGATAGACCAATAGCCTACGCCTCACGTACACTTAATGATGCTGAAACAAAATATGACACATACGAAAAGGAAGCCTTGGCAATTGTCTACAGCGTTTTGCATTTTAGACCATATTTATACGGGAAAACATTTACCTTGGTTACTGACCACAAGCCTTTGGTATGGTTTAGAAGTTGTAGGGATGGGAATACCCGTGTTCTTAGGTGGAGATTGAAATTGGCTGAATACGAATATGATGTAGTATATAAAACGGGAAAAACAAATGTAAATGCAGATGCCTTATCTCGAAATCCGGTTGCGAGTAAAGAAAATGAGGTGGAGGAAGAGATATTCATAACAAAGGTACAGGGACGTACAGACTGGAAAGATGATGAAATGTGGAAATTCCTGGAAGAGGATAACGATGAAGAAGATGGAGTAAGTGATGAAGAAATAAAAGAAGAAGAAGAGGATCCAGAGAAATTATGGAAGGAGAGTTTAAAAATAATTGAGACGGAGAAAAATAATAAGGAGGATTCGTCGTCGGCATCGTCAAAAAGTGAGATTCAACATTTTTATTTCAACAATTCACCGGTCAACACCAGTGCAGAAGAAGGTTCAGGGAAAGAAGGAATACCAATCGACAATGTAGAAAAAGGAAAAAGGTTAGAACGAGGAGCAAAACGAATGGCACTCGAGAAAATCAAGGCTAATTTTCGGAAGAATAAACAAGGACATGAAGGAGTTCAAGAAGTTAATAAGGAAAATAGGAGGAAAAAGGTGAAAAATAAAAGGAAAATTCAACCAACACAAAATACCATACAAGATGATTCCACAGAAGATGAAGATCAAGATACCGAAGAGGAACCTATAAGAAAACCCCGTAAAAAGAAGAAAACTCGGAAGAAAATAGAATCAGATGAGGAGGAAATAGTGCAACCCCGAAGGAAAAATAAAATTAGACCAATTCAGAATTTAGAGGATAAGGAATCCTCTGAAGAATCAGTCAGAAGTGACTCTGATGGAATTGACGATGAAAATAAAGACGAAGAAAAGGATGAAAACAGTGACAATAGCGAACAATCCGCACTAGAGCTTGAAAATTCCGTATCACGAAATGTTATTGCATCAAGAGAAATTTTCTTTACTCGAAAGGATTCACTCATTTATTTTCTGAACTTAAAAGGTGACGCATTTGATACAGGATCTAAAAAATTAGTAGACAGGAATGAATTGCCTTATTTTCCAAGTCTTAAATTGGGAGAAGTTAGTGCAATAAAACGAGGGAATAGATATCATATAGCCTTGCCCGTAAGTGACGATTCTGGGGAAGGAGCTTCCCTAATATTAAGCCACATAAAGGAGGCTATAAATAGTTTGAGGATTTTCATGGAACAAAAGAAAATACGAAGTGTGAGTATTTCAAAGTCCGATGTTGTTGGAAACGTTCCGTGGGATAGAATTGCAAGTGAATTACGATTAGAATTTTTAAATAGTCCGGTAACAGTGATCGTGTGTCATGGAATCATTCGATATCCGAGTAAAGCAGAGCGAGAAGGAATAATACAGGAAATGCATGGATCAGCTGTTGGAGGGCACAGAGGAGTTACGAAGACGTTTAATAGAATCAGGCATCGTTTTTATTGGGAAAGGATGAAAACAGATATTGAACGATACATACAGCAGTGCTTACCATGTCAGTTAAAAAATGTGTCAGAATGAAAACAAAACAACCTATGGTTATTACTGATACCCCCGGAATAGCTTTCGATAAAGTCGCAATGGATATAGTAGGGCCTTTGCCACGAACTAAACGAGAAAATGAATACATCCTTACAATACAGGACCAACTAACAAAATTTTGTCTTGCATTCCCTATTCCTAATGCCACATCGATAATGATTGCAGATACGATGGTAAAATATTATATTAGTATCTTTGGAGCGCCTAGAAGTGTATTAACTGATCAAGGACGAAATTTTCTTAGCAATTTAATCAAACGAGTCGCGAAAAGGTTTAAAATAAAGAGAATTCGAACTACCGCTTTTCATCCACAGTCGAATGGTTCTTTAGAACGATCACATCACGCACTTGGGGAATATTTAAAACAATACGTAGATAAGAAGTTCGAATGGGATGAATGGGTCGAATTAGCTATTTTCAACTATAATACTAGTGTTCATGAAGGTACTAAACATACACCGTACGAGCTCGTTTTCGGAAAATTGGCGAGGACACCATCGAGTGAACCCTTACAAATGGAGGATAGATTACCTACTTATGAGGATTATTTGGTGAAATTAGTAACACAATTACATGAAATCCGGAAAATCGCGCGGGAGAATTTAATAAAGGCAAAAATAAAATCCAAAAACGGTACGATAAAAATCTTAATGTTAAGGAATTTAAGGTAGGAGATTATGCATTTTTGAAAAGCGGGCCAAAAGCGAAAAAGTTGGAGAATCAACATGCAGGACCCTTCGAGATAATCGAGGTGAAGGGCAATCAAAATATAAAAATCAAGACCAACAAGAAACCTATGGTAGTTCATGCTAATCGATTGAGGTATTCGCATATTAAGCCACAGAGCAAATAAGTAATTCAATAATATAACATTTCCATCCAACATACATTGTTGAATATGGGATAATGTTTGTTTAATAATTGGTCTTTAAAAATAGGATTACGTTATTTGAACTATCAAATAAACGATAATTCTGAAAATAAATAAATCAATAAAGAAATTTATAAATAATGAAAATAAATAAATAAATCAAAATAAATACTTAAATTTCAATCGACGATTTAAATATAATAATTACAGACAAAATGCAAGCAAGAAATACATCCATAGCAGGAGAGAGATTGAGATGGCAACGAGTAACGGGAATAGCGACATCTTGGCCTGGAGAATGCGAGGCGAATAATTATCGGATAGGGGGTGAAGCCAACTCAGAGCCTACCGGAACGAATATTCCAGTTAATGACTGTCCAACTATTAGTGGAGAAGAGGAAGTCCAGTCAAGAGGGACTGTGGGAGAAAATATCCGGAGAATTTGCCATGAATTTATAAGATGCAATCGAAGAAGTGAGCTGGATTGGAAAGCGACGGCGATTAGGCTGGGAAGAAATCAAATATTGGATCTGCAAGAAAACATAATTGGTCATGAAAGTACATTAGGCGACGATGACTTCTTCATATTTTGGGGTAAACTTAAGGACATAATGCGAGAATTCAACATTGAGCTAAAACGCGAAACTAATAAGGGACACAACGAATACGGGGTATGCTATGTTGTAATGTATTCAGATATTGAACCATTTGTGTGTATCGAGGTAGGACAGCAGGAAGATGTGATTGACTTGAAAGGTTTAGGACAGGTATTAATTAATATCCGACGGTATTTCACAGAGAAACTTCGTGAAACATTCAAAGAACATAAGCAGCAGGAATAAAAACAATTCATACATAAATAAATAGTCATTTATCTTTAAAGACATATGAAAAAAAAAAAAAAATTAGCATATGAAATTTGAAGTTTCCGTTTACAGAAAATAAAAATGTCAGGCCAGGAGAAAGCGACTGTTCGACTGGAGCGTATGTACGGCAAGGGGGCTATCTATCTTGACGTATGGATTACCCGGAATACGGCGGAATATACGCACAGGGTTCAGGCTATATTGGGAAGATGGAAAGGTGTAGGAGTCGGCAACAGCGAGGAAGAAGCTACTGAAGCTGCTGCTGAAGCATTAATAGAGAGAATAAGCAATAGCATAACACCGGAACTTAACAAAAACAGTGATCTTAAGAAAATGAACGAGCAGTTGACTAAACGATTGAGGAGATTGGAATATGTTTTGAAAGAGTTTGGAGTAGAGGCAATAGATAAGATCGCAGAAAGGATTAATAAAAATAAAGATAAAATTAGTCCCTTTCAGACAATTGAATTGGTCGGGGAAGCAGTTGAAATATTTGCAAAGTTCGGTATAACGTTGATAACGAGGATGCTTCAAAGAGAGAAAGAAGTAGGAGTAAGCATAACTATAGATTCTGAAAATGATGTTGCTGTTACCGTGATACAGTTCGACGAAGACAAGAATGTAGCACAATTAGAATCTTTGTTGGAAGTCTTGTATGTCGTGAGGAGACGTTTGATCGTTCAGATGCGAGAAATGAAGGAGGTAGAAGCGGTCATAAAGAAGCATGAGGAAAAAAAAACACTAAGAGAGCAAGAATGGCAGATTCAGCGAAAGAATAACCAGGGTTGAAAAAAAAAAAAAAAAAAAAAAAAAAAAAGAGGAAATATATATATATTCATTTTGTTGGGAAATGTGCAAATTATAATTTTGAATGCACAAATTTGGGAAATAGAATGTAGAAATATATTAATAATTTTTGGGAAATGTGTAAATTATCATATCTAAATGCACTGTTTGGGGTATAATGAATATGTATGAATTAAGCTATAATAAATAATCAATTAGCAAACGTAGAGTTATATATATAATCACATAAGTATTAAATAAGAATAATTGAGGTGGCACAAATAATCAACATGTTTCAGTGCATCAAGAACACCTCATCTCTGTAACCAGCAATATTATGGTTTGTTGTCAATAAATGATCATTCATCTAAGTAATATTGTGTTGTTTTGTTGAACAGATGTGTCGCAAGGAGTTGTCGTTAGTGGTGATATGGGTATTTCTTCTACCCACACCCTCCTCAGGGATGATTGGATACGAGTGTGGGTCGCCATCTTCAAATGTCACAACTCTGTCTCTTCTGGACGTGGACGAGTGTGATATTTCCTCATCATCATTGAACATTTCTTCAGTTCATATCCAGCTGGTTCAGATCAATGAATATGGAACTGTGCACGTTCATCAGTGCAAAGTGGAAATAGATCGAGACGTTCGGAAATGTGGTATGTTTTCACATACAAGTGACGTTACAAACGGAAAGGCTTCATACATCTTCGAAGTTTCTCGAGATGTTTGCATGAAAATGCATGAAGTTGGATCTTTTCGAATGGACAATGTAATTGTCATGGGAATTGCTAGTAATCAGACTTTGAGTCATCCAATTACTTTGGCGGGACATTTGGAGGTAGACGGAAGTTGTAAAGGTTCCGCTTATTCGGATCCTTTCGGAAGCTGGAGTGATGTAGTGGTTCTGTCCACGATAAAAATTACTCTGAGGGATTATTATACGTCGGTTGCTTTGAGATCGAACAGAGTATTTTTGAAGTCGGGGGTGAGGTGCGATTTGAATATGGGACAATGCATGGATATGGAGGGTGGACATACGTTTTGGAATTCAGTTCCAATAGAGAGATGTGGTCAAAGTAAATATGGAGTTCTTTATACCGGAATGGCGGAAAAGGTGGTTGATCACGATGCCGAGACTGTATATACCGTGACTACTTCGGACATTATTTTCGCTCTTGTTGCTCATTCGTCTATTAATGTGTGTGGTGAGACTTTAATTCGAACAGAGCATCCCAGATTACTTATCTACGAGGTGAAGGATGGACGAGTGTTTATGCCAAAGGAACAGATTAATGAGGTTAATATGGACATATATGCGTACGTTAACTCAAAATTCGTGTATGTTGAGAGACATCTTCAAACTCAGATTCAACAAGTTTACACTGATTTCTTAACACAAAAGTGCGAATTAGAGCGAGAAATGTTGAAAAATCGTTTGGCTATAGCTACTCAAGCACCAGACGAGTTCGCTTACCACTTGATGAGAGGGCCGGGGTACATGGCAGTAATCTCAGGAGAAGTAGTACATATAGTAAAATGTATTCCAATAGAGGTAAAGGTTAGACATTTAGAAGAATGTTATACGCATCTACCGGTAATTAGAGGAAATGATAGTTATTTCCTGGCTCCAAGAACGCATATATTAATGGGAACAGGTTTACAAATAACGTGTAATCGAATGGTACCGCCGATGTATTTTATCGATGAGGAATGGTATGGGATGATGCCCGGAGCAACGCTTGTCTATCCTCCTGGAACTATGAAGCCCAATAATAAATCAACGTGGAAATATGGCAAGATAAAGTCATTGGCAACTAGTGGAATATATACAACGGCAGAATTGGAACGATTAAGAGAATATATCATGTTTCCAGCAGAAAGGCCTGCCATGTTAAATTCAGTAGTGAGAGGAATGATGGGAAAATCTACAGTAAAACAAGGGGAATCGTTCATAAAATTAGTTGAAGGGCCAGAATTAGAGAAGATAATGCAAAATGCTTGGAAAAAAATGTGGGATAATTTGGTTGCCTTTGGACATATTAGTGCCGGACTTATCGGAATAATTATGATTATTCGGGCTATAAAATTAATAATTGATACTATCATACATGGATATGCTTTGCATACAGCCTATGGTTGGTCATTATTTTTGATAGGGGCAATATGGGATTCAGTAACAGGGTTACTTTTACATTTGAAAAATGGATCAAAATCTTCTAAAAGAAAACCAAAGGACACAGATGTGGAATTAGGGCAGGTAGAGATATCAGAACGTGAGGAATCAGAGGAAGACAGGGAAATAGATGAGACATACGAACAGGTCAATGAAGGGAGAAATGATAGAGCAGTTCAAACAGTTAGGAGTGGAGCAAAGGGAGAGAATTCTAGAGTTAATTAGGAGATATATAAAAAAAATAAATAAATAAATAAATAAATAAATAAATAAATAAAATAATAATAATAATTAAAAAAAATATATATATAAAATAAAATAAAATAAAAAAAAAAAAATAAATAAATAAATAGGGTAGAATAAAATAGATATATATATATATATATATATATGTATATATGTGTTTTTTTTATTTTGGGGAAAGTAGCAATTAGTATGGGAATGATATTATCTACGTAGGAGAAGAAAGAAATAAAGAAATAACGAATTAGCGCGAAATAATGAGAGCGCGAAATTATCAACGCCACATTCAAAAAAAAAAAAAAAAAAAAAAATAATAATAATAATAATAATAATAATAATAGTGGTGATAGTGGTAATAATAATGGTAATAATTAATCATTTAGATCTGAGTAAATGGATATATATATAAATTTATTTACGGATATGTATAACAAAATTTCTTAATAATCTAAATAAAAACAATGAATGCATGTCCCGCTGTTGGTTGGGGACTGTTGATGCGAGCTGTCGAGGGTGGATTTTCCGGGGGACAATGGCAACGCCCCAGTAGTTCCCAGCACTCATCGCAGTTCTGGACCATGTACCAGCCCAGGATTGTTCCTTGGGATCGGAACAATGGGTGGTTGGCTGGGACTGGTACATTTGGGTCCCAGATAATGGCCTCGGTGGGGTATGCTTCTTTGCCAGACCGCCTGGCTTCGAAGATTTCCTTCGCCTCACGAATGCGTTTAACGCCCATGGTTCTGTAAAAAAAAAAAAAAAAAAAAAAAAAAAGAGAAACAAATATGTAAATAAGGAAAATAACAAGATCAGGAAAAAGATAAAAATAAAAGGTACTTACGATAGGGGAAATTAGGCGAAAAAAGTCCTTGGAGAGAACTCGATGAGGAGCGTGTTCTCAATTGGAGTGCAGTCTGAAGAATGAATAAAGTTCCGCGCACTTGTCGCTGAGGGCTGCCGAGCGATTTCTTATCTTAGGGCTCAAGTGACAGACCAAACACGACGGAATACCTGTCTCAATTATATACTATGCACTTATATTTATTAATCGCCGAATAATTACTTGAGAATTTATATTGGTTGTTAGGATATGTTTCTCGGATGTTACCTAATACCCGTAAAGGGGAGCGGGTAACTCGGTTGAGCGCCAACCGAGCGCGTCTCCAGGTGGCGGATAGGAGGGACCAGGGCTCGGGGATCTTCGCAGTCTGGGGGACCGGGCGCATTACGACCGGTAACCGAGGCGGGAGATCTCAAGGGTACTGGCCTGCGGGTGCTATAGGGAACCGGGTCGGGGTGAAAGCCGACCGGGAGAACAAAAGCCCTGCCGCGGACCAACTTCCCGAATCCCAAGGTGTAAGCTCATCGTGCCGACGGGATGCATGGCACTTGGGATGTAGTGTCTATAACGATGCTCTGTGGGTACCAGGCGCCACCCACTTATATTTAAGTCGCCTTGCCTACGCAACAGGCTCTGCGTAGGTCGACCACCCCTTCCTGTTTACTCGTGGGACGAAAATGTCGGAACCACAATTGAATAATTATTTATCGTATGGTGCCAAGACCTCGCAAGAGGGCCTGGCACTGGAGTTGGCGAACGATCGTCCTGTCGGGACCCAGGGTGCCGGGGGAGCGCAAGCTCAACCGACCCCCGTGGAACCGATGGACACGGGCGCTTGTAAGGAGAGAGGGACAGAGGGCTCAGCGTCAGCCGAGACCTCCGAGCCCTCACAAGAGAAGCGCCGCAAGGCCGGGCGCAGTGGCGCGGCAAGGAGAAGGGCCTGGAAAAGCCGTCAGGCCAATCTAGCCCTCTCCGAGCGGTGCTGCAGCGACCAGCCGGCGGCGGGTGATGGCGGGGCTGAGCCAGTTGGACCTCACGGGACAACTGGCTGCAGCCTGACAGTAGGCGAGGCTACGGTCGGGGGGGGACAGCAGGACGGGGCCCTAAGCGGACCAGACCGGCAGATCCGACCCCACCGGAGGCTCGCAAAACCGTGAAGAAAAGCAGAGCTCATCCCAAACCGACGAGCTATGTGGACGCGGTTACAGCTGGTAGGAAGATGGCAATCGTACCGTCAGACTACCCTGTGACGGTCCTCAAGCAGGAGGAGGGTGACCTGTTAACACGGGCGCTTCTCGAAGCCATGGACGCCGTACCCTTTGGGCAGGCTCTACCATGTTTCGATGGACACCGATGGGAACAGGGAGCCATGTGGGTGACCTGCGCTGACGACACGGCGAAGGCGTGGCTGAAGGCAGTGGTCCCGACGCTGACACCATGGAAGGACGCCTCGCTCCAGGTTATGGAGAGAGACGGCCTTCCGAAGTTCAAGAAGACCTCTGCGGTGTTCTTTGATACAAAGGAGCAACGGCAAAACGGCAACGTTCACTTCGCACTGAGCGTGGACGCCCCATCTATGGAGGCTCTGGCCAGGGCCGGCAATGCTCCCCACTGTGGACTGGGGCGGGCTCGTTTCGGCGATGCCCCGAACAGGACCGGCGGGAGAGACACTGCTGGTACCGGGGCCGGAGCAACAGAGGTCTCAGAACCAAAGTCGGGCCAGGAACAGGCATCCTCTGGCCATGCTGAGCTGGCCGCTGTACCCTCTACAGCGGCCCCAGCAGCCAGGGTAACCAGGACAGGTACCCCTCTATTGAGGGCGCCTGTGCTACCGCCTGTCATGACCATGGCTCCCGCGAAGGCTAATATGCCTAGCGCGGAGAAACATCCGCCTTCTTACTGGAGGAAGGAGCAGGGACCGGCTGCGGGGGGCTCGGGGGTTACAACCCGCGGGAACCCAGCGGTCGGGCGCACTCCGTTCCGACCGGTAAGCAGGAAAGGTACGAGGGGCAGGCCCACGATGGCCAGTATGGCGCTGAAGGCGGGACTGGCGGAGCGGGAGCAAGGCGTCCAGAGGACGCTGGACCTCGCCACGCCAAGGACCCCTGAGCCGCCGACTGCGACTGTCGTGAGCCCAGCGAACTCGGCTGCGAGGGAGGAAAAGCGCGATGGCTGAACATCGGGCTCTCCCTCCCCCGTATCCCCCATCCCACAACCCCCCGACCCCTCGCCCATCCACTTCCCACATCCTTCCCCCTCCCCTTCCCCACTTTGCCGGGAGACAGATCGAACCCGCAACTTCTATAGCTGTGGGTAGTATCAGGTTCTCCCAAATCAATCTGCAACACTGCAAAGCGGCCACGGCCGTTCTAAGTCGGGACCTAGCAGTGGAGCAGACAGACATAGCCCTTATACAGGAACCCTGGGTCAACAGGGGGCTGATTAAGGGTATTGATAGGAGTCTGGGCTCGCTGATCCACGCGGAGGCGGAACTGGGACCGAGGGCCTGCATCTTTATCAACAGGATGCATAGCGCCCTGAAGCTGAACCAGTTTTGCACCAGGGATCTAGCGGCAGCCAGGATTTCGATAAATGTGGAGGACAGGCGGGCCGAGCTAGTAATCTGCTCGGCTTACCTACCTTATGACTCGACGGAACTTCCGCCTACGAATGAACTCGCGGCCCTAGTCGATTACACAAGGGCCAGCGGGCTACAATTAATTGTGGGTTGCGACGCAAACTCACACCACACGGTGTGGGGAAGCTCCAACATCAATCCGAGAGGCGCTGCTCTACTGGAGTACCTCTCTACAACTAGGCTAGAGATACTCAACAGAGGATCCAGGCCAACTTTCATCACCTCGCGCAGACAGGAGGTTTTAGACCTAACCCTGGCTGCACCGGAGGTGGCACGAGGCATACTAGACTGGCGTGTGAGCGAGGAGATAACTCTCTCCGATCACCGCCTGATCAAGTTTAGCTTATTGGGGAATGCAGCACATCGCCCTCCGGATTCTTACAGGAACCCCAAAGCCACCGACTGGACTGCCTACAAGGTAGAGCTGGTCGGGAAGCTTGCGGGGGGTCGTGAGAGACCGGGGTCGAAGGGGGGCATCGAGCGGGAAGTAAGTTTCTTACGGAACGCAATGATCGCCTCCTACGAGGCAGCATGCCCACTCAAAAGTAGTTCCAGCAGGAAGAAGGTGACGTGGTGGAACCGTGACCTAACCCAGGCACGGGCCCACTCCCGGCGACTGCTGAACAAGGCTTTAAAAACAAACACGATCTCTGATTGGGACTCCTATCGAGAGGCTCAACAGGCTTACAAAAAGCTAATCAGAAGATCCAAGACGGCGTCCTGGCGCGATTTCTGCAGTGAGATCGAGGCCCTACCTTTAGTGGCCAGACTTCGCAGAATCTTTGCGTCGGGGCCTTCGACTCGGCTCGACAGTCTCGTTCTCCCAGATGGGAGAACAACGTCTAGCCAGGAGGAGACCCTAGCCCACCTGTTCGAGGTCCACTTCCCGGGATCAGTTCTGGCTGAACCAGGGCGACCCACAGGTACGGCGGACCCACCTTTAGGAGCGGCCGCCCGGGACTGGGTTACGGCAACGAAAGTTGTCACTTCCGCAAGGATCAAATGGGCCATAGATACCTTCGACCAGTACAAAAGCCCTGGTGTAGATGGGATCTTCCCCGCCCTCATGCAGGAGGCTGGGGAGGGCCTCATTAAACATCTTAAACGTATCTATCGCGCTTGCCTTGCGCTATGTTACGTTCCGTCAGCTTGGAGGGAGGTCAGGGTCGTCTTTATTCCCAAACCGGGGAAGGACACCTACGACCGAGCCAAGTCTTTTAGACCCATCAGCTTGACGTCCTTCCTCCTGAAAACGCTGGAAAGACTCGTTGATAGGTACTTGAGAGAAACTGCGCTCGTCGAAAGACCGGTGCACCACTCGCAGCACGCTTACCAGGTGGGCAAATCCGTGGAGACGGCGCTCCACCATACCGTCAGGGTACTGGAAGGGGCCGTGCACACGGGTAAGTCTGTCCTGGGCGTGTTTATTGACATCGAGGGAGCGTTTGATAACACCTCCTTCGTTTCTATTTGCAAAGCGGCCAGAGGATTCGGGGTCGAGGGCTCTGTCATTGACTGGATCCACGGCATGCTTAGCACCAGGTCTGTCACCGCGGGCCTCAGAGAGTCTTCTGCCAGTGCGCTCGTCAAAAAGGGCTGCCCGCAGGGGGGAGTTACCTCTCCCATCCTGTGGGTCATGGTCATTGACGGGCTCCTTGCGGGGCTTGTGAGGCTAGGGGTGTTCGTGGTGGGTTACGCCGACGACGTGGCGATGCTGGTCGTCGGGACCCACCCGGGGGAGATGTCGTGGAAAATGCAGCGAGCATTGGACCACGTTCAAGTATGGTGCACTTCGAAGAGCTTGAGGGTCAACCCGAGCAAAACGGAGATGGTACTATTTACGAATAGAAGGAAACTCAGGGTGAGGCCCCCTTCTATTTTTGGTACAGAGCTTAGCTTCTCTACAGAGGTACGCTACCTTGGCGTTACCCTAGATAGCAAGCTCCTGTGGAGAAGCCACATCGACAGGCAGACCCGGAAGGCCACCTCAACCTTCTGGGCCTGCCGTAGGATGTTTAACTCGACGTGGGGACTCAAACCGGCTGTGGTGAAATGGATTCACACAGCCATCATAGAGCCTCAGGTGACGTATGCGTCGGTAGTCTGGTGGCCTGCGCTGCAGCGGGAAACCAACAAGAAGACGCTAAATAAGGTCTACAGGCTTGCACTGCTGGGGATTACAGGAGCACTACGGACAACTCCTACCCTGGCACTGGGGGCGCTTCTGGACATCGCGCCTCTAGACATCGTGGCTAAGGCCAAGGCGATGGGTGCAGCCGTTCGGCTAAAGTTTGGAGGGAAGTGGAAGAAGGCTAGCAGGGGCCACGCGTCTCTGCTGAATGGCAACAGGGATCTCGAGGAGGTCCTACCCCTAGGCGGGGACTGCGGCCCTAGTAGCTACCATTTCTGCCGTAATTACGCGGTTATTTTCCCGAGCAGGCAAGAGTGGGAGGATAACGGTGTCGGTTTGCTGTCACCGGGGGGACTCGTCTGGTACACGGACGGATCCAAAACCCCGTTGGGGACAGGCGCCGGAGTGTGGTGTGCGGGGCCGAGGACGAGGTTATCCTTGGCACTGGGAACCCGTGCAACTATACTTCAGGCTGAGGTGCTTGCAATCAGAACCTGCGCGGAAGAGATTCTGCTAAGGAACTACGAGGGCAGGCATATTTACATCTGCTGTGACAGCCGTGCGGCGCTCAGGGCCCTCGATTCCATCGAGGTGAAGTCCGAGCTGACTCGCAGCTGTATTGAAGCCCTTTCACGCATTGCCGGCGTTAACAGGGTTAAGCTACTCTGGGTGCCTGGGCACACCGGCACTCAGGGCAACATGGAGGCTGACGGTTTGGCAAGAATGGGCTCCATAGGATCCATATCGGCCATCCCGACGTCGGTACCGGTAGCCCCGGGCGTCATAAAAGAGATCCTGAGGAGGTGGACTGTCGAACAGTTCACTACCCGATGGACCTCGGCGCCAGGGTCTAGACAAGCCAGGGCTCTCTTCGCGGGCCCCTCTGAGAGGCTGGGCTCGGAATTGCTAGCCCTCGATAGACAGAGACTGAGGTGGCTAGTAGGCCTGATCACAGGCCACTGGTTCACTGGGCAGCATCTAAAGCGCATGGGGTGGGAGGTGGACTCGCTATGCCGCTTTTGCGGATTAGAAGAGGAAACCTCCCTCCATTTAATAGCGGTGTGCGAGGGACTCGAGGGGACTCGACTGAGAACCCTAGGAGCCCCAGCTTTGGCCGCACTACAGTTAGAGGTGTCGGGCATTGGCGGACTACTCCACTTTGTGGAAGAGGCCGGACCTCCGCCCCAACCTTAGAGGTTCGCGAGCGCCCCGTAAAGGGGCCCGAGTACAATGGTCCAGCAGGACTGAGTGCTCGTGTCGCTCACATTACATAACATAACATAACATAGGATATGTTTTGTTGTAAAAAAAAAAAAAAAAAAAAAAAAAAAAAAAAAAAAAAAAAATCTGAGTATCAGCATTTTAAGGAAAAAAAAAAAATAATGCAGGAAAATCGGTATAGCGAGTTGACCCAAAAAAAAAAAAAAAATTCATTTCTTTTAAGCACCGTCTCTACCGAGACCGAGTGTTGTTCTTCGAAGCAACCCTCGTCTGGGGGGGGAGGTGTTACGTCCTGTGAATTTTCCCTAAAATTCACTGACGCAACTGGTCAGAAATCTAGGAATATTCGATGGGAAAATAGGAAATTTTGAAAGGAAATAAAAGCTGTAAAATCATATTAACGAAGTAACCACCGAAAGGTGATTGCACGTTAAATAATTAATAATAGCGCATTTAAAATGTTGGATGATTCTATCCAGTGATTGGCATAGGAATAATCACATGATCGACAGTGTTATACGAAGAGGCTATTCGACTCGCTCTCGGGTGACAGCGAGAATACCTCGGGTCTATAACCATTGTCTTAATTAAAACGCAGAAGCAACATGAATCTTTTCCACATGCGAAAGGAGACGACGCCTTATCGCTCTAATACGCGAAAGGAGGCGACGCATGTACGCACACAGCGGTGCAGCCGAAGAATCGGTGCAACTGTCTCGAGGCGTTTGATTGAGAAATTTACCGTCGGCGCTAACGAGTGCAGCACCTCTCGGAGGATAATAATTTGAACCATTCAATAAACATATAAGAATTATTTATTAATAATAGACACATTTGGGTTGAGTATTTCTGGAAAAAATGGCCAATAAATGAATGATCAAATGGTAATTCCATAGAGTCAACTTTGATAAACCATTTGGGTCAAATCGTTGATATTAATTATGGTAAATAAATGTTAAATAGTAGGGAATTAATCAGTATCGTTATTTAGGGTTTTGTTGCAGTTTAAGCGAAGTTCAATAGTTATTTGTTGAAAATCCGGAATATATACGGAATATTTAAACAAATATAATTAATCGACAGAATAACTTTTGATAGAAACAAGGTAGAAAATCCATTCAAATTTCTAAACCATTGTAATTAAAAACGAGAATTAAGCAGATAATTTGTTAAACCAAGAAATTATTGTAAAAGTCAATATTGTAAAATTATTAAAATAAGCGACGTGAGATGTCAAAACCGATCGATAATCACAATGGTAGGGGACCAGCCGATTAGCTGCAAGCTTACTGGACATCAGTGGATGCAACGGGGAGCTTGGTGACACGGGTGCCCCTCTGATTGAAATTATAAAAGAAGCTCTCCAAAGACGGAACGAGGGTTCAGTTCGGTTCTTCAGTGCCCCTTTTCTCAGTCCGGTTGTTCAGTCCAACAGTTCAGCTTAATAACCCCAGTAATTTCTTCGTGGAACCTCTTGTCGGGAAGAAATCATTATTGCTTGAGCATTGTGTTTAACGCTTGTTAAAAACCTTAATTCCGGAAAATAAGATAAAGGAATCGGAAGTTAACGATTAACCATCAACAAATAAATAACTTGAACATTCATTGACATCATTCGGAGTTATAATTATCGTCTACATCCACTTTCCCCACCGATTATTTATTTCAAACAATTTACCTGAAACCAAGAAGGAAGGAAGGAAGGAAGGACGAGGAGTTTTGATTCGATATCTTCATCCATTTGCATTCAATCTCATATTCTTGGACGCTTAATTGATTTTGAAACATCGTACGTCATTTCAACCGTTAATTTTCAATCATTTCATGTATTTTCAACTGTCCTTGGAAAATATTTTACTTTGTTTGTTTTACTGAAGTTTAATTATTTAAATCTGGATAAATAATAACCAATCCAGGGGTTAATTAACTAAAGAGTGATAGGCGAATACTTGAATGTCAAGATCCTTTAATTTCTTAGTGAGAGCCGAACTCTAGTGCATCGAACCTGACAATCCGCGATAACGTTAGCCTTGACTCAGTGTCGCGCAGCGCGGAGCGAGCCATCGGGAGTCTTATTACCCTACGCTTCTACGGTACGCCAGGGGTACGCGGAGAGAGTCGTATCAGTTCAACATAGTAAACATCGTAGTACGCATCGCGTAGAATTAAATACCGAGCCATAGTAAACATCACATGGTGACAATCGACCTATATTCTTTCGGCATGCATACTCAGCCCATCCCTGAATAAATTTCCGAAAGGTTAGATTCGAAAGGGGCATTGTTCTGATAAAGCGTCACATGCGATAAACGTGTAATAGGGAGAGAAATCTCCTTTACCGTAGATGCAGGAAAATGCTGATCAGGACGTAACAAGTTACAGATGTAGCTGTCTTATCGTATAGAGGTACCACCCAGGCGTATTTACTAAGAACATCTATAACTACGAGGAGATAAACATAATCGTCATTGTAATCCTTGATAGAGCGAAGATCTACAAGATCAGCCTCCCAAACATCGTTAATGTTTCGAACATTGTAGAAACGCCGTGGAAATCGCCACCTCACAGGTTTATGCTTTGTGTAAGCCTCCTGAGCCTCGAGCCACTGTAGTGCCTTTTTGCCGGAGATTTTTTTCATCTGAATCGCTCGTAGCAATTGAGCTGCGCCCGAAAACGATGCTTCGTGGGAGGGGTCAAAGCACATTTTTTCTAATATTTTCATCTTTATAATTTAAGACTAGCCCAAGTTACACGTCAAACCTCGAGGTGTTTGTATCGCTTTCAAAAAAGCTGCAAAAGCTTTGTGCCCCACTGGTTTGGATACTTTTCGCGCACGCATATCATCGTTCATGAGATCAACAATATTCGAATTCTTGATCGGTTTTCCCTTGATAGAAACGGTTCCAGCGGCATTCCAAGAAAAATTTGGTGGGCGTGCATCGTGCAAACGATGCAGTAGAAGTTTCGCTTTTGGTCGAAATTTTTTTCTTCTTTTTTTTCATTATCCAACAATGGAGCCTCTTTTTTTAGGAGTTCAAGCTGCTGATGAGTTCGCTCACTATCGACAAAATGAAGATAGCGCTGAAGCACAGCCAGATATGCCGCCCACTTTTCTCTCTCATCCTTATATTTATGAGAATTTAAGATTTCATTCATTTCGGTGTCCAATCGGCTCAAGATTGCGCTAATAGTTTGCGCTTCCTGCGATTGTGGTGCGCCTGCGGCAAAAGCATGCTGTCTCTGACCCTGTGCGTTCAGCTGTAATAGGTTCTCCTCAGGTACTAGCACCATTTTCTTCGCATGCTCCATTATCAGTCGCCACTAATCAAATTTGGCAGGACAGTGCCTAGTATCGGTGCCAGCAAAAGGGGCAAGAACCCGCCACTCTGAACAACGAATCGCTTCTTACTCTTCCAGTTGCCTTGTCTTGCAGCTAAACAACGAAGAACAGCTGCGTGTTTAGGTAATTTTTTCCTCTGGGCAGGCTTCAGAGACACGTTACCGTGGAGGATATTTAGAGCGCACTCACAGATACACCGAATTATACAAGGGTCTGCTTTACGCAAAAAGGCTTCGCGCTGTTCCTTGTTGAAATATTGAAGGGCGTGCAATATCGCAACGTGCTTCTTGCAGAGGGGCGATCCGCTGTGTGCCATTACAAGATGTTGACTGGTACTTTTTCAGGCAAATCAATGCCTTTCACCTTTTCCACGACGAATACCCGTCTTCAGCGGAGCGTTATTCCGCAGAATATGCAATGCGCAATCGACGAGGCACTTAATAGCACTTGAATTCGGTTTGCGTTGCTCCTTATCAGAATACCGAAGGGTTTGCAATATCGCAACGTTCTTTTTGTAGCACACCGATCTGTTGTCTGTCATTATAAACGCAGAACTGGGAATTCTCCGGACGTACAGCTGCTTTTTAATTTCTTTCGCGGCACGTACACAAAATGATGGGGATCATCGGGAAAGATACAGGTGCGAAATTTACAATTATCGGGCGTCGCTTTTTTCAAATCTAGTAACAAATAGCCGTGTGGCTTAGACGTCGCGTTGTGATAAACTTCTCTCAAAAAGCGCGGGTTTTCGGGATATATCTGACGCGCTAAATGCTGTATTTGGGCACGATGACGAGGATTTTTGAAAACGACTATATCATTAGCATTCAGTGATGTATCTCGTTGTCCATTACCCTGATGAAATAGGTTTTGCGTTATAAAAATCGCACTCAAATTTTTATGATGAGTACCTTTAGTAAATAGATCAACAACACTGTTATTCGATGCTTCCCTCATTAAATCGTCGATAATTATAAGTTTGGCACGTGGATCGTTCGCATAATCTGCACTTTGCGGTAAGCCCTCATGAAATTCTATTGATGTCCCATACTCTGTGTATGCCGGTTGTCATTCGGAATAATAGAAAATAATTCTCTCGAATGGCTCGCTGTTCATTCGCGAAATAAACTTTAGAAATTTTTTCACAAAATACGTTTTACCGCGGCCGGTGGGTCCGCAAATCATCGAGGTCCAAGGATGCTTCCAACGCGTATCCATCGTGGAGTCTGAGTAAAATATTCTTGTTACATGTGTTGATAAAGGACTTGGTCAAAGGGAATGTTACGTGCGGGCGTTGTGCACGTCGAAATAACCCCGTCGCGAGAAGCGCGACGAGTTTATATTTATTTTTCGGGATCGTTTCCGGTTCGTCCTCTACAGGACGTTTCCAGATATTTCGCGCAGGTCGCCAAATAATCAATGCGGTAGTTTTATATATTTTGAATTTAATGTTAAGAATGGCGCAAATACGGAAATAGTTATTCTAACAAATATGAAGACGGTTTAGCCGCAAGCCCTCACACACAATCGCTCTCTCACACTTACACTCGTACTTACAATGGATTCTATCAAGTACGTTTGTCACGGTCCCTCTTCCTTTCCTCGATGCTGCTACATTCTCTAATATTTCTATCTTCACTCTACTCGTACCGTGAATACACGCTTAAAATTACACGACAGTCAATTGTTCGTGGCGTAGATAGTAACACTTATGATCTAGCACAATCAGGCTCACCACCGCGGGGTGCAACACTCTTTAGGCTCCTTACGGTCTTCGCGACTCTCGCTCTAATAGACCGGGGTGTTCCCTCGAGATTTACAATACTTTAGCGGGTGCTAATCGAGGAGTTCATTCCGTAGACCAAGCTCACGCTTTCTGTGTCTAAACGGGACTGCCATCCCCGGCCCGTTCATCCGCCGATCTCTCGACCGTCGGACGACAAGCCGGGGAGGATTTCTGCAAGATCGCGAAATTGTGGCTCGCTTGAGCGAAGACGAGAGGAGACATTCGTATGTTCCCTCGAGCCCTCGCTTGATTCTCAAGAAAAATATCACGCGATCCGCGACGCGTAGAATAACGCCGCGGTTAGCGCGATATTAAAAGAACTAACACGGGGAATTAAATACTGGAAAGGCAACGGAATACATCCCGTGCATTCCGATACCTTGACAGTCAATCCCGCGCTGACGAGCCCGATCGTGCCATATCGTGAGTCGCAGTCACAATTCGCGCAAGAAAAATTAGAAATTAAATTTACGCTGCGCGGAACGTGACAGGAACATTCATTTTATACTATATTTGTTACAGGTTACATTTTACAGATATTTTTACATGACGGAAATGTATCGCAAATCTTTGTAGCCGTAAGGCAGCGACCCATATTCGCCGTCGGGTCTTCGCTTGATACTAGATGGCTTACACGACTTCGTTTCGGGTCTCGTGACAACGTGATGAAATGCCGTGCGTCTAATCGCATTGTAGTGTAACACGATTGGCTCCTCTCTTTCGCCAAGTATAAATGAGCGTAATGATTGATAATTGATCAACGAGCTGTTTGCGAAATTGAGCGATATTCTTTTTACCTTGCCGACCTCGCTTTCCGTTCCGTCAGGAGCACGCACTATAAAATAATAAAATTTTGGTCCACCTGAAACAAAAGTTCGGCAGTACTTCGTTTCTACAGAACCCAACTCTACACTTCCCCGACTCTACACCATTGACTGTACACAACCGCAACGCGACACATGGCTTGACTGAACACAACCGCGACCGTGCACAGTGCTCAACTGTACACAAACCCATCTCTACACATGCCTAAACTATACACAAGCATATCTTTCATTCGCTCGAACTCTACACAGCAAAACTGTACACACCTTAAATGGATGATGGCAAAACTGTACACAAGTAAAACTGTACACGGCGAGACTCTATACCAGACAAATGAGCGACGGCAAAACTCTACACAAGCAGAACTCTACGCGGCAAAATTCAACACATGGATTATTCTTCCCAGAAATACTTCACACATGCTCAATTCAAAACGACCAAACTGTACACCAGCTCGATATTCTTCGACGAAACTCTACACCAGCGCGCAGCTTTTTTGTCAAAACTCGACACAAGCTCGATGCGTTTTGACAAAACTCTACACCAGCCGGATACTCTTTTCACCGACTCTACACATAACCCGATTCCCCACAGTTCCGACTCAACACAAGCGCGACCGTGCGCATTCACCGATTCACACCCAGCTAACGTATACCGATAAAGTAGCGACCAAGAAACGTGTTATCCGGTGAATCTGCTAACTGGACAGGCTGCGACCATAACGTTCACTCTTGCAAGAGGTAAGTAAAACTTTTCTTGTCGACTTCGACAGTTATATCGGGAGCGCTTATCTGGTAAGTGTAAGTTGCTGCCGGCATGTCGTGTCTCCGTCAAACGCATGCAATCACACAAAGACACCAGGATTTTGCCGGCTTTGAAACCTGGTTATGAAACCCATCCATTGACCAACGTGAGTTTAGAGAGAATTGCAAACACTTCTCGATGGGATAAAAATCTGAAAAAAAATCAAGCATATGGAAGATGCTGAAAACATCGATTTTGCATAATAATAATTCCAAAATATTATTAACAAATGAATGAAGAAACAAATTTTCAACGAATCTCCCGGCAACTTAACTTAAACTTTTTGTTCATATAAAAACAATTTGACAGTCTTTTTGAATACGCATGCATTTTTTAAAAATTTTGTGTAATTTTTGAAAATTACGATTTTTATTAACTAAAAACGCAATTTTTTGAAATTATACGAAATTCTGAAAAAAATTCATTCGTATTCCGAAAAATTAACAAAGCGTAACATCTTAAAAATGTTAGGCTGCCGGGTGATTAGTGGGGAAATTTGTTTTTTTTCATTAATTTATTAATAACATTTTTGAATTATTATTATTATGCAAAAGCAATCTTTTCATACCTTCCATGTGGTTGATTTCTTTCAGTTTTTTTTTTACTTAGCGGTCCCTCAATGCTCTCTGAACTCGCGTGGGCTTAGGTTATTCACAAGTACTACCTTAAGAAACGCGAGGAATTTTTGGTTCGTGCTTTATTTTCTTATTAACGGTTCCTGCAGCATTACAACGGAAACCGTCATGTAACGGATGCGTTACTTACGTTAAAAAACCACACACATATAGTAATAATAATAATAATAATAATAATTGACCTGCTATATACAATCCGCTGTCACTATACCTCGCATATTTTATAATATTATTTAAAAAATACTTCAATACAACTGATGGCCTTCATCTTGCTTAGCTTCCTTACGTCGACCACAAGAACCGATATTCCTGAACGAATTTTAAACGTAATTGTATGCAGAATGTTTTCATCATTATGTATATATATATATATATTTTGATGTTATATTCCCCGTGGGACGGGCGAAATCATCGATAAATTAGTAAACTAAAAATTGGGCCAAAATCGTGCAACGGGCGGGAAGAGGGGGGGAAGAGGGGGTCAAACAAGATAAAAATAATTCTCGTGGGGAACAATAATAACGATGGTTTAATGGTGCAAAAGGATAACAAAAATTGAACTTGAAAGGGTTGAGAAATAATTACAAAAGTCACCGCTTCGACGCCGGTACTGGTACGTCGAAGCCAAACCAAAAAATAACAGTAATAATCCTCTCTTCAACGCCGTTACGGGTACGTTCAAGAGTCTAACCGAAAATATAAAAATAAATCAAAAATACAGCCTCGGCGCCGTTACTGGTACGCCGAAGGTCAAACGGAAAAATAACAATAATAATTTCTGCTTCGACGCCGTTACGGGTACGTCGAAGACAGAACCCAAAAATAATAAATCGACAACGAAATAATAATGAAAAATGGTAACTAATCAGTCGAAAATAAACGCAAGCAAAACGGGAATAATAACCTAAATAATCGCTGAACAATACGGGGCAGTCGTAAATAATAATCCGGGTAAAAGGGGGGGGGGTGGGAAATAGTCGGGGCAATAATACTCGCTTTTTAACAATGATCTCGGGGAAAAATAAAAATGCAATTGGCTCAAAATTATCAAAAAGCGCTAATAAAGGGGGCTGCAAAAGGGGGAAATATTCGGGATAAATTTGGGGAAGTTATGGGGATCTTAAGGGGGCTTTGTGGGACAGTCAATGGGACTTCGAGGGGGGTTCGTAAGGGAAAGCTGGTCAGGCAAAAGTTGCACGAAAATCGAATAATATAAAATCAAAAACGACTCAAATGACTCAAATGGGCGCCAGCTACTGTGACGGTGTAGCACCGTTATAGATCGTGCAGACGGCACGGATCTCTCCTCAAAAAAAAACGCAACTCAAAAAAACTCTGTACTTGAAAAATATCTCTGTCTTGTGGACAGTCCAGCTAGCTCGGGAGAGGGGAGAGAGCTCAGGGGGAGGGTACACGAATCCGACGGCTTCTTACAATATTACCTCGGTCTTAACTCAATAAACTGTACAAAAAAAAGACTTAAGGGCTCAAGGGAAGGGAAGGGAAAAACTTTAACTAAATAAACGATCACTTATTACGAATTTTACGCCTTTTACGCCGCTCACCACGCGCGCGATATCTCTCTTTGCTCGTGTAACAAAGGACGTCGACCACGTGTCGACCACGAGGCAAAGTCTTTTCTGAATAATTTCTACCAAAAATACGGGGTTTCGGGGGAGGAAAAAGGGTCAAACAGGGTCGGGAAAAATGTGGCCAAAAACTTACGGGTCGTCGGGGTTCACTCACTCAATGCACTTAGATCCTGGTTACAATATTTCCTCAAATCAGTGGATAGCCTCGGTCGTTATAAAATTCCGTACAATGGTCCAAATCGTATTCCTTGGCTATCACTGAGTCGTCGTAATGGGCGGGTTTTACTCTCCTACACGGAGTCGGAATTAACAATGGACAGCCGAGTCGTCTTATAAATTTGGGAAGGATATTCACTCGCTTTCGGCTGTCGAACAATAAAATTTCTCTTAAGATTAATGACACCCGATCTCACACACGTCTACACACCACGCGGCTCGGCTCGGAGAGTCAGGGGGCAGTGCGATGTCTTCTTCTTCATCGTCGGGTCTGGCGCTGGTGATGATGGTGGGGAACGAGAGCACCTGTGCGTCGGCTTTGGTCGGTAATCGGAGTCATGGACGGGCGTTTCCTCCGGACGACGGGGGGTGGCGACAGAGGTGTCGCTGGATCGTCAATCGATGTCGTGCGTCGATGATCACAGCGGCAGCGGACAGGCGGGGCGGGCAGTGGCGACTTTTCGGCGGGCTTTTCGAGGCTGGTTCGGACGGTCTTTCATAGGGCTTTTTCCCCTCGTCCACGATCCTCCTACCTTCCTCGGCGTCAGCACGTCGGCTCTCGTTTCTTTGCAGGTCCTGGGGCTTGCTGGGTCGTTGGGCTGTTCCTTGGGGCTGTCGGGGGAAATCTTGACGTTGCCTTCGAGCCGCGCACACTCACACAAGGGGTAACGGGAGGGAAGAAAAAAAAAGGGAATTTAAACACTAACTTACACAAAATAAAAACCAGAGAAAAACGTAAAAAATATGCTTGTCTAACGTTCGGTGAGCGGCGGACTCGAGCCGAGTTTGGCGAGGGACCTGTGACGTACCACGTCACAATATATATATATATATATATGTATATATATATATATATATATATATATATATATATATATATACACATACATACATATATATTTCTATTTTTCCATTCAATGCATGTGTTGCGTCGCATTTTTGTCTTCTTCCGGTGAAAAAATAAAATGACCATTACTGCGATAAAATTTGGTATCGTGTCGTTGCGCGACGATTTTCCATTTCTTTTATTTGGTGTCAATTATTACATTTATTATTCATGTATTATACGTAAAGTAATTATAATGCTAACATACATAACGTACTGTACACAGCGTTAATAAAAAAGTGAGTTTTTTTTAGATAAAATATAAACATGCCGTAAATAATCAGACAATGTTAAAATTTAACTGTACGTCGTTAACAAACGTCGTACATTTGTACTCTCCAGGAGTCACTTTGCTTTGAAATTATGGCCTCAGGCAAAAAAAACTTTATTCGTGGAGACAATGCGCTCACGGCATACTGGGCATACACGATCCAGTAGTGCGACGTTGCAGTCCTCACAGATGCCGAAATGTCCGCACGGAAGCAGGACAAGTTGCGGATGAGGTCCGAGACATACGTAGCATGGTCTCAACGTCATCGCGTTACCTGCTTCACCTCCATTGTTACCTACGTCTTGTGTTGCCGGATCGAGGTTAATAACTTCGTCTCGTTCGTCACCTGATTCAATTCCATCTTCAATTTCTTCGTGATTTGAATTGTTGCCAATTCCGTTGCGTCTTTCATCGCCGGCCGCGATTTGATTCTCGATGTTCGCGAAAACTCGATTGTTTTCAACTTCATTCTCAGGCTCGTACGGATCTCCAATCGGGAGATCGTTATAGTAATCCAGCAGGTGAGCGAGATCGTCTGTTAAATACAAGACAAGTTGTCTAACACATTAAGGCTATAAACATTCTGGGTCATCCAGATGAAAATTAAAACAAAACAGAAAATATTCCAAGTCTGTCTATAAGAAATTCTCTGAAATATCCAGGATTTCACATGGTTCAGCGAAAATCCCTAATATTTCCAAAAATGTCATGACCGTTAGATTTCAACGAAGGACTATACCATGTTGCTAATTTGCGTACGCGAGGCGGCTTCAAATTTACGGAGCTCAATCGGACATGAACCGGCTAACACATCCAGAAACCGTGCATACAGTTGTGAACAAATTGTAGTGAACGGTTTGTGGATGTGCTAGCCTGTTCATGTACGATTGAGCTCCGTAAATTTGAAGCCGCCTCGCGTACGCCTAAATCGACGGACATTTTTTAAAAGACTTTACCATCGTTGTTGTCGGAAACTGGCAACGTATCTTCGTGTGAACCAAAGGCCGACATGATTTCCTGTCCAGCCGCGTCATCGATATTCGCGGGTTCAGAATTGTTTGCATCTTCGGAGTCATTGTCATTGTCCTCACGTTCTTGAAAAAAAGGTTTACAATGAAAAATAAAAGACCAATACGTTACATAGAAGGTAGCAATGACAAGGTAACAAGGTAGGAATGACATAAAGTTCAATAATCATTATGTTCAATCATTCAACACTATGAAATTCTGTGACATTTCTAAAATTCAAGTACGTTTTTTCATCGATATTATACCGCATAGATATCAAATAGTAATAAAAAACAAAAACAGAAACGAAACCCTGAAATTCGAAATTCGTACATTGCTTGGTCATGTAATTTAAAAAATGCACAAACCTTTATCCCTCTACGAGAGCGTATGTTCTATAATTATGTGGATTTCTCATACGCCAAGCTTTATCAGTAATATAACATTACAAGGAACGAATGCCCTAATGTCAATTTTCAATTGATTTGATGTTGATTTAGTTAAGAAAAAACTTTTAAATTTTTTGGAAAAATTCAAACTGTCACATAATTTGTAGGTATATATAGATTGCCACTAAATCCAATTTAACTAATCGTTTCTCTTACAAAAATATTTGGCCAATATTGTAGCTCGATGTGTCAAGATTTATTGTATAGTAGGTCTTAAGGTGGGACTAAAGATCAACATAACCTTAAAATATTTTGAATCCATTTTTCTCTGAAACGGTTTTATAAAATAAAACACGAATTGTACCGCGCACTGCGTATATGAACAACGCAGTGCGCACCCCAATTTGTATTTTCATTTCATTCAATAGTTTCGGGAAAAAATGCATTCAAAATTTAAACTCTATCTTTCTCACACTCACACGTGTTAAATCTTCCGTTGAGGATGTTGGAGCTTGTACAGTCCCGCAAACGTGAGTTTAAGAGAAAATTATGAACACTTCTCGATGGGAAAAAAATCTGAAAAAATCAAGTATATGGGAGATGCTGCAAAGATTGTGTTTGTGCAATATTAATTCCAATTTGGTTTCAACAAATCGAAGATAAAAATTATTATACAACAAATTGCCCGTCAACTTAACTATTTTCCTTCATAAAAATGATTCGTTTATTTTTCTGAATAAGTATGATTTTTTCAGAATTTTTTGTAACCTTTGAAAATTGTGTTTTTCCTGTGTTTAAACTGTGAAAAACGCAATTTTCAAAGATTACCAAAAAATCTGAAAAAATTCATATGTATTTAAAAAAATGAACGAATCATTTTTATGAAGGAAAATAGTTAAGTTGACGGGTAATTGTTGTATAATAATTTTTATCTTCGATTTGTTAATAACAAATTGGAATTATTATTGTATAAAAACAATCTGTGTAGTATCTCCCATATACTTGATTTTTTACAGATTTTTATCCCATCGAGTAGTGTTTGCAATTTTTTCTGAAACTTGCGTTTGGCGGGACTGTACAGCTCAGACATCCTTAATACCAGTATTTGTACATTCATCAAATAAAAAATATCGTAACATTAAAACTTTTGGATCAACATTCACTCATTTGAATTCTAGCACTCTTTTGACTGTGTTAAACGTTTGTATAAAATTTGAGTTAGATATTTCATGACTTGGTAGACACAGAACCGGTATCGCTCAAGAACCGTTGATATCTATTATCAAGTCATTTGAATTTGTCGGATTGTTTACACCCACGACTAAATAAAAACAAATATTGCCAAGCTAATCGGTGAAGTTTTATGATATTTCCCGGAGTCCCGAATTTCCATGATCATTAGAAACTATCAACATACTGATTACATCATGACCGATATTCATGTTGACGATCACTGCTGGCGGTTCACCAGCGACAGCAGTGACGACCGCACCGTCGACATTAACGCGGGTCATCGGGAAGTAAACTCGGGCTGCGACTACGTCATTATTTTCGTAGTGATTATCCTGATCTAAAATATAAAAGAAATGGAAATAATGTATTTATACATCGTATGTATAAATGCAATAACACAGTACCCCAACAAACGTACTTGCAACCGTGTTGATGTTCGAAGCGATGATGTCTCGTCTACGGTGATCAATGACACTGAGTACAAACTCGTTGATGTTTACTCTTCGAACACGTACAACATAAAAAATAAATAAATATGCATATAAAAACTGGAGAGAATCATTACGTTCCGCAAAAGTATAGCTACGAGTTAAATGGAAAGATCGAACACTTTTGTTTTTATAGGTAATTGATATATGGCTTAAGGTAATCCTTGCGAATAGTGTTCACTTCGCATAAGTTTCAGAGAAATGACAGGGAATTGTAAATACTTCTTGACGGTATAAAAATCTGAAATAAATCAAATATATAGGAAATGCTGCTGCAAATATTGTTTTTGTGCAATAATAATTCCAATTTTTTATTAACAAATTGAAGATAACAATTACTATACAACAAATTACATGTCGACTTAACCATTTTCCTTCATAAAAATGATTCGTTCATTTTTCTTAATGCGTATGAATTTTTCCAGAATTTTTTGTAATATTTGAAAATCGCGTTTTTTATATGTTCAAAGATTACAAAAAAAAATCTGGAAAAATTCATACGTATTCAGAAAAATAAATAAATTGTTGTATAATAATTTTTATCTTCAACTTTTCAACAACAAATTGGAATTATTATTGCACAAAAGTTATATTTGCAGCATCTCCTATATACTTGATTTTTTCACATTTTTATCCCATCGAAAAGTGTTCGAAATTTTCTCTGAAAACTCCCGATTGGCGAGACTATACATCTTCAACATCCTTAAGCCACGTGGAATCCAATAAATGAATTGGAAGTATCTCACTACAGATAAGTGCGTGACAAAATCCATAGCATAGGATTTAATTACGATTTGGACGATGTACTTCGGTATATTATATTCGAGCCTACTCGACGCAAAAATAAACATTCACCTTCCCGTTGACAGATTATCTTGGAGCTGCGCGATATGCGCACTTTCCCGAACTTGGAGCTGGATATTTCGTCGCATTATCGGTCGATCGCCGTACCAGTCCATGTCATGACTCGCCAAGATGTTGACAAGCTTTTCTGTTACGCATACGTCAAATAATACTATTAATATTATTACTAGAACACAATGAAATTACTGATCACTGTTACGTTCTTATTAAATGTGTTCAAGTTAGCATCGTGGTCATGTACGTACCGAGCCAATTCCATATGTTTCGGTAGTGACCGCCGATATTTCTAACAATGTATCGGTGAAAAGCCTCGCACATATCGCTTGTGCTCATTGACGATCGTTCAACCGCGATGATATGTGCTAGAGGCAACCACTCCGTCCTCATGTAGTGAAGAAATTGCAGAATATTTGGATGATCGTGTGTCATCCGATCCCCGACCGTTGCAATGCTGTTCAGAGCTTCCGCGAATCGCACAACAGGCACAAGAGGTAAAGCACTTGTCATCCAAAGTACTTCCTGCGGTGCTTCGGTCAACACCATTCCCACCCACCTTCTCAGCAGACCCTGTTAAAAATAAAAACAATATTGGAATAGCATATTGTAAGAAATATAAATATATGAGATATTCCATCCGGTTTCGAACGGTCAAAAACTCGACCCTCTCTAAAAAAGTTGTAATTTCACCACAATTCATGATTATTTACAAGAGGTATTTGTAATATATTTCAGAATTTTTGGATTGTATTTTTTTGAAATATCGACAAATTGAACTTAAAAAAACCCTATATCTTAAAAATTACTATTTGTACCAAAAAACGTTTGAGACATAAAAGTTGAAATTTCAAATCAACTTTTGACAACGAGACTTTGACGTTTTTTTAATGCTATAAACATGAATTTTTACGGAAAATAGACTACGATTTTTTTTCAGCGAATACGTCACATTTCTTTTTTCTTTAAAAATTCCGGAATATACTCTCAAGTGTGTAGAGTGATCTCATATTTTTGTTTGGATGGGTGAGACGTGTGATAGCTATGCTCCGTTTAAGATCAGTTTTTTATGAAAAAGAGAAATATTCTCTCTATTTTATGAAAAATTATAGCTACCAAACGGGTGTCTCACCCATCCAAACAAAAATATGAGATCACTCTACACACGTGAGAGTATATTCTCGAATTTATTAAGAAAAATCAAACGTGATGTATTAGCTGAATAAAAATATTTGAGTCTATTTTTCGTAGAAATTGATGTTTATTGGATTAAAAAACGACAAAGTTTCGTTTTCAAAAGTTGATTTGAAATTTCAATTTTTATGTCTGAAACGTTTTTTGGTACGAATAATAGTTTTTAAGATATAGGGCGTTTTTTAAAAGTTCAATTTGTCCATATCTCAAAACAAGAACAATCCAAAAATTCTGAAATATATTACAAAAACTTCTTGTAAATAATCATAAATTGTGGTGAAATTACAACTTTTTTGGAGAGGGTCGAGATTTTGATCGTTCGAAACCGGATGGAAGACCTTATATGCAATTAGCATATATTTTATATATTTTATATATCATATATTTTAATTTGTCAATTTATTAATTTATTATTATATTTACCTGACGGTAAAGAAACTAGTTGCAGTTGATGTTGACTTCCGGCAATTCACTGCGAATCGAAATAACCATGTCTTTTTCGAGATCGCAGAAAATGGTTGTGATTCTATTTCGCAACCCCGGGACCAATCGGAAGATAAACTGCCACAAAGCGACATACAATACTTCGCTGCTCATTTCCATTACGGCGTAGACTATCGGGAAAGACTGAAAGAAAAAGCAACGATCAGCGAGAGTTACTGGTATCTACATAGTTAGAATTGTGTAAAAACGCAAATAAAAACTCTTACCACGTCGGTAGCACGGATATAAATCGCTAGTACTGAATAGCGTTGTTCCTGCGGCGCTTACCTGCAACAAAAAATCAGTTTCAAATAATAAAAGTACACAATGATATGTTTTCTTCATCAAATGAGGGCATTCAGACTCACTGTGAAGACGCAGTTGATAAATATTTCTCGCACTTTGTGAATTCATTGAGGCACCATTTCGACGCTTGCAAATACAAGAGCAATTAATCCATCAGTTCTTCTTGCAATTCCGCGGAATATACCGTGAGTTAAAGGGTAGTCGCGTAACAGCTCTCACAGTCTCACTATATTACGAGGAATTGCTGGACGAACTCGTGCCCGTTCCCGTTCCAGCGCAGACCTCACGGATCGCAATGACACGACCGTAGCAACCAACGGATCATTTCTATTAAGAAGTATTTATTATGAATTGTATTTATTTATCAATTGATTTAAAAAATTAGATAGAGTCACTTCACCGATTGAAAGGGATGTCCAACGGTTTTAGCAAAAAAAAAAATCGATCCGTAAAGAAAATCGCATTCAAAAATGAACGAAAATTATTTTTTGAAATTATTATTTATAATTTTGAAAATTATACTAATTTATTTATGGACGAATTTTTTCGTTAACTTAACAATGGGATGCAATTGTTACATGGAGAATATTATCAACGTGTTATATGGAGAATAAATCAACGTGTATACGTAGAGCAACTTTTGTGGAACAGAATAGGCCGTGGTGTATTCAAAACGATTAAAAAATCTTACCTCAATGAAACCTCTCTATAAATGTCTCCGTAGGAACGCAACGTCTCGCGAGCCAATCTCATAAGATCCGATCGCATACCAGCTTCCTCCGCGATGTTTGGGTTTGGTGGGTGCCGATCATGCGGATGTAGCAACCGAACGCTATTCCCATCAACTCGTACTGCGCCACGGCATTGAGACCGAGTGCGACTGCCGCACCGGTAAATATTGTCGATTCCTATTTCACGGACTCTCATGTCGAGGTGGTATGCGTAGCCGGCGAAAAAAAATCTTCGTGTTCCGAGTCGTTCGCCTGGCACCTCTTCCGTCTACTCATTTTGTGTACATACATTATGTGCAACTCATTACATTTTGTTTGGCGAAATGAGCTCAATGTATAGGGCAATAAAATTTAATGAAATATTTCTTACCTTAGGTTTTTCCACCACTTTCTAAAATCGCCGTCGAATTGCACAAAGTGGTATCGTAAACGAGGCACGACGCCGAGCCGGGTTGTGTACGATAAAATATTCTTTACGTATTTTCAGTAGTCGTACAAAAATGTCCGAACGATATGGAAAATGTTAACAAACAATACACAGAATCACGAAATCGGTGATGAAGGAGTGTCTTGAAGCCCGTGCTTTAGAATAAGGCAGAGTATCGGCGACGGCGTCCTCACGTCGAGGTATCGTCGGATTAAGCGCCGCCAGCGGGCTGCGGCCGGTACAATAAACAATTGCCATCTCGCTTCTAATAAATCACCGTACACAAAAGAAATAAATTATAAAAAATGATTGGCCATTTTTTTTTTATATTTGACTAATAATCATACTTTTTATACTCTGTAATATTGTATCATTATCCCATTTCCATTCGCGCGCAAAATCACAGTACCTATGGTTTGTTTACTTCTGTGTCCTTCACAAGGTCGCGGCAGCTAGTCGTTGACGCGAAGACGCTGTGCGCTGTGCGAGCCGTGAGAGCGCCCTCGTGAGCGAATAACATGAGACCTAACACGAGACTGCTCAGCTCACCGCGTATTAAATTGTATTTCAGAATAATTTTAGAAACAGTGAAAGTACGTGAAACTATAAAATATTTCGGGATGGAAAGAGTGCCGGGAAAAAGGCCTGGGACGCACAAGTTTTTTTATACGGGCTTTGCCTATCATCGTGATGTTACATCGGCGGGATCCAGGACCTACCGATGTGCTACTCGCTCAACGACGCAGTGTCGTGGGGCTGTACGAATCGACGCAAATGAGGTTATTATCATAGTGCAATCTCACAATCACTCTTCAAATCCGCATGTTGCGGAAGAGGCACGCATGAGGCTTGAAATACTGCGACTATGCCGAGAATCTCTGCGCTCTTTCGATGACATCTTTCGCGATGTATCGTTGAGGTATGTATATATTTTAATTTGTACATGGCAGAAGCTATTAAGACGAGCATGTAAAACTGATATTGATGTGGGAGAAGTAGCATCAACTGTGCTTACGACGAAGCATTGGGGATACGTAAAATGTGTTTTACATAGTTTTAACAGAAAGAACCACGTTTTCGGTGTATCTCCCTCGTTCCACCATGAGCGCCGCTGATGCTATCTCTCTCGCACTCGATAGGGTGTCACTTCCTCAGGGATACGAACCTTATCGCAATTTCCCACGTTTTGAAATTATTTAAATAAGGCAGTAATCAATATGATCCTTATGAAAATGTTATAAAACGTGTTAATCTTTGTAAAAATGTTTCAGTTTCATAATAAATTTGTGCGGTAGCGTTTTTCACGAAACGTACTTTTTTTGTTTCTAGATTACATTATAACACTGAAACTTTTTAATATTTAAAAATCATTTTTGAATATTCTCCTTCACATTGCCTAAGGTCCGCCGAGGAGGGCTTTTTCCAATTTTTCTTCGTGTTTTTTTTTTTTGTTTTTAAACAATCGAAGAATTGTGAGCGCATTGCATAAGAGACCGCGAGTTATGATGACGACGTAAATTTCTAAAAAAAGTTTAGTTTTTTTTATTAAATTAGTTTAATATCTGGAAAATAAGATGAAATGAAATGTACAATGATACATTGTCGTTTTACAAAAAAAAAAAAAATAAAATTGCAGCTAATATGTCTTTCAAGCAAAAATATGTACCCTGTACATTGTAATTAATTTAAACTTTGTTGTTTCTCTGCATCGTAGTAATGTATTTGTATCAGAGTTCCGGCATTTTCCAATACGCTTCCTCGATGTTATACAGTAAATGTCTCAATAATAGTCAGCGTAAGATGAAACGTTAATGATTATAGGGAATTTTCATTGTATATAGTCAACATAATCTATGAGAACTTATTTCGCGGCAGATTTATTCCTCATGGGAACGCTATCGTGGTACATACTCATTTCGCAGCGTGTTTTTTTCGCGTTTTCGGAAAATGCTACTACAAATAAATTATTTGGTTCAAGAGTAGAGAATTACGGATTATTTTTGTCTGCATAGGTATCAGCAAGCGGCGATCAATGTAACTTGTGAATCGATGAGAAGTTCGATGGAGCGAGAGAGGGCCAGATCTCGGCCCCGAATTCCGAATACTCTCGCAGATTTAGATCCCATATTGCGGACTTATCGTGGCACGAGGGACATCTACTGCGGTTTAGCAAGATCGACCGACGGAGCCGTAGCTCTTCTATTTGGACAGCATCGTATGCTCGAACGACTGAATGACGCTACCGAAATATTCATGGATGCTACTTTTTGTGTGAGTAACATTTTTATACTTCGATCATACAATTTTTTAAATTGTGGCCGGAGAAAAACACTATTTCATGGACGCTTATTTCATGTAGGTCGTTCCTGGGAAGCCTAAAGCACGTCAGCTTTTAATAATACATATGCGAACGATGGATGTGGTAAAACACTGCTCTTTTCTTTCTTTTATTTGCGCAACCATAGTAATGTGCACAGTATGTTTCAACTTTAATTCTTTGTCGGCGTAGGCTTTTCCGGTACTGTATGTACTATGTGAACGGAAAACGAAGGAGCTGTACATCGCGGTGTTGCAGTTTGTTCTAAATTTGGCGCCTAGACTGCAGGATAATCTACGGGCCGTCGTCTGCGACTACGAAAAAGCGATTCTCGCATCTGTTCGTCGAATATTTCCAGGTGTTCAACTGCGTGGCTGTTGGTTTCATTACTGTCAAGTAATATAATCATTTTATAAACTACATACTGCAAGTATATGAATTTAACTGCTTGCCTTACAAAAGTTGCATTCTCTTAGGCGTTGAACAAAAAGTGGCGAACTCTGCGACTTGCCCGAGCACCTCGAGAAACGCTATGGATGTGTATGTCTCTACCGCTTGTTGTGCCAACGAGTCGATTCCGCGAAGGTCTCAATCTTGCGCGAGTAGTTGGAAACCGAATAGCGAATCAATTTCGGACTATCACGAAATTTTTTCAGTACATGGCGAGACATTGGCTGCCACTTGTAGACGTAGTGACGGTGGGTCAAGCGTCACTACGCACCAACAACATCTGTGAAACCTTCCACAGACACATTGTTGGAAGGGTCGGTGGTCCGCATCCAATTATTTGGATTCTTCTCGGTGAGTCTACACGAAAAACGCCACGCTATACTTTTGAAAAAGATGCACCGGTGTTTCTACATAAGTTTGGAGTCACCCTTTTTCCAATTAATTCTACATTACAGGTACTATCAACTCACTAAACGATTTATTTGATGTTCCAGAGAGACTTGACAGCCTCATGGTCAATAAAGAAATTGACTGGCAACGCGTACATACCGGACGATCAATCACGCATGGCAGAACCACACAACAAGCGTTGAAAGATGCACGTATCGTAAGCCTCCAAAATCAATTGGCTGCAGAAACGTAAGTTCTTTTCGTTAAGTTTTAAATATCGTTTAGATGTAGTAAGAATAATATTTTGATTCATTCATAGTGTAACTCTCACTGACTTCTTGCGCGGGATTATGGAACACCGTCGACGAGCTGCGGTGATACGAAATGCGCAGAGGGCAGGTAACTTGTAGCAATATATTTATTAATTAAAAAAATGTCAGGAATTGTCACACTATCAAAAATAAGAGCGTAGCATTAAATTTATGGACGATCTCGTGATACTTGCATTTTTGTTGCATTTCAGAAGCCGCGAGAGAAAATGTCGCCAACGATTAAGCGGTTCCAATGATTGGATAATCCCGCTGGAAATGTATGCTGGAAGTATATGCCCAGTATGCCGTGAGCCCATTGTTTATACGATTAAGTACTTTTTGCCTGAGGTCATATTTTCAAAAGAAACAATATGACTCCTGGAGTATGTTCCTACGTATGTTCGCATTATAATTATTTTACATATAATATACGAAAAATAAATGTAATAATTGACATGGTCATCTTATTTTTTCATCGGAAGAAGACAAAAATGCGACGCAACACATGCATTGAATGGAAAAATAGAAATATATATGTATATATGTGTGTGTATATATGTATATATATATATAATGATGAAAACATTCTGCATACAATTACGTTTAAAATTCGTTCAGGAATATCGGTTCTTGCGGTCGACGTAAGGAAGCTAAGCAAGATGAAGGCCATCAGTTGTATTGAAGTATTTTTTAAATAATATTATAAAATATGCGAGGTATAGTGACAGCGGATTGTATATAGAAGGTAAATTATTATTATTATTATTATTATTACTATATGTATGTGATTTTTTAACGTAAGTAACGCATCCGTTACATGACGGTTTCCGTTGTAATGCTGCAGGAACCGTTAATAAGAAAATAAAGCACGAACCAAAAATTCCTCGCGTTTCTTAAGGTAGTACTTGTGAATAACCTAAGCCCACGCGAGTTCAGAGAGCATTGAGGGACCGCTGAGTTAAAAACAAACTGAAAGAAATCAACCATATGGAAGGTATGAAAAGATTGCTTTTGCATAATAATAATAATTCAAAAATGTTATTAATAAATTAATGAAAAAAAAACAAATTTCCCCACTAATCACCCGGCAGCCTAACATATTTAAGATGTTACGCTTTGTTAATTTTTCGGAATACGAATGAATTTTTTTCAGAGTTTCGTATAATTTCAAAAAATTGCGTTTTTAGTTAATAAAAAACGTAATTTTCAAAAATTACACAAAATTCTTAAAAAATGCATGCGTATTCGAAAAGACTGTCAAATTGTTTTTATATGAACAAAAAGTTTAAGTTAAGTTGCCGGGAGATTCGTTGAAAATTTGTTTCTTCACTCATTTGTTAATAATATTTTGGAATTATTATTATGCAAAATCGATGTTTTCAGCATCTTCCATATGCATGATTTTTCTTCAGATTTTTATCCCATCGAGAAGTGTTTGCAATTCTCTCTAAACTCACGTTGGTCAACGGATGGGTTTCATAACCAGGTTTCAAAGCCGGCAAAATCCTGGTGCCTTTGTGTGATTGCATGCGTTTGACGGAGACACGACATGCCGGCAGCAACTTACACTTACCAGATAAGCGCTCCCGATATAACTGTCGAAGTCGACAAGAAAAGTTTTACTTACCTCTTGCAAGAGTGAACGTTATGGTCGCGGCCTGTCCATTTAGCAGATTCACCGGATAACACGTTTCTTGGTCGCTACTTTATCGGTATACGTTAGCTGGGTGTGAATCGGTGAATGCGCACGGTCGCGCTTGTGTTGAGTCGGAACTGTGGGGAATCGGGTTATGTGTAGAGTCGGTGAAAAGAGTATCCGGCTGGTGTAGAGATTTGTCAAAACGCATCGAGCTTGTGTCGAGTTTTGACAAAAAGCTGCGCGCTGGTGTAGAGTTTCGTCGAAGAATATCGAGCTGGTGTACAGTTTGGTCGTTTTGAATTGAGCATGTGTGAAGTATTTCTGGGAAGAATAATCCATGTGTTGAATTTTGCCGCGTAGAGTTCTGCTTGTGTAGAGTTTTGCCGTTGCTCATTTGTCCGGTGTAGAGTCTCGCCGTGTACAGTTTTACTTGTGTACAGTTTTGCCATCATCCATTTAAGGTGTGTACAGTTTTGCTGTGTAGAGTTCGAGCGAATGAAAGATATGCTTGTGTATATAGTTTAGGCATGTGTAGAGATGGGTTTGTGTACAGTTGAGCACTGTGCACGGTCGCGGTTGCGTTCAGTCAAGCCATGTGTCGCGTTGCGGTTGTGTACAGTCAATGGTGTAGAGTCGGGGAATTGCAGAGTTGGGTTCTGTAGAAACGAAGTACTGCCAAAAGTTCTAATATAGCTACCCTCGCTCAGTTCATTAGTAAGATCTCCTAATAGTGGCCCCATTGGCGGTTCATACTCGAGCGGATCGTTCTTGGTTACGTAAATAACAGAGTCTGTGTCGCAATACAGAGCGCGGGGATTCAGCGTTTCGAGGTAGCTGTACAATTTCAAGCGCGCTTGAGCTGTGGTATAGGCAGCAATGACGGCGTTTGCTATACTTGATGGTGTTACGGCGTCATCAGTGTTGGTATAATTGACATACAGTATTTTATGATTTACATGCAAAATACCGGTAATCTCATGCTCGGGACTCGTCAGTAGCTCGATGAGCTGTTTGCGCGTCGAAACTATTGCCGTTTGTGGGAGATTTTCACGCTGTCCAAATTTGCCCCAGAATGAATTCAGACACAGTTTAGCTACACAGCGCAAACCCGGATTTTTCTCTATTGCGTCGCGGTTTAGTTTAACACCTTCAGACTGTTCGAAAGCGGTGATATATTGATCTTGCGCGTTCTCGTTTCCCGAGCAGTTTTCAGGCCAGCCACTGGCCTCCTGTTTGATTTTCAAAAAAGTGTTTATGTATTCGGTAAAATGCCCGCCCTGTTGTGTATCCCGATTAAGCTGTTATCTCATATTGCCAAATCTCGCTTGCGCGTATCACCTTGTATCCACACGAGACAGCTTTTCGCAGCTCATCCACTACCCACGTACCGTCGAACACGCGTTCGGAAGGGTCTTCATGTGTGCATACTTCATGAATAATAATTTCACAGCAGCTGCGACACAGAGCAAAGAGCAGTCGCTGGTGCATACGTACAGGTAACACGGGGTGATAAAGATTACGTGGTGGCAATACTGTGCATTTAACGAGACACTCAACCCGCGAAAGGTCGGTATTATCAGGGCCTGTTAATTCCATACACTCGTCGGCGACATACAACCTCGAGTGGCGTACAGGATTTCCAAACTTACAAATGTATGGGTACAGAGAGCAAACATCAACGTATTGTATTTGTTCTGTATCCTTTACATGGTAGAGTGTAGCCATGTTTTCGGTACGACCGCCGAAGAATGCGTCGCGCGGATTGAGAGGTTCTGATGTGACTAGTGAATGATTTTCAACGGGTGCAAGCATTTCTGCATCGGCTTTTAACATGCGGTCATACTCACACTCCCATATTTCTGTTAGCTCATAAGCACTGTTTCTGATTCTATTAGCTATAGCATTAGTTCTCTCGAGACGCTCGTTCATCGGTACACCGTTACACTCTCCAGCTCTATTCATGAGAAAGCAGCGGGAACACCCGTGCCAGTAGCAGCCACGAAATTGTAATACGTGCGTTGCATCAGGGGTTTCATAGTAACCGTCAACCAGTAGGTTTTGAGGTAATTTTAATTCGCGCGATCGACCTGCGTGAATAATACGTTGACCGAGAGAATATTCCATTCACACGAGCCATGAGACCGCTTTTTTTCACTGATTATGTGCCTATCTATACCCTCCTGCCGGGATAACACCGATCATCTCGGGATTCAGAAAGTTTTTACGAAAAACCTGAAAACACGCCGATGCTATTGTCGTACTCTCGTCAAAAGGGCAAACGTTGCCGATGGTGATGAACATTTTGCGGAAAACCACACACGCTTCTCTTAGTATCGTGACTTCGGTCGTACAATACTTTACAATCTCTTTTGCAAAATCGAATACATAATTAGCATCTATTGTCTCGCGGTACCAGGCACATAATTTTTCTCGCTCGGCCGTTCGCATCGTTTCAGGACTATAATATTCTATAGGTGGCAACGGGCCTACATAATTTTGATTTTCGGGTCTGTTGAACAGATGTGGGAAAGCCCCTTTAGCAATAGCTCCCTGAAGACCGAAGGCTTTTGGTAGAGCACTTAGAGACATGTGAAAGTAGTGTAGGCTATCGAGAAACACGATCTTCCCGATACGCATGATGATAATCTTTGTACCATTCATTATTAGCTTATTGCAACTGCAAGTTCATTATTAGCATTAGTTGCAAAGTTTTCCGATGCAATACTATTCAACTTCAGGGTCCGAATTCGCAGTGTTGCGGACAGTATTGCGTTATGTTTCTTCATTATATGTGCACTGGCCTCGGTGTTAATAAGTTGAGAAGTATATTTTCAAACGACTTGTCGAGAAACGATAAAATAGTGTATGATTATTATAACGCATTCATCAATAGCCGTGACCGCTTTAGGTCACAGGGTAAAATTTTCAGCACTGGCGCTACTGTTGTACCCCGGGTATCTAGACGCCTCGATTATTCGTGCAATCGAGTTGCGCAATAATCGAAGCGTATAAGTGGCACGCGACGAGCGCGCAGCGAGCGCGTCGTTGCGACATGATACCGAAATTCACCGTACTGTCGAGTCAGCAATTAAGTAAGCGCGAGCGACTCGGTAACTAGAGCACCTGCTCGCGACTTACCGCGTCGGTAATGATGAAATCATAACAAGTTCCAAATCCCGTTCGCGAAGAAGCGAGGATTTGGAAAGAGTTTTGTTTACTAAAATAAAGTAAACCACAAACATTTAGAGGAAAATAAGCTGACGTACCTGCTCTCTCAACCATATATAATGTATCGAGAGCAGGCACTTCTCAGTCTCAGTACTCCTGTCAGTACGGTTGGTTACAGTCGACGAGTACCCTTTTTCTCGAGTAAAGGCTCATCACTGGGATTTTATATCCCTGAATAAAAGTTAACAATAATAGTTAATAATAACAGTTAAAAGCTACAAGGTAGAATAACCATAATTCTACGCCAAGTGTATAATAATTAGTAAATAAACATTTTATAATTGTTTTATTAAACATTACGTGTTTAATTCTCTTGGGTTCTAACCCTTAACTGGACAAATCCCGAATCTCACGAGCTAACGGCTCGCCCGCAAAACCCAGATTAGCTACCTGAGTTTCTGCGGATATAACACTACCATAGGTGGTAGTTATAAGGCCAGTCTTAGTGATAAGTATTTCCATTGTATACAGCGCTGTTGGCCTCGTAGCCGAGTATTCTAAATATGCTTATAAAATAAAGATAAAAAAAATATTTTTCCATCTTCTTCTACCTACTCTGTACCGCTTACATCTCCAAGCCACGTGTGGACGGCGATCTTTCGAGCCGATGACAGCAGATATTATATTTCTTGAAAAAACGGCGGCGATCTCATCAGATATTATATTTCTCGGTGGGACGTGAGAGAATTCACGAAATAAACAAGGGTAAGTAAACTGCTGGGGGAACTATGAGTCACGGGTGGTTTGCAGCGTCAGCAGAAGACGCTATCATAACTTCGCGGGCCCTCGTGAACAGCTATTAATCGTGATCGAGTCGTCACAGAGGCTAGAAGAAAAAAAGAACAGCCGTATTCACAGTAAAATCTCTAAGCCTCTTCTTCATTGAAGTCAATGCTGAGGAAACGACTCGAGTTAAAAGTACGCATAGAAATACACTTACGCAATATTGCAAAATTAAAATCGTTGGTACGTGCAAGATCAGAGTTTCGAAGCGTTATACGACGCCTGGAAGAGTTCAGTCTCAACGATGGATCTCACCAAAATCAACAAAGTGGGCATGCTTGCATCGTTTCTGCCAGTTAAAAACTATCCGAACTGTCACTCGAAAGGGATTATGGTGTCACCGATATAAGAAGCGTGAAGACAACATTCGGCACGAGGTTCGCCGTTGATATCGAAGAGGCGTTTACCTGTTACCTACCTACGAGATTCGTTAAGGTCTTCGAGGACGACACCAATCTCTTGCAGCAGATAAAAACGGCTGCGCATGACAAGAATCTGCTCATGCGATACCATGCAACACGCTATAATAATCTGGAGTACAACTCGTCGGTCAAATCGAGGGTCATAGTCTGTAATTAAACTTATGAGTGCTTTGGGAAATTGGGTATCTATCGACAAGAGCCCATGGCCTGATTTCCAAAACATTTTCATCATCATTGCGGCGTACCACTAGGAAAGAGAAGTCATCACCAATGTCCATAATATCTACGAGAATATTCCAGCTGTTCACACTTGCAGACTCCCATAAATAATTACTTGGTTATAAAAATGTTATCGCTTGGGTCTATGTGGAAGGAAATAAATACAAATTATACATAAAATTGATTTATTTATTACAATTAGCAAAATCTGCCCTGCATTCCCATAATTAGACCACAAGCAATGTCGGATTCCACAATAAGGTCAAATGCATCGTCGGTAAAAAATGAAAGGCTTTCGGGTCTCTCATGCTGAATTCGTTCCTTCAGATCATTACATTCTTCGTCTTCAGCCTCCTCGATACATTCAACGGTCCCACACGTCATGAATACATTATTTGGCACCTCATTCTCCGTAGCGACTTTGATATACTGTTCCAACCATTGAGTTTCTTCGTCTCGTAGAGTCCATTCCATGCCATAAAATATGCTGTAATTGCCCTAATTGAGCAGTCGACCCATACGCTCGAGAATCTTGCGAAACTTGATGGGTATCAAATATTCTCTGCTCTCTTATTCCCCGGTCTCCTCGACGGATTTGAAATCTCTTCTCTACCTGTTTATGTCAGTCTCTGATCCTCTCCCCACTCTATCTGTTTAAAATATTCACGTGCAATATTGCTGACGATTGCTGTTGTGTGATAACAGTGTCAGCGTAGCTCAGTCTTCTACTGCCTGTTGAGAGCGTAAAACGTGTTCGTGGATTTCAACGGCAATATGTGCTGTCCACATCAAGTGTTTGATATACCCGGTGCAGATCTGGTGTTTGATATTCTGTATTTAAGAGATAAGAATAGTGAATTATTGCCGAAACAGGTGGCCATTGGTTCGGTGGATGAACCACAACGTCGAATGTTATGGGTGGTCAAATGGCTTTATAACACCTACGTTTGCCACCGGCGATACGAGAAATAAATAATTGTCTGACTAAGTACGGTCATGGTATACACTGGTACCAGGACGGCATCATGCTCGATGATCTGTTTCACAAATTACGCGAAATTGCGGCGAGTGTTGGCGAACAATCACGACTGTACGCTGTAGGTGAACCGACTGTACAAATCTTAGAACAGGCCACAGGACACAAAATCATAAACTTGGATGTGTGCAAAGGTTGTCCATTACTGGAAGTTCCGCCATCGAAGACAGCAGAAGTGTGCTCGTGGCATTGTTTTCTACAGACGGAGTCCAGAGGCGCTCAGTGCGCTCTACGGAACGTTAAGAACCTACAGTGTTACCTTAGCACGCTCACCTACGAAGAGCGCATTGATTCATAAAAGTGAGTAAACGTTCTTATTCTTCTCCTTAATCCACAAAAAACAATTATGTATTTGAAAAAATTGGGAAAAATCAATGAAACCGGGCACGTACCGTCCGAGCTGCCCTATAAAAGGATTTCGGAGCTGGAACTTCAAAAGATATATAAAATCTCAAGAATGAGAATAGTCAACACCAGACACGAGAGACAAGCGATTACCGACATCGGAATGGATTTCAGCGTTTTCATGCCTCTAACGGTTAGCTTCTTTCTAAACCATTATGACGAACTGTTTGACGAAATTGCTGAACATTGTGAACAAAAGGGCCTAGGGTTGTGGTATTTGGGTTCCGTATATGACCATATTGAATTCGTCGATCTACATAAAACCTAGTTCGAAAAAAATACTGCCTATAACACATGCTCTGTGCTGAAGGGTTGTGAGTAAGAGGACTATTGTGGAACCTATCCCCACCGCCTCGAACTACGTTCTCAACAGTGCTCGAGGAGCGGGGACTCCTCGGAAATTATCGTTAAATCATAAAACGAAATATTCAGTACAGAATCAGCGTTTAACACGACCGGTACCAATATGGATCTAGTGTTCGATATTCAGAGTTTTTAAGATAAATATGGCCAATTTTTGCCGAAAGAAGTGGCTGTTGGTGCGGTGGATAAAGAGCGACTCCGTTTTTTGTGGATCGTCGCACCTCCTTACTCTGCTGACGAATTGCCAGCACGTGTGCGGTTACAAAATAATCGGCTAACAAACCACTTCCATGGTATACATTGGGACACGGTGGGCTCAATCACATTGACTGAGATATGTAATAAATTATACAAGACGGCTGGGGGCGTTGGCTACGACTCTCGCCTATACGCGAAAGGCCGCGAAGTTGTAAAATTCTTAAAACAAGCAACAGGACGCAAAATCATTAACCTCGCGAAATATAAGGATTGTCCACTAATTGAAATCGACCCGTCTGAGGAGGAGGAGGCTGCAACAGCTTGCCCGTGGCATGAGCACCTACAATCCGGAAGCAAAGGCGGTTATTGCGCTATGCGGAATGTTAGGATTCTCCAACGTTGTCTCGATCAGTTCGACTTCTCCGGCCATTCCATTAATCAGGCAGACAAATCGGTTTAAGTAATAAAGCTATTTTTTAGGAGAAAATCATTCTGTACAGATATAAACAATAAAAATATTAAAAAATGACCATGGGTGCACTATGGCGACATTTCACACGCACACCAACCCGCTCTCACACCCCACATACCTCCAACACATGCTCTGTGCTGGAGGGGCGGGGGTAAGAGCGGGACTGCTGCGAAACCTACCCCCACTCTTTCCTCCCATCACCTCGAACCACGCTCTCAACGGGGCTCGAGGAGTAGGGATTGGAGTGGGGATGGATGTGGGGGGTCGCCATAGTGCACCCATTACTACTAATAATGTCATTGTATCAATTCACGTGTAACATACTCTGTAAATATTGTTCATCGTAATCAGTTATTACTTCATACGGTGTTTTTTGTTTTTCTATCGACGGATAGATTTAAAATCTCTTCCGGTCGCCACATAGCTCTTACGTTACAGCGTTTTCTCATCGTCGGTGCTATTGGTGCCTCTTTCAAGAATTTGTACTCAATTTTTCCGTCTAGAAATATTACCTGAAAAGTGAAAGGCACCGAATACGTTAGGTAGAAGGTAAGTAGCAGATTCCTTTACACTTCAACTTATTGTCAACTTTTCTGCTTTCTTTTTTTTTTTAATAAAAATTATTATTACCATCCCTTCGTTATCTGGTTCCCTCGAGAGTTCAAAATCACCTGCATCCTCACCGTCGGGCTTCTCGTTTGTTATAACCGAAATAATGTTTTGCTCCATGTTTTGAACTTTTCTTGACAACGAGCCAATAGATCGCTGCAATGCCGGGGTTCCTTTTTTGCACTTCTTCAGTTCTGAATTTTTGATTAGCTGTAACTCATAGACTTTTTTACTTTTGCGAGTTCGATTTTCTGACTTCTCACTAACCGTTTCAGCTCTGACAAAGACATTTCGTCTATTCCGTCATCTCCCAATGTTAAGATAATAAATTTTTATTGATAGCAAGTATTAATTTCCAGAATAAATTTTTACCTCATCTTTTTCTGATGGCGCCGACAATTGAAAAGTGTCCGTCATGGATTCATCGTTGAGCTTTTTTTTCTTTGTTCGCGGCCCCATTGTTACTCGCTTGGCTTCATGATGTACGTCATCTCCGATATCTCCGAAAGTTTCCTCAATATCACCAACCGAAACTAGATCGTTAAACTTTAACAAGGTAGGAAAACACAGAGGTAACGACAGTTAAAGTGTGTTTCATGGAAATGAATCGACAAATAGTAAAACGGTCTCTTTTACGTCGCTCTCGTGATTCATTCTCCTCTTCTCCTCTTATTTTTTTTTTGTTTCATTTGTTGTACTCTCTAAGTAAGATACGATCTCGGGGTACTGTGGAATTAATTTTTAAAATTAAAGAATTTAAAATAAGTACTATTCTAAGTAATTATTTGTATTATAAATGCTGAAAAATATGATGGTACCTTCTTCATTACGCCCAGCTTCAGGCCGTGATTGTAATTTTGTTGCGCATTACGACCAAAGTTTCGAGTGAAAGCTTGTCTCTCTCGTTCTTTTCGTCTTGGCCTGAGTAGCTGTAACAATAATATTCACAATGCTTGAATTATTATGAATAATATCAGAATTTGTACTAGATATTTATAAAACGATGAAGAAAGTTTTCAACTTTGAGACGTATATACCATTGGGATCGAAGAGCTTGGACCGATTTCTGAAAAATCATCATCGGTCTGTTGCACTGACATTGACTCGTTGGGTACTGTCTCTTTGTCGCTTTCCAACATTTCCACCACTTCTTCTATGGTAAAATTTACCTGATTTGTCTTCTCCTTCAGGATCTAATAAACAGAGATATAGCGACAATTAAAGCGGTTTTTTTACGGAAATTAATTGTCAAATGATAATACAATATTTTTTTACATCATTGTCATATCGCAAATTACTTCTGTTTTGTTTTTCTCCTTTTTTTTTCTCGTTCGCTATGCACTCCGAGGGCGATGCATTGGCCTAGCCCTGTGGGATTAATCGAATTAAGAACAATTGTAAATATGCCATCTTAAGTAATTATTTGTCATAATGACAAATGAGTTAAGCTAACGTACAGGGTACCTCTTTTGTTGCGTCCGGCTCCATGCCATTATTATTTTCATCTTGATGCGGGTTAGGAGCGACGTTTTGAGTCGAATGGTGATGATGTCGTTCTTTCCGTTTTGGCGGGACTAGCTGCAACAATAATATTTACGATGCTTGAATATATTATGAATAATATAAGTATTTGTACTAGATATTAAAAAAAAATACTTTTTTGTCAAAAAAGTAAAAAGCACGCCAAGTACTTAAAATTTGGATTGTCGTTTAGATAATATGTTTATCAAAACAATCTAAGAAATAAAAAATCGAAAAAAGGTGTTTATTAAAATCTCAAAAAAAAACATCGAAAAAAAATTAAATCACGTGAGCCAAGTAGTGGTACCTAAACCAATAAAAAATTCAAAAAAGATGTTTCAAAACAATCTAAAAACAAAAAATACAAGATGCAAAAAATCTTGACAAAAAAACAAATAAATTAAGATGTTAATCATATTTATAAATTGGGCGATAGTACAGTGAGATGGCATACAAAAACTTGGCGTGCCAGTTTTTTTTTACAATAGCTGTCGTACATGGTTCATTCAAATAATCGAGTGCACTTATGCAACTGCTACTTGTCTCACATTCTAGTTAGAATTACATACATCCAATATTTGCGTATATGTCGAGACCTTGAGAAAATTCGAAATTGTATTAGTCGACTGAAGTGGATTCTTAAAAAACAGTAGAACCTCATTTGTGTGAGATAATATGGGGAGGGAGTTCCTCGAATAAGTGAAAACTCCGATAATACGGAAAACATAGAGTCCACAAAGTATTAGCACAGAAGCATTGTTGTTTCACCCGGTTTATCGAAGTTGATTCGTTCCAAATGCACGGGACATATCGCTGTAAAAAGAGTGAAGACGTTGTATATACGGTACTGGAATCGTAGGTAAGAAGCAATACTCCCGTATTGCAGGTCCAACGCAAACTGAAGACGCCGGTTAGATCTGATCATGAGAGGATTAATATCGCATTGGCGGTGTTGGGTTTTATCAGGATGAGAGGGAAGGAATTTCCCGAACACGAGAATACAATATATACTTCATAATAAGCTTTTATAATTAATAAACTATATAATTAAACTTTTATTAGGAATTACATAAAGACCGTGCTACTTTCTCCCAGGGATGTGCACGAGGCATGTTCGAGCCTGTTCGAGTCTTGCCCTGGCGACTCGGCACTGACGCGACCTTATATCGAGCTAACCAAGCTGCTCGAGACGCTCGGGACGCTCGGGACGCTCGGGACGCTCGGGACGCTCGGGACGCTCGGGACGCTCGGGACGCTCGGGACGCTCGGGACGCTCGGGACGCTCGGGACGCTCGGGACGCTCGGGACGCTCGGGACGCTCGGGACGCTCGGGACGCTCGGGACGCTCGGGACGCTCGGGACGCTCGGGACGCTCGGGACGCTCGGGACGCTCGGGACGCTCGGGACGCTCGGGACGCTCGGGACGCTCGGGACGCTCGGGACGCTCGGGACGCTCGGGACGCTCGGGACGCTCGGGACGCTCGGGACGCTCGGGACGCTCGGGACGCTCGGGACGCTCGTGACGCTCGGGACGCTCGGGACGCTCGGGACGCTCGGGACGCTCGGGACGCTCGGGACGCTCGGGACGCTCGAGTCGCTCAACTTGTTCGAATCGTTCACGTTGCCTGAGTCACTCGAGTCGTTCAATTAAATTTCGAAAAAAATCGTACATATAAAAATATATAATGTTGTTTTATTTGAACATTTTAATACGAACAATTGTTTAACATTAATTTTCGATCTTAATATTGATTTAATCTTAAATAATATGATATGTATTTGCATTGTCAGGGTTTCGTAGTTTTCTTATAAAAGGGTTAACATTAAAGATTTTTTTAAAGATGTGCGAATATCACTTGAATTGAATTGAGTATTGACATTCACTTCAAAATTCGAATTGAATATTCGAAAATTTGAATAATACGAATATTCATGAATAATCAGGATGCATCGATGGGGCAAAACGGGAGAAAAAATCGGGTTCTATCGATGAGGCACAGTAGGGTCGTAGGTCAAAACGGGGCAAAACGGAATGTATCGACGGGGCAAAACGGACCACAAAATGGTGACGCATCGGCGGGGCAACACGCGGCAAAAAATGGGGTTCTATCGATGGGGTAAAATGGGGCAAATAAATCGGAATACATCGTTGGGACAATACGGGTTAAAAAATCGGGAAATGTTCCGGTGGGGTAAAACGTGGCAAAAAATCGGGATGCATCGGTGGTGCAAAACGGGGAAAAAAGTCGGGATTCATCGGTTGTGTAAAACGAAACAAAAAAATCGGGATGCATTGGTGGGGCAAAACAGTGTGAAAAATGGGAGAATGTGTCGGTGCGACAAAATCGGGATGTATTGATGGGACATGAGGGCAGTGTGGCAGAAAGGGGCAAGAAAATCGGAATGTATCGATAGGGCAAAAAATCGGGATGTACCGATGCGGGAAAATGGAGCAAAAAAACCGGGATGTATCGATACGGGAAAACGGAGCAAAAAAATCGGGATGCATTGATGGAGCGAAAGGGGATCTCCTCAAATCGTGGGAGGCAAAATGGGATAGGGGAGAATGGGGCTGCCAGACAAACCTGCCCGTTTGGCTGTCTGGCTCCCCATTCTCCCTTACCCTGATTTGCCTCCCACGATTTGAAGAGATCCCAGTTGGTCCCATCAATACATTCCGATTTTTGGTCTGGTTTTGCGCCGCCGATATATCCCAATTTTTTTGAACCAATTTACCCCATCCATACAACCCAATTTTTGTGGCTCGTTTTGTCCCGTCGATGCAGTCCGATTTTTTGCCGCGTTTTGCCCCAACGATGTAGCCCGATTTTTTCCCCAATGATGAAGTCCGACTTTTCCCCGTTTTCCCCCACCGACCCACTGCCCAATCGATACATCCCGATTTTTGCCCCGTTTGGTCCCACCGATGTTTCCCGATTTTTTGCCCCATTTTGCCCCATCAATACATCCCGATTTTTGCCCCGTTTGGTCCCACCGATGTTTCCCGATTTTTTGCCCCATTTTGCCCCATCAATACATCCCGATTTTCTCCCCGTTTTACTCTACCGATATCTTCCCCGATTTTTTGCTCCGTTTTGCCCCAACGATGTATCCCGATATTTTTGCCCCATTTTTCCCCATCGATACAACCCGATTTTTTGCCCTGTTTTACCTCACCGCTGCACTTTGTCCTATCGATAGAACCCGATTTTTTTGCCCCGTTGTATTGCCCCACCGATATATCCCGATTTTTTTGGCCCATTTTGCCCCGTCGATATAACCCGATCTCTTGCCCCGTTTTGAGCCATCGCCCCACTTTGCCCCATCGATGCATCTCGATTATTCATGAATTATGAATACGCGTATTGTTCAAATGTTCGAATATTCAATTTGAATTTCGAATTGAATATCAATACTCAATTCAATTCAAGTGCTATTCGCACATCCTTAAAAAAATCCCTAATTTTAACCCTTGGATAACTGTCAAACTTTGACAATGCGAATACATATCATATTATTTTTAATTAGATTAATATTAAAATCGAAAATTAATGTTAAACAAATATTCGTAATAAAATATTCGAATAGAACATCATTATATATTTTCATACGTATGAATTTTTTCGAAATTCAATTGAACGACTCGAATGACTCAGGCGATGATTCGAACAATTCGAGCGACTCGAACGTCCTGAGTGTCCCGAGCAGCCCGAACATCCCGAGCGCCCCGAGTGTCCCGAGCGTCCCGAGCCTCCCGAGCGTCCCGAGCCTTCCGAGCGTCCCGAGCCTTCCGAGCCTCCCGAGCGTCTCGAACTTCCAATATTGACTCTGTTCACGACGCAGCACCGAGTAAGGCTCGAGAATATTCGAACAGCAGTCTGGCGAAGCGAGCAGCGAGCGGCTCGAGTCTGCGAAAGCTCGTGCACATCCCTACTTTCCCCACAACTCGTTACTGGAATTGAACCGTACGACGCAACATCCGTTTTGCTTATCTACTCTCGCGCTCCACTCATCACGCAATTGTACTGTCGACTCACTCTCTTATTGGCGCTCGCAGGCGCGGGAGATACAAGTCCGATAAACTATCATTTATCCAAGAGGAGGTCATATTTTGAATAGTTGGAGATTCGGTGTTCCTCCTGTTCCCTCGATTATTTGAATGAACCATGTACGACAGCTATTGTAAAAAAAAACTGGCACGCCAAGTTTTTGTACGCCATCTCACTGTACTATCGCCCGATTTATAAATATGATTAACATCTTAATTTATTTGTTTTTTTGTCAAGATTTGTTGCATCTTGTATTTTTTGTTTTTAGATTGTTTTGAAACATCTTTTTTGAAGAATTTTTTTTTGTATGTGTACCACTACTTGGCTCACATGATTTAATTTTTTTTCGATGTTTTTTTTTGAGATTTTAATAAACAGCTTTTTTCGATTTTTTATTTTTTAGATTGTTTTGATAAACATTATCTAAACGACAATCCAAATTTTAAGTACTTGGCGTACCTTTTTACTGTGACGGTCCCGTATTTCGAGTTAGTATTTTTAGCGCAGGAAACTCAAGTTAATATTCTTATCTGGATTCTTGGTAATCTTTGTGCAGTCAGCACCTTCCGTGCGAACGCTCATGCTCTCACGGTAGCGGTCCAGCCGCTGCACCCGCGACGCGCGAGCAGCGGCCGTCTTATCGCGCGGAGGAATACTATGATGCGCGCAGCAATAGGCGAGGGCCCTACTTCCGACAGGCCCTTGCACCAGTTCATCTCAGAGTCCCGAACCGTTGTGACGGGCACTCTCCTTCACTCATTCAAATAAAATATATAAAATCATTCAACTTTACATTCATTTACCATTAACCTCGACCATACCTGGCGTACCATCACATGGTGTCAGAGGTCTACGGACTATACACGCGCACACCAGTACAGTAAAAAAAAAAGAACACATTTTTCCAAATTATTCGGGTTTCTTCAAAAGTTATCGTGCTGAAACAAAAAAAAAAAGAAGTGTATCAACTGAAGAAAAAAGGAAAGAAACAAAGTGAAGTTAACAAAAAAAAAAAAAAAACTAATGACAATTATAACAAAATTTACCGCAATTCAACGAACATCTTGAACAGACCACGGAAATAATTGGAATTCACACGGACATTTACGGATCTTCATGAATATTCACACCGTTCCAGGACATTAACATTTTCACGGATATTTTCAACATTGTCAACAATTTCACGGACTGTATTGGCATTTCACGGACATTCTCAACACTTTAACAACGCAACATTTCACGTACAACGCAATAAAAGCGAATAATAAAATCAAAGAAGGACGTAAATAAATGTTTCCAAATTGAAAGAGACGACAATATACATGACCCTATACATACGGATAATGCTAATATTGTAAGTACAACAATATACCGGCATCGCTTCAAATCGCGAAACGCAAAAAGAAAAAATAAATAAATTAATTAATAAAAATTAAATTAAAAATCTTATACACGTCTGATTTAGAAAAAAATAATAATTATTATTATTATTTTGCCATGAGATTAACGAAAATATTTGGCACGTTTTTATATTATTAATTAACTTGATACCATCTATTACCTCTGCTTAAATTCTAGTTCACAATGTCAACGTGCAGAAATCGAGACAGATCACGAGACAAATATAGAGATAGACACAATTCACGAGACAGATCACGAGACAAACATAGAGATAGACACAATTCACGACACAGATCACAAAACAAATACTCAAAGAGACACGACTCACGAGACAGATACCGGAACGACTCACGCGACAGATCTCCAGATCACTACAGTAGAAATCGAACGTTTTCACGGGATAGAAGCTGTGACAGATCTCACTATTGCAGCAGAGAAAAAACAGACGAAAATTCAGAAAACTTTAATTTGTTAAAAAACTCCTTCGGTGTCTCGCGGAACAGTGCGCTACGAGACACATTTCAAGTGCACCGAATTCAGAAAAACAAAAATTCGAAACAAAACCGATCGTTAAATACACAAAAATCGCAATCACAAAAACGAAAGGCCATAAGCCATCAATTACTCAACTAAAGTCTTCCGATTTGGCATGTCGAGCACCAAAATTTCTTATTATAACAGAAGCGAGTATCAATTTGATTAAAAGAAGTACAATTAAACGACACACCAAAATTGACCGAAAAATCATCTGCAACATTCTTGTGAATACCATAGACGACACCGTATGTACATTAGGAAAATGCACATTTACAATAGAAAACACAAAAACTGAATTCCACATTGTTGACGATTCATTTCCAATCAAACAGGACGCTATTTTGGGCGATGCTTTTTTCGAAGCAACAGAAGTTGAAGTTTCATACGTAGAAAACAGTATTACTTTCGGAGAATATTCAGTACCATTCGCGACACCCGAGACAATCTTAATCCCGCCTAAGACCAAACTCACAACACTCGTTAGAATCTCAAACAACGATTTTTTAGAAGGTTACATTCCCGAAATAAAAAACGAAAAAGGAATTCATTTAGGAAACGCTCTAGTAAAAAATGTTAACGGAATTGCTTATTTCTTTGCGACCAATGTCAGAGCAGCCACAGTAGTACTCAACACTCCTACAGTAGAATTGCAAGCGATTGATCACATTTCAAAATTGCCTTACGAACTCGCTGATTGTCGTCATAACTCATGGAGTTGTAACGGATGAATCAAAGTAAAACGATCGGAACAACTGTGTTCTCTTCTTCATTTGGATAATCTAAATGACGCAGACAGAGAATATACAATTGAGCTAACATCTGAACATTCCGATTTGTTCCACGTACCCGGGGATAGTGTAGGACTTTCGTGTATTCGCAAACGCGAAAAATTTTCAGCAAACGACAAATCAAGGAATACAATGTTGTACTCTCCCATCTGGATTGTAGTAAAAAATGCCAGCAATCAAAACAATGGATGGCTCATGGTTGTTGATTACCGCGAAATTCAGGAAAATACAAAATCCAATTCATACTCGCTTCCGCATTGCTGAGACATTTTCGACCAATTATGCAACGCTCAGTATAAATCAATTTTTGGACTGGCATCCCATTCGGGACAAATCGATGTGGAAATCTCAACAAGGACTTTCAAAACACTGTACGACGTCTTCGCCTCTGGCGACAGAAAAATCGACCTACTCGTATGCGACAATAGCATTATAATTTTCGCAAACACTCTTGTAAAACACACAATGAAATTAAATAGACTCGCCCAAGAGCTGACTAACGCTGGACTGACGATCGACACTCAAAAATCTACATTTCTTGTAAAGACACTAAATTCAGGACTCACACTCACACGATCAAACGTTAAATCAAACGAAGATTCAATTCAGCAACTTAAAAATTTCCCAACCCATGTCAGAAACATACGCATACCGAATTAACGAAAGAAAAAGTAGAATACAACAAGGAGAGCGCACACGTCAGAACGGATCCAACGGTTGACGACGCCACACCACAAACCAAAATTTCGGAAGATGAACTCACCCCGAACCCCCCTGAGACGACGAGGAAACGTAAAAAGGACACTTCAGAGGATGAAAAGAAAAGCGAGAACCACGTAAGTAATCAAGGACACGAAAAGAAAAAGTAACAGAAATATGTAACAGAAAAAGTAACAGAAAAAGTAACAGAAAAAGTAACAGAAAAAGTAACAGAAATATGTAAGAAACAATGAAGAAGAAATGAATAAAAAAGAGAAGAATAAATTGAAACAACCGACCGTACAAAGTGAGACTAGAATGAAAAGTGCAGAGCGCAGAGGACAAAGAGCCCCGCCTGACACAGAACAAAAAAGTCCACAGATGCGGAAGGAAGATACAAAAAATGGAAAAACCGATCTGGCAATGCAAAAGGAACAAGATTTACAACAACGAAACGACCAATCGCCGCCGTCAAATATCGGAGAACTGGCTAGCGACGATAACACCTACGAACTACCGGTGCAGCCAACGTATAGATCACCTTCGATCTCTATCGCGGAAGAAAGCTATAGCGAGGCTGCAAATACAACAACCGTGCAGCCAAACTTCAGGTCGCCTCCAACGCCCGAAGAGTGGAAAACGCGATCAGGACAGTTACTGACATCACGACTGTTGTTTCTACCGAACTTCAGATCATCGCCAGTACAGCAAGTTGACGGATTGAACAACGGATCTTCGTCTATACAATTATCGGCGCAGCCCAATTTTAGATCGCCACCAATCTATGAGTCAAACGCTGTTGGTCAACATGCTGCAAAATCATTCGTGCAGCCCAACTTTCGATCGCCTCCACGTTACTACGAAACAATCATAGTGCTGGAAATAACACGATCAACAATCTACCGCTGGAAAACCAACCTCTGCGGAATCGGATAAAAAACTGAAGAGAACTAAGAAGCTTCATGAACACCACGCATTCAAGCAGAAGCAACGAACATCAGTAAAACTGCTTTGATCTGCAAAATATTACAACAAATTGCGATATTTTAATAGACACATAAGAATCTATTAAATCAAAGATGGTTTCACGATCATAACTTCGAACAATAGAAGATATGACAAAGATTCTCCAGAATTTATAAAGTACGTGCAGGCACGTTAAAGGCTCATAAAGTCGCTCAAATCGACAACATAACTCGGGTCGCGGAATTTCACACGAAATAAGATAAACACATAAAAATAGTGATTTCAATAGATTACAAAATTCGACATTTTAAGTCAAGGTTTCCGATTTCGGACAAACACAAAAATATACAAAAAGCAATCTCCGATGTGTTCAGGGACTATTCAACTCACTTAAAATTGACGAACAGAAAATACGACAAAATATAAAACACATAGAATACTGTAACGATAGTACCGCTCCGGCCTCTCCTTTTTGTCGTCCGTACCTCTCTTCCCTCTCGCTCTTATAATTTACGACGCCAGCCGCTTCCTAGCACCCGCCGCGGCACCTCTCCGCAAAGGCTACACGTGCATCCTGCCCTTTTCCCGGAAAGCCTAACAACGCCTATTTTCTATTTCCCAAAAGTCAGCCCATACATTACGTTACTCTGACCAGCGAGGCTACTCCGCTTATCTCCACATCTACCAACCTTCCAAGAATCGTAGGTAGCTGCTTCCAGCATCTTCCACATCACCTGCCTTTTTCAGAATGCTCCAACCCCCAAATTCTCTCCCCACGCACCACGCTTTCCCACGGCAAAACCTATAAGAACGACTCTCCCTTAGGCTAGTCAGTTAGTAAGTCACCGAATTTCTGTACGACAACGTCACTCTGCCAGTTTGTACTTTAATAAACGGTTCAAGCAGTTCGCATAGTGTAAACCGAGTCTTTCCTTCCTAAAACCGCGTTCTGTAGCCGAGTTGGCTACTCGAATCAAATAAATAAACGTTCAAATAGAAACCCGCGACGTCACAATACACACTGCAAAAATCCGTATTTACTTCAGCGCTAGTTAGCTCTTACTCACCAGTCTGTATATAACATTAACTCACAAAAAAGATATTCACAAGTAAAATAAATGGGGGTACAAAGCTAGTTCATCAGAGCAAGACAACCTTCAAATGGTATAACCGGCACTGACAATTTTCGGTGAAATCTAAACACAAAAAAAAAAATTCGACAATTTTTAAGGAGTAAAACAAAGAAAGTGTTGCTTAATTGGTCTGAATTAAAAAAAAAGAAGGAACCGCGTAAATAGAAGCAACATATAGCCATAGGCTATCTATTTTGATAGTACAATACAATACTTGGAAATTATTGGAAATTCTTATATCAGATGATTAGTTGACGTGAACCCTTGAAATTTGCTGGAATTTTTTCACCATTCGATAAATCTACACATCTACGAGAAACCTAAGCTTACAATAACAAATACGTTACTTAAATTAAAAACAATAAGAAATCGCAAAAAAAGGACCACAAATAATAAGGTCACCTTATACACAATTAAAAAAAAGGTAACAACACATAACACACAACACACGTAATATACACCAAACATTTACTTTGCTTTCCGATCCGACGATTCATTCTGCTATTCTTTATTATATATGTATGTTTTCATCTGCGTACGGTTTCCCTTTTACGCCCCCACCTCCCCCCCTTTCCCGCAATTCCTGCGGCCGCATCCGACTTCCCCCTCTGTATCGCATTTGCCATTACATTTCTGCCATGGGCATAGGGAAACTGCGGAAAACCTATGCCGATACAGCCGGTCTCCGATTCGGTTTCTGGCCTCGGAGCTTCGTCGCATTTCACCGAGAATGTAAACATGGACTACAGCTATATACATCCGACACTCACACTTAGGCGCCATTACGTGCGAGTGACCGATGTATATATCTGGAGCTTTGTCCCGCCCATATTTTTATTCTCGCCGGAACTACGAAGCCGGGAATCGAACCGTCGACCTCCCGATGCTTTGGTCTAGAGGCGAGCACGCTAACCACTAGACCACCGCACCGGTGCTATTCTTTATTATATTTTAATCCTTTTTAGAATAAGTCTCGTTATTCCCAAAACCCCATCCATTTTATAACATGTCTCTCCTACTAACCGGAAAATTAATTACATTTTAGAATGTTACAGGACATTTATCATTATGATTATTTCAAATTAAAATTTCAAAGATGACTGACGACAATTAGGCACGTAAAATTCGATTTGGAATGGACAAAAACAAGATGAAGGTCTTGAACTTATGACACGTATACGAAAAATCGACAAATCACAGGAACCGACTACAAACGTATTTTTCATTTGTCAGGAATACGCACTCCTGGAGACCGTTCGTATTTCCCATAACTGTACCAATTCTACTAACACAAATGCTAATGAACAATAGTCAGTTTCAGTTTTAGGATACCTATGACCCCTTAGACGAACCTAGCAAGGACATTTGGACAAAACAAATAGTAATTACTTTTAGCAACCCGAATAAAAAGAACCGAATGACACAGAAGTGGGATCCAAGGAAAATGGCTATTTTGACGATACACGTACAAACCGCGAAAAATGCATAAAAATCAGACCCATAAGCAAAACAAAAAAAAATCATCTCATTGTATAGACTCACACATTCAATATTTTTGTAAACAATCATATCCGATGCGCAGCATCGCTCTTTTTGCAAGAAGGGGAGTGTGACGGTCCCGTATTTCGAGTTAGTATTTTTAGCGCAGGAAACTCAAATTAATATTCTTATCTGGATTCTTGGTAATCTTTGTGCAGTCAACACCTTCCGTGCGAACGCTCATGCTCTCACGGTAGCGGTCCAGCCGCTGCACCTGCGAGGCGCGAGCAGCGGCCGTCTTATCGTGCGGAGGAATACTATGATGCGCGCAGCAATAGGCGAGGGCCCTACTTCCGACAGGCCCTTGCACCAGTTCATCTCAGAGTCCCGAACCGTTGTGACGCGCACTTTCCTTCACTCATTCAAATAAAATATATAAAATCATTCAACTTTACATTCATTCACCATTAACCTCGACCATACCTAGCGTACCATCACATTACTTTTTTTACAACAAAGTATTTTTTGGTTTGATTTGACCTATTTTTGACATCCAATCATCTAATTTGATTGGTTATTAACAACACGCAGGGAATATGAACAACTATTTTCGATTTTTTATTATTTAGATTGTTTTGATAAACATATTATCTGAACGACAATCCAAATTTTAAGTACTTGGTGTACCTTTTTACTTTTTTGACAAAAAATTATTTTTTGGTTTAACTTGAACTATTTTTGACATCCAATCGTCTAATTTGATTGATTATTACCAACACGTAGGGAATATAGAACGAATATTATTTAAAGTAAATCGAACGCAAAGAATGGGAAAAGCGTGAACTTAAAAAATTTTCGAAATTTCGATCCGATGCTCTGTTTCCGACGTAAAGTAGTGGACAAATTTTTGTATAAAATTCTTAATTATAAAAAATCGTTTCTTCGAAGTACTTGGCATCGGGACGCTATTATGTCTGTTGATTTTTGATAGCGTCTCGTATTTATAAAAATTACAAAACACCGTTTTTTAAAAGTATTTAGCGTTGGAACGCTATTGCGTTACTTGGGCTGTAAGCCATGTTGTCGCGTCCCAGTCTTCTCGGGCCTTCACCGAGAATCATCGAGAAATAAAAAATGCATATAGAGGGCATTTAATGGTGGACAGGAAGCTACAAAACAAAATCCCACGTTATTCGATCTAAGCCTTAAAACAGGTATAAAATATAAAAAGGAAATGAATATTAAAAAAATAGTAGTAACTCACTATCGCCGAAAAATTTCAACTCTTATACGAGGTATGTTGAACGTCTTTGCCTGGAGATGTTCCATTTTGCTGAACAATACATGGCGAAATAAATTTTACAAATGCAACGGCTTCGCACGTACTTGATCTGGTACTTGACCATGCCGTTTAATTTGTTGAAGATATTCCATTTGATCATGGAGCCATGATAGCTTATTTCATCGAAATGATGATTCTCGACTTCGTTCAGAACTGCGAAACAGTAGTTGTTATTATTATATTATTATTTTTTATAATTGGTAAATTTTTCTTATATGCCTAAAATAATCGAACATTTCTCTTGCCATCACCGAGGTACGGGGGGGGGTCACAGAGTAGATTTACCCAGACCGTAAAGAACGTGCTCTGCTCGGTGAGTGAATCGAATATCTTCGACTTATAGTAGTTTCTTCCGAAAAGTTGCCCCCAAGTCGAGGCTTAAAAATCGTAGGCTCGATTTATGATATGTATTTTCTACAGATTCGGCGACGTCCATCGGATTTTGACCACGGTCAAATTCATCGCTTTCGTCGAGACTGCGAAATGATTAAAAGTGTAGATTCAGAACAGAAATTCAATAATCCATAAATCGAAGTAAATTTGAATTTTTTTTAAATAAAATAATTTTTGTTATTACTTCCTTATTTAGTTTGTTGTTCAGTCGCTCGATAAATGTGTCGATACTCTTATCATTGTAGGTGGCGAAATGTGCACAACGTAATGTTTCCACGATATATCAACGATCGGTGTTCTTCTTTTTCGTCCTACTTGTCAAAATTATCGAATACGCCTATTCATCGGTATCCAAGGTTCTCACAGTGTGAAAGCATCGTTACTCTCTATCTCGCTTGGGTATTTTTTATCACCCTGCAAGGTGAAGAATTAAATGACATTCGATGTCTAAATTCACTAATTTCTCTGTACTATGAAAGTTACCTCACTGAGTGTAGTCGAGCTATCGTTTAAAATCTTGCAATTAACTTCAGGGTTGTGTAGCAGCAGAACATGAAACGTATAATAATCTGAATGGTTGTATAATCTGCGTTCTCACTGTGGCAAGGAAATAAATTATGGTTTCATCAATAAAAATAATATGACGAGGCTTTAGGTACGAGGATTTTATTTTTAAATTTGTTATCGAGATATATTCACTCACCAAAACGAAATAGGTATACGTAGTTGAACGTACATGTATAGAGACTTTCTGTCCGGCATGTTGGAGTAGGCGTCGAGCTTCTATCACGACTCTCAAATGTACTCCAATCGTGACAAGTCAATCTTGTAAGGCGCAAATTTTGCACTGCCGGGAACGCGCTAAAATAATCTATAAAGAAAGCTGCATTATTTTTCCATTGGGTAGGTTTAACGAAAGAAAATGTCAAAACCAGTACATCTGCTCTTATTCACACGTAGAACAATGTTTATAGCCATTTTTTACATTACGTTTGTTCTAAGAATAATATATACAGATCTTTACTGTTACGAGGCTAATTTTTTTTTCTTTTTTAATTGTGGAATCATCAGCAGATATCCAGCCAGTTCGCTTCATCCTCAGCATACTTGTGTAATGTCCGTTTCGTGTACTCGTACCATGGTGGAAAATAGCACTTGTAGCTTTATAACTGCAATTGTTGACTCGTATCGTTGCGGTAGGTACAGCTTTAATGGTGCATATTTTCTTATTAAATTCGCCATCTTTTACGTTAAATAGTAACAGTTGAATGATTAGTATTCGTTGCGTAGATTCAATCTTCGTCCCTTGAAGCACGCTCGGAGCATTACACGTATTGCAAGAAACATCTACGCTATTCCACTTACTTATATTGTGATCAATAATTTCTTGCAATGTTAACACTTTCTTACCTTTTGCTTGTGGTAATGACAATAACAAAATGTTGTTCGGATGTCCAGGATAAGTACTTTCAGTGCCACAAGAGGGACACATTTGTACTGTACTAATGTGATGATTAACCGTGTTTCGAATACTACACAATTTTTCACAAAGAACATGAATAAACTCCCCTGCATCTTGTTGAATCTTTTCCGTAAATGTTCCACTGACAAAATCGCGCACTTTTGATATATCAATAGAGTTATGTTTATTCGGGGACATATAGGTTTCGATAAATAATCGAATAGCTGTATTTTTTTCACATTGAACTAAAATCGCTTCTCTAATGGGAGAGGAATGTATAATACATTGAATAATAGAAATAGCATAACACGACACCTGATCATGATTTATAAGAGCTTTTACAGTGAAATGAAAATTCCCATGACCATTGTCTTGCGCCTCTTGTTGACAATCTAATATCCGAGCTGCTATTGACCAGACGTTATCAAATGTTTTTATAGGGCGAGCGTGAAAACATTAAAATTCTCAAGATCAGGCCTGTATTTGCTTCGCAACCTATTGTACTCTATTATTGCTAATTCATTGGCTTTAACGGATGCTGGATCATAATTGATTAAATGTAACCCTTCTAATTTTGTAACTCGTGAGAGTGCTACATAAGCTTGCCCACAGCTAAAGATATTATTACCTGCATCCACGAGAGCATTCTGTAAGCTTAAGCCTTGACTTTTATGGATTGTAATACCACAACTTAAACATATTGGAAATTGCTTTCTTACAACAAATGCCCGATCCATTATTTCAAATTTCACACTCATACGTTCTAATGTATGGTGTACTCCGGAGGGCAATGAAATATAGATTGATGCAACATCGTTACTATCGAGAGTTCGTTGTATAGAAACAATTGTAGCAATCGTGCCATTAACAAGACCCTGTGTTACGTCAATATTTCTTCTAATCATTATCCGTGATCCGACCTTCACAGTAATTACTTTCGACAGCCCGGCTGTTTGTGAATTACCGTCCTCGTCACTACACAAGTTTTTTGGCACTTTTTTTTCATGTATGATACACACTCTACAGTATCCTGTGCTATAAGTTGTATCTCTTCAGAAAGTAATCGAGTCAACATTGCCGCGTTTAAAGAATCGCAAAGTGCACAAGCGGGAAGCAAACAAACTGCATCCAATGGTAATTTATACATGTAGTCGCATATCTCATTCAAACTTTCCTCTACCGTTGTGGTATTAAATTGCAATTTTCTTGACTTTAAAACTTGCGTGTCGCAATCAAGTACCACTCCTTTCGAATTCGGGATAACATATCTCTGTACAAATGATCGCCCATCTGCCGCATGTTGATTGTAAGTTCGTCATACCAAAATAAATCAGACCATAAATCAACAGGTCCCATAGCTCCAATAAATTCATCAATTTCTTTTTTTGGATAATTTAATGAACGGTGGTTCTTCGTGGAATGGCGGAAGGTGTAAAAGATCGCCAAAGACAATGATATGCTTTTTGCCAAACCAACCGTCTTCACATTCGCCAGTGTTGAATATTTCGGTTAATCGTAAATGGATGTATATTAATGTGACATTGGATATCATAGAAACTTCGTCAATGATTATCAAAGTCACATTTCGACGTTGATCCCGCAATAATTTAAGAGCAGCATCGGAGAGTTGTCGATACTTGGCCGTATGGCCATGTTCAACTGGCAATTGAAAAAGTCGATGTGTATTCAACCCGTCGACATTAAAGGCTGCCAGTCGGATACCAGTCGGTCGCTCCAGTCGGAGCACTGACTACTGCATCTTTATCAAGAACTTGTTTTGCCCATATTCTCAGAGTTTTTATCAGAAAACTTTTTCCCGTTTCTCCCTCTCCACTTATGTACAGTCTTATAATTTTATTTTCAGACTGCAAAACATTTGCAACTGTATCAAAGATCCGTTTCTGATATGGATTTAATTCTTTAATCATTCCTGAAAGATGATTTGCATCAACCTTATCGCATACATCTTTCAAGTCTTTCATCGCAGCTTCTACCTCGGCGGGAACACATTCCAGAATCTCATTTCCGGAAAGTTCGTTTACTTTCTCGGGACTCTTCAAATGTTTCGCAACCTCTTCTGTGACAAAATCTATGGCTCGTTGAATTTCATTGATTTTTTCGTGATAACGCAAACCTTCTGCGAGTTGTGACTGCAAGGATATAAATGCTTTGGCATACGTATCATTTTTACCTTTCAGTTCATCGAGTTCTCTCCAAGGTTGGAATAATACCAAAATCGAGTAATAATATAATTCCGGTTGAGTTTTGACATTATACATATAATGATTGACAAGACAACCACGCGATCGTTTCGTCAAGTATTTTGATTCGCCCAATCTGTACACTTCATCAATGGTCTTAGGCTTTCGATTCGATACGTCATACCATTTAACAAAATCATACAGATTAAGGGATTCCAATTCCACCGGCCTTTTTGGGTAATACGTATCGACAATGGAATCAAAAAATATTTCGGTAGATTCCGGTTCGAGTGCTTTAATTTCCTTGCAAGGCTTCAGTCTCCTGCTTCGAATAATATTAACATCTACCCATTTTACAGTAGTTTTTGAATCCGTGCCATGCAATCGAATTCCGAGAAGAGTGTCAGCAGCTTCGAATGCTCCACATTCTCGATTATTCAACATGCGCATTGAAAGGTTCCAAAGACAGCTAGCAACACTCTTGGTAGAATTAAGGACATCGAACGGATCATCAATGTTACTTTTTTCTGCCTTGGAAACGTATTTAGTCGTATACCATGTTAATAAAGTAGATTCTTCACCAACAAATTGTATATCCATATTACCTTCCCAAGCGCAAAGTATAGCTGGATTATAATCATTAATATATGCCTCTGTTGAATCACGTGGTAACTCATACAATCGACGTTTCGTTTTCAATTGTTTCCTTCCAGCAATAGCAACAGAAACATCGCGAAGCTTTGTTGTTCTTGTCAACGGACGTGGATGTCCGAATTTACAACGCCGAGTAAATCCAGTTTTAGTCTTTTTAGCTTTTAAACAATATGAGTTGTGATGATGCCATTGATGATCTTCGACTCGTCGGTGTAACTCGGGCGAAACTTTTCTGTTCAGCATTCTACACGTTACATATTTCAAAATAAATTTTGCAATTTCAATCTCTGACGACTTGCCGATCACAGGGGCATCCTTGATCCAAATTAAAAGATGAAAATGTTGTGCTCCCCTCGTTTGATATTCTCGACGCCAAAAGTAATGTTCAACATCGCCAATACGATTATCTGGGGAGCATATAAAATCCAACATTGCTTGAAATTTGATATCTATAAATCGAGAAGTCGACACGGAATCAGAAACTATCAGCTGCATAGGATGTATCTTTTTTTCAATCGGAATATCATTGACATCTCGAAGATACTCTATAAGATCCATCCAAAGCCATTCACTAGGACTGAATGTTAGGAACCATGTAGCAGGTCCATAATTTCGAATCATGCATGATAAATTACTTCTAGGTATCACCCAGAACTGCTCAGTATTCCTTAATCTCGAAAATATTGTGTTCAAATTTGACTCAAGTAACCCTTTAGACATTTCATCTAAATAGCTTGCAGCCGTATATTTCGAGCGGGCATTCGTAATATTCAATTTGTGAAAAATACCGGCATTTATTTGTCGCAAGTTATTATTGTACAATAGAAAAAAGAGATATTGCTCGTGTAATCGAAACTGGCGATGTTTCGACATGAGCCTCGATTTGATGAATTCGAAATCAGTAAGGCGTACTGACTTCGGTTCTTGCTGACCATTCTCTCCATATGGATATAAATCCGGAAAACACATTAGATCTAAATGTTCGTCTTTGTGACCCATAGGACGATCATAAATTTTAAGCATTTGGTAAAGATCCGTTGCCCCTTCATTGATTTTTTTGTCATGAATCGGATAAATGCTAAATTTTTCATAATATCTATCCAAACATGACATTTGCGTCAATAATGCCGCTTTTTTCTCGTCATGCTTAGATAAAATATCACAATTTTTCAAAGGAACTTTATTCGAGTCGTGTTCCTCTTCTTGATATTCTAAATCTTGTAGATTATTAGCCATTGTAGAGTCAACCAAATTTTTCTCAAATCCATAAGTTTTTCCCATATTATTTTAGCCTTTGTTGGAATACCACGGCCGGGTATATATAATTCATGTTCAGCATTAATTGGATCGGTAGAAGGGCAAATTTTTTTCTATGTTTCATCTATGGGCAAAGGTAGATGAAATGTTTTACCTACGACTTTGGGTACCTTGTGGTTATGTGGTTGATTTTTCTTTGACACGGTAGCTAATTTTTGTATTACTTGAAAAGCTTTTGCCCGTTGAATTAATATAGTCTCGTAAATATTAAGACTTTGCATTATCGCTGGAACAGGTCTTACATAAAGATTATTAGCAATACATGTAGGTGGCATCTTATCTTCCGAGAATTTACCGTCACAATATCGACAAATGTAATTCTCTCCTTCATAAGGTAGATCGAATTTCTTGAGGCATTCTTTAAAACTCTCCCAATTCTCTCCATACCTTGATACTCTAGAACGATTCATCTTTGACGTATTTTTCTCAGTGCAAAGCTTTTCACAGGAAATACACGGAAGGCGTGGAGTATCAATAACCCTTTTGGTGAAAGCTCGAAACGCCCAATGATATTTCGACATTATCTCTCGTTCATTCCAATTAATTTCATGTATATCGGTTTTTAAAGAATCAGCTTTCTTCTCAGCCTCGTCGGCAATGATTTTGAGTGCGTCTATATTATTGCTGTTTAGAGCATTATCTAAATGTCTTAATTTTATCTTGAGATCGATTAAATTATAAACACATCTCTTCAAATTCCGCATCATCAGAAAATGAGGGGCTAGAATTTCAACTGATGAAAAGGTCGATAAACATTCTTCCGGGTTCACATAGCAACCATATGAATGACCGAATTTTTCAGGATTAACTTTATTAGAACATTGATGTGCAGTGGATAAAAAATTATCCAACTTGCGCAGTTCACAGTTCATTAATTGTTGACAAAACGCTTTGAACTTATTCACAACATAATCATTATCAGTCTTACAGAAAGATCCACAACCCCATGATTTTGTTGTCTTGTTCTTCCTTTTTATCAAAGGTAAAATGTTCATAGCTCTACCTTGAGCATCCGTTATAATCGGTTGTGATTGTTCGAACTTACGATAGGAAGCGTATGTATAGTAAGCTTCAGATGAAGAATTATGCATCGACTGCCCACATAAAGCTTCGACTTGATCACGTGGATTTGAACAGGAAACATTTGCCGAACGTGTCAAACATATTTCAGCTTTTTTTTACTGTTTGCTAGTATGTTTGTAAGTCGAATAAGATAATTTTTCCTGATAGCAAAGCACCATGTGACAATACGCTCGGCTTCTAATCGGCTTTCAAGGGGCGACGATGGTTTGTCTAATTGCGCCCACACAGCCCGAACATACAATAGGGTTTGCATCCCTTCCTTCATCCACTTATCCTGTGTAGTTTTGCGAAGCTTTTTTTCTTTTGGACCAGTCAACAGCTTCTGAGTAAATGTACGTTGTCTACTGAGTGGTTTCGATTTGATACGTTTTTCTACATTACAGCTAATAACGCCTCGATCACATTGAACCGAGGAATTAAAACCGTCCGGATCAGTATCAGTAGATGCAGATAATTTTATCATCTTTGCTACAACGCCGTCAATATCGTTACTGTCACCATCATTTATTGAACAAGCAACGGACAGATCTTCGAGATCTTGCTTTTTTATTTTGGCTCACTATTGAACCACATAGTCAGCATGGTTACGTTGTCTATTGAACGATTCTTTAGGAGTATCACTTTGAGTATGTTTTTCTCGTTTTTCTGCCATAGACTTAGCTGCGCGTTCAGCAGCTTTACTTTTTCTATTCAACACTTCCTCGGGTGCAACATTTTTGGGACATTTTCCCAAATTGGGTCCTTTATCCAACTTATCTTCAGAAGATAAATATAAACTCAAAGTGGCTATCAAGGACTCTATATCGCAATGAGTATCTAAGGAAATATTCATAAATGATCTCATGCTATTGTCGTTAATCATGTTGTCTTTGCTCGATTTCAGTTCAGAAGAAGCAACATTTTTATTTGATTCCAAAAGATTTGATAACATCAAAGGCACATTATCACGGTCGGCATCAGTAGATATAGACAATTTCATCTGCTTTGCTTCAATGTCGCTAATATCACTTCTGTCATCGTCACTTATAGAACAAGCAACAGACGAATTTTCGAGATTTTGTTCTTTTCTTTTCGCTCTCCATTTAGCCATATAGTCAGCGTGTTTACGTTTTCTATCCAACGCTTGTTCAGGAGTATCTTCTTTTTTTTTGTTTGCTTTCCATTTAGCGTTTTCTTTGGCATGTGTACTTCTTTTTAACGCCTGTTCAGGAGAATCATTTTGACGCCATTCTTCCCGTTTCTTTGCTATTAACTTATCTACCCGTTCAGCAGCTTTACGTTTTCTATTCAATATTTGCTCAGGAGTAATATTTTTGCAACTTAGTTTTGGTTCTTTTGCGCTCCTCTTAGTTTTAATTTTAGCAGCTTTTTGTTGTTTATCCAACGTATCTTCAGAGGAAGTCATGTCCTTGTTATATTTTGATGATAAATTCGAAGTTGCTATCAAGGACGCTATATTGCGATGAATATCTGGGGAAATAAGCACCAATGAATCTCGACTATTGTCACTTATGATGTTATAGATGATGTTAGTATGATGTTAGCTTTGCTTAATTTCCTTTGTCGAGACAATTTTTTCAACTCCAATTCAGACGATCTTACATTCGTATTGGATTTCGAAAGTTTTGATATCGTCAAAGGCGCAATATCGCTATCGGATTCTGGAAGATCGTTCACTTCCAATGGTCGTGCACTCTTACCAATTGCGGTCTCTAAACACTTGTTAGAATTTTCAATTTTTGATCTATCAGTCGTTTCATTTTTTTTTTTGTTACCGAATTTTCTTTTTTTGGAACCTTTACCCGCTTTTTCTGTAACTTCGGTCGGCTTGTCACTATTTTATCGTAGCAACTTGGAAGATAATCGGCAAAAGTGACCCGCTTATTTCCGACGGGTTCATTATATTTTTTTTTGCAAGCATTATCTGTTGACAATAGTCCGGTGTTTGCACAACAATGCTCTGAAATTCTGTTCTTCGCCATTCGTCTTTCCTCAATTTCCCGTTCGGCTGCTAACACAGAAGCACGCCAACATTCTTTTATGGCAGCCAGAGAAGCAATAACTGTGGGTTCGATTGGGTTGCACGGAAATTGTTCGATTATCCCCGATTCGAAAATCTTCAACAAATGGAGACGCATTGCTGGTTGATATCTTACATTCTCTGGTTTTACTCCGAAGAGTATTGCCGTCACGAAAGCAATCGAGTACACGCCACAATCGTCACAATTCGGCTGGTTATCTACTAACGGAAACAAGACAGAGTCTCGATGGCCGAAGTCGTAGTACGGGTACAACGCCCGCAAGAACAGTAGATGATGTGTATGCAGCTTTTTCCGATTAAGAGAATCATACACACATAATCTGTTTCCATCGTAATAGCTGCAGACCCAGTGACCACCGGTGATCGCCAGCTGGCGGCCATTGGCATCTTTTGGGTGTAAATCGTTGCAGCTGAACAGTATCTGTATATGTTTTTCTTTTGGTGGTACAGGCGTTATCAACTCAGGGTGAAATATAAGAAACTGAGCCCGTGGCGTAAATGCTGAACACGTGCTCAATAGTTTTCCAAATTCATCGATATGATCGTCATTGAGCCATTGTTTTGTCTCAATGATAAGTTGCTGACGAATTTTCTCAGAATACTCGTTAAGAGGATACATCTTTTGGCATAGTTGAAACGGAACTGGTTTTTTTTTTAAATAACCTCTTAGTATTATAGCTAACTAACAGCTATAGCTATAGCTATAGCTATAGCTAATAGTATTATAGCTGGTAAAGCGCTTTTAGCAACTTATGCGCTTAAACCCAGATAGAAAAATGACTGCACGGCAACGGAACGGTGGCGGTACCAACGGTACGATACTCGTTTCACTGCACGTTTTTCTATCTGGGAAGCAGCAATATGTTTAGGACTTGGAGCAGGACTTGGGGCAGCCCTTGGTGTAGCGCCTAAGGCAGCCAAGAAAAACGAATAAAAAAAAGAAAAAAAAAGTCGAAGAAGAAAAATAAATAAACTCGGTGTACTCGTGAACGTTTATCACAAATAAAGGAATCTGGAAAAAAGGGAAAAAATCATACCCGTAAGCGACAGATCTTACCAACTTCTAAAATCTGAAATGTTAAACAGTATCGGATGAACGACACGAGCAGCAGGATGGCTGAAAAAAAAATTGAAAATTGAAATTTTCACAACGCTTCCTCATAAAAGTTAGAAATTGAAATTTTCATATTCATTTTCACTCTCTCTTAAAAGTTGACAGTTAAAAGTTGAAAATTGGAAGTTGACAGCTAAAAGTTGAAATTTTTATATAAATTTCTTATAATGTGCCTTATTCGCAAGTTTTTTTTATGAGAAAGCAATTTACTATGTACTATATTTTTGGCTCCCTCATAGAGGAAACTTGAGAATAAGGGACATTATGAGAAAGTTGTATAAAGATTTCAAGTTTGAGCTTTCAACTTTCAACTTTCAACTTTCAACTTGTATGAGAGGGCGATATGAAATTTTCAACATTTAGGAAGAAGTGTTATGAAAATTTCACTTCTCAACTTGTATGAAAAAGCCTTTTGTAAATTTCAATTTTCAACTTATCAACATTGCTAAAACTGATGTCTGTCTCAGGTTTTGTGCGAAGAAATCCCCCCAACTTGCTCTTTTGGTCAAAACGGATGCCGGATCTGTGCTCGGTGCAAAAAATAGATAGAATTATGCGTTTCAGGGTTTCACTAAATTATTACTCGAGAAGTCCAAATCCGCGATGTCATCGGGAATTAAAAAAAAAGTCCGATAGCTAAAAAATTGTGAGTGCTATAGCCTATATATAGTGAGTGAACCGATATTTTTAAAGAAATAACAAAGTGGCGTACAAAAAAACAGCTGAACATTTTTTAACGAAATTTTGCAGAAATTAACCATTGACTATTAACCATACTTGATGTGTGCCAACATTTCGTGATCGGTCAAGGTATTCTCGAGTTATAAAAAAAAAAAAAAAATGACAATTTTTGGACGGAATTTTGCAGAAACATTGACTATTAACAACACTTAAGGTGTGCTAAAAATCGAAGAACCGCTGACAAACTTTTTTTTTTCACTTCTAATGGGATATTTGCATGCTTCCAATGGCAATGACTAGAAAATTGAAAACAAGAAACAAAGTTCTTGTAAGCACGCAACACACATTTTAGTCTTATTCGTCGAAGTTCATATGGGTGAGAAGAAAATTGAACTTATCAAAGCCCCCAAATTACACCATTTTTTTATGTTGATCCTATCGAGAGATTGAAAATTGTTCGTGTCATAATCAAAGCTCCACTGGCATACTTTTTTTTTGAAAACAAAATATTGATGGTGCTGGGATTCCGTATGAGACATGCTTCCGATAGCAAAGATTTTTCAATAGATTTAAAAAATGAAAGCGCGGAATAAATTCCTCGCAAGCACGCAGTACATTTTATTCTCATTCGCTGAAGCTCGGCTGGCATTTATTTGTCACTTCTAATGAGATATTTGCATACTTCCGATGGTAACGATTAGAAAATTGAAAATAAGAAATAAAGTTCTTGTAAGGACGCAATACATTTTTTTCTTACTCGTCGAAGTTTGTATGGGTAGGAAGGAAATTGAACTTATCGAAGCCCCCAATTACACAATTTTTTACTGTTGACCTTATCAAGAGATTGTAAAATGTTCTTGGCATAATTGAAGCTTCGCTGGCAAACTTTTTTTTTTCACTTCTGATTGATGAAAAGAAGGTATCTTTTATTGATGGTGTTGGGATTGTGTATGAGACTCTTGAAAAAACAAGGAATAAAGTTCTCATAAGCATAAAATACATTTAATTCTCATCCGTCAAAGCTGGTATGGATGAGAAGACGATGTAACTTATCGAAGCCCTCAATTATTATAAAGATTTTAAAATTGTCCCATCGATAGATTGGAAAAAAATGATTTCGACAAAATTGAAGCTCTGTCGGCAAACATTTTTTTCACTTCGAACCTGATATACTGTGGAATCCAACCAATGATCAATGACATTTGGCCCATAATCTCACAATTTTGCATAAAAAGACGTAAAAATAAATAATCTGCAAAGAAATTCTACTCAATATATTTTATTAGATATTACTCACATAAAGTCTCGTAGTAACACAATGAAAATTTTTGGTTTATCTTCACTTCGAACTGCAGACTCTCGATGCTCCTCGACACTTAACGATGAATATTCACGAGTCACAACCAAAGAAATCACCGCAACCGGAAAAAAACGTTGTGCAATAATGAAATGCCTGAATAAATTGTGCTCCGAAAGAAATTGCAGCATCCACGTGCAAAAACATTTAACCGGTACCGAGCGTATATAGCAACGTGAATTAATTATTTTACCATCCGATAGATGGCAGCATGTGAAAAGACAAAAAAAATTGCAGCACCTGCGTGTAAGAACAGCTAATCGATGCCCTGTGTATAGTGACGTGAAAGAAAAATGTTCATCATCCGACAGATGGCACCGCCCGAAAATGTTACAGACACCGAGAGATCTCGATCAAAAATTGGTCTTCACTTGCGCCTCAACAATCGCAATCAACACACGTGTAAGTAATCGTTGGTTTTCCTTTGCCGAAAATCGGTAATTGATGCTTCGGCATCAATTCCGATATTCGCTTAATATGTTATTTGTTTAGTTTAATATGTCTAAATAAGTTGTTTGTTTAATTTATGCCGCACGAGCTAAAGGTGAGTGCGGCATCCAGACGAATCAAGATTTTTTTCTATTTTATTTCACTTGGTGGGAAAATGGCGGTTTTTGTGTATATTTCGCGTGCGAAAACCCCCATTTTCATAGCTTGTGAAATAAAATGTTGTCCACACTCATGCGAATAACATTTTCTGAACTCGTGTGATTGCAACACTCGCCTTCGGCTAGTGCTGTAAAAAATCACACTTGTCAGAAAAAGTTTGTTCAAAAAAATAATAGTAAAAATTAATGATTTTCAGAAAATGTCCAACCCCAACTCCGACCCCGAACAGAAGATGGAGGATCAGTTGGGGGGCAGCGTCGAGATCCTGCCACCTCGGCAAACCCAGGCAAGTATGGGAGGGCGGGAGGAGATGCCCATAGGTCCTCCAAGCGGCAACGAACCACAAAAGAAAAAAACTTGTAAGTAGTTGTTTCATTGAAAAAATAAATAAGAAGTTCTTATGAACAGAGGGATTATACAAAAGCGACATGAAATTTTCAACTTTTTTATTGGGCCCGAAAAGAAATGGTATATATTGTCGACGAATATCAGATTCTGTGTAAGAAATCTGTCGCCTACAAATGGTAATAAAAAATGAATTATTGTATTGAAGGCTATCATACTACTATCAAAATGCTCGTAGGCACATGATATATTTTTATCTCTTGTCGAAACTGTTACGACATACAAGAAAATCTATTCTGTGCGTATAAAAGTGTCATTTGCAGCTATCAATTGGATCACTTTTTTAATCTCAAACATTAATTGTATCCGATAGGTGCAAATGAAACTTTTGTACGCACAGAATAGATTTTTTTGTAAGTCATATCAACAAGAGAAAAAACTATATCATGTGCCGACAAGCGTTTTGATTGTAGCCTTTAGTACAATACTTCATTTCTTATTACTATTCGAAGGCGACAGATTTCTCACACAGAATCTGATATTCGTCGACAATATATATAATTTCTTTTTGGGTCCAATAAAAAAGTTGAAAATTGAAATTCATATCGCTTTTTTATAATCCCTTTGCTCACAAGAACTTCTTATTTATTTTCTTTATTTCAATATTTTTTAGCTCGGGGCACCCGCTGGCTGGCGGGTGCAAGAAGAGCGATGCCGCCGAATAACCGCGCAGCTGAACCATTACGCAGCTGAAGACGAGGTGAGACAGTGGCGTCGGAACCGGGGCTTTCGAGGCGGTAGGGGTGGCCGCGGTAGGGCCAACCGGGCTAAGGATGGAACGGGTCGAATCCAACAAGGTAAAATATAATATTTTTTAAATAGATATCTTTTTAATCATAAATTAATAAATTGTTTTTTATTGTTGCAGGTCCGGGGGGAAAAAATAGTTAATAATATATATTCTGTTAAGAAAAAAAAATTGTTATTAATAATAAATAAATAATGAATAAATTTAACCCATTCTAAGTATTTTTTTGTAGTAATATTATAGTTTACGATCTAAGTATAATAAAGTAAACGATAACTCTAAGTATAAAATAAATAAGGACATGTGGCACAGACTCAGTCGGTAACAAATCGACTTCCCTATTTTCTCCAAAACGATTGATACGACGAGCAAAAGCAAATTAGGTTTTCATACTTATACCTATTGAACCTATTGATATTGACTACAAAAACTTGATTCGATTATGGTCGAAGCATCAACCATCACGGAGAAAATAGGGAAAGCGATTTGTTACCATCGGAGCATCGTTACGTGTGAGTCACATACCCTTAAGGAGAAATTAAGGGGGGATTGTCTTTTTTTTCGCAAAATTTACCGCTTTTTGGGAATTTTTTTGTGAAGAAAGTATACAACGGAAAACTTGTGAAACTTGGCATATAGTTTTATTGATCCGTTTACTACATACAAAAAAATGTTTAAACAATTTCATCAAAAAATCCGCCTCCCACCCCCCTCGACGCGCGATGGTCCTTTTTTGATGGTGTGCACGATTACAGCCTTTACGTTCATCCTGCAACAAAAACCCAAAAGCATTTTACTTTAGACACATATAGCTATCGTTTGATGAAGGGAAACATTTTTTTTTTTAAATTGACGATTTGGTGACGTTTTGAACTTGAAGTATCGATTTTTCGAAAAAAAATTGATCGATTTTTTGTTATAAATAAAAAACTATTGAACGTATTGGTTTTTTGCTTCATCAAACGATAAAAGGATGTCAGCTGAGCATTCTGTCCAAATTTGAAGGCAATCGGTTGAATAGTTTTTGAGAAATCGTGCACACCAGTTGTGAAAAAGCTGTTTCGAGAAAAACGCGTTTAAAGTTGTGAGTACAGTTTATGGGACATATCGAGTACTTACAGTATTTTTAATCTAATCTGCTATGCCAGGGCCATACAGGATGCCTTCCTCAGCTTCGAACAACTCATTCAGTGAAGCAGTTTCGCTTCTGCGTCTTGTTCAAGCCTCTTTCGTTGCTTCGAGACTGCGTCTCGTTGACCTCTCTATCCGCTGCTTATCTCGCGCATCGACGAATATTGATGCTTGCTGGCCAACGACGAATATTGATGCTTGCTGGCCAACGACGAATATTGATGCTTTCTGGTACACGACACTTGCACTGCACAACTATTTTAAAACCCAAGCCGCGGGAACTGGATTCGCCAAATTTGATCGATCCTTTGCATTCCTGACATATTACGAGTTGCGAGATTGCAGAGAAAACCGATAGAAACGCGATAATGCGATATCCATGACCCGGGTCAGTAATTATTTCTCTGTCTTCCGCTGTTGACAGTTTCTGGGCCGACGTACTTGCAAACGTCGTTTCCGTTCCTCGGGTGTGAATATTCCCAACAAATTTCCTTTTTTTCGGTCTGGCACCACGACTATGAGTCTCACTTCCCTGTTTTCGATCCATGATATATACGTCTGTTACCAGTAAACTCTCGTTCGAGACTGAACGACTCTCTTCCAAATATTCCGATCTCGCACGACCGTTAGGACTCGTCCTTCATGCCTATTGTATGCTGTCCCGTTATATTTATGGTCCGCCGAGCAACAGATTCGGGCAGCTGCCGGGCGCGCCGACCTCTGCCGTGCGACAACGAGCGCGCGGCCACCGCGAGTCGACACGCAGGTATAAAATCGCTTATAACTTTGCCATTTTTGAGAATTTTAATTTGACATTTTGCACACATGTTTTCAACACTTTGAACAATATGAAACAGCGGTCAGCGAAAAATCGATTTTTTTGTCGAAAAAAAAGAAAATCCCCCCTTAAGAAAACCGAATATTATAGTTTGCGAAAGTGCGTGATCGTGCCCTACACTTCATTCCTTTTGACGTATGCAAGAAAAACGAAAAACGATTTATCGGGCTTAGTTTCTTTTTGTTTGTTTTTTCGGTTTTTCTATTCAATTCAACCCTTCATTTTCACATTATTATTTAAAAAAAACAAAGGTATAATTCATCAACTAGTATATTTTCCCGTAAACAGAAAAAAAAAACTATGTAAAAATGATAGATAATACAGTCTATGATACATCTTTTGCAAGCCATAATCCATCCAGCCTTTTCACTATAGAAAATATTATAATTGTCGCGACTGCAATGCAATGAACTCAGAGGATACCCGACGATTTTTTTAGCAGTTTTTTTCACGTCGCTGGTCACTGGATTTTTTCGGTGTGTTGCGGCTTTCGATCGTTTTAACCGTCGTGCCTTTCGTTGATGATTTTTTGCCGAATATACTGTTGACATCATCGTCGTTACTGTCGGCGGTGAACATCGAACCGGTGGCTAGAGATTTGCCGATAATTTTTTTCGTTACAAATATCGGTGCAAATATATTCTCCTCGCCGCTCAACTGATCGCCAAAGATGTCCTTGAGCTTAGCGTCTTTGACGACCGGAAAGAACCGATTTTCGTCAGCCTCAGTAGAACTCTTCTCAGGTTCTGATGAGAATTTTTTGTCGAGAGCATCAACGAAGAAATCGTCGTCGGGGTCCTCGCCGAATATGGCGCCGCGACTCGGCGACGCTCGACCGGAAGTCTCACTACTCTTGCTCACGATCGTGTCCTCGATAACTTCGATTTTTTTCTCTCGTTGCTTTGGCACGCGCAACAGAGCCGAAAAGATCGCTAGCACCGTTCTCGTCGGTGTCGACGTCATCGAACAAGCTGTTGTTCGTAGAGGCGGTAGTCGATTTTTTCGAAGCTTTGGCGAGCGTTCCGGAAAACAAATCACCACTGGTATCATCGGCAAAGAGATCGAGCGTTGATTTTTTCGACGCCGCTTTAGCCTCTTCGGCAGATTTTTTCGCTAGACAAGTGAACAGACTATCGTCCGCTTTGAACAAAAGATTTTGACCTTTTTCCGGTGACGGTGTTTTCGTCACGAAAGCGAACAACTGACTGGGGTCTTTCAGGGGATCGTGACTACTGTCCCGCAGAGGATCCATGGGTTTTATATTATCGCTATCGTTCAATTTTGACTTTCCCTCACTCCCTCCAATAATGGCCTCTCGACTCTTTTTCTCTTTTTCCGTTTCTTTCCAGGCTTTCTCATTTTTCGTAGACTTCGACTCTCTGTCTACGGTGAGGGTATTTTCGGATGTGTCGAATTCACCGTGATGGTCTTTCGATCGTTCCTTGGACCGTGTGCGCTTCGACCCGAGTAGCCCGTCGATCGATCGGCAACAGAATCGGTGCTATGCCGAAAAGTGTATCTTCCTTCGGAGGGTCCTCGGGCAAATCGGGCGGCACGTCGAATAGATCCTCCTCGTCTGTCGATGGTGACAACAACGTGTTTTTGTTGATACTCATCGAGCTGCCTTTACTGAAGCTGAGTTCTGATCTATCATCGGGAGCCAATGAAGAACTCGACTCTGCGGGCTTATTGGTCGAGCGACTGTCGGCATCGCCGTCCGGTACCGTGAGACGATGGGAACTGATGTTTTCCTTTGGACTGTCGATAGAGTTTGTTATCCGAGATGCTGGTAAATGTATTATCCGATGGATCCAATTCCACGGCTTCAGGTTTTGTGTCGATCGCGTCGAAATCGATACGTGTCTACTCTGAGGTCGCCTCTTCGTCTCGATTCTCGCTCGACTCTGTAAAAAATAAAAGTCATTTTTAAAAAATATATTCGCATATTTAAAATATAATGAAAACTTTTAATAACGCGTCTCGAGAGGTATCGTTGTTGGTCAGGGTCAGGGAGGGTGTAAGGCTGATGATCCGTAAAACCGAGATCTCCATGGTCCTCTTTTTCCGTGCAAATTACGCCTTTCATAGCTGGCTTTAGCGTATCACTAGGGTGGGAAGTGACTATTTGACTACTTTAAATTTTGTTCAATATCCCGCTTTAGGGGCATGATTCTTGGTACCTTTCCTTCCGGATGAACATTTTTTGTGCGTATGGAACTCGGTATTGTCTATAGCACAAATGTCTTGTACTTGTTATTTTCCGACGATCAATGTATCGTAGCTCTCCATCTACTATGGACGATTATATTTTGGACGACATAAAGGACATTCAGCAGGTTGTTTATCGATCACGATAAATGAATTACCTTGAGTAACTCGTTGAGATTCATCACCGGTCTCGTAAACCGTAAGCCTAACGCGAATATATCAGCGTTGTTGAGATGTGAAAAACCGTTGGCAGATACTTGCAGTCACCCTCTTCGGCTTGTAAATGTCAAACACACCGCTGAGGGTCGCGTCTCGGGGTTGGGATGAATGAATCATCAGCTAGAATCGACGCGAATGTTTAATGTTAAAGAGGTCTTATACATTTACGCAATTAAAAATGTTAAACCTTACCTTGAGTAACTCGTTGAGATGAGATCGCAACTGTATTTGGCAAGGAATTCTTTGAGATAACCGGTCCATAATATCGTGCCATTCGGGACCATTTTTTAATAATGGACCTCCACCACCGGCTTCGTAAACCGTAATCGGAGGGTCACAAGTTCCAACGAGGCGTGCGGACTCCCTTTGCCTCTTACGCTAGCCTGCGACGAAACGTATCGGTTGGTATGGCGATACAATGATGAAATTAACCGGTGGTGAGCCTGCCGCTGAATCCCAAAGTTCGAGCTCGACCAAACAGTCTCATCTTGCTGACTCTCGCACACGGACTGAGCTTGTCAGGTCGAATTGCCAGCGTGTCGCACTTCCTTCTCTGGCGGGGTTCCCGTATCGATATAAAAATCCTGAAGAGAAAAAAAAAATTATGGTTTGCAAATAAAAAATATAATGTAAATACATGTAAACATAATGTAAATATAATTACCCATTGATTCATGAGGCTTTACTCGGATCGTAGCCTTTGAGGTTAGGGCAACATCGATCAAACGATACTTATTGATCTCAGCATCGATCGAACGATGCTTATTGACAGTGGGTGCGTTGGGAAGCTTGGGTCCGAATTGTATAATAAAAGTTACATTATCATTTTAAGCCGATCCTTCGTTTCCAAGTTATCGATAAAACGAGATGCGGAAGTATCGTGTGAACTCACCTCACACCCGTATTTCAGGTTCGCCGCATCATATCTCGCGAACCATTGAACGATTATTCTCGTAATTAGGCCCATAGGAAAGCTTGGGTCCGAATTATATCATAAGAGTGTCCTCGAATTTTCGATGCGGTGTTGCGTTGCCGAGATCGAGACGACCGAAAATTTCGCGTGATTCACGCAAAATCGAAAAAATTTGGATCGATTGCTGATCACGATCATCGTACACGAGAAACTACCAAACGAATGTGTTCGCAATCAAGCGAACCGGGGAATGCTTGGATAGGCATTCTATAGTAAAAACCTTATCATCATTTCGATCCGATGATTTATTTGTGAGGTAACGTAGTGCCAATATTTACTTCCGGCATATTGGAATAAAACTACTTGGCAGCGTCTTTCGCTTATAAATCTTTTTTTTTTTTTTTAACTTGGCGTCGAGACGCTACCGCGTCTCTTGTAAAAATGGTGAAGAGAGTGTTAAAATTTGAGACGTATGTACCATTGGAATCGAAGGACTTGGACGGATTACTAAAAAGTCATCATCGGACTTTTGCACTAAAGTTGACTCGTTGGATACTGTCGTTTTGTCGCTTTCGAACATTTCCACGACTTCTTCTACGGAGAAATTGACCTGATGTGTTGTCTCCCTTAGGATGTAATAAATAGAGATATACCGGCAATTAAAGCAGCTTTTTACGAAAATAGATTGTCAAATGATAACACAATATTTTTTACGTCGTTATCATGTTGCGAATCACTTCTGTTTTCTCTCTCCTTTTTTTTCTCGTTCGCTGTGCAATCCGAGGGCGATGCATTGGCCTGGTCCTGCGGGATTAATCGAATTAAGAACAATTGTAAATATACTATCTTAAGTATATATTTGTCATAATGACAAATGGGTTAAGCTAATGTACAAGGTACCTCGTTCGTTGCGTCCGGCTCCATGCCGGTATTATTTTCATTTCGATGCGGGTTAGGAGCGACATTTTGAGTGGAACAGTGCCTCGGTCGTTCTTTCCGTTTTGGCGTGACGAGTTGAAATAATAATATTTACGAGGCTTGGATATATTATGAATAATATAAGGATTTATACTAGATATTTATAGAAGGTGAAGAGTGTTAAACTTTGAGACGTATATACCATTCGGTTCGAAGGATTTATACCGGTTGATATAAAATTATCATTGGACTGTTGTAACGATATTGACTCGGAGACCGTCACCGTCAGTGTTTTATTCGTATCGTCGACACTTTCATCATTGTCCTTATACAGTTCAATGGTCGGTGGCGATTGTATCTCGTTGTGGACCTCGGTACCGCTCTTTAACGTCGATGGAAGATCATTCAAAATTATCATTTCTGAAGGTGGGATCATCATCGTAATGTTTTCAATTTCTCGATTATCTTCAAGTGTTGCCAACACTTCGTTTTCAAGAGGTTGAAGTAGCATTGGTGCGTCGATATTCTTAGCCGATATTACGTAGTTATCGTCGGAATCTTCGTCGCTGGAATACCGGATCGGTGACGATGGTACGCTGCCACCTAGTGCAGAATAACTTTCATCTGCAGAAGTTGCTTCGTCACTCGATGTATTGGATGAAGAACTTTCAACCGCATCAATATGGCTCGATTTCTCCGCGGCCGGGCCATCGAGAACGGATTTCGATGTGACAAATGCTTTCGTCCTACGATCGATTCTTGTTGATGCTTTGACAATTGCAGCATTCTTCCGTACCTATATAATAGATGAAACATTTTCAGCATTCATTGGTGGTGCGGTGAGAAAATGTTTTCCCTTTGGATACGTACTCTATCGGCTTTGCTGACTTTTCGTAACTCGATTGTTGGATCGCATTTTTTCGGCGCTGGAGAAGCTTTCAGCACCGCTGTCGGCGTATATTTGTTTTGTTTTGGTACCGGGTCTCTTCTGCCTCGACCCAATACGGGATTGTTAATATATGCCTCCCCTTCTTCGTACGAATCGGAAAACGGCAAGAAATCAATGTTAATAAAAAAAAGAGCGTCACAGAGTTACAATAGAATAGAATAATAGGTGCATTTTTTGGGCTAGAAAACAAAGTTACGTAGGTAAGGAATATTTTCGAATTTATGAAAATCGGATTAACAAATTTGAGAAGTGAAGATTGAATTCATCATGATTATCATGAAACTGTTTAACATTGCTAGAAGAAAGAATTTCCCGGTACTTATAAAGTCTGTTTCCTACGTGCTAAAAAATTAAATACATAATCGGGGTGCCAGTGCTCTTGTATGCCATGATACTATTTTTGGGATGCCAATTATGTTTCAATTTTTGTTTTTTGTCGTTTTATGAAAAAATGTTGCTTTTTATTTTTTAAAAGCTGGACACGAAGTAGTTGCTACTGACGTTTTGCAACTCGTGACTTTCTCATCCCAATTGTTGATGGTGTGAAGTTAGTATTTTGTAAATATGTATAACTTTTCGAAAATCTATTCGTGAACTTAATTCAAGTATTTTAATATTTTTTCTTCTTTTTTGGTAGTTTTTAAAAATGTTCTCGACATTTTTTTCTTCTTTTTTTTAAATGTGTTTTTCTTCACATCACCGGTAAACTATTAGAAAATATGTATGAAAAACTTGGAATTTCAATACCAAAGTCACATTTTATATGCAGACTCTGCGTACCAAGTTTCGCAGTTATTACTCATGGTGTAGAGAATTATTGTATCTACGTCAGAAAAATTGATACGTACAGACAGACGGAATGGAAAAATTCCAAAATAGAGATATTTTTACTAAAAAAAAAACTTTTTTGGTCATGGAAATGCATACATTGAGTCTCAAATATCATTACAAAAGTGAGAGAACTGTTTCTTTTTCACTTTGTCATGTTGAAAACACTTATTTTGTCCATAAATTTGACGTTACTTTTCCTGATGATTACAATACTTTCTTTTTTTCTATGGGATGAGAAAGTAAAAAATATTAACGTAATACTAAATACGATTAAAAGTTTGGCTTATGTGATTTGACTTATTCATTTAAATAACATATTTCGTTACATAATTTTTTGCAACAATTATCAATACATGGTGTACCTTTTTTTGTTTTCTATTTTTGGGTTTTAATATATACGACAATGATATAGAGTACTCACCAACTAATTTCAGAACCCCTCGGATTCTGGTGTACTGAAGTTTTCTGACGGTATCCTTCGTTTCGATACGTACAGTCGCCCGACTGCACAGTGTTTTCGCGAGCTGGCTTTTTATCCACTCACTCGTACATTCGATCAGCTGCCTGCTACTGTTGTTTTACCTACTTTTGTTGCCGCCTGTCCAAATATCCCGAAAGATCGCGGAAACCTTGACAATTTTTTTGGTATCTGCGTCGTCCATTATTAAGCAGTATCGTCCTGCTTCATTTTTATATCTCGTCATTATGTATCTGAAACACGAGAATTTTTGTTAAATACGCTTCAATACATGCTTGAAAGGCTCACTGTATACCACAGTGCATTAGTGTACTTGCGTCGTAGTTCAACTGGATAAATTTGATTAACGTCCATCACACATAGAATACAATAATTTGATATAAGATTAAGATAAGATCCTTTGTAGCTCGCTTGCTTTTTTTCAAGTTAATTGATTACAACAATTTTACAATTTGTTACATAAGTAAAATTGTTGTCAAAGATTTTTCAGATGCGAATACGAATTTACTGAGTATGTAGTTGTCGCTCGCTAAGCGTCGAACGAATCTCGTCACAACAATCGTATGAAGCGAATAACACACGGCAACAGGTGTCCACGGACGGAACAAAGACTCTCGGATTGCTGTTTATCTTATTTTATAAAACAGCGTAGCCAACAATTTTTATTTGAAAATGGGCACTTACAATCTCGGATGTCCTCGATGTGTCTTCTTTTCGTTGGTGAGTAGCTCGCAATTGGAATGTTTTTTAATCGCACATCCACTGACTTTATTTCTAATCGCACATGGCCAAGGAGCACGTGTTGCGCCGGCACACAATGGAATAAAATGGCCGTCACAACGAACCGGCGGGAACTTGCTCTCTTTTGCCACGAATTCCTCCCTTCGCAGTGTTGCCAATTGCGTATGGTATATCAACCAATCGTAAAGTAATATCGCCTTAACATAAATCCCTGATTGGCTGATGTAATTCTTTTGGCGAAAACGCACGACGAACGTTTGTGCGAAAACTACGTCATTATTTTCACTGCAGAAAAAAAAGAAAATCACGCCGTTTTTCGTTTAATCGCGCATTGAGAGTTCTAAACTACAGTGTTATTGACGGCGAGGGATCGTTCGGTACGTGGTGAGTTCTTATCAGGTATACCAATGTATGCCTAACAATGGTCATCCACCTCCGAAAATTAATTAACAAACAATCTTGAAAAAACTTTTAAAAAGCTAACCTAACAGAATCTACTTTTTCACACGACGTTATGTCAAGTTTCAAGGATTCTCCGTAGTGACTTATTTATTCAAAGCCAGCGACACGATCTTTCAAGATTTGGTACTTGGACATATACTATAGGCTGGGCTACGTAAAGTCTCCCATCAAGGAGTTTCCACAGCGACTTCGTGTGAAGCGAGCGACGAAAGATTTTTGTACTTGGTGAGTTCTTGTTATGTGTACAAATATATATATATATATATGTCCAACAATTGGCTTAACCGATAAAAAATCTGAAATTAATAAACAAAAACATAACAGGAAATAATGTTTTCACAGACTGGTATTGCATCTCTCGTAAAGGAACAGACGAATCTCCTCCCAAGAGCTCTTTACAGCAAATTTCTTCAAAGCGAGCAATGAAGGATCGTTCAGTACTCGGTGAGTTCTTGCAAGCAACAAGTAAATAATGTAAATTTAAAAAATTCAATATGGAATTTAAACTGACCGTCACCGGCTAGTCTTTCATCACGATCGCGACTTAGGCGCTCTCGTCTCGACGATGATATTCTGTGAATTAAGTTACGGCTGTACGTAATCTGTACGCATGATTAACGTTATTATTATTAATATTACTTGTATTAATATGTAATAATTAGGTTACTTTATGTCGTTACCGCTAGACAGACACTATAAGAATCGTGTCTTTTTGCCGTTGTTTGTTTCAAATGCAGTGTTGTACACGGCAGCTCTACGGGTGACATACAGGTGCCCAAAACCGATTCTTGTCCAATAAGCAACACGAACCTATGCAACATCTCCAGCACACTTTGAGACCTAAATCATTTGCAAAAAACCAGCGAAATGTCCCATGGCCAAAATTACCGAAAAGCAAAAACATCCACGAGAAACTCATCCGGCGCGTAGGGATATATTTAGAACAACAGTCTTCGTACAATTACGAACTTTCTCTTTCGTGTAATTCTTCATTTACAAATTAGCCAAAACGCGTCTTTGAAGAATGAAGAAAATTCGCACCACGACCACGGCTGAAGCTACCCTGTTGCGAAATCGTTCGGCAGCGTTAGTCACCCAATCACTCAACACACTGCACGGCGATTGGACGATTCTGAACTTGCTGCAAGGCGATTGGTGGACTTCATTGCCGATTTATGTGAAATATGAAAACAGAATTTTGCATGGAACACATTCAGGTGTCGTCGTGATGTGAATTTTCTTCATTCTTCAAATACGCGTTCCGGCTGATTTGTAAATGAAAAATAACAGGAAAAGGAAAGTTCGTGTTTGTATGAAGAAGACTGCTGCTCTAAATATTTTGTTACGCGCCGGTCGAGTTTCTCGTGGATGTATTATTGTGCAGTAATTTTGACCACGGGACATTTCACTGGTTTTCCGAAATGATTTAGGTCTCAAAGTGTGCTGGAGATGTTGCATAGGCTCATGTTGCTTATTGGACACGTATCGGTTTCGAGCACCTGTATGTCACCTAGCTCCACATGTATATTTTGTTTTATCGTTGAACGAACAACCCTTCACCGCGTAGTGGCCGAAAGCATCCAATTGTTCGTATAAAAATTTAGATGCAAACGATGTTAAATAGTCAACTCAAATAAAAGATTTCAAAAGTAAGCAACCGAATACTATAACATGTTACTAGATATGTGGCGGCTAGTTTTAGCCTCGTAAATTAAATTTGATTTATATTCTAAAATAAAATTATTGACAATGGTGCCAAACATATTCGTTTATAAAATGCACCGATAGCACCGGGATGTATTCGGAAAAACTATAATTGATTCTCAAAACAGTTGAAACTTTGGTTAAAATATTTTCTCGAGCTCATGTTAGGTTATATTGCATATTATTTTACATAGTTTATATACATATTAGCTCAATAGCAATATTTTCCTACGTTCATCTGATTGGTTACAAAAAAAATTTTCCGTTCAGGTACCAAATGCAGCATGGATGATATATCTGCTGACGAATCGGCAATGCCGTCACAGCCAACTGCCAAAAGAAAAGCCCCGTCAACGAGCCGTACATCGATGTACAAACGGACAAAGAAGGAATACGATAATTATGGAAAATGCTTCCCTTAAGACGTTTCTTTCGAAAATATGCCCCTACCTCCAGAAATACTGAATGTAAGTACAATGAAAAGTCTGTCGCAATATAAAAAGAATGTTTTGTTCACGTTGCCTTAAAACCAGAGCTGAACTGTACTTCAAGTACACGGCACTTTTTTATGTCCTTGAAGTTCTCGTAATATACTTAAAGTACTTCTACAAAAAATTCCAACGGCCATGCCATACACGAAACGTGCGGTAAAAAAACCGCCAGTATTGTGTTAAATAAAAAAGTTGAAAGTTGAAAGTTGAAATTTTTATATCACTTTCTCATAATGGTCCTTTATTCGGAAAGCTCCTTCTATGAGAAAGCATTTACTATATTTTTGGCTTCCTCATAGAGGAAGCTTTCCGAATAAAGGACCATTATGAGAAAGTGATATAAAAATTTCAAATTTCAACTTTCAACTTTCAGCTTTTATGAGAAGCGATGTAAAAATTTCAATTTTCAGCTTTTATGAGGAAGCTATATGAAAATGTCAATTTTCAACTTTTTTGCCCACTTCAATATCGTATTTAACTTTTAGTCAAAACTGGCGGCTGACTCAGGTTTAGCCCCAAAAATACACTAACCTTACACTTTTGGTCAAAACGGATGTAGGATCTGTGCTCGGCGCGAAAAATACATGCAATTATGTGTTCCAAATTTGTTTTTTCAATCTTTCAATTTTTACTCGAAAAGTTAAAATGACATCGCTTAATCTAATTATTTTTACTCCGTCATATCCATCCTGTTGTGTATTTATTGTCTTAAAACACGATAGACCCCTGGATTTTTCCGCGACACTATCGGAAAGCAAAGAAATCGCTGTTTAAAAATACCGAAAAACACTAATTTTTGCAATTTTGACTATAAAAATGCCCGATAAACTTTTTGCTAGTTGTCGCCCCAGGACTGTAATTCCATGTATTTTTCATGCTGATCACGAATTTGACACTTTTTTTATTCATAGATGAACATTTAATGTGGAAAAATGCGTCTTGGAAAAAAAAATTACATAAATATCGAAAAATTCAAAATATCATAAAATTTGAAAGGTTCGATCGATTCTTTTGAAATTTTAACGGGATCATTGGGTTATCATATTCCATCTATATACGCCTTTTTAGCCCGATAGCTAAAAAATTGCGAGCGCTAGAGCGCGAACAGACATTTTTGAAGAAATAAAAAATGGCTTACAAAAAAAAAACTGAACATTTTTTAATGAAATTTTGACCAAACATTGACTATTGATCATACATGATGTGTGCCAAATTTCAGTTTGATCGGTCGAGGCGTGCTCAAGTTGTAGCGGTTTGAATTTTGTACGTCCATTTCACAGACACGCAGACACACGCAGACACCCGCAGACGCACGCAGACGCACGCAGACGCACGCAGACGCACGCAGACGCACGCAGACGCACGCAGACACACGCAGAAGCACGCAGACGCACGCAGACGCACGCAGACGCACGCAGACGCACGCAGACGCACGCAGACGCACGCAGACGCACGCAGACGCACGCAGACGCACGCAGACGCACGCAGACGCACGCAGACGCACGCAGACGCACGCAGACGCACGCAGACGCACGCAGACGCACGCAGACGCACGCAGACGCACGCAGGCGCACGCAGGCGCACGCAGGCGCACGCAGACGCACGCAGACGCACGCAGACGCACGCAGACGCACGCAGACGCACGCAGACGCACGCAGACGCACGCAGACGCACGCAGACGCACGCAGACGCACGCAGACGCACGCAGACGCACGCAGACGCACGCAGACGCACGCAGACGCACGCAGACGCACGCAGACGCACGCAGACGCACGCAGACGCACGCAGACGCACGCAGACGCACGCACACACACACGCACACACACACACACACACACACACACACACACACACACACACACACACACACACACACACACACACACACACACACACACACACACACACACAACACACACACACACACACACACACACACACACACACACACATCCGGACATTTTTCTAAATGTGATTTTTCGACGTTTTAGAACATTCTGAACAGGTTTTCATTAAAATCATGAATTTTCTTTTTTTACCAAAACAGAGCTTCCTCTATGAGGAAGCAAAAAACATTTTTTTTCCTCTCATTCGAAACAAACCCCTGTAATTCACTTTCAATCCCACAAAATATATTTCATCTCAAATATAAAAAAAAAATTGGGGATAACTTTGTACTGCAAAATAAAAAATTAGAGAAAATTCAACCATACAGAAGGTGCTAAGAAGATTAAGTTTCCATAATTATTATTGAAAACGTTATTAATAACTTATTATAAGTTATTAAAAATTAGCAATATTAACAGAAATTTTGTAATTTTCTTCGATTTTGTAAAATTTTGTAATTTTACAAAATCAATTAAATTTTGAAATTTTGTAATTTTTTTCGATTTTCCAAAATTGGGAAAAATTCCCAGAAAAATCATAAGTATTCAAAACAATTAGCAAAGAAATTTCAGCAGAATAAAAAGTTGAGTTACCGGGTAATATGTTAAGCAATGATTTTTTTACTAATTTGTTAATAACTTTTGGAATTATCATTATGGAAAATTATTCTTCTTAGCACGTTCTGTATGGTACATTTTTTCCGATTTTTATTAAATTGGGAAGTATTCGAAATCCGCTCTGAATTTCACGTGAATCTCATTATCTGGTAATAGGCAGCGATACACCCTTCTTAAGTGATTTCACTGCTACGATTGTACTTCTACGTACTTGAAGTAATTTCTTCACGTCTGGTTCAAAAAGGATAAATAGTCATAAACTCTCGTATTAGATCCACGAGAATTCTCAACGAAAACTACCAGCCGACAATAATGAAAGGACTAGGAGTTACCGGTGGCAACGTCGGCTATCCCAGTTTTCTCCTCCCCGTAGCTTGACAGGTTAGTCAGGTAACCCGGCCAAACTAACCCGGAAGCGAGTACCCGTGGGCTGGTGGGGACACCATAGACCACGCAGCTCTCGTGGAAGCAAAGGTTATGGCCGAGTTCCCGAACTGAGATTGGCACTTACAGTACGAGTTCCAAGTTTGGAAATTTAGAGTACGATCCGTTACGAAGATGACATCGGAAAAAGGCCCGGAGGAATTGGCAACTATTATTCAACTGAAGAAAAAAATTACTGCGCCTTACTATTTGAAGTCAAATTATCGATTGGTAACGAGTCCAGGTCAAAAGAAAAGTAGAATTAATTTAAAGTTGTTTTTGTTTCGCACCAGAAAATCATTAGGACGAGGGTTTACGTTTGTCTCACCCTCGATTTGAATCAATCGCCGCTTCGAAAATTTCTCTCGACTACGAATCATTTCTTTCTTTTCGTATCACATCTTCTACCATTATTAATAAATTATAATTTTTATCTTTCAACCGGCCGCCTATAAATAATGTCTCGCTCGTTCTGAACCCAACGTCCACAAGTCCCCTAGCAGACAACCCTGGGCCTAAAAGTGGAACGTTATAGGGATTGATTGCACGAACATTTTCGGGGTCGTACGCGGTGGCTGGCAAAGAGTATGGAAAAGTGTATGGGATGAATGTGGGAACTTAACAAAGCCCATAGTCAGATTATACTTCACCCATATTCGTTCCCATACCATTCCCCATATTCAACCCATACTCAATTTAATACCCTTTCCAATAGGACTTTTTTCTACGCGGGCAGTGGACGCTCCTCTATATGCTTTGCTCGTTTAAGCGTCGGCAATCTGCGACGAGCCTTGGATTTCCATTTTTTTCCGTACAATCATGACGGGACTAGCATACGGTGATCGAAACTCTCTAACAATGCTGTGATTATTCCAGTCCGCCAAAATTTCCTTTATCGTTTCGCAATCTGCACTCGAGACTTTATACGGATTACTTCTGAAGAGCCCGCTTCCATAAGGTCCGCAAGTCCCGCTTCTACGAGATTAAACGCAAACGTGACCTGGTATACGTTAAACAATTCGAGGAAACCTCTTCGCTGTGTCCGATTCGATATTCACCTCCTCTATCGTGATCGTTTTCTTCAATACGCTCCCTTGAGCCTCGTTTGTACCCACTAGGTCTCCCCAACCGACAATACTTCCTTCTCGTGTTGCCGTTCGTTCCGTTTTAGCGTTGATGATTGGCACTTCCGTTTACCATCTGTACGTACAACAAACCTTCCACCAAAATCTCAACAGCCGCGACCGTAACACCTCGACGGCCCTGATCAAGAATTCGGGAAAATGAGCTCGATAAATACCGAGCGTCTCGTTCACCGCTCGTCTCACACACACACACTCCCATACTCGGGAAAACTTAGAATAAAGTACACGACAAATACTGACACAGATATAACACACATCCGATCGCAATACGGGACGATCCTCGTTACCACGGTCGGCTCAAGGTTGTTCAAATTATTAAAACGCTTTCTCAAATAAATCATAAAAATCTCCGGACAAATAAAATTACTCAAAACGCACGAGCACATGAACCGCCGGCGAACTGCCCGCCAACAATGATACAGATATTGGCAAATCTCGGGGGCATGACCCTATAGTGGCTCGCGAATAAAATATTTTGGTCAAATAATAATTTAGTTAATACCGCGAACAAGGAAAAATCGAAACGGCGAACGTAATCACGGTCACCTGATGATATTAGCGAGGTTCGTTCTCTGCTCCGGGTTAAGTCGCCCAGAAGCTTCGAAGTTCGCTTCCGCACATGGACGGACAGGTCACCGCGCACGTCCACGTGAATAATTATTTAAACGATAATTTCGACAACGAAGACTTACCGGAAAATATTCCTCGGGATGTCATCGAAGGGGATGGAGATGCCCGCACGCCGAATACTCCCTTCCTCCTTGACCCCTCGGTAATCACATGATCGAACCTCGGCCCGTCTGTCCCACATCGTAACTCGACGAGAAATGCCCCGAGTAACGCATCTCACGCGCTCGCGTTAGCCCTATCCTTACCCTGCCTAATCGCTCGCGAATTCTTCGCACCTCGGTAATCTTCGATACCTCTCAACTCCCGAGCGCGTAACGTGAGGCGGATTGCCGCGCGCTCGGCACAGTCGTCCTCGGTACGGCAGCAGCGAATAATTCTTGCCCCGATTCTTCGATCACCGGGATTATAGATAGTTTTGCAGCAAACTGCACTCCGGTGCACGCCGAATGATGCTTCTTCTCGGGAAGGACTCTACGATCTTCTTGATCGGAAATTGCGACACTGACAGCAGAGCAGATGATACGGGCATTGACGAGCGAAGAACCTCGGTAGAGATGAACCGAGCAGCTCGGTAGAGATAAATCTCGTACGGGATACCTCGGTATTCTCCGTTGGCCGATGCGACGATGACGATAATGGCTGGCTGGCTGGCTCCCTCACTCGCCCGGGATTATATGAAATAATTAATAATTTGTCGTTACTAAAAAAATCCTAAAGCCCTAATATTGTCCGACGGAATCACCCCTCAAACTTGACGAGTGACAGACGGCTGTCAGTTATGAATTAAATTAATACGATGGACGTCGTCTCGATTGACGGGCATTCGTCGAGTGCTTCGAGCGAGTTGGCACTCAATCGCCTGGAGATCGATTCAGTTCAGCGCAACAGATGGACCTACCCTGTCCTGTAACGGGTAGCGACTCACCTGGTTGGACTTCTAGCAATCCGACCGAGGTCGGATCCTTCGAAGTCATTTCCAGCGGGGCCCAACGGGGAGGCGGAGTCGTGAGCAGTTGTTCAGTCCACTTACAGGATACCCGGAAAATATCCAGATAATTATCGGGCGAATGGAACCCCACGTAGCTTCCTTGAACAAATCGTAAACGACCCCTGCGCAGTTCAACTGCAGCTGCAAGTGCAGTGCAGTACAAGTGCTGCAAATGCTGTATGGGAGAAAAGAAATTTATTAGTAACTCAAACCCTACCTATACCACTCGAAAGAATGAATGATCCCCGAAGGTTACGGCCCATTCACTCTTTTCCGGGAGTTCCGACATCCCGGTTGAGTGATACCAGAAACTAACGCGATGGAGACGGATAAAATTCTGAATAAAATGAAAATAAATGAAGTTTCGTGCGAACGTATTCTGATTCTTCATTCTTCATTTTTCGTCCATCTTCGCTTTTCTTCGTTCTTCGTTTTTCTTCGTTCTACGCTCTTCGTTCTATGTCACACTGCAGAGATACGCCGATCTCCCTACTTTACGGCAGATCCGCGAGCTCCTCCTGTACCTTTAGCCAAAGGTATTCTTTACAGAAATCGGAGAAGACAGAAAGCCTCCGCAGCCGACACCAATTGGTGCGCCGCTTCTGGCCATTCTCTATCTCCAATTACTTCCCGCAGGGCGACTCTCTGCGCCTTGAAGTGTGGGCATTGGAGGAGGAAATGCTGCGATGTCTACGGCAAATTGTAGCGGCAGTTCCCCCCTTCCACGAGATTAAAGGACGCGAGACGCGTCCTGAAATTCACATGACCGGTGAGAACCTGCGTGCTGTAGTGGTTTGTTCGCAGCCAACGCGCCTCCAGCCTTTCTCGGATGCTTCCGAAGAAGGCGTGTGTGGTTCCATCCTTAGTGGAAGAATCCCAATGTGTCTGCCACATCACCAACGCCTGCTCCTTTATGCGTTGAACCGCATCTCGACAATTATTCGCGATATCTACATGGCGTCCACATCCATGTTAACTTTATGTTTGGCTCTATGTTCGACAAGTAAAATATCGACGGGAATGGCAGCAGCGATAACGCACAGCATATCACACGGCGACATTCTATACGCAGCCGTGGTTGATTTCAGTGGGATATGCTGCGCCGAGCGAAGAACCCCGACGTTGTGTACGTTGCCACAGGTCAGCCCAACCCGCAGCAGCGTAAACTACTATGGGGAGGAAGATCTCGCTGTACATGGTTTTGAGGAGAATAGCCTCCGTCTTCCGTGCCGAAAGTTCGAGCCTGGCCTTTCGAGACCAACCGACAATCGCATTAACGATTCATTGGCCTTCGATTTCGAGCTCCCTTCTCGATTCCCCGCTTACAAGGACTAGAAAATCGTCCGCATAAGCGATGAATCGATCAGGACACAGCTCCTCGAGTTTCCGAAGAAGCGAATCGAACATAATGTTCCAGCATTCCGGATCCAAGACTGAACCCTGTGGGCAGCCTTTCGTAGCACGCTTGGACACACTTTCTTCCCCCCACGAGAGCGCCACTTGCCGATTTTGAAAATAGCTCTGGAGCACTTTGTAGATGTTGGCCGGGCACTACCTGATGCGCAGCTCCCTGAAGACCATTGGCCACCAGACGTTGTCGAATGCTCCGGCAATAATGTCGAACAACAGTGTGACTGTTGTAACGTGCCAAAAATGGGCCGCGTTACTTAAGAAAATGAAGCGCTCATTTTTGAGAATTTTATTAGCTAACGGCCGTCCGTCGTACGTTGTAGCTCAGGGGTGGCTCCGCCGGTGCAATTTTATATTCGATTGATTCCTTATTTACGGCAAAATAGTATTAATTTCATGTAACTCTGGGCGGCCAAGCGCGTCCGCACCGGATAACTTCGAGAATATCGTCAGCGAGGTCAGCACGGAGTCGCCAAGGCGTCGAGAGGCGAGTTGAGAACGTGCTGCCGAAATCATTTCGACCGAATTTCGTCGTCGCTCGCAGCAAACTCCCTATCCGGCTGTTCGAGTCGCGGGAAAAGTCCCATCTGAGTAAAATATCCGCCCGGGTCGTCGAGCCGGTCCCGAGGAGTACATCTGGGCCTCGGGAGAAAATACACCGTTGCAGTCATCTCGGGAAGAGTCATCGCAATCGTCGAAGACGGAAATCATCCGTCCAGCGGGCAAGGATCGGCAAGCGAAGTTGTCGCCGCTGCGCTAAGGACCTGTGCACCCGGCACGACAGTGAGCAGCGTTACGCTACGCGCGCGGGTGCCGAAAATCAGCGACGATCAGCGAAATTTACCGAGGATGCGGTAACATGAGCGATTAGGCCGGTTAGGGATAGGACAATGAGAGCGAGAGCGTTTGGCTACTCGGGGCAATCTTCGTTGAGGTGTAACCACGAACGGTCGAGCCTGTATGTCATCTTAGCCCGTATACCGAGGGGGAACGAGACGGGAGGACGAATTCGTCATTCAGCGTTTTCCGAGGCCTGGATCTTTTACTGCCGTACTGAACGGGTGAGCTTGTCCGTCCCAGGGACGATATTTCGTCATTATTTGATTGTGTTGAGTCGTTTTGCCGTTTTGTCAGGGAAATTATTACACGTACATGCACGTCGTCGGGCGCGGGAATCGGTCTTTCCGAGAGAGCGCGGGCCTCGAGGTCACCGTGAGAGACAACGGGTCGGCTTCTCCGATACCCGCCGAAACCGAGATCAGACCCTATTCCGCTTGTTAATTAAATTCGCGTTTTAAGCCACCTCGGGATCGTGCCCACGGGGATTGCCTTTTTGTGTCGTTTACCGCGGGCGGTCAACCGGCGATTCGTGTACGCGAAGTTCAGTTGTTTATGGTCTCGTTGTCAGTGTTTAGATTTTTGGGTTATTATTGTTTGAGCGTCTCGAGCCGGCCGTACCGACGACCGTTCTGCACCGTGATAATTATTGGGGTATGTGTGTGCGTGAGTGAAGCGTTGGGTGAGGCCCCGGTTTGCCGGGAGAAGGACATTGAATTATTTAATTGTTATTGACGCGTGTGCCGTCGTGTGTGGCGGCCACATTAGTTGAGTTTTGTGAGAGGTTTTCCTCCGGGCTTGCCCGGTTTCCTCTCAGTCGAGTCGTTCGAGTTCTTTTTTTTTTATGAGTAATAAAGAGAATAGTTATTTTATTTAATTGTATTTAATTTTGGGGAAATATCCGAACGCCTAACCAGCCCGCTCTACCCTCGAGTTTGGCAGCAGCGAGCCGGGCACACCAGCTATTATCTCCTCGGCGCGTACCGACGCGCCTGGCGCCCAAGGAAAAACAATAAAAGAGGAGAGACGATTTAGGTTCGCGGCCGTTGGGAATCCACGCCACACCGTGTACTGCGATTCGGACTCGTCGACCATGGCGCGAAGCTCGATGATCGCTTCCCCGTGCATCTCAGGCTGGGACTGCATCGGATGTCGCATCAATCCCGAAAGCGTGCTAGGTGTTCGCTTTGCCCGTAGGCGAGATGAGCGTCGCGGAAAATCGGATCTAGGGGATACCGTTCGATCGGGAGGCTGGCCGTCTTCGATGTCCGTGTCGGTGTCGGTGTTTACTTTCAATAATAGTACCTTGTGATACTCGCGCGTAAAAGCGGACTTTCGGCGAAGGTTGGGAAGTGGCTGCGCGAGAGAAGGCGAGTGCAGCCACTTCACGACCGCCGGCGGGAGTCCGCTTTTACGTACAAGTATCGCATACTACTTTTTCTGACGAATGCATGAAAGGTGCCAGGTTATGTTGCTGGCCGGGCGCGACAATAAAGGAAAAACAGACGATGTGGTCACGCGCACGTAAATACTGTGCGCATGCGTACAATATTTATGCAACGCTTCCACTATTTATGTAACGCCTTCTTGAAAAACACCACTTTATGTCACGGCCGACCCCCGCATAAAGCAGCACATTTCATGCATGAGTGTTACAAAAAGAAATTATTCTAATTTGGATCTGGGCCTCGCTGAATGGCCTTTTCCTAAACGCTCATGAAACATGTGCAATCTTTCAGGATAGCGCGGTCTATACTTGATGGGTGGACGCATCGCTGAACGTCTATAATGGACTGGAAGTGGTGCGGTATGTCAGGGAAATTACGCTTTGAGGAATTATTATCGCGGCCGTCGGCGCTCGGGTTCACGGGCGTTGTGTACGGCTAAGGTTGTAAACTTTCTGCTGTATCGACTGAAGCTCTGCAGGAATGTATTTCCTTTTGCGTTGAGGTTAGTTTAGCATTGCGTTCATAGATTAGTCGACTCACAGATTACAGCTGCGCGGTATACAGTGGCATCATAGTTAAGCAACAAAACATAATTCGAATTTACGTGTGCGTTATATCTATGGTGCGACTTTGTTCGACCACGTTGAACCAACGCTGTAGGATGACGGTTGATACGAGGTTGACGGCTGATACGAGACGGAAATAATCGGACGCGGAATGGTCACGATGCCAATATCGGAATCGGAATAGGAATGATCACGATGCCAATATCTAATTATTGGCTAGAAAAACGGTTATGAAGTCGAAAGTACATTTACTTGCGTTTATTAAATCAAAAGTACAATTAAAAAATCCTTTGATCGAATACTAGAATTTTACATCTAGAAAAAAACCCCAGCATTTTTAGGAAAATCGATGCAATAGTTTTTTAAATAGCTTGCTTATCGACTTTAAAAACATAATATGGTATATATTGAATAGTTTGTTGGTGTGGATCATGTTTTAGATGCGGAATGGAGTGAATGATAATGTCACCACCTTATAAACTCATCTACCAACACTCAGTGCGCAATAAGAATAGAGCGAGACGACAGTGTCGAGAGAGTTACGTTGAGACAATACAAAATGAGTCGGAACGAAGAGACGATCCGGTTTCCGAACATGGCCAGCAGCCGTGTTAGCGAGGCGGAGATCCTGCGCAAGCTGTTCGTGAAGATGAAAACGTTCCCGAGCAAGTCCTTCGTGAGCATTCACTCATTCCCGTTCAAACTGTTAACCGACAAGAACTCATTCTCGAGCATGACGATCTGGCTACTCGACAAGACGGAATGGACCTCGATCGAGATGAAAGAGAAACTAGCGATCATAATTCAAACTTTGATCGAGGATCGGCGAATCTTGATTCATGCCATACTTCTAGCATGGATATCGCAATGCTGGAGGGAAGTGATCCTGACCGTGGTTCCGACGAATCTAATATAAGCGATAATAATAACGACAATACATTCGACGGAGAATCCGATGCTATCGCACATAATGACGAAAGTGACGACGATCAGAATCTTGACGAGAACGTCCGCCAAGGTGGTATGGACGAACCGTTGTACGACGGCGCCCCAGCAACAGTAGCAGAAAGCTTGATAGCTACATTAGATTTAGCACTCCGGCATAATATTTCGGGACAACTGTTAACCGATATATTAAAGTTGAACGCAATGCAATGCCCTCCCGACAACAATTGCAAAACAACGCTGCACGAGTTCAATAAATACTTTTCCGAGAAGCAAATTCCATTAGTTAGACATTTCTATTGTGAACACTGTTGGAGGACTGTTGAGCAACAACATTCAGAATGTCCGGAGTGCATGGAAGCGTCCAAGATTACCTACTATATAGAAGTGCCGATAAAAGAACAGATTCGAGCATTATTCAAACGTCCAGGATTCGCAGAAAAATTACGACATCGTTTCACCAGAGTGCGACAGAATCCGGAGCACTACGACGATATTTACGATGGGGCTGTTTATAGAGAGCTCACGGTAGCTAATGGTTTCTTGGCCAGTGGCTCAAATATCTCGTTGACATGGTACACAGATGGAATTAGCATTTTTAAATCATCGAAATTCTGTGTTTGGCCGTTTTATCTGGTGATAAACGAATTGGCGTATTGTGAAAGAACAAAAAAGGAGAACGTAATATTTACGGGTTTATGGTTTGGTGATAAGAAGCCACAGCCGAATTTATTTTTGCAACCACTTCGATCGAGCTTACGAGAGCTACGTGAGGGTATTGAAGTAAATGCTCCTAACGCAGCAATCCCTCGCATCGTGAAAGCAATAATCATTTGCGGAACTTGTGATTTGCCGGCCGGCGAAAGCTCTCTTCATGAATATGAAGCAATACAACGGTAGGTTCGGTTGTCAGAAATGTAAACAAAAGGGAGAATATTTGGTAGACGAAAGGGTCATGGTTTACCCTTACGCCGAATTAGCGTTGAGGACCCTTGAAGGAACGAGAATTCATGCCAGGGAAGCATTCGAAGCCGAAATTGTAGTTTGCGGCGTTAAAGGGCCTTCCATTTTATCCAAGATGGTACACCAAAACATGAGAGCCCTTGCAGTTGATATAATGCATTGCGTATTTGAAGGAGTCGTTAAAGCATTAATAAACTTCTGGTTTTCACCGAGTTTCGCGGATCATCCATCAAGTATGATAGAATATGTCGACGTTGTAGATAAGAGGCTCACTTCTCTAACACCGCCCTCATTCGTGCAACGACTTCCCCGATCAGTAACAAAACATTTGAGTTACTGGAAAGCGCATGAGTTGAAATCGTGGTTCTTTTACTACTCGATACCATGCCTAAGCGACATCATGGACGAAACTTACTTTGAACACTATGAAACGGTTGTCAGGTATGGTCGAGTAAGAACGATGGATGAATGCCAGACTGTGGTTAACTATATAATTTTATTGCGAGTGAAGGAGAGTGCGCGTCTTACAGCTTCGGGACTCTGAGATGAACTGATGCAAGGGCCTGACGGAAGTAGGGCCCTCGCCTATTGCTGCGCGCGACAAAGTATTCTTACGCGCGATAAGACGGCCGCTGCTTACGCGCGGCGTGTGCAGCGGCTAGACTGCTGCCGTGAGAGCGAGAACGTTCGCACGGAAAGTGCTGACGGCACAAAGATTAGCGAGAGTCCAGATAAAATATTAAATCTGAGTTTCCTGCGCTAAGAGTGTTAACTCGGACTACGGGACCGTCACAACTACTTATTGTTTGTGCTCGGTGTGAGCTTGCTTTCCCGATCATCGGTATCGTTGGAGGATCTTAACATTGCCGCACGGGCATTAAACGAATTCGTTTCGATGTATGAAAATCTCTATGATAAGAGACACATGAGCAACAACGTGCATCAAATCCTTCATTTAGCTGAAAATGTTCGTCAATTCGGCCCTTTGTGGACGACCTCATGTTTCCCCTTCGAAGATTTGAAGGGAAGACTGAAAAGTCTCGTGCACGGAAGCAAGTCTGCGCAGTTGCAAATATTCTCCGCTGTGTCCAAGTTTTTGACTCTCACCACATTAAAATGCGAGAAGTTAGTCCCCGGTCGACCAGCACATACGTTTTGCGAAAACTTGGATTACAAGCGAGGAAGAATCAAGCGACATCACGTCATGGAATCGGTCTACATCGCTGGAAAGTGCGAAAAGATGTCACACCTACCTGCTGATATAAGTGAAGTCTTTCAACGCTCGGATATTCATGGCATCCGGTACTATCGCTACAAGAAGCTTCTGAAGAAAAAAATGATGTTCGCTTCCACCGAGTATACCCGTGCAACGCGAACGAATTCGACGTATGCCCTCTATGGTGGTCCTCAAGAATCAAATCAAATCGGAACAATTAGATGCTATGTAAGAGTTTCGGACTGCCTTTGTCCGGCAATGTGCTTTTGCGAGGCTCGAGATTACGCCATAGTAAGACCATGTGTCTCGGAAAACCGATTTACCACGTGTATAGACGACGCAGTTCTGTCTATGATACATCTAGTTTTGGACTTCGAAGAAAATGAAGTCGCTGTAAACATCAATCACCTGAAGTCCGTCTGTTTTTGCTGCATAATACAGGATACTTCAGAAATCTTCGTCATCAAACTAGTGAACTCGTTGGAAGCAGAGTGATGTCATCGAGTTAGGTATTGATGTCAAATATTATCATGTATTTACAATCTATAATTATAGCTAACTTAATGACCCATTGGCCCTTATCTCGTCGACAAGAAGCAAATTCTCTTCGAAATTCTTTCGGAATAGAGACAAATAAGTTACTTCTGCACAGAGGTGGCTTACAGAGTAGGCCCGCTAAGCGCAAGCTTAGGGCGCCACGATTGCGGGAGGTGCTACGCGGTGTCGTGATCCGCAAGCGGGTGGGCGCCGCCCACTCTTCCTCGCGGTTGCGGGGGGCGCAATTGTAATCGAGCCTACGGCGCCAATTTTTGTAATCCGCCCATTCCTCTGCAATCCCTTTGGTCGCTGGGCTCTCTTTCCTTATCGCGCTGTTTCGCGTAACGCCCTTAGGCTGTTTGTGTTGCGGGTACAGAGGAACCCAGGAGGGGTAGAGTATATTTTTGTGTTGAACATCCGCACCCTGCAATAGGATACCAGGAAGGACACAGGTTCATAACCAAGATAACGAGTTGCTCATCCCCCCTGATTGAGAAGCCTGGAACTGTATTATTCCCTTCGCTACCTTGAAGTCCGCGATCCGCTAATTCCGGCATTTCATTAAGACGGGTAACCAAACCGAAAGAGGGACCACGTAGTGTAATTTAACCGTGGGACATGCCGTGCGGTCCCGCCGGAGGCAAAGGACGCCTTATCTCCGCGAACAAGCCCTCCCCTGCACCGACTAACGGTCGCCAGGACTTGAGAGGAAGGACTCACGAGAACGAAACTATTCATCGCTACGAGGAAATGAGTTGGTACCAGGTTGGAGCAAAATCCACGTAATCGCACGTTTAGTAGAAATAACAAGCATCCACAAACTAATGGCAATTTGATTTCTTTTCTCAAAAACTACTTTCTGAAAACCAAAATGTAAAAAGTAACTACTATATCAAAAAACAATTTCGAATATATCGTTGAATCTTAAGGGCCGAAAGTAGTATACAGATATTCATATAACGGCAATAACATTTTTATTTACCAATTAAAAATTGCAGTAGAAACGTGGTGTCTCGGTGGTCAGTCGTATGCATGGTTTATCATGTAGTTACCATCATGCAATTTAGATTCAGTGATTTTTTGTTGTTCTATATTAATATTGTGACGTTGCGATTGACCGTTTAACGTTGAGTAGCTAACTCGACTATAGAAATCTATAGTCGAGTAGCCAACTCAACTATGAAATGCGTTTTTAGGAAAGGAAAGACCAGGTTTACACGTAGTGAACTACTCGAATCGTCTATTGCAGCACAAACTGGCGATGTGACGTGGTCGTGCAGAGCTTCAGTGACTTACTGATTCACTATCCTAGAAGAGGCTGGTTCTTATAGGTGTCCCCGTGGAAGAGTGTGGTTAGTGGGGACAATGCGTTGAATGCTCGCAATATAGTCGGAAACCGAAAAAAAACGGAACCGAAAATGATAAAAACAATAAAAGTGGTAAGAAATAGTATATTGTGCAACTAGGGTCGAAAGTTGGCGATTGCGACAAGTGTGAGGTTTGTGGCCCGAGCGAAGCGAGGGCTGCAATCACTTGAGTCGCAATCGCCAATTCGACCCTCGTTACACATCATATTTTTTGTTACAAATGCATGAATCTGCGGCACTTGGAATGGCAGTCGCGCGAGACGAATACTGAAAAGCGAGGTTATGTCTCCAGGGACGAAAACGTGAAAAGTAAACTCCCAAGGGACGAAAACGTGAAAAGTAAACTCCCAAGGGACGAAAACGTGAAAAGTAAACTCCCAAGGGACGAAAGTGAACGAAATGCGAACTGCGCATGCGCGACTCTGTCATTTCACCACAGGTTCACAACTGGCATGCAATGGGCCACTTTCGGCTCGCAAGACTGCCATGTAAAGTGCCGCGATTCATGCACGAGTGACAAAAATCAAAGTTTTCTTACCACTTTTATTGTTGGTATCATTTTCGGTTCCGTTTTTTTCGGTTTCCGACTATATTGCGAGCATTCAACGCATTGTCCCCACTAACCACACTCTTCCACGGGGACACCTATAAGAACCAGCCTCTTCTAGGATAGTGAATCAGTAAGTCACTGAAGCTCTGCACGACCACGTCACATCGCCAGTTTGTGCTGCAATAGACGATTCGAGTAGTTCACTACGTGTAAACCTGGTCTTTCCTTTCCTAAAAACGCATTTCATAGTTGAGTTGGCTACTCGACTATAGATTTCTATAGTCGAGTTGGCTACTCAACGAAACCATGGTTTCACAAATAGCATTAGATTATATGCATTTGGCATGTCTCAGCGTAATGAAGCGCTTGATTCAATTTTGGATTCGCGGAGGTAGAAACATAAGATTTTCGGACCAAATAACTAAGGAAGCATCACACAAACTAGCGTCTATGCGAGAGTACATTCCACAAGAATTCGCTAAAAAAACCTCGTTCCTTCGAAGACTGTGATCGTTGGAAAGCAACAGAATTTCGGCAGTTTTTGTTATATACAGGACCCGTTGTTTTAATTTGCGTGGGTATTCGAGAGAACTTACTCGAACATTTTATATCTCTCAGCATTGCTATACGGATTTTATGCGATCCTCAATCGTGCAATAAGGTTAAAACTAGAGATTACGCAGGCTCGTTACTGACATGGTTCGTGAGTTCTTATGGAAGAATATATGGTGAGCACTACATATCATACAACGTCCACAATCTCATCCACTTACCGAACGAAGTAAAGAAATTTGGCAGTTTAGACGAATTCAGTTGTTTCCCATTCGAAAATTATTTGCAAGTTATCAAAAACAAAATTTCTAGGAGTGGAAAACCGCTCGAGGAAATAATAAATCGCATACACGAGGTTAATTTATCAAAACCCAACGGGGATCGTACAATGAAGAATTATCCCATCGTTTATTGCACATCACGTGGTGAAATTAAGTATTTGGAATTTGATGGATTTATAATTTCTAGGAAAGACCGGGATAATTGTTGTATACTTAATGATAAATCCGGGATCATCGTTAAAGATATAATACGAGAAAATAATGTGGTCTATATACGCGCAAAACATTTGGAAAATATTGGGTCCTTGTATACGAAACCCTGTGATTCTCAAATTCTCGGAATATTCATAGGGTCATTATCATCTATTGAGTCAGATGCAAATCTCGTTTCATTGTCCGTATCACAAATCAAGCAAAAGTGTTTGAAGCTACCCTATTCGGAACAAGATAGAACTTTTGTCATCATTCCAATTTTACATGCTAATAATTAGTAGGATGAACTAAGAAATTATAAAAGGTATCGAAACGTGTTTAAAATTTTGATGCCGCGACCAGACTTTAAAAACCCGCACTTTCATTTAGAATTTATTTTTCGAAAATAGGAATCATCGATTAAAAAAATACAACTGTATAGCGTACGACTGCTAAAATATTGAAAATTGATTGTTGCTAACGAGATTAACGGAAATGGCAAAAAAAAACAAATAGATCAAGATATAATTACTCTGGTAAATCGGATTCTCGAAAAAATAAATACAATTTTTTTGCTACAAATCGTAAATATAACATCTTGTTTACAGGTTATAAACAATGAAGTACGCGGTTGTTCGATTTGTGGACAACGATGGATGTGTCTCCGAAGTTCCCGTAAACTGGTTGCGGATTACCGATGGAAATATTCAGTGTTGGTGGCCTGGTTCTACGTCGGATTTGAATTCTTTGATAGAAAACGAGGCCAAGCCTAACGCAAGAACTTGGGAACTCAGTGACATCGCGGTCGAAAAATACTGTTGTAAGCAAACTATCTGATTTTATTGACCTATGTTTTTATTGTTTCGTTCTTCAATAGATTTTGTAATTATTCGAATAATTTCAAGGCAACTTCAGCACAGCGAGGGTTGCTGCTACGATCATTGTAGAACTTCCACCTACAAAAGTCGAGATGGAGTATGCTGTCGTGCGCTTTAAAGAAGATGGAACCGTCTCCGAAGTTCCTATACTTTGGTTGAACGTAATGGATGGATCCAGTCAATGCTGGTGGCCTGGTCCGACAATAAAGAATATATCTACGCTGATATCAAAGAAAACTATTCCAGAAAAGAAAACGTGGCTGCTGTGCGATGTCGAGGTTGAAAAACATTGTGGTGAGCAAATAAAATTTATTTTGTCTTTTTTCGAATTTTATTTCAGTATTAGATGACTGAGTTTTTTTGTTTGTTTTTATTGCAGAAAACTTAAAAAAAGCACGAAATGCCGCAAATGACATCGATCACGCAACGACAGATGAAGAAAAAATGGGGAAAGGCCACAGAAAGCAAATAGCGAAAAAATATTCGTCGGATTCGAGTGATACTGAGGTTGAGAACACTTCATCAACGATTAAAAAAAAAGCACTCGTTCCGAAGGTGGAGAAGGGAAGAAACTGTTCTCGCGATCCTGAGAGAGCTTCGAAGGCCTCACATTTCAACGACGGTGTCAAGTTGAATCCGAAAAGTGCGTACTATTATTATATTATCTCATAACTTTGTCACGATTTTTTTTTTCGACCATTGATTGATTCGATTGTCAATTTGTAAGAGCGATAACTGGACATAATGCATGTATGGCTTGTATTTATAATGTACTGAGTCCCCCCCATTTATTAAGTATACTTTTCTTTTAGAGCAACAGTCTATGATGGAATCGACACCGCCTACTCTCGAAATTGATGTCGAGAGTATGCCTTTTCGGGCGAGTAATAACAATCTCACAATCAAATTGCCGAGTGAAAGTCGCGATATTGAGCATGAAACTCCGTTTATTCATAACAACTTTGACAAAAACTTCAACGTCATTCCAGGTAACCCACGTGGTAGTTTCGCGTCAGTTGACTTGTGTTTTAAATAGGAATAGAATATTTTTATTTTGCGTGCGGTTTTTATTTACTATTCTAGATATGACTTCGGCTGAAAACACGCAACTAAGTAACCTGTTGAAATGTTCGGACATAACGGAACATATAGGTTCGTTTCCAAATCATATTGATTATTTGTTTTTATTTTCGATTATATGTGGATATTATTTGAAGCAAATATTTTTTTGATTTTTTGAATTTTATAATGATGGTTTGTTTATAGATTGCAGCGAACGAGCATTCGGCGATACCGGACACCCGATAGTTGATCTCGCAACCGGCGGTCGATTCCACTCTACAATGACTGATAGTTCCGTTGAACCCGAACAAAAATGCCGTTGCTCATGCTCAGGTACCTTACTATTGTTTTTCCCTAATTTTTTTGTTTGTATTTGGATCTATTCATAGTGTTCTGTGGTTTTTTTACAGAGCAATGCAAAATGATTATACGTATGATCGCTAGTCTGCAAATCGACGTGACAGGGTTGCACGAGAAATTGAAAAGGCACGAACCGCGACGCCATGATAATACAGACAATTCCGATGCGAGATTGATAAAACAATTGTTGCCAATAAAAGATATAGCAACTATCGAAGAATTTGAGAAACTGGTGACGACCTCAGACGAAGCTAAGTCACAATTTGTGAGTATCCGAGTGATATAAAAATATTGAAAAATTCTGATTTCTCATTTTTTGTATATATATTTTTTAAATATGTTATATAGAAAGCATTCATTTTACGAATTGCCGGTAAAAATGCAAAGGAAATGATCGAGCGTGTATTCGCTCGAGTTTTTTCAACGTCAGTTGCCAGTTTGGTTACCTGGAAAGGTATACGCCAAAATTTCGGAATCCACACACTGTACATCGTTGAGATAATAAAAGGTAAATCGCTTCCTGAAAAAGATGATAATTGCCGCTATTTTTATGCTTTATTTATATATGTACAGCAGCTACGGCGATATATTCTACAATTTTAAAATTTCCAATTGTAGCAATAAATAATTTATTGCAAGAGTTTCATTTATTTCAGATTCGGTATGTGATAATTTCACGGACTATTCCGAAGCCGACTTCGAAGCGACCGCCAAAGAATGGGTTCGTTTAGGGAAGCAGCGAAAAGAGCGTGAAGATAAAACCGCGGAGAAGGGAAGAAAAAAGCCATAGGACGGACAGTACCAAAAATCTTTGCGCTTGAAAGTAAGCTTGATAAATAACCGAAGGTACAAAAGAAAGTGTTAGGGATCGCGAAAACCTTTTCTCCGAAAATGATTGTCTAAGTTTATTTTTCTTTCTTAATAACATTATATCCATGTGATACATAGTATGTAACTGACAACGTTAATGATCTCAAATTTATATGATCCTGTTTTTTATGAAATAGTTTATAAGAATATAGTTTTTAAGAAAACCTTCGTTGTAACGTAGTTTATAAACACAGAATTCGAATGTTTTCTGTATGCGAAAGAAAATGGTCAAATTACAAATCGACAGACGTCGTTGAAGACATCTTCGAATTTTGTGCTTATAAACTATTAATTTGTGTGAGATAAAAAGTGAGATAAAAATACCTATGTAAGTTTAGATATATATATATATATATATATATATATATATATATATATAATGTTTTTCGCAATAAATAATGTTTAAAATAATTTGTGCAATTTATTGAGAATCATTCAGTTTATAGCTACATACTGTTATGTGCATGTTACATAAATATGACGTATATACAATGAGGATTTTTCTATGCCGAAAGATAGAACCGCTCTGTAACACGAAAACGTACTTGTTACGTAAATGTTATTAATAGTTACATATTTGATACATAACTATTTCCCTATTCTGTTACTTTCTTGAGTGAGAAAAAGTTCATCACTGGTGAATCACCGGTTATCTTCTTGCTACATAACGTGTTACTTTCTGTGCGGTAACTGCTACATCAATGTTATCTATTTGTGTTTGCTGGGTAATAATAGTATAAATATTTGGAATTAATTTGAGAAGGAGTCTTAGAGAGAGATTGTAGGAAAGAGGATCTAGGAGAGAATCTAGGAGAGAATCTAGGAGAGAATCTAGGAGAGAATCTAGGAGAGAATCTAGGAGAGAATCTAGGAGAGAATCTAGGAGAGAGTCTAGGAGAGAGTCTAGGAACAAAAGATATTCAAATGTAAAGATATTAATGTAAAACATTCAAAATTATGCTAATCAGCACAACGAGACTTATTTGTAATGTGTTATACAATACAGCTACCATAACTGTTATAAAATAAAGAATTATACATTTCTTCCAAGATCATTATGCATTGATGAATCCAAAAGATACATAAAATATCTCTAAATATATTATTTGTAAAATATGATTATACGTAATTAGATAAAAGATTCTGCGACTAATGAAAGCATTTTGGAATTCATGTTCAGGAGTGAAGTCGATTGTATATGTATACGTTTATATCAGAAATAATTTGATATTGATCTTTTTCTTTTTTACCGGATTCACGAGAAATCACAGAATTCTTTGATCTCTTTATTATAATCTCTGACAAGTCTATGATATATATTACATACGAATGTGAAGAGGCTTTCGGAAGAATCTCCGAGGTAATCTGTTTTAAATTGTATACGGGTTACCGGAGTATTTATGAGAACTTCGGAAAAGAAAACTGGGATCTCGGATAAAAGGTTAGTTAGACTTTACATGAATTGGCTGATGCTTCTCAAAGAATCTCGGCCAGAATCGGGGAAAAAATTATAATCTCATTCCTCAAGATATTAACAAAAATCTCGGACAAAATCTAGCATAGATTGTATATGAGTTTCCTGAGGTTTTCAAAACGATCTCTGAGAGAATCTCAGATAAATTGAATATTGATTTCGATAATCTTGAATACAATCTGTCTCTGCATATGAATAAGTTTTGGAAGAACCTTGGGCAGAATCTGGGATAGGTTATAATCGCGTTGCTACAGCTATTCATGAGAATCTCGGAGAGAATCTGGCACAGACTGTATATGAGTTTCCTGAGACTTTTAGAAAAATCTCGAAAAGTTTCACAGATAGATTGTATATTGATTCCAAAGATCTCATACATAATCTGGAATAGTAAATTGCCTGAGGCTTTTGGAAGAATCCCGATCGGGATCGGGCATAGATTATAATCGCGCTCCCCCAAGACGTGCACGAGAATCTCAGAGAAAATCTGGCATAGATTGTATATGAGATTTTTGAGACTTTCAGAAGCATCTCGGAAAGAATCTCAGATAGATTGTATATTACCTTCGATTATCTCGAATACAATTTGGAATTGTTTGAGGCTTTTGCAAGAATCTCGGATTGATTGTTTGCGTGATTTAAATAGTCTAGCTCCGGGACGATGCGAGACTCTATGTAGATTCTCGGCGAGAATCTCGGTGAGAATCTCGATGAGAATCTCGGTGAGAATCTCGGTGAGAATCTCGGTGAGAATCTCGGTGAAAGACTTGGCGAGGATTTTAGCAAGATCGTCACCGAGATTCTCGCCGAGAATCTCGGCCATACTACTTTTTTCTACGCGGGCGGCGATTCAATAATCGCCGATGACGTAGGTAACGATTGCTCGAGTTCAATGGACGTGGATAACAATGAAAATCACGAACACATGAGCAAAGATCGACAAATCACTACATTCGATGGTGATGCCCAAAAAAACAAGGAAGAAGTAGACGTTGACGATGACGAGGGAGACGAGAATGAAGAAGTAGGAAACGGAAACTCAATGGAACCGGACTGCAATAGCGAAAGAAACGAGAATGTAAGCGACCGTCGGCAAAAGTCTACATGCAATGAGAATAATGCTAACGAAGAACAAATTACGAAGGAAGATAATGACGATAATGAAAGCGGCGAGAAAGAAGACGATCCAGAAGTTAATGAGAATGACGCACGTGATCATAAGGGCATTTACAGTGCTAACGAATCATCTGAAGAAGACCTCGATAATTCCGAATTGGAAGACGATCCTGTGGGTGAACAACATAACATTTTCGGATTGTCGCAAATAATGAATATGACAGGACAATTGAAGTTGAGAAAATACGTATCGACGCTTTATTTAATTCTCGGTACCATTGCACTAGCAATTCGTGGTCAAATTACGTACGCATTGATGATTATGAATTTCCGATTTCTCGACACTTTATTCGTAAGCAGCGGTTTACCACCCCATAAAAGAACCCTCTGGTCAATGTTGATGAGAGAAGACAAAACAAAGACAGTCCGTCACATGTATTGTAATCAGTGTAAAGATTACTTTGGAGTAGAAAAGGTACTGAGGACAGATTGTGATTGCAAATCGTGCGGACCAGAAAAAAAAAACAAGAAATTCCTTTCGTATTTCATACATGTTAAGATCGTCCCGCAGCTAAAAGATTTGTTTTCGAATGCAGCAATGGTAAATGCTCTCAACTACCGATTCACTCGAACAAAAAAACATGATGATGCGGTTGAAGACATTTATGATGGGAATCAGTACAAGAAAAAGTGTCGCCCGGGTAGATTTTTGAGTGAAATAAACAAGTTTTCTTTCACAAAATTTACTGACGGGGTGCAAGTATCAAAAACATCGAGAGCAAGCTCATGGCCCATATATCTTCAATTGAACGAGTTATCACCACATGCACGCAAACGTCATGTAATACTATGCGGCATATGGGTTGATACTTTTCACCCCAACTTAAATATGCTTCTTCTGCCAATCATGGAGGAGTTGCAATACTTGTATACTACTGGAATAACTTGGACAAATCCAATCGACCGTACAGAAGTAACTAGCAAATTTATAACGCTAATATGTACCGCCGATTCTGGGGCCAGGTGGGCAATCCTCAATATGACCATGTACAATGGAAAGCTTGGATGCACTTTCTGCTACGCCGAAGGGACGCAACAGCCAAACAAACAACAACGAAAATATCCAGTGCAAATTGAAGAGAACACCCCTTGTTGATTTGACTCCGACATAAGACGTGATATGAAAAAAGCCGATAAGAAGAACTCGAAGACGAAGTCGAAAATAATACGAAAAGTTCACGTCGTCAAAGGCCTATTACTCATCTATTACTGGTCTGCAGGATTTGATTTAGGCCGTGGGGTTATTGTGGACAGCATGCATTGTGTTTTCATGGGTGTCGTCAAATTCCACACTGAACTATTACTCGACAGTAGAAACTCGAAGGAGGCTTTGTATGCTGGCGCACCGAACGACGTAGCGACAATAAATTCGCCCCTGTCGAAAATTCGCCCGCCCAGTATAATCTCCAGGCGACCACGAAAAATCGAAGAAATGAGTCAGTGGAAAGCCTCGGAATGGAGGAACTGGGTACAGTTTTATGCACTGACATCTATGGAAGGGACAATACGACAGCATGATCTCCTGCACTTCGCAAAATTATCGACAGCGGTATATATATATACACCAAAGACAGCATTAGCAACGATGAACTTAGTAACGCTCGATTACTCCTGAGAGAGTACATCCAAATGTTCCAAGATACATTTGGAATAAAAAACATGAGATATAACGTGCACCTATTGACTCACTTAGCCGATACAGTCGAGTATTGGGGTCCGTTCTGGGGACACAACGCATTTAGCTTTGAGTCATGGAACAAACAAATTATGGACAAGGTCTCAGCTGGTAATTCGAGGTCTCTCCAAATAGTAACGCGATACTTTATGACCCGGTTTATCGAAAGCTTCTTTCCCGATCCAAATGTTGATCCGCAAATAAAGAAAATGTTAAATAACATTCTCACAGACGATTCAAGGAGAGGTAGCTATATAACCGACTACACAGAGGTACCAACTAAATTCATCGGCATTGGAAAAATGGAGAAGCATCCGCTGCTTGATTGGGAATTGGAATCTCTTCATTCTGTTCAATATGATCCCGAATTTCTGTCATTGCATGCGCGCGACAATTCAGGGTATCGACTACAGGTGCCGGGGAAAAGAAGATAAACAAGAAACTCAATTCTGCAACTCATTTGTGTATTGCCATAGTATCGGATATGGAGAGATCGTGGATATAGTACACTTTGATCACGACGATGAAATAGTATGGGGCCTCTTTGTAGAACGTCTACGGAACGTTAACAATGCTTTTGGTACACAACACATTGAAAATCTAAAATTTACATCAGACACAGTATTTATCGGTATCGATTCCGAACCACCGGTGCCGGCGATGATACTCGAGCAAAGTCTACACCGACTTCGAATGAGCAGAATACCGAACCATTATGTAACAGATTAACGAAGTCTTGGAAGCGATAGTAAAAGAGTTCCAGAACGATTATAGACCGGATGACTTGAATCTACAAACAATACCCTTCCGTGTGAGTTTGGTGAAACAATCGCGCAAACGGGATAACTTGAAACGGTATTTCTTTTTTATTATACTGAATAATTCTTGATTGTCCGTGTATCGGTTACTCATAAAATTCTAGCTACGCAGAAACATTTTAGAGCATTCAAATTTTTGGTGAATGATAAAAAATATAAAATGAAGTGCATCCCCGGAGTCCGTTTAATTTTTTAATTTAATTTCTGCGCATTTACAACTTTTTGTGCACACACAATTTTTTTACTGATAGGCCATTTTCAAAATTTAGGCCATCAACGAATCTTTTCTTCCTTCCAGCTCGCCTCTATGATTTCATTGATTCTCAAAACAAACAGTCACAATCTTGAATGCACTCGAGCGTTGACGACACATAAAACGTCTGAGGAATGGCATTCTGTTTAAATCATCGAGCAACATTGCCAAAGGTCAGTCCATCGAAATTTCGCCTCAAAATATATTATTCTACCGGTGGGATTATAAATACAATTACATATACAATTTCTCGAAAATTATTTGCGGCACTTTTTTTTTCCTTAACAGTGTCTCGAATCTCTTAAGGCCAGGCTAAACCAGTGCGGCGAGCGGCCGAGTGTGAGGAAACAGCGCCATAGGCTTGCTGTAAGAGCGAGCAAGAGGGGCCTTAGACTGCTCTTAATTCAAATCATTGGTTCCATTCGAGGAAGATCCTGTGATGAAACCAAACTTTTGTCTGACAAAGGAATATTCGTTCAACAGAAGACAAACGCAGCAGGGAAGCAGAGGTTACCGCAGAAGGCCACTCATAGCTAATCGTGTGATAGGTGAACATCGAATGTTGGATGTGAAACCTCCAATAGATACGACACTGATAACTTTTCGCGTCGAATTCACAGAAGTATGTATACATCTGGTGGCGCTCTCGACCTTTTCCACTGACTCCATACCACCTAAAAGCGCTCGGGTGCAAATTCCCTGCTGAAAGAAAAACAGTCGATGACACTAGCCAACTGACTTCCCCAGACTATTTGCTATTTGCGAACGAAACACTTTACGTTACCGTGGGTATCTACCCTTGTAGTATAGTAGAGCACAAATCCCCTACATTGTCTCGCAATAATTATAATATATACCGAGTTTATTGTTTATTTATGTAAAAAAATGTATTGTAAATTGACGCAGATGAAAAAGAAATAATAAAATAATACCGCCGACCGCATTTACGGTTGTTCTGCGGTCGATTTATTTTTAAAATCGACTTCATATACCGACGATATAAGTCGTTTACTGGTCGCATTTCCGATCGATTGGCGGTCGATTTAAGGAAACCCGACCACACGGAACCTCTCGCCAGTCGTAACGACGATTGTTCTACGTTCGATTTACGGAAAACCGATCGCAGCTACAAGGTGACCGATCGCTCCATCGGTCGATTCGTGATCGGTTTATGGAAAACCGACCGCATCTGCAAGGTGACCGATCGCCCCATCGGTCGATCCGTGATCGATATATTAGAAGTCGACCGCATCTGCACAATCGAGGGCCAATCGAAATTACATTTGTTTTGACGTTGGAACAGAAAAATACGACCTTTTTGCTAGAAACACGGAAAACGGCTCGTAATGAAAAAACTAAAGCGGTGGCGCTGTGATCGGTCAATTTTGCAATCGTTTTGTGGTCAGTATTTTGCATAAACAGACCTGTCGTTTTGGCAATCAAACGACCGTCGAAATGCGGTCGGCGGTACCGATAGGATCGCATCTTCGGTCGTTGTGCAGTCGATTTATCGATAACCGACCGCACTGGAAGATCCCTTATCGATCGTAATTACGGTTGTTATGTGGTCGATTCACGAAAAACCGACTCCATTTGCCAGGCCGTCGACCGCTTCTGCGGTCGATTTGTTCAAAAACGACCGCTTCTGCAGCAAGTCGAATTTGCGGTCGCTTTGCGTCCAAAACAGAAAAGTACGATAGTTTCGCCAAGACTACGAGACAATTGACCGCTCGTAGTGCAGCGCGCAGCGGTGGCGCTGCAATCGGTCGAACTTTCAATCGTTTAGTGGTTGAATTTGGGCACAAACCGACCGGTCGTATTTGCGGTCGAACGACCGTCGAACAGCGGTCGCCGGTACCGATAGGGTAGTTATGACACTTAATGCTGTGAAAATTTGGTAACGAGACGAATTTTAGTTATTTTGGGATTTTGTAAGTTTGTATGTGACTACGATTCGCTTTGACCCATACTCGATGCTACAATCTGTTAGTCTTGTAGTTATTTCTAGTATTTTTATTGTATCGCAGCATTATCTTGTTTATCTATAATGGGTCACGATCTTTCAGTTATTATTTCTTCCGTTAAACTACGCAAATACGGATTATACGACTCTCGCAATTGTATTGTATGCTTGGACGATAGGTTAACTATCGCCTTGTAAATGGGCCCTGCCCGTATGAATTGAATAAATAAATAAATAAATAAAGATACTCCGAGGGTTCGCCTACTTTAACCTATACCACCATGCCGTCGGCCCTGTACCAGAGCGGGAGCTTGTCGCTCAGTATTATTGAGATGGAATCCTGTTTCTGTAACAAATGCGGCCGGATGTAGGGGACTAGCAGCAACTTACGTGTAATGGGTGCAGGAACAACGTCCACATGACATGTGAAAAACTATCTACGACGGAGCAGAGAGCGTATGTATTGAAAAGCCGGGTGCTCCTATTCTACTGCGAGGAGTGTAAGACAGCAATCACGTCGATGCCAACGATACTAGAGAGACTAGACAAACTTACCACCGATTACAGTGCCCTTGAAGTAGAGGTTAGAGGCGCCAACAGAAACAGAAATAATGATGATTCGTCTGTATAGTTCGTAGGCTTGAAGGAGGAGATAGCGGAGCTTTCGGAGCACCTGAAGGCAGTGGAAATTGCCACCAGTATGAACCTGCAAGGGATGACGCGACTCGATGACCTTCGGGAGGAAGTAAGGGGCCTTAGCGAGAAGTTTATTAGTCTCAAGCCGAGACAGGAGACACCACCGGTGCAGGTTGAACAGCTATCATACGAAATGGTTGAACGGCAAAAGAGGAGTCGAAATATAATCTTTTTCGATCTCCAAGAGGCAGCGAATACCTCAGCAGCAGTACAAAAGCAACCAGATGTCGAAGCAGCGAAGGGAATATTGGGATAGATCTGCGACTTGGACCTATCGGCTCTTACTGTTGTTCGTATGGGAAGAAAATCCGCAGAAAAAAACCCGCCCTGCAATTGCGACCCTGAAATCAGCATCTGACGTGATCAAGGTGTTGAGAAACAAGAGAAAATACAAAGGGAATGTCAACGTCAAGGTTGACTTGACAAAGATGCAACAAGCCAAGTACAAGAAGCTATGGGAGGAAGTAAGGAACTCGGAGAACTTAGGATTAAAGAAGAGAGTAATCCATAGGAATGGTGTGCCCACGATTATCGTGATTAATGGAGAGAGAGGAGCAAGAAACAGTGGGAGAAAAGAATCGCCCGATACGACCAGCACACCAAAAAAACGGGAAACGGCAAATGCCGGTCGATATATTTATTACCAAAACGTAAGTGGACTCCGAACTAAACTGCAAACGCTGCGAGCATCCATGGAGCTTGCGACGATGAAATACGACGTATTGGTTCTCACTGAGACGTGGCTGCATCGGACGATTCTCGACGCGGAACTGGGACTCCACTACAACGTGAGATACAGAAAAGACAGAAGTGATGGTGCAGTGAATTCAAAAAGAGAGGGAGGTGTGCTAGTAGCGGTTCACCGAAATATCTCGTCAGTGCTCTGTGATAGTCTAGAAAATGATGTCGAAAAAATTTCTGTATTTAATGTCAATGTGAAGAAATTCAAGCGAGCTGGTGAATGGTAGTGTTTGCAGAAAACCCAGGAGGCGCATCTCGGGCATTAGCTCGAGTTTATGAGTCACTGGACTGCGTAACTCGTGTTTTGAACGGTGCACGAGTTTGCGTTGTCGGAAATCCAATAAGCCTCATACTACACTATGAGAAACTGTTGGTTCGAACAGCGATAAGGCTCCTCGCTCACTAATGCTTTGTCGCATGGTGTTCAGGGGGTTGTCTTGAACGGAATGAAATCCAGCGAACCCTAGCTGTGGTGGGTGAGTGGTTGGTCAAGGATGGCCGGGGATGAACGGCTGATCGAATGTCACCCCAGTGCCAAATTGGGTATCCTTTCCCAAGGGTATCAAACAATGGTTCTTGGTGGACCGACTTCTACGGAAGGAGGCAAACGATCGGGTTCAGCGGGGGCACGTTGTGCTCAAGACCATACGTGTGACAGGAGACAGTCTGGACTGAACCGTCGAGGGCGTGTTGGAGCTTCGCTTCGCCTACAAACCACCGGATGGCCACCTTCACTCGTTAGAACGAGTTCATACAATGATTGAACTCAACCAGTCAAGGTAGCCTGGGGGAGGTGTGACATCGCCCATTGGGTGCTTGTCGCCTAATGTCCACCTCATCCGACGAGGCTTCTGGGGGGCACACGGCTACGAAACTAGAATTAGAATGTTTCGTTGTATTTGCTCTTAATGGGCGCGACACCCTCGGGTCGAGCATAGAACGACAGTTTAGTGCTGGAGTTCTTATACACTAACTGTAAGATTGTTATTGGCTCGGTATTATAATAAAATTCTCTTTATTACGTGAATTACTCTCGCAATATGGGAATTTGTCTCCACGAACCTATTCTTTCGAGCGAGCGAGGGAATCATCGAGAGACGTGGGAAGTTCGGTACTGGACCAGGAGCGTATCGGGTTTTTTAGGTTGATCGAGGATTCCTCAGATTTCGACGTTTACATGGTCAGGGTGACCGCGAGGTATTTCATCATTGGAATTTTTCGATGAGTGAAGCTACCTGATCGTATTTCGCACGACTTGTATCGACGTTCACGGCCAGTCGATACAACTCGCGCGAGATCGATGAAAAAAGAAAAATAAAAAGGAAATACAAGTTCAAATAGAATTTTGAATAATTTTCCAAAAGGTTTGATTTTACTTAATTTTTAAAGCGTTCGTGTACGCAGCAGGACGCTAACGCACACGGAGCTGACCGTGCTCATGGATACTAAATTTCTGATGGGAGAACTATTGCCTTCGTCGCCTTTTTAATTCTGTCCCACGATCCGTATCGGTGTTTTCGGACAATCGATACGACTCGTGCGAGTCTTATGCCTCTTTGCGTTAGTCCGTGTAATTTTAAGTTTTGACGATTAATCCAAAGGGGTTGGATTTTTATTTTGAAAAGGTGAAATTGGGAAAAAGGAGGGGAATCCGCGTGTCGCGATCACGTATCGCGCTAAGGTGATCTATGCTTACGAGCTATCGCTTGCCTATCGCGAGGGCCTAATTCGACTGCTTTTGCGAATTAAGAATTCTTCCTATTCTTCTTTGCGACCAATTCTTCTATAGATGAAAGCTTTCTTTAATTTAACGAGCATTGTTACTGAACTGGGCTTGTTCGAGGATTGTTAAATTAATGAGCTGGGCTAACTCAAGGAATGACTAGTGTCCGGAGCAATACCCTAGCCAGTGGGGCTTTCGGGCTATGAAATGACGTGGACGCGTGTCGGATATACGAAAGGCTGAGTGTCGAGGCGTTCAGTTCCCTTGCTTATATAGCCTCGTGGCTTCTCGAATGTTCTCGCACGTTCGAGATTATGCTAGCTGTTTCGACGTGTGTCGTCACTTCCCCATTGACGCGCACGTCTGCTTGCGCATTGATCGTGATCCGGTAACGACGTTTGATCGCGAGATCGCGTTACAGGTATTACTCGCGAAGAATCCCGATAAGTCGATATTCTATCGTATCGTCGTGCGTGACCGTCTCGTCGGGACGGTCGAATTTGCGTAACGTTACAGTATATATACCACCAATGGAAAAACTGGAAGTATACGAGAAGCATATTAGCTCAGTAGAGAGTATTGCGGATCGGCGGCCGGACCACTCACTGCTGGTCCTTGGGGACTTTAATTTGCCTGCAACTTCGTGGTACGTCGAGGAAGGGGCTCCATGCGTGTCACGGTGCGCGAGTCCAGGCGTCAGAATAGCAGCTAATAGAATCTCAAACTCGTATGCATTTTTGGGGTGTATACAATCGAATATCATATTCAATAGCTGTTGTTGCGTCCTGTGAATTTTCCCTAAAATTCACTGACGCAACTGGTCAGAAATCTAGGAATATTCGATAGAAAAATAGGAAATTTTGAAAGAATATAAAAGCTGTAAAATCATATTAACGAAGTAACCACTGAAAGGTGATTGCACGTTAAATAATTGATAATAGCGCATTTGAAATATTGGATGATTCTATCCAGTGATAGAACATATATCCAGTGATTGGCATAGCAATAATCACATGATCGACAATGTTATACAAAGAGGCTATTCGACTTGCTGTCAAAGGTCAGTGACAGCGAGAATACCTCGGGTCCATAACCATTGTCTTAATTAAAACGCAAAAGCAACATGAATCTTTCCCACATGCGAAAGGAGATGGCACCTTATCGCTCTAACACGCGGAGCGAGGCGACGCACGTACGCACGCAGTGGTGCAGCCGAAGAATCGGTACAACCGTTTCGAGGCCATCGATTGGGAAATTTACCGTCGGCGCTAACGAGTGCAGCACCTCTCGGAGGATAATTATTTGAACCATTTGATAAACATATAAGAATTATTTATTGATAATAGACTCATTAGAGTTGAGTATATATGAAGAAATGACCAGTAAATAAATGATCAAATGTTAATCCCATAGAGTCAAGTTTGGTAAACCATTTGGGTCAAATCGTTGATATTAATTATTGTAAGCAAATGGTGAATAGTAGAGAATTAATCAATATCGTTATTTAGGGTTTATTGTAGTTTAAGAAAAGTTAAATAATTATTTGTTGAAAATCTGGAATTTATAAGGAATATTTAAACAAATATAATTAATCGACGGAATAACTTTTGATAGAAATTAGATAGAAAATCCGTTCAAATTTCAGCATTCGTAGAAATAAAAACGAAAATTAAACGAATAATTTGTTAAACCAAGAAATTATTGTAAAAGTCAATATTGCAAAATTATTAAAATAAGCGACGTGAGATGTCAAAACCGATCGATAATCACAACGGTAGGGGACCAGCCGATCAGCTGCAAGCCTAGTGGACATCAGTCGCAACGGGGAGCTTGGTGACACGGGTGCCCCTCCGATTGAAATGATAAAAGAAGCTCTCCAAAGACGGAATGCAGTTCAGCTTAATAGCCCAGTAGCTCAGTAGCCCACAGCTTAGTAGCCCAGTAGCCGGAGCCGAGTAGCTAATAGCGTAGCCTCTTCGGGGATCCTCTTGTTGAGAAGAAGTTGTTACTGTCAAACCATTGTATCCAATATTTATTAATTATTTTAACTCCGGAAAATAAGATAAAGAAATCGAAAGTTAACGATTAACCATCGATAAGTAAATAACTTGAACATTCATGGAGATCATTCGGAGTTATAATTATCATCAACATCCGCTGTTACCACTGATCATATATTTCAACCAATTTACCTGAAAGAAAGAAGGAAGGAAGGAAGGACGAGGAATTTTGAATTCGATATCTTCATCCATTTTCATTCACTTTCATATTCCTGGACGATTAATTCACTTTGAAACATCGTAAGTCATTACATCTTTTAGCTTTTCAATCATTTCATTTATTTTCATTTGTCCTTGGAAAATATTTCACTTCGTTCGTTTTTCTGAATTTTAATGATTTAATTCTAACAATTTGTGGATAAATAATAATCAATCCGGGGGTTAATTAACTAAACAGTGATAGCCGAACACTTAGAAGTCAGGATCCTTTAATTTCTTAGTCGGAGCCGAATTGTAGTGCATCGAACCTGATAATCCGCGATAACGCTAGCCTTGACTCAGTGTGCGCAGCGCGGCGCGAGCCATCGGGAGTCTTATTACCCTACGCTACTACGGTACGCCAGGGCTACGCGGAGAGTTGTATCAGTTCAACGTAGTAAACATCGTAGTACGCATCGAGTAGAATTAAATACCGAGCTATAGTAAACATCACATGGTGACAATCGACCTATATTTTTTCGGCATGCATACTCAGCCCATCCCTGAATAAATTTCCGAAAGGTTAGATTTGAAAGAGGCACTGTTCTGATAAAGCGTCACATGCGATAAACGTGTAATAGGGAGAGAAATCTCCTTTGCCATAGATGCAGGAAAATGCTGATCAGGACGTAACACTATGGGTAAATTTTAGACCTGATTCTGACTGATATCTCGAATTTGGCTTTTACCCATGCGGTTGAGTCGCTTGTAAACCCAGATTTCTATCACCCACTGTTACGAGTTACGTAACCACCCTAACAGAAATGCATTCTCGAAATAAGAATATATACTGAATCGTTTCGGAAACTCGAGGTCACGGCGCGAGATGGAAATTGGCCGTACAGTGACGTTCGATATAAGACTCGAGTTTACCTGACAAAATATAATAATTCTCATAAAAAAAGGAGAGTTCGTGTACTGGACTCGACGTGAGAGAGGTGTAGGAAAAAGGTGTTAGAAGTTTAGAATAAGTGGATTTGATTATGAAAAGTGGCAAAGTTAATTGAAGCAAAAAGTAATTAGTTTAATTTTACCTGGCCTCAGTAGGGATCACTCTAGTCCTCGCGACGAGTGCTTGGCCTTTCATCCTAGGCACAATATTGAGTCAAGAATAATAAAGCTGCCCCTCGAGAAGCGAGGGGCCAAAGGGAAGTTGGAAATGAATTTATCAATGATTTTAATTTAGGATTTGGATAGATGAATAATAGAATGGTTCAGATTGAAGGAAAGAAAAATACGACATATCAGTACAGCTTATGGCCTGGGATAATCGTCACATGCGATAATAACAGAATTAAATTGAGAATGACAAAGGGCGTCGAATACGCCGACGTTTCGCGTGGAACGACCCGAGGGTCAATCGGACAGCCGAACGCCGGTGCTCCTCGACCGTCGCAGCCTTTTGTCTTCGATGTAAACAAAACGGACCTTGGCTGGCTCGCACGCTCGGAGATAGCGTTCGGTCGAAAAATAATAACGGTGATCAATATCGTAAAAATTTATAATTTGGAATATTCCTATGCGACGAGAGATTGGCGCGTAGGGAGCTTAGCACTCAATTTTTAATACAACGCTTTGATTTCTTATGCGATGTCGAAAGCGTATAGGATGTTCCACGCTAACGAACGCTACTGGATTTATACTCGTATTTAATCGGATTTTCTTTTTATACGAGTTTCTGGTAAATTCGACTAACGCGTCTTAACGCGCTACGCGATAACCCTGGATGTTTAACTTTGTCACGTCGGTCTTTATTCGTTATTTAATCTCGCAAGCCGTCGCCGTAGCGCACAACGAGGGTCTAAAATGCCAGATGATGAATTCTTAATTATCTTAGGTGATGCGAAATAAGAGCAGTTTGTGCTATCCAGCTACTTAGCGAAACCCTTTGATGTTTAACAAGTCGCGTGGGCTTTACTCGTTATTTTACCTCGCAAGCTGTCACTATTGTTCACAACGAGGTTCTCAATTATTTCGTTCTTATAATTACGTTCCACAATGAGTATTACTAACTAGCGCACTGTAGCAGCTTCACACATTGTGGGCCCTTCCTGGTATTAATCGGACTTACGACCTTAATGATAACCTTAAAACTAACAACGGAGCTGAGCTCCGGCTCGAGCGTAGAGACGTTCTAGGTAAACGATGTCCACGGTACAAATGAAAGTGAGTTGTGCGCTCCCGCTGGTTTTATTGTCTTCGCTCTTCTCGGTGCTCCGTAGGGGGACTACTCCCTCTCGCGATAGGCCGAATTTGCGTTGGGTGAGTCGATTCGGAGATAGTGGGGACCCCCGAAGGTGTAAGGTGGGGTCGCCCATCGTTCTCCAGTCTTCCAGCTGCCGAAAACGGGGAGCCCCAGGTCCGTCCTGTTACAATACATACATATACCTAGAATAGGAATATATATACTACCAACCACTGAACCAGACCTGATATAGGCGCGTGTTGTTGCCACACGTTCGAGGAATTTCCCACCGTAAAACTTTCTTCAACTGACCCGCTAAGAATTTGTCGTAAACATTCATCAATCTTCCTACTCTAAACCTTGCCCATAAAATTCTAATCCCCACTCGTCAATATTCGCTTATCTGAAACATCGCTTTGGTATTTCCCAGTAAATCCGTATTTTCATCCATCACTTTGCTCATAAAAATTCCTTGACATTTCCTAATTACTCCATTTTCTCCGGCGCTCATAAATCTTAGGATTCGGGAAAGTAATGAAATCCCTGATCCTCCAGCTTCTTAGTTCAACCTACGTAACTCAAATATTTCTATCCTGCATTTATTTTCTTATGATCTTCATGTCCACAATAAACACATGCTTCTTTCTTTTCTACAAAAGTGATGAGCATATATCTTTCTCCCCTTCCATCACACAATAGAAGCATACACTTTTCCCTTTTAACAATGCTTCCCTCGTAAAATCTCTTTCTCCGACCGAATCGTAAAATCTTTTACCATTAGGAGTATAAGGACAAAACTAGTTTATAAGGTCGACAGAACTCGGACAAAATCAGTTACTTCACCGGCCTCGAACCTGCGACTACGATCACCGCTGCACAGAGCGAGCAAGGCTCTGCTACGACGAATCTCTGGCCCTGCGAGACAGAGTACAGATAAAACAGTAAAAACGAGCAAGTCGGCTCTAGTTTATAAATCAATGTACCATCGAACTTATTTACGTTCAATATATATATTTTGTGAGTATCTCTAAAAACCTTCCGGTTTCAAACACTTATTTCTGCATGCACCCTGGGTTCGCCTGTTGTTCTCACAGAGGCTCACTACCTCTGCCCGTTCCCCTTCGCTAATCCACGGCGGTACCGCGAGATCTCCGTCCTTCGGTAAAGGGCTAACGCCTTGACCCGCAAGAGAGACTATCCATTTATGGTTCTTACCGAGCGAACTCACTATTCGCCGGTCTGGACGTAACACTACCGCTCGTAGTAAAAGTGGACTGGTAGAAGCAGGGAGATATAGAGTTTCTTGAACCTTGTTATATTTATTCTAAATATAATTTTCTAGCGGTAGACCAATTTTTAAGAAATGTGCATTGGTCATTTATAACTGAATCGACGAACATCGATACGGTATTGGAAATTTGTTATACAGTAGTGTACGAAGCGATTTCTAATTTCACCCCGAGGACGGTAATAAAATCAAGCACGTATCCAGCATGGTATTCCAGTGAGCTAAAGGCACTCTTGAGACAAAAAAAGAAGCGCATTGGAGATACAAAACATATAGCAGACAGGAACATTATCGCAAGTTTTCCCAGATCAGAGCACGATGTAAAAGCTGCCGTACCGCGTGCTATGACATATATACTCGGAACATGGAAAACAATATCGGGGAGTCGCCGTCAAGTTTCTGGAAATTTGTAAGGGCGAGACGGGTGAGTCAGGGGCTGCACAGCTCTATGTCGTTTGAGAACACTAGTGTGGACACGGTATCGGATATAGTGGAGCTGTTCGCGACATTTTTTGAGTCGGTCTACAAACCGAGCAGACCAGCCAGAGCCCCACTACCAGCGCAACCTCCCCAGGTGGATCGTACGTTGATAGGTGTTTCACTGGGGGAGGTTGAAAGTAAATTCCGATCGCTGAATCTCGAGTTATCCACTAAGCCAGACGGCGTTCCGGCTAAGATCCTAAGAAATTGTTATAAATGACTAGCGTCTCCAATATGTGCAATACCAAATAAGTCTTTAAGTGAGGGAATCTTCCCTACTGAGTGGAAGAAAAGTTATATAACGCCAATATTTAAGGCAAGGGAAAGAAGTAAGATAGAAAATTATCCCCCGATCTCAAAAATATCAACCTTGGCAAAGGTACTAGACAGCATCGTTTGTGATAAGCTCACGTTTTACTTCCAACATATCATAGTTCAGGAAGAACACGTGTTCATGTCAGGAAAATCTACGGTCAGTAACTTGGTGCTATATGCAAACTATAGTATAGTATAATTTATTGCTTCATCAGAATACAAGGATTCTTATAGCAAGAGGGTAGGTACACTTGTGCGTGTCCGTTATAAGGCTTCCGCCAGTGAATTACAAAGCAGACTTAAATAGATACAAAGAACGACACTACAGAAAACGAGAAAGTAGAAGGTTACATATGTTTACATATTTAGAGCGAACGCACGCAGCATTAACGATCGAATAATAAATTGGAAGACTCTCCTTATAGAGGCATTGTCTTTGGCTGAGAGTAGTTGAATTACCTCCGCAAGGTTTTCGGTGCGACCTATGTATGCCTGCCTGCATGGCTCATAGATAGGGCAACGCAAGAAGATGTGTTCCAACGTTTCAAATTCATGACGGGTACACACCTGGCAGAGCGAGTTCGGCGTTAGTCTGTATAGTTTTTTATTAAACGTTATAAAATTGCTATAAAAGTTTGCCACACGCACTTGTGCAAGGACGCGTTTTGTCCCCAGTGGTCCTCGAAATCTAAGATAAAATGCGGCAGCTTCGTCAGTGTAAACGGAGTGCAAATTTGAAGCGTTGTTGCGCTCATGTAATTCTCCAGATCTTTCGCTCTCAGATACTGCTTATATTCGCTAAAAAATTGCGCTTCAGCATACGTCCAGTTTGCGGTATTAGGATTAGTTAAAAGGTCTTGAAAACCCAGCATTGAGACAATCTCCTTAAGTTGCCACACCCAATTGTACTTTGGGTCCCCCAAATTGTGGTTCATCAATTCAATAAGTCTCATGGAAATTTTTCTTGGGAGTCGATCTTTGCCCATTGCGAGGAGTTCTTTTACCCAGCCCTAGACTAGACGCATAGCTTGGTAAGAGATCGGTAGGATTCCCGTTTCTAATCTTACGGCGAACCCCGGAGTGTTTTTGGGCAATATGAGTAGCTTCTTAAAGAAATTAACCTGTGCGTTCTCTAATACATCAAAGTAATTTAGACCCCACGCTGGAACGCCATATAATAGCGTCGCAGTGACAATACTGTCGTAGAGTTTCAGTGTACTATTCCAAGAGTCGGCTTTGGCCTTTGCGAGAATCGATATTACAATGCCGGTAGCGATCTTCGTTTTTTCAATGGTAGAGTTAGCAGCTTGCACCCCAAGTGAAGAGCAGGAGAACGGTTGTTATCCGCAAGCGTATATTTCTGCCTATGCTCGAATTATTTTTCTATCGTACATATAAAAGCGACGCGTTACCCCCTCCACGGGACGCATAGCCAACGACGAGCTACCGTGCCTCGAGCGCTCGCGCTACCCCCTCCAAGGGACCTCGACCCAATAGGCGGGCAGCGGCGGTAGGACCCTTGGCGGCTATTTAAGGCCGACGCGACGCGCTGCTAACAGCATTCGATGGCTCGGGGCTGAGAAGCCCAGTCCTCGCAAGCTACCTAGTACGGCGGTGTACAAATGTACTCCATGAACTAAAAATAAAACTAGCTACCGTCTTCCCGCAAGACGTTTCGTATTTTCAGTTAATTCTTTTTCTTTTACCTTCCCGTTTACCCACCGGTATCCCGCTGCCTGCACGCCGGTGAGAAGGAATAAGGCCGACCGGGAGCGACGGGCCCGGCGTCAAGCGTTGGCTCTCCAGCCGGCAGTCGTCAACGAGACGGTACCACAGGAACCCGCTCCGGCGCGACCTGCGACTCCGAGAAAGGCCAAAGCCGACGACGAAGGCATAGAGGTGCCAGCGAGCTTTCGTTACGCCTTGGCCGGAGAAGACGGAGAGATCTTTTATCTCTTCGACAGCCCGTTGCTGAGCGTCTATCCACCCACGCCGTCCATGGGAGCAACGAGGAGTAGACCCGGAGCAGCTACCAGCGAACAACCCGAAAAATCCGCTCCCTATCCTGCGCCAGCGGTCTCGAGCGGCTGTGAAGCCCCGAACCGACTCGCGGTTGGCTCACACGTCGTTACTAGCTTCGAGAAAGACATGCATCGCTGGTACGAGTGCGTTACCCACGTCTCGCCGGTGAAACGCCCAATACCTTGTCCCCGGCCTCCTATACGCGGGAGACGAGTACCAAGGCCTCGTCCCGGTGGAGATCTCGACGTCGCTTCCGAGGCGTTCATCCAGAGGAAGACGGCACCGGCTCGCCCGCCAGCTCCTCCACAGCGGACCGAGAAAACGAGTGGGCGTTCGCCCAAAAATCCCGCAGAAGAGCAAGTGGAGGGTAAGAGACCGGAGGCCTTGTCGATCCGCGTCGTCTCTCCGCTCGCACAGCGCCGCGCGCCGAAGCGAGTTCGGAGCGTGATCGTCGTGCCGCCGAGCGCGAGGCCGCGGAACGTTCGCCGACGCCTAAACTTTTAGGCCGCGATCGCGACAACTGTTTCCCGCAAAAGCACGAGCTCGAAATACCGCTTCGAGATTCTCGTCACGGTATGCCCAAATAATCGTATTTCACTACTGTTTCTAAAAACTGGTCTTTGAATTTGAACGCCATTTGGCGGTTTCCGCCGCCACGTCGAAACGCGACTATCTTTGTTTTCGCGATATTAACCTTAAGATTGTTTTCGTCGCAGTATTCCTCGAGGGCTCGAATTTTCTTTTTCGGGTCTGTCGGAGAACGGGTAAAGACGACGGCATCGACGGCATAAAGAAGCGTGAGCATGTCGTCCGTACCACTAATACTGAGACCAGACACTCCCTGTTTCTAAAAATCGCTCCATATCGGCAATGTACATGATAAAGAGAAGTGGACTGTGTTTCGCCTTGGAGGACGCCTTCTGTGACTTCGAAGGGGCTTGAGAGGTTGTCATACGCTTTACCTTGTACGACCGCTTTGTCGTAAAGGTCTTTGACGACCTTTATTATTTTAGCGCTGACTCCAAAAGACCTCAATTTTGCCCATAATTGTGCATGTGGTACGGTATCGAACGCTCGTTTAAAATCGACGAATAGGCCGTATCCGCATTTCTTTTAGATCTAAGCTGTAATTGAATGCCCGAAAAAAGCGCAAAGATGTTGTCGACCATGAGAGCATGGAGCCTCGGCCTTTTCTAAATCCAGCCTGAGATTCCGGGAGAAGGTTAACTTGCTCAGCCCATTCGTTAAGCCTATCGCAAATAATTTGTGTAATGAGTTTCGTGATATCATTAACAAGAGCGATACCTCGGTAATTTGACGGGTCAGATTTTTCGCCTTTTTTGAAAAGCATCGTAAGTGCAACAGTCGCCCAGTCGTTCGGAACGGTTCCAGTATCCAAAATTTTGTTGAACATGACCTGAACAGTAGCAAGTTGGGTGGTAAACCTTTCAAAAATTCATTCGAGATTTGATCAAATCCTGGAGCCTTCCCCGCTTTGTTCTTTTTCATAGAGGAAACCAGTTGGTCTAGAGAAATGTCGGCGTCTAGGGAACGGTTCCCATTATCGTACAGTTCCACAACAACATTATCGATTCTGTGCGGAAATATATTACCACAGAACGCTTCCCACTGTTCGACCGAGAGAGCTGGGCTTGCTTTTTTCACAGAGGGGCAATCTTTGACGACTATGCAAAATTCGGAAGCATGCTTTACGTTTGCAAACCTGTCCTTTATGTTGGTTTCGTACATCGATTTCTTTTTCCTAATCAGGGCTTTGTATTTGTTTCTGTACATTAGGTAAGCTGTCTTTGCAGTGAGTGCAAAATTTTCAATTTGACATATTTCTAGCGCCTTTTTGGCATCTCCCTTAGCCTTTCTCACTTCTTCGTCGAACCATGGCTTGTTAACTTTTTCTTTACGGTAACTTTGATTGCGACTCGAGCGGGCAGAGAGCATATTTGCTTGCTTTGTTGCTTCTAGGATTGCTGATTTTAAATTGTTAAATTGCTCGTCGGGACATGAGCTGGCAAAACTAAAAGAAATCTTACTGGAGAAATGCATTGCGGACCGGAAAGCCTCAGCTCGCTCGGGGCACCATCTCAGTTTATTTTGTCTCGGGAGTGGTACGGCTTTGTTGTTTAAATCCTGTGTTGAGTCAGTCGAACAGTCATTCCAAGGTAAATTTAATTCACCAGGCGAGGTAACGTCTTACCCGCAGCTGCGCCTCGCCAGGCAGCGTGTAAGACGCTGCCTGGCGAAACCTGAAAAAATATACAAAAAATAAATTAGTGTTAAGCTACATATATATAATAATCATTACGAACATAAAACTTATTGTGCACAGTGTCGATGAACCCTCGACGACCAACGTCGAACTCTCGTCGAACCCTCGGGAAGCCTTGCCGAGAACCCAAAACGAGCCCCTCGTCGATGGCGAAACCTCGTCGAACCTAAAACAGAAATAATGTAAACATAATATTAAACAAAATGTAAAAATAAGTTAAGATACACTAACACGTAGACAATACTCACCTGCAGAGATAAGCCTCCGACGAGGACTCGACGACGGCAGCTGCTCCGAAAGAGTCGAGTCAGGTAGCGGCTTACCCGCTACCTGGCTGAATCTGAAAAAGAAAAAAAAGCAAATTAGAAAATAATCAACAAAACTAAATAAGCTTAAATAGAAAATAAGAAATAAAGATACTCACCTGTTGTAGAGAACGTTGGACATGGGTCTTCCGCCCATGCTATGAGACGGAGATTCCTCCAGCGAAGATCCCCTCGTTGAAACCTGAAATACAGAAAAAAAAACAGGAAAATTATTATTATTCAATAATATAAAATAAACCCTCGCTAGGAGGGTCGCTGACACAATATTTAAGTCAATTAAAAATATTCTTACCTGAAAATTCATGACGAAACACTTGTTGCTCGCCGGCAACAACACGACACACAAACCTAAAAAAAATACACAAAAACACACTGACCCTCATACACACTACTTTTAATCGGTGAATTACACTCCGCACAAACTTTTCACCACCTCACAATATCAAAAAACACTTGTAAAAACACATTAAACAATATAAAAACACACTCGCGAGAACGGCCGACGAGGTTAAACGCGCACTACACGAAACACATGCTCGACACTTACGAGCCACGCGAGAACCGAACTTGGCCGGAGATAGCCGAGCGCGGCGAACACTCGTTCGGCCGACCCTAGTTCTAAGACTCCCCGCGAGAGGGAGATTTTGTAAGAAAGATTCTCGCAAGCGAATATGCGACTGAACGGCGATAAATAGCCGAGGATTTCGCGAATAAAATTATGAAACTTTTCGCCTACCAGTCTCCGACTTGGGAAACAAATTTTTTAAGTCCTCTAACAGACGACTCCCACTCCCCAACCAACCCGTTTCTACGAAACGATCACATCGACCTGCTGCAAAGCGGAAAGTCATCCTGCTGTAAAGCGGATAATAAAACCTGCCGCAAAGCGGGAATTTCAACTGCCGCAAGGCGGTTTAAACGCTGCTAGAGAGCAGCCGTCCTGCCGCAAAGGCGGATATATCGACCAGGAGTCAGCTTATCCCGCGACCGATAACACAGATCAAGCATATGTGGCGATCGGAGACAAATCAATGTTACCGGCGTCGCCTAAACGCCTGAGCGGAGGCACGTTTGGAGGAGCGGGCGGAGGCGCTCACATCGGAGCTTAGGGCCCGCGAGTTTGACCGAATAGTGCGCATCGTGCATGTCGTCGCCACCGATCCGAGCCCCTAGCCGTACTCTCCGCGCTCACGGCCCGTAGCAAATACCGTGGAGGTACTTGGGCGAGGACTTTACCCACAGATTACCGAGCGGCCGCGAGCCCTCAACCTCCGGTACCTTCCGTACCCACCCGACGGACCGATTTACGTGAGACGTCCCACGCCACCTGAACCTCGGGGAGGAGGTTACGTCCCTCCAGTCGCGATACTCCGGCCGAACACCGTCCGAACCTTTTCAGTTCCGCAGCAGGGAAACCGCACCAGACCGGAAACAACTAGGGGGGTCCTCCGTGAGCGGAATCACCTCTCCCCCCGCGCGGTACGGTCCCGAGTCTACCCCGAAGCACCCCGCAAACGCCGCGACCTCCCTCCAACGCTACCGGACGTGGTCCCGACGACGCTACCAGAAGTGGTCCCGCCGTTGTTGTCGGACGAGACGCCCAAATCACTCCATGGGTTATGGAGTAAGTTGTATGAGGAGCCTGCCACGGAACCAGTCCCGAAACTGAACACCCCGGAACCCGCCGCGAACGAAGACTCGGACAGGAAACGCGTTCAACTGGCAAATCTATTCGGCGACACCCCGGAAGTGTCCAGGGAATCCTCCGGATCGACCCCGACGACCTCCGGAAACCGCCCACCCGCGAAACTCAGACCCAATTGGTCCCCGGATAGCGACTTCAGCTCCCGTAGCTCGTTACATCTCCTCGCGAGCGCCGCCGCGATTTTCGCCGGAACTACGAAGCCGCCATCGCTGCCTGGGTTTGGGGAATTCGGTTCCCTTCACGTCTTGGCGGAGTCCGCCCCCGAGCGGGGGCCTACGACCCCGCCGAGCAGTATACCTCAATATACGAGGGGGTAGGCCAACACTCGGGGGTTTTCCGGAGGGCCCCGCCGGACTACGTGCCTTCGCGCATAGTCCCTGACCGGGAGGAACCCGCGCCCGCCGAACCCTCGAGCGAACCGTCGGCATCCGGGACTCCTCAACCGCGACTCTAGGGGAAAATCGGCCCCCACCGGTCCACATTGGACCTCACGTCAGCTGAGGCGTGAAACTGATCCCTCGGTTAAATGACCGTACACTTCACCGGGCTAAACAGAATCTTCGGTTAAATAACCGTGCTCTTCACTGGGCTAAACCGGATAAGAAAGTAGGAGCGGGGTAAGACCCGGGTTTTAAACGGCCCTTTTAAGGGCCAAATAAAGCCATTCAAACATAAATAAGGGGCAAGTCCGCCTCCCTTACCTCCCCCTAACTTGCCAGACGCGCCGCGATAAATCGAAAGGACCGCAACGAAACCTGCACCTACTAACCCACGCGCCTGTCGTCGGTTATTGTCAAGGCAGCTCGTCGTTTCCTTCCCCAACCCTCGCGTTGAAGTCGCCGTCAATGACGAAGAGGTCGTAGTCGTTATTTTCGAGTATATCCGTGAGGGTCATCTGCAGCATCTCGAGTAGCGTTTTGAGGTCAAGGCTCGGTTTGAAGTAGATGGTCCCGACCATGATCGCCGCTGTTTCTGCCCATATCATGGACTCTTGTTGCGTTGGACCAGCCTCCTTCGTAGCCCTTTAAGTTAGTCGGTGGATAGTCAGGTTGATCATCCAGCCAGGTTTCGTAGGCACAAACTACGTGGGATGACTTCGCGAGAGATGAATTACCAAGTTTTTAAAGCCATGTACATTCCAGAAGGCGAAGGCGATTTTGTTTAGGCGTCGTTTTTTGGAGCAGATTGAGAGCTGCTTGAGTTGGTCGTATTTGTTGTTTCTATGCGGTACGCCGTTGGAGTAACGACGTCTTTTTCCTTGTAGCTCCAGTAAAAGTCACTTCCGTCAATTTGCAACTTGTTGTGGCTGATTTTAACTTGTTTGCCAAGTTCTCTCTCCGCTCTGGCACGAGATCTGATTTTAAATAATCTTTCTCTTTCGTTGAAGGTCAAGTCGTGATTTATGTAAATGTTGTTTCCTGCTTTTTCTCTCTTTGAGCTCATTCTAGTCGATTTCGTGGTCGCAGAATCGAGCGAAACTCGTACGATGTCCTTTTTCTTTCCGAGAAGACTCGTATCTTGAATCTTGGTCTCGATTCTGTCGATGTTGAATTTGGTAGCAAGGAAATGTGTCGTAACTTCTTTGAAACTGGAAGGTTTGAGTTGCAGTCCTTTAATTATAATAGTGTTTTTTCTAAATGATTTATCTTACAGTTCTATCTTGCGGTTAAGTTTATCAAGGGAGATTAGCGTGTCGAGGTCCGCCGGAGCATTTTCCGATCGAGCGTCCTGAGGACGGTTTTTGCATTCGCGTATTTCGTCCTGCAAAGCTTCGATTCTCGCTGTCAGTCTTGCCTCGAGTGCCGATTCTCTCTTCTTGGTTTCTTCTCTGTCCAATTTAATTTCGGTTTAAAGCTCCTCGAACTTTTTGTTGCTCTCCTGAGTAGCCGAAAAAATATTCGTGTTTAGGACTTGGAACTGATAGTTGTTTTCCTGCTTCATTTCCACGATTTGCTTCGCCAGCCATTCGAATTGTGATGAAGAAGGTATGGTAGGGACGACGGTTACCGACTTTTCCTCGTGCATTACAGCTGTCGTTGTGAAAAGGTTTTTGCCATTTAGATTTTGCGGCGAGCGATCTCCAGGCGTATGAAACTGGTCCTGCAAAGCTGTAAGAGGTGAGTCGATTATTATGGAAGGGTCTCACAAGTCGTCTGATATCAGCTGACCCAGGTTTTCCGGAGATCCTGCCAGTTTGCTGGACTTGTTGAACGGATTCGGTGTGGCCGATGGGCCGCCTCCAGTAGGGAATTCTTCGTAATCCCGTTTACGCTTTTGCATGAAAAAATCTTTAACAGAACATTCCGAATTGCAGCGGTCCCTGTGTAGAATGGTGTTTGTTGACGGTCTACCTTTGGTGAGTTTGACAGGTGTAGGACCTATTTGCTGTTTCTCGGTAATACAGGCGGCTCCGTTATCCGTTGCGCGGGAACCGGTCAGTTGAACGAGTTCCGCGTCTAGCCGGTCCACAACATCGGCGGTGGGATCGGACTTTTTGACTTTCTCGGGCATAACCGTTGTTACGAACGACAGAAAAAACAGCGAAATTGTACACTAGTTCGGTAATTTTCACGCTCAACTGATCACTTGATCGGAACTGGAGAGTCGTATAATTTTTCTGGCCACTGCACTGTATATAAATTAGGGCTGTGTGTCCCAGAAAACCGTTTTACAGTAGGAGCAGACAGAATCGCGTGTTTACTCAACGACTGCACCGTGGCGCCCCCCATATGCAAACTATATCAACTCTGCACCCGAAGCGAACCTTCAAGTCGATGCCATTTATACAGACTTTAGCAAGCCTTCGATTCTGTGAATCATGCGTTGCTCGTGTCCAAACTAAAGGACCTAGGTGTCAGAGGAAGTCTGCTGGGGTAGAGTCGTACTTATCGAGACGAGTTCAATATGTTAAGTATAAGGAATCGGTATCGAGACCGATACATGCGATCTCGGGAGTTCCCCAGGGTTCCCACCTTGGGCCTCTCCTCTTTAATATAATGATAAATGATATCGTTGCGTGCTGCGTTCAATCGAGATGCCTCTTGTTTGCCGATGATCTCAAAATGTATCGAGTAGTATCTTCGAGGGCGGATTGTGAGTTGCTGCAAGCGGACTTGAATAACCTCATGACGTGGTGCGATCATAATGGTATGATCGCCTAAATCCAAGAAAATGTAAATCTATCTCTTTCACGAGGGGGAAAAAATGTTGAGCTATGAGTATAATGTAAATAGACATTTGCTTGAGAGGGTTTCCGTGATACCAGATCTTGGGGTTATTTTTTTATCAAAGACTGTCGTTTGGACCACATATAGAATCATGTACAAAACAAGCTCTACGAGTATTGGACCTAGTTAAGCCTTTTACTGCTGATTTTGCGCATCAATCTACCATCCGTCTACTCTATTTAACTTTGGTTCGCCCAAAACTAATGTGCGCTGCAACGGTCAGGTCACCTCACTACCTATGTTACTCGAAATGCCTGGAGATGGTACAGCACAAGTTTTTGAGACTGTATGCGTTTAGGTCAGAGGTCACTATGGCATTAGAAGACCATAAATACTCAGGAATCTCAAAACTGGCGAATATACTTTCGTTAAATTCAGTGAGATCGTTGGGGGATGTATGTTTTCTGTTTAAAGTATTAAACGGAATCATCCGAACTGAGCCTCATCACCCTAAGAGTCCCTAGACAACATGCACGTTCCACTATTATATCTCGGCTCTTTCACGGAAGGTAGAATAGAACATACGCAGTGTTCAACTCAACACTAGCAAGAATAGCAATTCTCGGGAATCATTACAACATGCTGAATTTTACGGGGGTATCGTTCGAAGCTTTTAAGAGGCAGGCGAATACAGTGATCCTTCGATACGAATAAAGCGATGGTAAAAGAAATGCTAATGACAATGTCGACTAAGTTTCGTTAGACTGTCCTAAGTTCTTCGTTTTGTAAATAAATCCATTTTATATGTATATTTATAGTCATATGTATCTGATGTTATATTAGGCATTTATAAAACTGCATATTCAAATTCAAATTCTAATTGAATGTTATTCATTGATACTTTTATGTCTCGTGTTTTCGATTCACCATGTGAATTTTTGTAAAGGAGTTACTCCGTCAATAAATGAAATTAAAATTAATTTAATTTTTATTGTATTTGTGTTATTGTATTAATTTTTTAATTGTGTCTGGTGATTATTGATCAGATATTCAGATAGACACGGCATCGCATACATTTTTTCATACAGTGATCACGCACTAAACACCGATAACGTAAAAAAACGCGAATAAAAAACGCTATGATAATAAATAGATAACAATTCCGGGCTTCTCATGGGGCATTGGAAACTCGGCACTATCGCGGCAGCAGCGTGAAGTATGCCGCATCATTTGCGATTATACGTAGATCTATACAATTTTCCGACACAATTTTCTAAGTGCCATTCGTCTCCAATATATCTTTTTGAATCATGTATGTCTCCAATACTATTTTCGACGTGTCTTTCTTCTTCGAAGACATTTTTTATGTATCGTTCCTCTCCAATGCAATATTTAAAAAGTGGAACGAAAAGCAACAACACATAGAAAATTGTATCGGGGAGGAAAGATACATACAAAATTGTATCGCTGACATATATCACTTTGCGAATATGACCTTACACTACAGCGATCTAGTGAAGACTATATAATTAATTTCGATCAGAAAAAATAAAATAAATTAGGTTAAGTGCGTAATTTATATATATTTTTTTTTATTGTGTCTGGTGATCATTGCATCAGATATTCATATAGACACGGCATCCCAAATGTTTTCACACAGTGATCACGCACTAAACACCGATAACGTAAAAAAAAAAACGCGTATAAAAAACGCTCTGGTAATAAATAAATGACAATTCCAGGCTTCTCATGGCGAATTGGAAACTCGGCACTATCTTGGCAGCAGCGTGAAGTATGCCGCATCATTTGCGATTATGCGTAGAATGGGGATCGCCGACTTGCTTTTCGATATGTTACGGCGAACTTTTGACCGGATTTCTCTAATTATTGTTTATTACTGTGAGTTCATACCTCCGCTCACAAATGTATGGTCACAAACATAGATCACGCTATAAAGTTTTAGTATACCAAAATCTGTTAAGTCAATTTTTACCGCTCCAACGTTTATAGGCACTTGTGAAAAATCTTCGAGCCGGCGGATCGCAGTGAAACGTATAACTTCCGTCTTTTTGCCCTGGCCGGCAGTCGGGAGTAAAAATTGAAGCATATTCAGATATGATCTCTTATTTTAATTCGAATAATCTCGGGTAGTTGTAGCGACACAGTGGTCCCTCCGCTTGTGAGAACGACGGTCACAAATAGCCACTTGCCGGCGGGAACAGAACTACTGCTCGAGCTAGCTTGATTCTACATATGGAAAAATTATAAGGTTGTCGGCAAATTATTGCGAGTAACCGTGTCTCCGCTTTTCAGCGTAACAGGTGCACACTTTCCCAGCGGCGTAGTGCTTTACACAGGTAAGTGTTTTAGTTTTAATACAGGCATCTCACCTGTTCGGTAAGTGTAGGAATAATTACTAATTCTAATTTTTTAAATGTGTTTCAGGTGCTGGAGCCGTCGGCAGAGTTCGACGGAGCCGCTATGTTGGTTCGCGGGGAGTTCGTCCACTTTTCTGAATACGTATGAATTTTTCCAGGTTTTTAAATTCTCATTGAATTTTGAGACTACAAATTTGTCACATATAAAAAAAAATAAAAATGAATTTTTATAAACAAAACTTTATATTTGGGTCCAATTTTAATAATAAAATGATTTACTTTTACTCGTGATGAAAGTAGCTCCGAAGGAATTTTTTTTCCGTCGATACCATTATAAGTTAATTGCGTATTTCGATTATTTTTTTACTCGCCAAGTACTCGTGCCTTTTCTAATCGAGAGACTTCATCGTTCGTTGCTCTCAGGTTTTCGGTCCGCTCGACACCATAATAATGTAACTAGGATTGCTGAAATTCGCGGGGATATCGTTTCTCAAATCGTTCTTTTGCCTCGGCATGTTTACATAATTATTTTGGTTCCTGATGATCTACGGTACGTAATCCCTCGGTTCCTTCATCTAGTTCCGTACGTCCGTTCTTTTCCTCCCGTTGGCAATGCTCTTGTCGGTATCTGCAGTAGCCCGTATTGTCGTCGTTGGCCTTTTACGTTCTAGCGGAGTTTTTATGACTTGTCTTTGTCAAGCGAATTCCGATCGTCAGTCTTATTGCCTTGTATGTTTAGTAGTTTGCGATCATTTTCGGATTCGTGATTCAACATCGGCGACAGCTCGGCAGATTCTCCCTCGGAATCTGAGTGAACGTTCGATTTTCCGTTGGATGTTGAAAAATTGTTTTTATCGTAGTTCGCCGTTATTCTCGAACTGAAACTGCCCAAGTCTCCGCCGCGAATCGACGGACTCATCGGTATGTCAGAGTCGTTTTGAGGAATTGCTGATGAGAGACTCAATGATTTCACGTAGTCGTCGTTCGGTGATACCAGCACATGGTAATCGGGTGTCGACATCATCGTTAGGTAATCGTTCTTACCGCTCTGGAGGACCATAGTGTTCATGTCCATGTAAGGGGCGTTCAAATCCAAATAATGCTGTGAAGTAATTCAAGGTTGTTCGTTAGTTTGGTTATTGTGAAGAAAAAAAAATTTGCATGATACCGTCTATGATTATCTATCGCAATCAATAGATCTTTATATTGTGATCTATGGCCATGGATAGATATTTTATTGGGAACTACCGCGATCGATAGATCATTTTATTGTGAGCTATGGCGACCGATAGATTGTTCTGTTGTGATCTATGTCGATCGATGGATCTTTTTATTCTCACCAGACTTTACACCTTCGACCGGAAATGATGTCATACCGGAAATACGTCACTTCTGTTTTAAAAATCTCTTTATTCGACCGGAAGTGGTGTCATACCGGATATGAGGTATTTCCCGTATGCCATTACTTCCGTTCGAAAAATGAGATTTTCAAACCAGAAGTGACATACTTCCGGTCGATCCAAACTGAATTCCATTCGATATGCTACGAAAACCGATCTACGCCGGCCGGCAAACCGAAATTCGTCAGAGCTGTCAAACTGTCGTAGCAGTCTCGAGCGACTGAATGAACTTCGCCATGATCCTCGTGGCGTCATCGGACACGGTGTCATTGCCGACCAATCACGATATAAATAAAAGGGCAATAATGAGTTGCGAAGTGGTTCATTAGAAAAATCTTGAAAATTGACATATATCTTGATAGACCAGCACACCAACTTTTCGGGGTGGAGGAGTATGGCGATCGATAGACCTTTTTATTGTGATTTATCACAATCGATGAATATTTTTACTGCGATCTATGGCCATTGGCAGACCCGTTTATTGCATTTTATAGTGATCTATAGATCTTTGCATTCTGAATGATAGACGATAAAAAGTCAGGCTGGTGTATTCGTACCTCTTTCACACTTTCCTCCATCAAATCGCCGATGCTCGAGACTAAATAGGTAAATGTTGGCCGTAATGTAGGTTTTGCGTTCCAGCATTGCAGTATTATGTCGTATCTGTAAAAATGATGTTTTTCGTTCATCTTTGGTAGCAGAAGACAATTTCTATCGCTCGAAGACGACGAATTTTGTTAGAGAAATTTGATTACTTACACCTCCTTTGTGGCATATTCCGGTTGTTCCATTCTGTATCCCGAGATCAATCTTTGATATTGCTTCTCCGCCTTCATGCCGGGGTAAGGATTTTTCGCTAGAGTAAAAAATTCCCAGAGTACTACGCCAAACGACCATACATCCGATTGTGTTGAAAATACTTGATCCCGTATCGACTCGATAGCCATCCACTTTATCGGCAGTGGCGTATCCCCCTTCTTTTTATAATGGTCATATTTGTACATCGTCTTTGCGAGACCGAAGTCGCATATTTTCACGATATCGTTCTCGGCTAGAAGAATGTTTCTCGCTGCGAGATCACCGTGAAGAACCTGAAAACGAAAAATGTTCATACCCAATGGAATTCACAATTAGTATATTATGCCACAAGGGAGGAAAAAGCTCTTCCTCCCTTGTCGTATACAATATTTTTTTTCTGACTTCGTTAAAGTAAACCACATTTTTTGTGTCGCAAAATCGTCATACTCGCCATTGACCATAGTTGACCCGGTAGTAATAGAGCTTCGAGAGGGAGTAATGAGCCCTATTACTCCCTAGGCAGTAATGGAATTGTACTCCGCATGCGCGCATGTTAATAATGATCATCGGTCAATAATAGGCTATTTTCCGCCCATATTGCACGCAAGGAATGTGGTTATTTTAGCGCAGTCGGGAAAAAAAAATTTTCCTGAGCTTCGGTATGGACAATGATATGGACAATCTGCCCATATCATTGTCAGTCTATTTATAATCTAAAAGATCCTCGACGACTCAACATTTTCAGTGAAGGATTTATTTTTATTAAAATAAAGAAATTGCTTCATTCTTGTTTTAGCAACAAAAAAAATAATGTAGCGATACGTTGATTAAATCATTGGTCTTAGACTTTCATACAAGAATTGTTTAGAGGATACTTTTTATTATGCCAGAATCAAGTGATGAAGCAAAATGGTTAAATTTAATGTAACTAAAGTTCGCAACGTTGCAGCAACGAAATGAGCTCAACTGTCAATCATTCATTGATAACCTACAAATTGACCTCATATTTGAATATGAACTGAAATGGGTATACTTACAAGCTCTATGCGTGCCTGAAATAATTATGAAGCATCCTAGAGACTACACAGCTGGTTCAATATAAATGATTATGGTTCCATGCAAACGTAACGATGGATTTGCGTTCATCGGATTTTCAGTGTATTTTTTTTTTTCAAACATTTTCTCGCTAGATTTTGCTCGATAATTATCTTCAATCATCCTCAAAGAAGTATATCAAGATTTATGCGTGTCGATCGTGTGGACAACTTTCCAGAGTCCAATAATGACGAGATTAGAAATCAGCTGACATTGAATGCCCGTTAATTTTTTGTTGGCAAACATTATCTCGCCAGTTTTGGCTCGATAATTATTGTCAATCATCCTTGAAAATGTATACCAAGTTTTATGAGTGTCGATCGTGCGGACAACTTTCCAGAGTCCAATAATGACGAGATTCGAAGATACTTGACTTTAAATGCCCGTTAATTTCGTTTGGGCAAACATTTTCTCGCCAATTTTGGCTCGATAATTATTGTCAATCATCCTCGAAAATGTATACCAAGTTTTATACCTGTCGATCGTGCGGACAACTTTCCAGAGTCCAATAATGACGAGGTTAGAAATCAGCTGACGTTAAATGCCCCTTAATTTTTTTTTACTGTTTTTGACTGTTTTTGACACTCATAAACCTTGGTATACATTTTCCAGGATGATTGACAATAATTATCGAGCCAAAACTGGCGAGATAATGTTAGCCAAAAAAAAATTAAGGGGCATTCAAAGTCAGCTGATTTATAATCTCGTCATTATTATACTCTGGAAAGTTGTCCGCACGATCGACACTCATAAAATTTGGTATACATTTTCATGGATGATTGACAATAATTATCGAGCTCATAAAACTTGGTATACATTTTCAAGGATGATTGACAATAATTATCGAGCCAAAACTGGCGACATAATGTTTGCCAAAAAAAAATTAAGGGGCATTCAATGTCAGCTGATTTCTAATCTCGTCATTATTGGACTCTGGAAAGTTGTCCGCACGATCGACACTCATAAAACTTGGTATACATTTTCAAGGATGATTGACAATAATTATCGAGCCAAGACTGGCAAGATAATGTTTGCAAAAAAAAAAATTAAGGGGCATTCAAAGTCAGCTGATTTCTAATCTCGTCATTATTGGAGTCTGGAAAGTTGTCCGCACGATCGACACTCATAAAACTTGGTATACATTTTCCAGGATGATTGACAATAATTATCGAGCCAAAACTGGCGAGATAATGTTTGCCAAAAAAAAATTAAGGGGCATTCAAAATCAAGTACCTTCGAATCTCGTCATTATTGGACTCTAGAAAGTTGTCCCCACGATCGACACGCATAAAACTTGGTATACATTTTCGAAGATGATTGACAATAATTATCGAGCCAAAACTGGCGAGATAATGTTTGCCAAAAAAAAAATAAGGGGCTTTCAGCTGATTTCTAATCTCGTCATTATTGGCCTCTAGGAAGTTTTCCGCACGATCGACACGCATAAAACTTGATATACTTCTTTCAGGATGACTGAAAATAATTATCGACCAAACTATAGCTAGAAAATGTTTGAAAAAAAAAAATACACTGAAAATCCGATGAACGCAAATCCATCGTTACATTTGCATGGAACCATAATCATTTATATGGAACCAGCTGTGAATTGTCTAAGATGCTTCATAATTATTTTAGGCACGCACAGATCGTGTAAGTACACCCATTTCAGTTCATATTAAAATATGAGGTCAATTTGTAGGTTATCAATGAATGATTGACAGTTGAGGTCATTTCGTTGCTGCAACGTTGCGAACTTTAGTTACACTAAATTAAAAAAAAAAAAAAAAAATTATTTGAAAAGTAATAACAAAAAATCTATTTCAAAAAAGATCTCTTGAAAAGTCTGACCATTAATTGCGAATACGATGAAATAAAATTCTTGCTGCTTTTCGAGCTCCAATGTGAGTAAAATCACAATCGAGCAATCAAACTCACTTTTCTTTGACTGAGATATTCCATTCCGCGCGCGACCTGAAATCCCCACGACAGCAAATCCTGAGTGCATATAAGTGTGAGATTTTGATTCCTGTAGTGGGTGCTGTTTTTGAGAACGCAACCGTCCGGCGACAACGTCCGGCGTCCGGCGATACCTTGACAATCCGTGCTGGTTGTGTGAGAAACGAGCACCGCTCCCAGATTGCTGTTGGACGAATTTGCGATCGGGCTACGGGAGAATGAGTGTATCGCGTACTTTATTCTGTCGATACAATAAGTGACGCGAGACAGGCGAATCATAAAGTGAATCAATGATTACACAACCGCATGCACGACTGCCGTTTTTATGTCAATAGGTGTTTCAGTACCCGTGTGGAGGACAAGTTAGTCGAAAACGTGGAAATCACTTGGAAATAAACGGGGAGCTTCTGGTTATTTAACGTTAAAAAACCAGTGTGCTAAATTAAATAGTATCAAGGATAACTATCTGGTATACGATTGCGATTGCGATTAACATATTAATCGTTATTCTGAACATATACAAGATGTTTTTTACCCTTCCACAACGTTCGAGAAATGAGACATTTTTATTGCATTTTCTTGTTGTGACTGATTGCACGGAATAAGTACGATGGTTGCTCAACAGTATCGTATACCGTTCACGGTATGTGCGTCGCCCACGGGATGCTGGGGATAGGCGCGGGCTTTATTTTATCGACCAAAAATTGATGCTTCAGTAGCCTTATTTGTGAATAGACTAATTTCAATTAAAAGAAAGGTTTTCTCATGGATTCAAACGAGGTAGAAGGAACACCTCGAAGATCACCGTGACCATATAAAATTTAAGAACAATTCACGCCCTCGTGTAAGTATACACAATTGGGGACATACCTGTTGTTGCTCTCTACGTTCGTTATTCTCCTCAGTAAATCAAGTCCAATTGAAAAATCCAGCTTGAGAGTCTTTGGATCAATTTGATTGATAAAATCGGCACGATGTCTGTGTAAGTAATTGCGCAAATTACCGAAGCGACAGTACTCGACGATCACTATCAGCTCACCTGTTCAATCAGTTACATAAATCGTAAAATACATATATAGGCCACATCTTAACGCCATGTGAAACATTCTCGTGGCGTGGTCACGTCAGTTTAACCTCCTCTTAATTGCTTTTTTTACATTGCATTACTAACGTTTGTTGATATTTTTGGTGCAAGCACCAAGGAGATTAACAACATTCAAATGTTTGCCGAGATGCACCATGATCTTCAACTCGCTAGCTAGCGCCCGCATGCAAGTGGATCCCGTGGATTTTCGTACCATTTTAACTGCCACGGTCGAAACCGCCTCTTGTTTGTAAATACCCAGAGCATGCGCCTTTACGACCACACCGAAACTACCGAATCCCAATTGCTTTCCAAACTTCAACCTCTCACGGGGAAATTCCCACTTCTTGTCGTACGGTAGTAACTCGGCTTGATCGCCGACAGTTAAATTGGGATTCAGATCCTGCAACGCACCTTCCTCGAAGTGCACCAGTCCAATCTCCATCAGTTGCTTACGAATTGCCTTGTGATAGTTAAATCGTTGACGATGTGGAAGAATTATAAACATATATACAAAGGAAGTGTTCACTTTTAAATATTGAAATGTTACTATTATACTATCATATTAAAAAATCCATAATTGTATTTAATATAATAATATTATTTAATACAATTATGAAACCATTTAAATTTTGGATTGCTGTGATCAATTATCAACTCTTCTGGTACACAGAAATGAGTTTGTAATGTTGTATTTCATGTCCACTTTTTGGAAGAAAAGAACACGAAAAGAATGCATGTGTTGGGCCCAAGGAATTTTATAGACAAATAAAATTTTATTACGTTGCCGCGATGCATCTTGATAGAGAAGAAGATAACGAGTGTCGCACAGATTAGCACGAGTACCACTATCGAAATGATCCATACTTTGGAGACTTCTTTCACTGTAAATTCAAATCAATATATTTACTTATAGACTATCGCGCTCCAGGTTATCAGATTGCCAGATCGATCCGTACCTTTGATCAAGATTATCTGATAATTTTCGTCATTTCCGAAACGATTCTGAACCTTGCACGTATATCTTCCGCTATTTTCGTCGCGCAAATATTTTATGCGGAGCTCTTGATAGTCCTCATGACACTCATACTGCTCGTTGGCATCGATCCTCGTGTCGTCCTGAATAATTTTGAAAATTTGATCTGTAATGTAATTTTTCAATGGAAGCAAGCATATTGATGTCTTTTTCTCAGCATGAATTTTATTTATTGCGTAAATATGATTTTATATTTATTTTATTTTAAATCTCTATTCGAATTTTTTATTCAAGTAGAACTGCATCGAAGGAAAACCTTTGAAAAGTATCTCTTGCGAAAAAAATGTTATCAATACCATTATTACAATTTTATAAATTTTATTTTCATTGATTTCAATCTCGTAATAGTGATGAGTTGAGGAATTTAGTAGTGAGGAATGTGGCGTTTTTACTAACCTGCCCAGCAACGAAGGTTAAGGGAAGGGAAGGGGTGGTACAGCATGGTTTTCGCCAATGAGCAGGAAGAATCGGGAGAGTACTCTATTGGTACCCGCGACCGCTATTTCAACGGTCGTTCGACCGCAAATAACACTGGTCTCATTGGGCCTAAAAGCAACCACAAAATGATTGCGCGACCGAGCGATTGCAGCGCTATCGCCACGAAACAAACTGCTTTGACTGTTCCGACCGTGAAAGAACTACAAATGTAATTCGCCGAGGACCATCGGACCGAGGACCGATGCGTTCGATTTTGAACAAATTTACCGGATACTCCGAAAAAATCCGACTGTTGTGTCGGATTTTGCCAAAACAACTGAAAAAGTTATAGGTAGACGACCTTGTAATTGATTTAATTGATTTTGAACAAATTGACGCCAAAACAACCAGGAAAGTTACAAGTAGCCCTGCATTCGGTCGAATGTGCCATTTTTTCGCGGTGCATTTCTCTCCTATCCTATCCCTCGCAGCCACGGATAATAAGACTCCAAGTAAACTGGAATGAGACCGATCGCTTTGTTCAAACTTTTAACCTTTATGCAACTCTGATTTGACGAACTTGAGCAATGACCATGCAACTACTACAAGTCAAATCCATAAGACTATACTATAAGACTAACCCTCGCAACGATGGTTGCGAGGGTTACAGGAAAGACGACGTTAAAATAAAGGTTGTCCCTGAGTCTAGAACAAATAAAAATGTTGAACATTGCCCATTGGTCTACTTGAAGTCTGCCGAGGGTCACCTTAGTTTCGTTAGGAATGCCACATACGGAGTTATGTTTATATTATGGTTCCTACAAAACTAGCTACGAGTGGTAGAAAAGTGCATTTACTCCACGATTTGCGGATGTTGTTGCGATCCCGGAGGAGACCAACGGATAATTGAGTTTACTCTGTTAAAACTTACTCTGTTGAAAATAGTACCTCGGGTAGATGCGACAGATTCTGCTTTCTGCATTCACGCGAGCCGAGGATAGAAGTGCTGAGATATATATGGTTCCGCGTAAGCATGTCCAACTCTATAGAGTGTAGGGACTCGTGGCAAAGGGCTATGTATTTAAAAATAGGGTTTCTTCTAGTCGATAGGTTACCCAAGATATAACAACAATGTGGAGATGTGAAATGTTTGGTAAAAAGCGAAGGAGGCCGTATATGAAAATATATATCTTGATTGCGTTATAAGTGGTGAAATATGTACCGGAGGAATATAATGCAAAAGCTATGTAAAAACCCGCACGGGTAAACACGAAATAAAGACTGTGCCAGTGACGAGACAATGGAAATTTACCTTGTACCATATGATGTTAGGTTTAGGCACACCCCGAACGCGACACTTGAAAACTACAGGCAGTTTCTCAGTGCTCCGGTCAATGGCAATCGTAGTTTTGTTCATATTAGTTTCCGAAATGAACGCTGCCATGGGATCTTCAATTTAATATGTTCACAATTACACAAAAATAATTACATTAGATATTTAAGATATTGTATTGAAGGTATTAAATATTTTCTGACTATTTTTTAAATGTTGTTTTGGAATATTTTCGACTATTAAGAAGACAATCGATAAGGTATTTATATAAATTTCTTGTGTACCGTGAATCCGGAGCGTATACGGACTGTTCACGCTCCTGGGCCCTCTTTGCGCTAGGCATACATAGTCCCGTTCGTCGGATTTTAGGAGATTTTTAATTCGCAATGTCGAACGATATGAGTAATTCGTCGCACTGTTTGTTATCGAAATTCTATCTGTAATTTTAAAATTTATCGTCACTATCGTTACGATGCATGTACGATGATGATTCCGCGCCATTTTCATCATTACGTTGTTATTTATTCAATATATTACTAGTTTCGGTTACTGCAGATTCAACATTATATCCCCAGCGAACTTTGAAGTAATAACCGCGGGCTGCGGCGCAGATAATCTCCACGTCATCACCTTCCATCAGCTCCTTTTTCATTTCATCCGTTGTCATTATGCCAAATCCGCCGGGCACGTCTGTGATATTGAAGATGCGAATTAAGAAAATTATATTTGTTAAGTATTTACTTTTAAAGAAACGCGTGAACATGAGGATGGAGTAAGACTGAGCGAGAGTGTGTGTGCGAACGATAGTGTATGCGCGTCGAAATCGCGAAATCGCGATAACGACTCGAGCGATCGAAAGATTATGAGTACGCTCGCGTCGTTCGATCGAGCAAGTCTGAAACCTGGCGACCGACCGTCCGAGTTCGAAGGAGCGTGTGTAGAGCGCATGAGGACATAGCGTTCTCATAGCATCTACAATTTCTCGACCGCGTTCGGGCGAGCGGCCGGTGTGCGATAATCCACCACGGATCGCCCATCATTCGTCTGCAACATTTGTCAAATTAGATTTATGCTAGCTGTAAACTAATAAATACTGATGTGCACCAACGTAAGCAATTCGCTGATTCACCCCTTTCCTTCTCTGCTCGCGACCGAAGGGGGTACGTTTTAACATATTCTTCATAAGATCTATGCCAGATCTATTCACCTTAGTACACAAAGAATTTTAAGTGAACCGCATCTTGTAGGTGTACAGTTAAACACACGTGCTTATTCAATAATGCATTTTCGATTCACTTTGTGATGAAATTCTTTTCGAGTTCCACATGCTCGATCATCTACTTTATAATTACACTAGTCAATACTTGCGACGTTAGCCATACTTTACCGCACAAATATTTTATTGTGAATCAAAAATCGTTTTGAAATTTACGCTCACCGGAAACGACGCCGAGATTGGTAGCCAAGTTGCAGCCGAGAGTGTTACACGCAGTGCAAGTCAAGTGACCGGACATCTCCATCGTCACAGTAACTATGGAACGGTACATCGCAGAGTTTGGGACCATTGTATTTGGAATCATTGTATAATTCTGTTGAACATAGATAAAGTTATTATCGATAAAAACCTAAGATAGTTGTTAATTGTCATGGGCGCGAAGGGATGTTACCTTGAGTTTTACTATTTCCGATCCTTCGAGGGATCGATAATTCGGTGCCTTCGAAAAAGTCCAAGTGACATTGGGCTCTGGCACTGCCTCGATTGTACAGGCAATCTCGACTTTCTTGTTTGGCAAGTAAAAAGTCGACAGTTCATTGAACATCGGTGTCGGCTTCCCTGTGAATAAAAATCGTGGCGTTACAAAATCGCAAACGGTTCCGCCATTCTCACTCATCTAAAAGTTTTTTTTGTGCCAGGCAAAAAACGTCCGTTTTGCTCCTCTCTATCCGATCGACGAAATGTACGTTATAACAATCTAATTTTCAAATGCTCATCAAATTCCAGCTACCAGATAAGGAAAAAAATTATGAAAACCGATAAGATAAAGACATTACAAATTCTAAAAGGGTATCCGTTTTTTTATTTATTGTCAGTGAGATTCAAGATGTTATTATCGTGGGTGTAATACCTATAATTGTTAAAGAGAAGAAGATATTTGCGAATCGATCCTCGTTGGTCGCGTTGAGAGAATAGGTTCCTGTATCGTCGAAGGTGAGATGATTTATTGTCAAACTCGTCATCCATAATGTACTCCTCACAACGTATTTTAAATTTCCGGGTTCGGTCGACGTGTCGATTACCTTTTCGCCCGAATTGTACAGCCTGTTCTTATTTTTAAACATAGACAAATTTACATCCACGGAAATTTCTCAGCTCGCAAATTTTATATTATGTGAGTGACAATCAATGATTTCTTAAATAATGATAGAGCAATTATTGAAAATATTGATACTTTATTAAGAATTTCATAAAACACATTTGTTTATCTTGAAAAATTTTTTTAAATATAAAATAGAAATATTTATAATTAATGTTATTATTATTATTTATCATTTACCATGTCAGTTTGGGTTGCGGATATGCGTTTACCTCTACGACAAACTCTATATGATCGCCGTAGTTTCTCATGCAGTCACAGTATTCGGTTGATGACTTCAAGTATATGTAGTTTATCTCAGGATCTGGAGAAAAACATCATCGTAGCAAATTTTTGTTGATTCTCAACACAAACTTTAGAAAAAAAAAGACAAAAAGAAATAAAAATATCACTTTGATATAATAGCGACCAGTAATCCTTATGTAAATTTCCGTTGTTTTCGCTGCCGAAGAAGTCGCGATTTCGCACTCATATTCGCCCTCGTCTCCGCGATTAACTATTTTGACCGTCAATTCCCTAGTAATTGACCAGTTGTCCGACGCGGTCCTTTCTTCGTAGAGGCGAGTAGTTATTCTATCGTCCTTAAACAACACGCACGCAAATTGATTCGTACATTTATTCTTTAGTTCTCACTGATCTTTTTTCGTTTGAATAATCTGTCCTCACCCACTGCGGAGTTGCCCAATGAATGGTGTACAAATTATACATTTCGACGTTTACCGTACAATTTAGGTACAGCGTCTGACCTAGTGTAACGTTTTTCAGAGCGCCATCGATGATTTTTGGCTCAGGCGGAACATGTGGCTTCGCTAAATTATAGATAGAAAGTGTTTTTATACGCTATTAACACGATATGTGCATCTTGAAGGAAAATTCTAATTCAGTCAAAATTCTTTGAGCCTTTTAGTGGTCGGAGAAATGAGTGGAATTAACATGTTATATCATACCTATGATGAACAAGTTAAAACTTATTTCACTGGGGTTTCCATCCTGTATCTTGCACCGATAGTAACCGACCTGATCAAATGTTATGTTTCTCAGATGGAATCCGAATCTCGGATCGTAAGACTTGTTCAAATTTATCAGCTTACTCTAATAAAAACAATTATTATTATTATTATTATTATTATTATTATTATTATTATTATTATTATTATTATTATTATTTTGTTTGTTTTGTTTTGTGGTAGATTCATTAATTTAAAAATAATCGTTATAATGAATAGAATTGGGAACTCAATCCGTTGTACACACTGGGTCGTCTGGGATGAGTATAAGTTTGTAATGCGGCGAAGTTAGACGACAGGGCAAAGTTGCGGTTTTGCCGACGACTTGTTGGAGATATTGAAACTCGTTGCTCTGGACAAAGTAACTCGTGTTCGCTGAAATTAATATAAATAATATACGGAAAAGCAAAAAATAATAATATCGCTTGCACCGCGCACTGAATGAGATCATTGGAGAGTCCAAACGGCAGGTCTTCGCGATAATAGATTGAAATAAGAAACAAATGTATCATCAAAGTTACCTACATGTAACGTAGACGTATGTCCAGCTAACGTCGCGCTGGTTGTAGATCCCCGGAGTGACCTTAATAGCACGATCGGCACAACCATACCATCCAGTATCACCGTGAACCGTTTTGGATCTTCGAAATATAATCTTTTGCTCGTCACGCAACGATGTTTTATCCAAACTTACCGGGGAAGTTTTGATCTGTTTAACATATTTTTAGTTAACAAATAATACTGTCTCAAAAAATAAAAGAACCCCATCAAAGCATGTCGATAACAACTTTTTTTTTCTATACAGTAGAATCTCGATTATCCGAACCCGTCGGGACCGAGCCTAGTTCGGATAATCGAGATGCAATTTTTTTTACGGTATTATAACACGTATATAATATATATCAAATAATATGATTAATTTAATATATTTCTAACATGAGAGGACGCCATGAGCCTTAGTGGCGAGTGGACGTGTTCTGGGTGGTGGCGAAAGAAAACAGCAAGTTTAGAGAGAACATTGGAAGCAAAGTAAGGGAAAGAGAGTCCAGTGTGACGGCGAAGGAGAGAGGAACGGGTGGAGATGATAAGTTCGGAAGGAAAGGTGGAGGAAACGAGGAAATGGCCAGGAATCGGGAATAGTGGTGAAAGTGAGGTTAGCGGCAAAATCGGGAAGAAAGAATGGCTGGAAGATGGACGGCAGACGCGAGCGCCGCCATAGAAGAGTGGCAAGACGAAAAGATAGGACACAACGAAATGAAATCGGCGGTCGGTAAAAAGGAACAACGGCCATCAAAGAAGGTGATACGAGGATCGACAGACACCATCTACGAAGAAGGCCGAGCCGCGGAACGGGCAGGACAAGAATGCGTTGCGACAAGGGAACGGGGCACATGTCGCCAGTGGGAGATTTGGGATACTCTCTCTCGTTTCCGAGAGAGAGGAGGCACCGAAATAAAAGGCCGGGCAGAACGTGGAACATTGCCGGTGTACGAAACATCAACGAAACATGGTTTAATGAAGGAAGCATGGGATTGTTCGGAAGACCTTGACATTACGGCATTACAAGAAACATGGACGGAAAAGTGATGGGAAGAAAGTGCCGCGTATGCTCGATACACATTTTACGTGGTACATGGAACTTGTGAAAAAGAAACGATAAAAGACCACGAAGATAGAAGGGGAAACGGAAAAGTACGGATCAGCGGACAGCGGAAAATTTGGAATGAAGAGACGAGGAGGTGCAAGGAATGAAATGAGGGAATGCACCAAAATGAAAGACTGGGTAGAGAGTGGAACATTGACAGCGTACCGAAAATCAAAGAAACATGCGCAAGAAATGTGGAAATAAATCCTCAAAATGGGGGGCGAGGGCGAAGTGAGAGATAAATCGAAAAGTGGAAGTGGATGAGGGTTTGTGACAGATGCAGAGTGGAAGAATGGAAGTGCGGAATGATTATTGCAATTAAGAGATATAATAAAGAGAGTGCAAAGGATCAGAAGAAAGAAGAGAGCTGAAAACGGGAAATGTTGGGAGGGCCGGAATTACGACTTTTTGTTTGTTTTTGTGAAGGAAATGAGCGTGGGGAAGAAGTCGCGAGAGATAAAAAACAAAACTGAAAGAAGTGACGGTATACAGAAGGCAGTGCGGAAAAAAGGAATGCATTATAGGAAATAGGAATAAGCATTAAAGGGGTACTTTTGTATGGGAAGGGGATACATGTAAAATCCCGCCAGGGTATAATAATTATATGGAAAGGAATCTACTGTAGAAACTGTAGTAGGAATTGAAATGAGGGTTTGTGACAGATGCACAGTGGAAGAATGGAAATACGGAATGATTATTGGAATTAAGAGTTATTATAAAGAGTGTGGAATGTTGGATTTTGAGTGGGTGAGAAGTTAGGAAAGATGGAACACAGAAACGTTGTAGTTAGTGAGAAAGAATATGGTATGTGACTAAAGATCTTAAGGTATACGTGATAATAAGATTAAGCAGAGTTTAACACTACGGTATGTAATTAGACTTAGGATGGAGATGCGAGATGGTTTTTTTTGGTAAAAGGTGAAGGAAGCCGCACATGGAAATAGATACTTGATCTAGTTATAAGGGGAACTATGTACAGGGGGAGCTATGTAAAAACCCTTACGGGTATACAGGAAATAAACACTATATTTCTAACATCGAGGCCTTATTTCAACGATGTTTGGAAATAAAGCAGCTCATTTTTTATTGCCGAATGCTAGCTACATATTTTTGAGTAAATCGTCAGATATTCGAAGTTTCTTATTTAATTTGAAAGAAATTGATTCTCCCAAGCTTCACTTTTATACAAGTCACGTTGATATAGCATCATTGAGATCTTAATCTTTCGCATTTTTCATCACTTTCCTTTGCGAGCGGATTAATGCTGGAAGACGAAAAACGCTCTTCAACACGTTTGAGCATGAGCCGCTTCGAGCAACAATGTATATAATGTTTCGCGCTAACGTTCGGGTAACCAAGTGTTCGGATAATCGAGGTTCTACTGCCCTGGCGAAAAAACTACGAAAATCTATGCTATTTCAACAATATATTATGTCTTTCTACACTAAAGTATCCAAGATCTACAACTCACTCAATTTATACAAAATTGTACTTTACCGTAGATAATGTATACAAACTCCTACAATAAGCTACAAATATCTACAATACGAAATAGTTAGTTGTAGTTTTTCGTAAAAAATTGTAAATATGTCTTACAAATTATTACTTTCAACGTCACGAATAGTCGGCGAAAACGTGATGGCTTTTTTTTTTGTTTGTAATGCTTCATAAAAATAACAACATTTTCCAACAAAGTACGACTTTCTACACCATTGTAGACTTGGGTCAAAAAGGGAAACAAGTAGGTAAAGCATGATTTCTTATAATTTGTAGTGGAACAACTACTTTTTACGAATCACAACGATATTTTACAACTTCGATTGACTGTCCGGAGAAGTAAAAATGTACTAGGACGTAGTTTTCCGTATCTCCTCGTAGAAAATACGGGTCTTCACGTGAAATGACGATTTTCTTCAAACACTATCTTCCAATGAAAAATGTTCATTTGAATGCATGCATAGTTGTAATTCCGTGGAAAAAGTATAACTTTTAACACGTAACGATAATTTTCGAGAACTGTTTCGGACTTCAACCGGAAGGCAAAATATCGTGGCCATAATATACAGTAAATGTTGTAGTCAATTGTAATTAATTATAGTGACAACTACAATTTTCTACAGAAAACTAGAGCGTAATAGAATAAAAAAATGGGGACAAACTATACCTTTTTACGAAAGTTGATAGCTACCTACAAACATATTCCAAATCTGGCATTTATTTGTGGATAGTTATAAATCGTCAGCATTCTATAGTTCCGGATTTGTAATAGATCTTAGTAATCAATTGCAGTTTTTTGTCGTAGAACTACAACCTTTTACAGAAAATGATCGCTTATCGTGATCGACAGGATATGGATAACCTATAGGTATACAACCTATTGTATAAAAAATTTTCTGAAAATTAACTTGAACTATCTACTAGGATATCCTAAATTTGCCATTTTTGGTAGATAGTCGTACATCGTTGGCAATCTGTATAAAATGCTGACGATTTACAACTATGTACAAAAAAAGACAAGAGTTGGAACATGTTTGTAGGTAATTGTCAATTTCCGTAACAAGTTGTAGTTTTTCCTCCTTCATTTATCCCATTAAGCAATAATTTTCCGTGGAACATTGTAGTTGTTACTACAAATAATTACAATAGACAACAAAAATCTACGAATTACCGCGATTAGCATATTGCCATCAATTTACAACTTATTACGATACTGTACAACTATCTACAAACATGTTCCAATACTCGCACTTTCTCATAGATAGTTGTAGCTTTGGTGTTGCTTAGCAACACCAAAGTAATAAGTTGTATTTTCGACAATGTTTTGCGTAGTAAGTTGTAGTTTTGGCGTAATTTTATCGACAATTTCGACGTCCAAAGTTGCAGATACATCGTAGTTTTGGTGTCGTAAGTTATAGAAAATTTTTTGCCAGGGTGTATTTGAGTTTTTAACTAACTTGGTATTCGACTGTTACATCTCGACGTAATCTGCTGCCTAGAAGGCACTTTACTTTTAAATATATAGCCTCTTGCCATGAGTCTGCACACTGCATAGAGTAGGACACGCTTACGCTCAACTATATATCTCTCGGCACTTCTATCGCCGACTCGTGTAAACATAGGGGAACTGTCGCATCTACGCGAAAGTACTATTTTCTATAGGCCAAACTCAGTACGAATTACACGCTGGTCCCTTTTGGTGCCGCAATGATACCCGAAAATCGCAGTATATGCAATTTGACTCCCTCGAAGCTAGTTTTCTAAGAAACATAATATAAAAATATCTCCATATGTAGCACAGGAGCGATCTAGTATAAAAAGCGTTCGCACTACCCTCAAATCAATTATTCTCAACGACACCACCAAACGGCTACATAATCTACGAGACTCCGAACGGCGAGCAAAGCTCTGTACGGTGGAACTCTGTTCGATAGCCCTGCGAGGCTAAGTCTTCGGAAACCACCTGTTTACGGGAGAAATAAAATATAATTTCCGTGAGTACTAAACCGAATCATCAAGTCTACATTTGTGTTGCATGCTCGATCACGTGTGAGGCGCTAAGAAGTCTCAAATATTGTCTCGACGCATCGCTCATATCCAAGGCAGTGTTAGGCGACATCTCCGTCCCTGATGTAAACGACCAACACCTTGACTCGAAAGAGAGACCGCCGTTGCGTTTCCCTCAGCGCGAACTCACCCTGAGGTTGTCGTTACGTAAACTGATGTCGTTTGGATAGTAAAATCTCATCGTCTTCGGACTCGTGCATGTCAATTCCAATGAATCGCCCTCGTCTATGTAAATTTCCGGCTTGGTTGGCGACATTACCGGCTTCCGTCCTTGACAATCTATAAAAATCGAGAAAACTGTTTTTGTACTGATGGGGACGTAACGAGAGCCGAGACTTCTCGGCACACTCTTTTCGGAACTACCAAATATACAAACTCCGAAAAGAGTCACACGTAAGGCTGACAAAGGTTTCTTGTCGAGACAAGGGAGCTGTGTCTATACAAAGACAAGCTGATGTACCTCTGAGGGTTTCATCGTCATCGATCGGGCAATCGATGAGCTTTCTGGATCGAGACCTCGACTTGTGCAGTCGTACCTCCATACACCAAATATTATAAAACATATTGTACTAAGCTTAATGAGATTTCTGTCAATATATGGGGCATTCCACCGGACATTTTCATGCTTTGACCCTGACCCCCCTCAATAATTGTGCCATTTTTTTCCGAAAGGTATTTCGAAAAAGAGAAGACACGTGTTTTTTTATCTGGGCATATAATTACTATTTTGAAACGTATTTTGAAACCAAATCTTATAAAACGTATTGTACCAAGCTTAATGAGATTTCTGTCAATATATATATTCCACAAGAACATTTCTAACAGCTTCAGAAGTGGGATCTGAACTAGGTTTTCACGTTATCTGTAGTAGAGATTTTTTATCGAACTATGCGGATACTATTTTTATTGTGTTCGTGATAACCAAGTGATATATATTACTGTGTGCATAACACTACTGAATAAGTGAGTAAATAAAGATGGAACGTTCATGACAAGACCAGCGTAAATCTTGATCGAGATCTCGCTCACGGGAATGGTTACATTATACACCCGAAAGACGATCTCGTGACAGGCATCGCCGAGAAAGAGGAAGTTCTTCCCCGAGAACGGAGTGAACGTATGTATGCCAGTGTGCGTGAGGGCTATCGACAGTCGACTTCACTTGGCCGGGGCGGATTCAGAAGCTTCCCTAACGGGTTCGGCCACTGTGAAAAGTCACGGCGGTTACCACCCTGAACACCACGGTGGTTAATCTCAAACGTTACCGCACAAACCACTGTGAAAAACACAGGTCCAGCGGGCCTAAAAGTTCCGAAGACAGCTTGAGACCTGGTGGCTTTTAAAATAACCACCATCCAAACCACCGTACAAACTACATTGGGTTAAATTCGCGTAAGCTTGCAATACGTTGGTTTTATCGTTGAAACTACTGTACAAACCACCGTCCGAGTAAACTGAAGGGAGCTTGCGGGACCGTTTTTGTACTGTTGAAATCACCGTACTACCGCAATTCAGATGCGCTCAAGGTACGGTTTCTAACGGATAGGCTCAGAGTTGAGTTCACTTTGAAAACACTGTTGAATGTTTCGTTGGGGGCGTCGTGGAAACCGTTGTCGGATTTGGGCTGTTTCCTGCAACTTGAAATTTCCGATGGCAACTGTTACAAGACAAAGCAATTTTTATAAAATGGTTTTGACTATTATCATTTCCGATCGAGTATTTCAAACCCGACCGGTCTGAGGAGGTAACAAAATGATCCGTTATAAAGTTCTAAGGACAATTCCACTGTGTTGCAAACTCGCTAGAGTTTATTCGCACGGTGGTTTGTACGGTCGTTTCAATGGAGGATATTTTAAAATCCACCACATCATAAACTTTCCTCGAAACTTTTGGGTCTGCTCGATCCGTGGTTTTCACGGTAGTTTGGCCCGTTACATTTTGACAATATACCACGGTGGTTCTTCCGGTGGTTCGGTCGATGGCTAGGTCCGTTAGGGTTGTAGTACCGTGTACAGATTACACGGAGTTATCTGATCGACTTACGGCAATGTTAGCTCGATGTAAGGTCAACAACGTGAGGATGATGAAGTATTTCTTCGAAATCAGCGCAATCAAGGACCGTGCAAGTGCAGGAAGCGGCAATCGAGGGAACAAGGCTGCGGGCGGACGTTGACGCGGGTAGCGAATGCGTTACCTTACGCAAGGCAGAGGCACATGCGTTACATTTGGAGATTCAACAGACGCGAAAGTACTGTGTGTTGCCAAGGCCATTCTAAGGTTTGATCTGGTCGAAGGATCGGGTGACGTTCGCGTGTTTCATGACGAGTTCCAGGATGTACCGCTGATAGTGGGTCAGCCCTTCCTCGATCAACCATGCATCACGATAATGCAACGATACAACAATCTACGAGGCTTCGAGAAGATCGTGGCAACCCTGCCAGGCATGGATCAATTGCCACCGCAGAAGCCGTAGACGTCAGGGTATAACAATAAAAATTATACATGTCCAAGGTATTAACAGGCAAGTTAAATTTCAAGTGGGTGAAATTCGACACTCAAATTTAACAGAATGTGTTGTTACTACCGGTGTTGCGATTTTATTTTGCAAAATGTTCAACTTTCTTGACATGGTCTGTCAAATGGAGAACGAAGGCAAGGGGGACAGTCCTTGGGTCAAATTCGATCGAAGTGAGCCATCAGCGGTAGAGTAGCGTGAGGATTCTAGTCTAACACGCGGAAAGTCCCGGGGTCGAGCCCAATTTTAAGTCATTAGGTTTGTCTTTCTCCGAAATGCGAAATATAGTATTCTAAACTGGTATAATTTATTATAATAATTCTAATCAATTTTTTCCAACAAATCAATCAATCACATGAACACATACACACGATTGATGATGTGTTGATGATTGTCAATACTAGGGATGGGCGATGTTTTTCGACTAATCGAAAATCGATGTTTTTTTTCACAATCGATTATTTTTAACCGATGTTTGTGAACATCGATTAATCGATGTTCGATGTTTTTCTCGGAAACATCGATGTAAAAAAAAATTCTTTATTGTACGGGGAAGCAATAACAGTGTGCTTTTTAGCTGGTTATTCCACGACTTGAACCCGTGTCGACCGGTGAAGCGGCGAACAACGTGACGCAACCCGGCGAAAAAACAGACAAAGGAAGAAGACGGACGTGAGGCTACATGAATGTGACGAACGTGCATTGCTGTACTTTTCCAGGAGATAATGGATTCAGGTAAGATATAGACAATCATATTTAAAAGCATTTATTATTGAATGATACCTCAAAAATGTAAAGCGAACTGTGTACATGTGATAATTATCGATGATAAAATAACGTATCGAACATAACCTTCCATTCCTATCTAATAAGTCAATGATTCATTCGGCAACTTCTTTGATATCTTGTTTATATGATGCGGTTCTTGTAGGAATATGTCTAAAGAGCAGTTTCTCCATATTTTTCCAAATTAATCGACAAGATCCATATGAGCTCTGCGGTCTAGACCGGACGACTTATGTACGACTTAAGTGTAAGTATTTCATAGTAATATTGGATAATGATTTTTATAAGATATCCATCATTTCACAATGGTCTTTTGTTATAGCTAATGACAATGCTGCGTTTTTGCAAGTGAAAGAACTTCTGGCAACTCGTCGAATGCTAAACACAGACGATGAAATCGAAACAATATCTCGGTCGATTGACGATGTGGAGTAGTAAGTTTATCTATTGAGTATATTCCAGTTTACTATCATATTTCAATACAACTCTGTCACGGATATAATTTATTTTTCGTTTCTTTTAAGCATGGCAATTGAGTTTAGTCCGGAAAGCTTGTCCATAATCCCGACAGCGTTGACCGCTTCGGTGAACCCCTCCACTACTCCAACCGCTTTGTTTCCTTTGGTGGAATCGCCTTCTGTTTCAGTCATCAATAATGCAAAAGGTGTTGATGGTATTTATTATCTACTTTTATTCATCTGATATAAGTAAATTGGTCTATTTCTGTTGTTACTCGGTATTTTGAAAAACCATAGATCATGGCCACCTCAAGGAAGCTGAGACTAGCTCTGAATTACAAACTTCGCAGGACAAGCCCTCTGCTAGCAGTAGTATGTATTTTATTCTCGTTTTCTATATAGCACAACATTTGCGATTGTTGCTAATAAATTTATGATTTTTCAGACTTTGTAGCGCTTACTCTATCTTCCGGGCGTACAAATAAGTCGTAAGTACAGTACTTATAGACTTTAATTGCCATTCTCATAAAGTAGCATCCGCCATGTAAATGAAGCTCTCATCTCAATTTTGTTATTAACGGTGCGTTTCAATGCATACATATATTTATTTCAGTTCAAAACAACCGAGTATAGCATAGCGTCACTTCACAAAAATCGATACATCGAGTACCCGATGTAACATCTGCGACAACGTGTTTAAGCACGGAGGAAACACGACAAATTTAATACAGCATCTGTAGATGAAGCATCCAACGTTTTTCACTCCGCTTCCGAAGAAGTCTCTAGTCGTTGACAAGGAGCGCCCGAGGTCGGAATCATGCGAGAACAGTGAGGACGTTGACGATCCTTCGTGTCCAAGCGAAAACACTCCGCCGAATCAAAATATTCGGAAACGACAAAGACGGGAATCTCAGGTATAATTATTATATTGAATAGTAATCAAGTTCTTGTCGATTGAACCCTCGTCCCCATGGTTATAGAGTTTGTCTCTTAATTTATTAACGATCTCGTCGATTTTTTTTTCGTTTCGCGTAACATCAATAATTGTCATCATCTATTTACGACTATTAGAGTTCCGAGGTCATGAAATTCCGTACAACAAAGTTTGCTTTTGCGAAGCGCTCCACGAAAGAGTATATGAAAAGCAAACGGTAAATTAATTGGAGGACTTTGAGATCGAGGCGGAATAAATGTTTCGGCACTGTCGTATCTATTGGATATTCTAAATTATATAATCCGAAAAAATGTTTTCTATATTGTCGATGCGTTAGACCTTTGTCAAAGTTATACAATTTTTTTTTCTTTTTTTTCTTTTGGTTGTTTTGCGAATCATTCTCCTATTGTGTAACTACAACACTCTGTCTGTTTAAAAAAGTGCGGTTTGTCGGTAATAGGTAATCTCTCTCTCGCTATATCAGATACACAGGCACTCATAGAAATATTCACACGATGCTCATGATGCAATTAATTTAAATCCCGCAATCAACAAATACATTTGACTGCAAACATGCACATTTCTAGGAGAAGAGCCAATCGGTGCGAATAGATGACGCATTCAAGAAAACCAGTTCCTTCGCTGGTGAGTACTAATATAAGTAAACTTTATTGTATTATGATATCAAAATTCATTGACGACTTTTTTTTGTGTTTTCTATATTTAGATGGGGGTTCGTAATCTGACAGAATTACGAATTCGATCCTGCACATGATTGCTACCGACAAAGTGCCACTGTCGATAGTTGAAGCCGAAGGATTCATGGCAGTAATAAAAACTTCGGTTCCTCTATATCGTGTCCCCAGTCGAAGAACGATAATACGACTCATCTATTCGAAGTATGAAGTATTGAAGGATAAGTTTAAAGCTAAACTTCGAAGTGTAACCGCCTACACTTTGACGTGCGACAATTGGACCGACGTGAGTAACCAAAGCTATCTAGGGGTAACGATTCATTGGCTATCGCCTGACTACAAAATGGAAAGTGGATGCTTGGGAGTTATGCCGCTGCATGAAAGCCATACTGCACTGTATTTAGCCGAGACACTTCTAACCGTACTTCAAGATTTCGATTTAAATTCCGATAACGTCGTCGCGGTCGTAAACGATCGAGCCGCGAACATAAAAAAAGCCGTGACCGACACGTTTGGTGCATCCAAACAGCTTGCGTGTTTTGCACACAGTATTTCGAGTATCGTACCAACTGTAATCGCGTCGATGCCCGATGTTGCAAACCTTATCGCAAAAGTCAAGAACATCGTAACACTGACAAAACGAAGCGTAGTTGCGTCGGACGAATTGAAGCGGCTTCAAATTCGAGATGGAAAGACTGATGTTCTAAAATTTATTCAGGATGTTCCAACTCGCTGGAACTCGACGTTGTATATGCTCGAAAGATTCCTCATTCTCGAAGAGTACGCGTACCCAATTTCGCTAAAATGCAACCGTGCCCCAGAAATGCTAAGTCGCGACGAAATTTCCATGTTGCACGATTTCGTATCGCTGTTGCAACCGATTGAGAACGTTATCGCTCAAATAAGCGGTAGTCTGTATCCAACATGCAGCATTATACATCCTATCGTGCACTGCATGCGCGTGGCGATACAGAACTGGAAACCGGAGAGGTCGAGCGGTGAGAGAATCGCAACGACAATCAGTACTGAATTAAAAAAAAAAAATAGTAAATACGATTACGATCACATTTAAAGATGTCGAAACACACCCGATGCTTGCCATGTCGACGATATTGGATCCGAGGTTCAAAAAGCTACACTTTGAAAGCGCACTGGCCGCTGCCACGGCGATTAACAAAATTAATTCTTTGATCAAATCATTGACGACGTCCGAAAAGCCTGTAGCAAGCTACGCTAAGGCCAAGCCTAAGGCAAACACGAGGGAACAAAATGTATGGTTCATACATGATGATTTAGTAACGAGCAGTATCACTTCTAGTGCGGGTCAAAACGAAGGCCTCTGTCTCGAACTACGACAATATCTTAGCCAGCCCGTGATAGCAAGAACCGAAGATCCGCTTAAGCATTGGCAAACGCTTAAACTTGCGTATCCCTCGCTCCACAAGATCGTGATAAAATATTTAAGCGTCGTCGGAATGTCGGTTCCCTCAGAACGTCTTTTCTCCGAGGCTGGCGCTATTAAGGTGGGCAACAGGAGCAGACTGTCGGGTGATCTGCTGAATAAACTGCTTTTTTTAGGATCTCTTTCACGAGAGGAATGGGGAATCGTTTGATTCACCACGGGCTTTGTTTAGCCACGGGGAACCGGGCTTTGTTTAGCTGGAATTTTCGTTCTAGTTTAAGTATACTGTAAGCATACACTTGAACAGGCATATGCATTTGTCTGCATTTTTTTAAAATTATTATTTTCATTATTTTTCTGTTCAGTCATGTGCTTACCTAGTCGTGCCTAGTCGCATGAAACGATTTAAAACATGCTATGAATTGCTGTGATTTTCGTTCCAGTATTAGTATACTCCTAAGTACTAAGCATTGTATACTTGTAAGGAATATGCATTTCTCTACGTTTCGGTTTATGTTCTTTTTTCATTCTTGTATGCTCGACTTGTCACTACATAGTAATAATATTATTACCCCGTTCCCGCTTGTAACAATAGATGGCCTTATAATGTATTAATACACCTGTAAGTTCCTGTATCCACGTTTGTATTTAAATGTCCCAATACCTTTAACCTGATTATTTTAAGAATATTAATATTCTCCACAGTACAACCGAATCGAGTTGCAACTTCCGGCTGCACATCTTGGAGCCAAGAAAGTAGAAATGCCGCAACATAAAAAAAATACACGATGTCGATTATGTCTAAGCTGAATTTCGACTAACATTCCAATTTATTGTAGACATGTACACATTCGAATAAAATGCAATCGATTCCTTATTTTCAATTAGCTTGAACACTGCATGTATATTTCCTACTTTTTATATTAGCGTACACGCTTTTATCGTTAACAATATCTGCAGTCGTTAAAAATTTCATTCGTTGTCGAATTCTACTGTACCGACATCAAATAATCGATATTTCGATGTTTCTTCCAATAAATCGATTACTGATAATCGATATTTCTATTAATCGATTATTTTAACATCGATGTTTTTTCACAACATCGCCCATCCCTAGTCAATACTGTCATTTTGGGCAGTGATGGGCGATGTTCACTCGATGTTCTGAAAATCGATGCTTTCCACGAGTTGCATCGATTATTTAATTCGATGTTTTAATGCATGGATTCATCGAAACATAATCGATTATTACGGCAAATAATCGATGTGTTTTTACTGTCAATGCATAGGCGCAGTAGAAAATGAAGTTTTTTAATTCAGAGGTTCGATGACGAAAATTTCTGTGTCGTTTTGACTACGGCGTAATCATTAGGTAACTGCATAATATTTTGACTGATTCGTTTCATGTCAGGTGTACTCTTTGCACCTCTGCCTATTCGGCTTTCGGTATGCAATATACCGTGCAATTTTCATGGCGCATGAAGTGTAAAAAAGTTATCATATTGTGCAAATCAGAGCGACACGGTACAAAAACATTGTAAATTTAATTTACCGCACTAGAAGTTTTCATGTAAAAACTGATACATTCAATTTAATGTACAATTGTAATGAAAAATTAGTATACTTTTTCAATGAAATAGAAAAAAAGTTGAGAATTGAAATTTGCATATCGCTTTCTCATAAACGTTGGAAATTGAATTTGTCATATCGTTTTCTCAAGACGTTCCTTTATTTGCGAAGCTTCTTCTATGAGAAAGCATTTTCTGTATTTTTGGCTTCCTCATAGAGGAAGCTTTGCAAATAAAGGAAGATCTTGGGAAAACGATATTTATTTATGTATTTATGTATTTATTTATTTATTTATTTATTTATTTATTTATTTATTTATTTATTTATTTATTTATTTATTTATTTATTTATTTATTTATTTATTTATTTATTTATTTATTTATTTATTTACTTATTTATTTATAGACGGGAAAATCCGTTTTACGTTCGTTTAACATAATAAATCTTTGATTTTTATAGAAAGAAATACAATTTAATATTATACACTTTGTGTCTTAAGAAAATAGATATTTAGTGTAGAAAAACAGCGGTAAACCGTCGACTAGAAATTTACTCGAAACGTAGAATTTGGTTTTGCACCACAGTCTTGAAGTTTTGGACGGACCTTCAGAAGAAGAGTTCCCGGTCCAGATTGTTGGCTAGATTGGCGATTCGGTAGACTCCGGATCTCGCCGCAAAGGTACTTCTTACCGTCGGAACCTCGAATGTTGGTACCCTCCTGAGCGCTCTGTCCGGTGGGTCTCGAATTCTGAATCTTAGGGTCAAGTATCGGCAATCGATCTTTCCTGAGACAATTTTAAAGAGGAATATTTGCTCGTTGAGTCTTCTTAATGATTCGAGACTCGGAATCCGGAGGATCGCTGCTATATTCGAGTAGTCGTGGTCTCTCGGATTCATTGCCTGGCCCAGTTTATACGCTCCTAGCCGGAGGAACTTGTGCTGGATTCTCTCGAGTTTTTGGGAGTGCACCGCAAAGCACGGGTTCCATACCTCGGAGGCGTAAGTTACAGTAGGTCTCACTAACGTCATGTACAGTGTCTCTGCCCTTCGTAAGTCCGCTGCGATGCGACTGATAAATCCGAGCGTTCTCAGCGAGCGCCTGGCCCCATCTTCGATGTGCGGTATGAAGCTCAGCGTACTATTGATTATCACCCCGAGGTCCTTCATCATTCTCACTCTCTCGAGCTGAGTTCCTCCAAGTGTGTAGTCCCACTCAATATTACCTCCCTTCCTCGATAGGGTCATGGTGTTACATTTCCCGATGTTGAGTCTAAGACGATTTTCTTCGCACCAGCTCCACATACCGTTCAAGTCGACCTGTAATCTATCGCAGTCTATGTTGTTCTCTATCCTCAGGAAAATCTTAACGTCGTCGGCAAACATAAGAAATCTCGAGTACGCAAAGCACGCAGCCATATAGTTGATAAAGATGAGGAAGAGTAGTGGGCCGAGGTGAGAGCCCTGCGGAACTCCAGAGCAGACCTGGATGTTACGCGAACAGAAGTTCTGTAACGAACCCGTTGAGTTCTGCTTCTCAGATAATCTTCAATCCACCTAAATAGTGTTCCGGTGATGCCCAGGGTCTCCAACTTCGCTATTGAGCGGGAGTGCCATACCGGGTCGAAGGCTTTCGCAAAGTCGGTATATACCACGTTGATTTGTTTTTTTGCCTCGACGCCCCCGGTGGTGTAATCCTCGTACGCCATTAAGTTCGATATTGTGGATCTTACCTCGACGAATCCATGTTGCTCCTTAATGATCGTGCCTCTTACGTGCGGTGACAAAAAACCAGTCATCAGGTCGTCCAGTATCTTTGGGATAGTGCTTATGATGGATATTGGCCTGTAGTTCGACACCACTGTCCTCTCTCCGTTCTTGTGGATTGGCACTATGAAGCTCTGTTTCCAGATTTGGGGGAAACTTCCCGTGGCCAACGATAGGTTGAAGAGGTGCGTTAATGGACCTACCACGATTTCCGCACACGGCTTTAGGATTGATGGTGGTATTCCGTCCGCTCCTGGGCCCTTATTTACGTCCAAATTCCTCACTTTGCGCGAGACTTCTGTTGTAAACCGTGCCATATATAGGTTTACGGTGTTTATCGCGGGTGGAGGTTAGCTCCCGTCAGGGCGGTCTTCAACATAGACTGACTCGAAGAAGTCTGCGAAAAGCTCCACTGCTTCCCGTCCCGTGTCCGCTTTTTTTTCACCGTATCTCATCGTGGATGGCAAGCCCCTCTACGAGGAGCGAGCGTTTACGAACCCCCAGAAGACTTTAACGTTGTTCGGTATCTCGTAAGACTCCCTCGCCATCTGTTTGCTCAGTCCTCGCAATCTTAAAAAAGCCTGATATTGTTCCTGTGAGCCGGTTCTCTTGTAGTTCATATGCGCGATCTTCTTCTCTCGAATGCATCATTTCAGCTCCTCGCTGAACCATGGAGGGTCGCTGCAGTTTTCCTGCCTCTTCTTGGGAATGAACAGGTCCATTGCTTCGATCATCTTCGAATAGAAAATTGCTGTGGCTGCCTCGACTGGCAAATCGGCCTACATCCCATCCCACGGTACCGTCGAGAGGTACTCGGTGAGGGAGGGGATATTAGCCTGTCTGAAGTCGTAACCCGTCTCGTGGAATTCAAGGGGCACTATGGTATCGTATCCAATCTCGCAGAAAAGAGTTGTGTGAAAACTCGCATCGTCCTCTACCATTGGCTCCATGTCAGTCGCAATCGTAAGTCTTCTTTGGCTGAAGATTAGATCCAGAATGTTTCCGTGATCATTCATTAGGTTCACCTGTTGATCCAGTCCTAGGAATTCGCACCTTTCGCTAAGGATGGACGCCTTCTCTCTGTACGTTGCCTCTGCCCGTGACGAGTCGCAGTGGACTCCGTCCCCTTCCCTCACCCAGAAGACATGTGGGAGGTTAAAGTCCCCTGTTAAGATAACCTCATGGTCTGGCAGTAACTCGGCGATTCTCGTGGTTGCTCTGATCGTCTCATGGTACGATTCTGTTTCCGCCGTCGGCGGGATGTACACTCCTCCGATAACGATTTTCAGGTTACCCCTTACTACTGTGACGAAGGCCTGCTCGGCAGTTCCATCATCTTTTTGGCATTCTGTCTGCGCCGGCATGCCGAAAAGAAGCAAATTCATTGCCCTCAAGCGCCTGTCCTCGGTCTCCTCTTGGAACTTTTCGAAGTGTCCCATCATGACCTCGGGTTCCGTAATGGCTTTTGACATCTGCGTGACATCCTATTTTAAGCTTGCGAAGTTTTTTATCGAGGTTCCATTTGTGTTCGTGTTCGCCTCCAAAGCAACTTCCACCGCTTCGACTGCAACACGCAGTGTGCCTACGTCGTTCTTGACCTCCGATACCTCGACTACGGTTGCTTCGATCGTGCCTCTAAGGGCTCCCACGTCGTTCTTGACCTCCGATACCTCGCTCTGGAATTTGTCCAGCGGGGTGTAATTTTCCTTGACCTCGGCTACCTCCTGTTCGGGGGCCCTCACATCTTCCTTGAGGCCATCGGACGCTGCTTGCTTCTCCTCCAGCTTCTTGAGCGAGGTTTTCAACTGCACGTTCTCATTTTTGAGCTCCTGCGTTGCCTTATACAGGGATGGAACATACTCAAGTGTTCCATGGCACTTGTCGCAGTAATACAGCATCAGTCTCCTCTTCAGCTCGACAACCTTGATCTCTGACGCAGTCAGTTGGGTGCACTGCGGATGAAATTTTTTTTACATCCGTCGCATGTTATTGTAACTGACTTGGCCTCGGTACTTTGCTCTTTACAGATTCTACACTTCCCCTGGATGGGCTTCGGCGACAGCATCTCCTGAGAATTCTGGAATTCCTTTCAACAAGTAGACAATAACGCGACAAATAAACATAAAATAATAAATATACTCGCAGGGAAGCCCCTGGACAACCTAACCTAAAATACTCCACGCGCGAATCTGCTAGTCTGGGACGGATCGACTCCTCGGATCCCAATCTGCAGTTTTTACTGATAAAAAAGAATATACGGAAACTCTTTTATGGCTGGTGGTTTTTCTATCACTCGTAATCCTCGTTTTCTTTCTTAAATTATGTACAGTAATCGTGATTACCGTCTCTACCCAGCGCCACCTAGGCGGATATGACAATTTCAATTCTCAACTTTTATGAGGAAGCGATATGAAAATTTCAATTTTCAACTTTATGAGGGAGCGCTATGAAAATGTCAATTTTCAACTTTTTTCAACATCAACGTCTTGTTAGACTTTTATGCAAAACGGCTGGACGATTTAATTTCAGCGCTTAAACATACTCCATCGTCACGCTTCACTTTGTCGGATCTACGCTTGGCGCGAAAAAATACATGGAAGTATTTTTTTTGTTGCGTTTTGATTTTTACTCAAGCAATCCCGTCAACCCCGTCATATCCATCGTCTTGTGTATGTTTTACTGTAGATCATGATAAGCACCTGAGCATTTCCGCGGTGTCATCGGAAAGCAAAGAAATCGCTGTTTAAATTATCTAAAATCACTCATTTCTGCAATTTTGGCTGTAAAAGTTCCCGGTAAACTTTTTCCTCAGTTGTTGCTCCGGGACTGTACTTCCTTGTATTTTTTCACGCTGATTATGGATCTAACATGTATATTATTCATACACGAGTATTTAAGACAGAAAAATGCGTCGCGAGAACAAAAAAAAAATACAAAAATAAAAAATTCAAAGTGAGATCAAATTTAAACGGTTCGATCGATTTGCGTGAAATTTTAATGGGACCATCGGATGGCCATATTCTATCTGTGTACGCGTTTTTAGCCGGGTAGCTGAAAAATTGTGAGCGCTACTGTACGCACAGACATTTTTTTTCGCCCGATAGCTAAAAAATTGTGAGCGCTACAGTGCGTACAGGCATCAAAATGGTGTACAAAAAAAACAATTGAACATTTTTGGATGACATTTTGACGAAACCTTGACTATCGATCACACATAATGTGTGCCAAATGTCAGCTTGATCGGTCGAGGCGTTCTGGAGTTATAGCGGTTTGAATTTTTCGCGTCCGTTTCACGCACGCACGGGCGCACGCACATTCGGAATTTTTTCTAAATGTGATTTTTCGATGTTTTGGAACATTCTGAACACGTTTTCATTTAAGTCTCGATTTTTTTTTTTTTTTTTCGTCATCACAAAGCTTCCTCTATGAGGAAGCAACAAATTATCAAACTTAAAGTACTTTTATAATAACATTAAAGTAAATTATTAAAAATAAAGTATTCCAAATGTTTTTAATACATTGAATATTACTTATTCATCACAATTGTACATGAAATTTAATAAACGTATTGTTGCATAAAAACTTCCAGTACAGTACATTAAATTTCATGAGATTTTTTTACAGACTTGAAGTACACAAGTATTTTTCAGTACTTCAAATACTTTTTTTACGATTTCAAGTGCCAAGTACAAGTACTATTTGAGTACACACTCGCATTATGGATAGGCGATGAGTGGCATGACATCCCGTTTCCGTTAATAAATGATTATGTCTAAACTTTTCAAGATAAGTATAATTTTAACAAAACAAAACGAGATGGGTTCCTTTTGCTTTTTGTATGAAATATTTTATAGATTTTTTTAATGAAAAAGGGTGAAGGATAGATTAAAAATTGTCTTAAAACGACGAATTACGAAAATTTCAGGTAACGATTTCTTACAATAAATTTTGCCGTATATTTTGGCCGTTTAAATTTTATAAAATATACAACTCTATATTACTATTCAACGTATTTACAACTTAACTTACTTATCTCACTTTAGCTTTCTTAACTCTGTCGGTAAGGTTGTCCGTGTTGCACTTAGGAAAGTGCAACATTCCGTTTTTCTTGTAAATATAGAGTTTAAATTAATGCCGGAATTTTCTGATTAAACGATGCATCGATTTTACATCGATGTTTTTGTAAAAAAAAATTGATTCAGAAACATCGATTTGTTTTGTAATCGATTATTTAGGCCTCGATGTTTTTTTTTAACATCGCCCATCACTAAATTTTGGGTATCGTGGCGCCCATGTATTACCAAATGTTTATTTGACACGTGCTAACCGTCGTAAAAAAATGGTGTACTGATGACATATTCCGTCGCTTCCACCGTCGAAACCACCTTTTAATACGCGTAGAGCATCATAGAGAGGTGCTACGATTACGATACATATGGTACGTTTCTGCGCAATGCTGAACTTTATATCGAATCTCGGCGGTTGAGGATATCCTTACCAGAATTGCAAGGGGGGCACGGGATAGGGGCTCCGCTGAACGCGGTAGTCACTGTGCGAGAGAGAGGTTGATACAAAGCAAGGGTGCTAGAAAGAGAGGGCCACTTTATTTTCTTGGCGGTAATTGAAAACTAAACCGCGAACCCCTTTTTTATTTGGACTGTGACGTGGTACGTCACAAGTCCCTCACCATACTCGGCTCGAGTCCGCCGCTCACCGAACGTTAGACCCGGGTATTTTTTACGTTTTTTCTGGTTTATATTTTGTGTAAGATAGGGTTTAAATTCCCCTTTTATTCTTCCCTCCCGTTACCCGCTGTGTGAGTGTGCGCGGCTCGAAGGCAACGTCAAGATTTCCCCCGACAGCCTCAAGGAACAGCCCAGCGACCCAGCAAGCCCCAGGACCTGCAAAGGAACGAGAGCCGACGTGCTGACGCCGAGGAAGGTAGAAGGATCGTGGATGAGGGGAAAAAGCCGCCAACAAGACCATCCGAAAGCCTCGAAAAGCGCGCTGAAAAATCGCCACTGCCCGCTCTGCCTCCCCGCCACCGCTGTGATTACCGACACACGGCATCGATTGCCGATCCAGCGACACCTCTGTCGCCACCCCTCGCCGTCTGGAGGAAACGCCCGTCCATGACTCCGATTACGGACCAAAGCCGACGCACAGGTGCTCTCGTTCCCCACCATAATCACCAGCGCCAGACCCGACGAAGAAGAAGACATCGCCATGCCCCCTTACTCTCCGAGCCGAGCCGCGTGGTGTGGACGTGTGTGAGGTCGGGTGTCACTAATTTCAAAAGAAATTATGTTGTGTGATAGCCGAAAGCGAGTGTGGATATTTTCACAGGTTTATAAGACGACTCGGCTGTACCCCGTTAAATCCAGACTCCGTGTAGGACAGCACAATCCGCCCATTAAGACGAATAAGTGATAGCCCAGGAATACGAATTGGACCATTGTAAGGATTTTATAACGACTGAGGCTGTCCACTGATTCGAGGAAAAGTATTATAATCGAGATGCGAGTGCATTGAGTGAGTGAGCCCCGACGATTTTCGTAAGTTTTTGCCCACATTTTTCCCGACCCGTTTCACCCTTTTCCTCCCCCGAGTACCCCCTATTTTGGTAGAAATTATTATTAAAAGACTTTGCCTCGTGGTCGACACGTGGGCGATGTCCTTTGTTACACGAGCAAGGAGAAATCGCGCGCGTGGTGAGCGACGTAAAACGCGTAAAATACGTTATAAGTGATAGTCTTATTAGTCAAAGTTTTTCCCTCCCATCCCCCTGAGCCCTGAAGACATTTTTTGTATAATTTAGCCTTAACCGAGGTAATATTGTAAGAAGCCATCGGATTCATGTACCCTCCCCCTGAGCCCCCTCTCCTTTCCCGAGCTAGCTGGACTGTCCGTCGAGACAGAGATATTTTTTCAAGTACAGAGTTTTTTGAGTTTGTTTTTTTTTTTTGAGACGAGATCCGTGCCGTCTGCACGATCTTTTACGGTGTTACACCGTTAAAGTAGCAGGCGCCCATAATTGAGTTTGTAGTGATTTTCGTGAAACATTTGTCTGACCAGCTTTCCCCTACGAACCCCTCGAAGTCCCATTGACTGTCCCACAAAGCCCCCTTAAAATCCCCATAACTTCCCCAAATTTATTCCGAATATTTCCCCCTTTTGCGTCCCCCTTTATTAGCGTTTTTTGAGTATTTTGAACCAAATGCATTTTCAGTTTTCCCCGATACTATTGTTAAAAATTGAGTATTGAGTGCCCCGACCATTTTTCTCCCTTCTTCCCCGTTATTTGCGACTGCCCCGCATTTTTTTAGCGATTATTTAGATTATTAGTTCCGTTTCTTCTGCGATTATTTTCAAGTGATTATTTACCATTTTCATTATTATTTCGTTACCGATTTATTGTTTTTGGATTCTGTCTTCGACGTACCCGTAACGGCGTCGAAGCAGAAATTATTATTTTTATCTTTCGTTCGACATTCGGCGTACCAGTAACGGTGCCGAAGCTATATGTTTGGTTCAATTCAATATTTTGGTTAGACGCTTCAATGTACCCGTCGCGGCGTTGAAGCGAGAATTATAATTGTTTTTGGTTTCGTCTTCAACGTACCAGTACCGGCGTTGAAGCGAAAGTTATTATTATCATTTTTTATTCATCTTCGACGTACCATTACCGGCGTCGAAGCTACCATTATTATTATTCTCTCTCAACCTTTACAGTTCTATTTTTTTGTTATTCTTTTGCATTATTAAAACCACTGTTATTATTGTTCCCGACGAGTATTATTTTTATTCTGTTTGACCCCTCCCCCCCCCCTTTTTCGCTCCGTTGCATGATTTTGGCCAATTTTTAGTTTTCAAATTTATCGATGATTTCGCCCGTCCCACGGGGAATATATCACCACAGGACATAATCTATTTTAAAGTATACTCGACACGCGGCTAGGTTTTATTCAAATCGAACAGAAATTGGCGCAGAAAAACGCTATATCGTACAATTTTTTAGGTTAGATCGTATCCTTCCCATGTTAAAGTACATAACTTTGAAATAACGTTGCAAAAAAACTAGGACGCCAAAAATACTTTATAAAATTCCAATAAATAAAGCATGTTTTTTTCTGTAGACGATATAAGTTGAAACAAAATCGAACAGAAACAATTTTTGGTAAGGATATTGTCCGGGAGAATCGGTTGACAAACGGGATCGGGTAGTACTCGGATTTGCGAATAAAAAGCCCATAGGTAACGACGAACAATATAAATCTTTAATATTTCGCTAACTATTTACAGAGGTGCTGTCGATGTGTGAACGCGGCACGCGAGCGTCGTTAACTGCCGGTGTCTTGACCGACGAGCGAGAAGCGAGCGTCCGAGCGAGCGGGTATAGATATAGGACGTAAGGTCAATAACCGGGCCCCGAATTTCGAACGCTCTCGGTGCGAGGAACGAATCGAAACATTATTCGCGCGATCCCGAACAGATATCCTTAACCGAAGTCTTTCCCTTCCCCTCGTGATAAGACTACTGGAGCTATCAAATTTCCAATACTTGACTAGGCACTTTGAACCATTTCAAGATTCAGCCCGATAATACCTTCAATATTCTACAACTGTTCTGAAAGCAGGATGTGAAAAAACCAAATGCCTTAAAAGAATTTTACGCCGTCATTGCTGTCGACGAATCTTAAAATTATAACATTTGTATTTTTTAAATAAATTTTATATGACGCAGTCTGTGATAACCCACGCGGAAATTTATATATTTAACTTATACGTAACAATATATTTATATTATCAGAGATTTACAAAGGTAACATGTTATATTCATTATATAACAATGCTTACCAAGAACCTTCGATTAAGGTTCCCCTTTTTGTCCGAACAGTGTGCAATCAACGTTCTACCTGACGCTGATTTAAGGTCGGACAGACGAGCAGTCAAGTCTTGATTGGTGCTCGATTAATGCTTTACTACCGATACTTTTTACTGATCTGTTAATGCTTCATTTACTTGTTCACTGATGCTTTAATACCATTCTATGGCTTTATCCATTATCGCTTTATCAATTTATTCATTAATGCGCCGTTATTATTAACACATAATTATGTTGCAACCATTAATGCTCGATTTATGCTTTCTTCTGTCCTTTTGAATTACCAACCGCCAGTACACTTTGTACGCTTGATACACCTTCTCGATTAACGACAATCGGACGTTAATCTTTCCCGATGAGAGTTTAATATTTTCACGACCTACTTATCGAGTTACGCGCCCAGCTCGCAACGGGTGTATCCGTAATCAACCTTAAGAGTCAGGAGTTCCGAAGAGACTGGTGAGTGCCTGCTCGTGGTTCCTTATATAGGGGTACGAGCAGGCATGTCAGCATAATTTTGGCAGTGTCAGATATTTCCTCAAAATTGTTTAAACAATTATTCCGACATCCGGATTCCTGCTTCGATATTTCTCAATATCTGACTTGACTAATTTAATTACCAATTAAATGCTATTTCGTCGGTACGTTGACCCGAGATGCAATACTAGCTTCTCCGTCTCTGTCAATCAGAATTTGGAAACGCTACGATTGCGAAATGCCTGACTCAGCAATTACGGAGCCGATGCTCAAATTACCGAGTCGCTATTGCCTAAATGCTGACTCGAATTTAATTCTATTTCGCAACGGCGTGTTCCTCGCGTGCCGCTGCTTACTTCGATTATTGGGCAATGATGTTACCGCAATAATCGACGTATCGAGGTACCCGGGGTACAACACATTGCTCGAAAGTTGCGTGAATTTTTTTTTTTTTATTCGGACAAGTCTCGAAAGTCATGAATTTTGGGGATGTGATTATCACAAACAACGGATGGAACCCAATAACTGTTTGGACGATTGATTAAATAGGTTAGGAAATCCAACTTAAACGTTTTTAAAAACCGAATGTTCGGACATGACGGGACATTTTGATAAAATTACAAACATCAATTGGTATTTGTTATTAATTTATTAGTAACATTTTCGTTTTCTATTATGCAGAATGAATCTCTTCAACACCTCCCATACGTTTGATTCATTTGACATTTTTTATCCCATCGACAACTGTTTCCAATTGTCTCTCAACTCTCTCCGAATCTCTTCTTATTGTTCCTTGTTGGTTTTATGCCTCGAGGCCAAGTATCAGTTTTTCTAATCTCACTTGAGGTCAGACTGTACGCAAGGATTACCTTACGGCGAGTCTAAATCCCCTCTTGCTCGCTCTCACACGACCCCTATCGCGCGGTCTCTCCATGATTATTACTAGTTTTCATGGCAATCATCACATTTAACTTTATCTATTGTTTATATATTCAAAATATATCGTGTCCTAATTCCAAAATTATGTCGGACGTAAAAAAAAGCAGTAACAAATCATGATCGTATGCTTGAAAAATATTATTCAAGTACTGTGAAACGTTGCTGCAGTGTAAAAAGGTTTCCTCGTAAATACTGATAATGAACGTGTCTTGATCCAGGCCAGCTTCTCACAAGGAAACATTCCCAAGTGTCCGAACCCGATTTCGATAATTTTGATATATGTTGTAGAACTCGGAAATTTAAGGGACACGTATTTTTTTTTATCATCCCTCGTTGATATATAAGGGGTGAAACAGCCCCTCAAACTTTGGCAGAAAAACAATAATTTTTTTTTTTTTTCTTAGAAGCACCTGACGATTATCAATGAAATTTGGTATACATATATCTCGAGCCAACAGGACTCAGAAATGGTAGTGTGCATCACGGACGCACCCCTTTAAGGGGGTAAACTACCCCTATCTAAATGTTTTTTTCTTTTTTTTTCGGCGAAAAATAATCGAACTGGAATACAAATAGCATCGTTTTGAAGCTAAAATGATATTACAGTTTACGTGTTTTTGGTTTTTTCTGAAAAACCACTGTTTGATCAGGTATATATATTTCAAGGCTTTCAATATTTCCCATAGAAGCACCCGACGGATTTCAATAAAATTTGGCAAGCATATATTTCAGAGCAACAGAATTGAAAAATGATACCGTCCGACACGCGCCCACCCCTTTGTGGGGGTAAACCACCCTGATAATTTTTTTTTCAGGATAAAAGAACTGAAAAAAATATAAATCGTATACAGCCGATGCTTGCATAAAAAAAACTCCCGTTTTCGCTTGGAGGGCGAATTCCTAATTCTACTATTTTATTCTACTATCAAAAACCATAATTTAGCACACGGGATATATATTCGAAACATAGGTAATATGTGAATTTGATAATATAACATTTCTACAGATGATACTATTTTCATTCCAAATTTATTCGTTCCAATACATGTATGGAATATGGGATATATGGGAATACTCCAAGAATATTAATTCTGGAAAGCAAAAAAATCTTGGGACTGAAAATTTCAGAAAATTCTATATGATAAAAATAATGTTAACCAAAAATATTTGTAACAAAAAATTATGGCTCATATTCATGACAGTAGTGATGATCGTGGAAAAAGTGTTCGAAGCAGAATGCTTTCTTACACCATGAGCATCGTATTATAGGTAGTGCACCGCAAACAGCACATTTCATAACGGAAGATTTTTCGAAAGCAAATTCGACAGGATTTGGAAAACTTTCTAATCTGTCGTCTACATAGCCACTTTTATACCAAGCATATTGAAAAAGGGATCGATACCTAGGCGAAGATAGTTGATTATGTACAAGTGATTGTAGTTTTATAATATTGTTCCGTAAATGAAGATTAACATCGTAATTGTGTAGGATCGCATTGTCAGAGAAACGCTTCACAAAGTTTTTCCACACCCTAAAACCATAAACGTCTAAAGGTTGAATTCTTCCGGTAGTTCCTATTGGTATAGTCATCAACACAACATCTTTATCTACAGGCTTCGTTTCTGCGATAATATTGCTGCAGTGACCGCTCCAGGAGTCCAGTAAAAGTAGGCTTCTTCGTCCAACGTTAGGAAAGAACACCTCTTTTAGCCATGTTTTGAAGTGGTCTGTAATTGCAAAACATTGCTACCAGTAATATTCATGCACATTGCAGTAATAAAAAGAAAATTATCATTGCAGTACATCATTACCTTTTGTCATTTTGCCAGATGACGAAGGGAGGAGATATACATTCGGGGGACGGATTAATGTTTTTTCTACTAGAGGACCAAAGCGACCGCCTGCTTCTTTTAATACTATCAATAGAGGAGATAGTAGTCGCCCATCACAGGAGACAATTGGCTGAATAGTATAACTATGAGTTGTAGATGATATGGATTGAGCAGAACACTCGACTTTTTCCGTTCCTGCATACGTCAACGTACGTCCTGAATGTATTTCAAGCTGGAATCCACTTTGATCAGAATTATATACGTTTTCAGGCCCGTATTCTGCTATAAAAGGCTTGACAGAAGCAACAAACTCATCAGCTGATTTTTTCAAATTAGCACTGTCTTCTATCGTCTTTGTTGAGACAAACTTTGTGATTTTTCTTGAAACGATCCGATGGGCTTTTTTGAAATTGTATATCCATTTTGAAGAGGCCACGAAAGGCCTATCGCCACTCCCCTGCTCTCCCCATGCTTCCAGAGCCCATTTTTTGATGTCCGAGTCATGGACTATTAATCCAGCTTCTATAGCGTTTCGTAATTTGTTTTATGTAAATTCGGCGATAATCATCAATTTTACTTTCCGCGTTCCTCCTTCGTCCACTTGCTTTGCCCATCTCGTTAATTGACGAGGATTAGTAAGTCTGGCAAATGACTTTTGTACAGTAGAAAACTTGAGATAGCTTTTTTTTCCACTCCGCCAGTACTCTACTGCCCTTTTTTTGTAATCAAATGGGATTTCATCGTTTACAGGACTAGGGCACACAGATGAAGAAGGTCCAGCCACTCCTTCCTCACTCCAATCTTCGGCGTCTTCGACGTATTCTGCGTCTGTTCCGGGAAAGTCGTCTACGAAACCCAATGTAGATTCTTCAGATACTTCTAAAGTGTTGAAGTCCCATATACTGTCCAGAAGAATCTTTTGAATCGATTCTTTCAGAATGATTTCTTGCCGATTGACTTCAGTCGTTGGTAGATACATTGTTTGAAATGTTGCAAGTAATAAATTAAGCACGTTCATTGGATTCACAAACATGTTTAAAATATCGTAACGCACTGATAACACGGCAGGCTCCGAACGCGAAATTTTCAACACCGAATGATGAGGAGTAATGCACGCTCAGACTTTATAAAGAGCCGCACGACTACTTGGGATAACATTTGTCTATTTTCGTTCCAAATTGTTTACAGGCCTGCCGCCCGAAGTTTTCCGGAAACTTCGAGATCTATTTATATTTTTGGCGTCACGAAAATACGCATGAAAAAAATATGTGATCGGTTATTTTGATTTTATGAAGTCGAAGAACTAATCTTATCTTTATTTTTCCAGAAATATGAGTAGACTCATAATGAAACGATTACCGCATCGTAGAATCTACCGTGAGGCAGATTCGGTAAAATAAGCTTTACATGTGTGAACTGAATAAAAATAAATGCTAATGCATTTATTTTAATATATTTTTTTTATTTTATTGTAATTTTATTCGTTTCTAATGAAATGAATAAAATTGCGATACAAATAGTTTCATCTGTAGTTTCATGTTATATTATCAAATCCACATATTACCTATATTTCGAATATATGCCGTGTGCTAAATTATGGTTCTTGATATGAAAATAAAATCCTGTAAACTCTCATTGAACTTCTGACTGCCCTCCAAGCGAAAACGGGAGTTTTTTTCATGCAAGCATCCGCTGTATACGATTTATATTTTTTTCGGTTCTTTTATCCTGAAAAAAAATAAATGATCAGGGTGGTTCACCCCCACAAAGAGGTGGGCGGGTGTCGGACGGTATCATTTTTCAATTCTGTTGCTCTGAAATATATGCTTGCCAAATTTTATTGAAATCCGTCGGGTGCTTCTATGGGAAATATTGAAAGCCTTGAAATATATATACCTGATCAAACAGTGGTTTTTCAGAAAAAACCAAAAAACACGTAAACTGTAATATCATTTTAGCTTCAAAACGATGCTATTTGTATTCCAGTTCGATTATTTTTCGCCGAAAAAAAAAGAAAAAAACAGTTAGATAGGGGTAGTTTACCCCCTTAAAGGGGTGCGTCCGTGATGCACACTACCATTTCTGAGTCCTGTTGGCTCGAGATATATGTATACCAAATTTCATTGATAATCGTCAGGTGCTTCTAAGAAAAAAAAAAAAATTATTGTTTTTCTGCCAAAGTTTGAGAGGCTGTTTCACCCCTTATATATCAACGAGGGATGATAAAAAAAAATACGTGTCCCTTAAATTTCCGAGTTCTACAACATATATCAAAATTATCGAAATCGGGTTCGGACACTTGGGAATGTTTCCTTGTCAGTCACAATTCATAAATAATCTATTAAAGTTCTCTTCCACAATCATTATACAAGTTTCAAAAATAAAAATTTCAAGTTTCGGATAGCCGAGTAGCTACGGTCACAGTTTACAAATCGGAAGTTCCCAGGTTCGAGTCCCTGTGGTGGTAAAAAATGTTTAATGTTTTTTCAGCGTATAAGTTCTTCACACGAATAGAATAATCATCTGTAATACGAATGTGAATTAACTAGACCAAAAAAGTGAGAATTAATCAAGAAAAAGAAAGTTGAAAATAATTTTTAACATTTTACAAATGACATTTTGCACATATTTTAGATATATTTAAAATATATTTTTCATGTATTTCAAGTATATTTGCAATACACTTTACATATATATTACATATATCCAATATATATTTTAAATATATGCACATATATGAAAAACGGCAAAATCTATCCAAAAAAATATATTTTACATATATAGTATATACATTTGAGATACATGCGTTCATATATTCAGAATACATCTCGAATATATTATTAAATACATTTTAACATATATTTGAAATATATAAATTTCCGTGTGGGAATAGGATAAAGCGGGGCAAAACGGAAGCCTGCGGTAAAATGAACATATCTTTCATTGGCGATAAGATTTTGTATTTTTTATGGCTCGCAAAAAAAAATGATAAAAATCGTCCATTTTGCCCTGAGGCTCCGTTTTGCCTCACTCTCTCTTGCGTGTGTAGCAAAAATGATGGTACCGAAATAATGAACGTTGATACCATACATTTTTCATATTTTTTTCGGTGTTTTGAGATCGGTTCTGAAAACACGTGTAACGTCAAAAATACGGCACAGACTCGAAGGAGTCTCGTTGCCGACTAAACGATAAGCTTGCTATATATAGAGTGCACACAACGATAAAAGTTCAGTTTAAATAAAAATAAAGATTTTTCTTGCACATTATTATCGGCGATAAGTATATACGTTTTTCACTATTATTACCTCGAAACAGTCCCAGGACGAGCAGTGCTGGAAACCATTTCTTTGTCAACCTCATCCTTCGCTATAAGGTTAACGTGGGCAACGCCTACATGCCTCTCTGGAGCGCGTGATCAAGATCGAAATTTTCTTATCAGGTCGATAGTTGAGTTACAGGCACTTTTTTTGTCGAATAATACTCATATGAGCCAGTTGAGAACAAAGTCGCACCCACACAAAATGTTTGCGTTCACATCGACGAGCGGTGCTTTTTTACACGAAGTATGCAAGACGTGGAGATATGCGGGCAACGCAGAAGTCACACTCTCTCGATCGCAAGTGACTCTGCCGGTGACCGAGGTTTCCGAAAACAAACTCCAACAGCCAGTCGCTAGTTAGAGACACAGTGACAGGGGCCATTTGTGGTCATCGTCATTCGATCGAGCTCACGAATAGTCACCATCAGTTATCGCCATAGGATGTGAGCGCCGGAGAGCGGTCTACGGAGACTATATTTCAACGCTGAAAGCTAAATTTTAACGCCGTAATTTAGGTAAAGATTTCGATGGTCATATGCATTGCAATAAATCGTGAAAGTTCCACAAAGGGCGAAGTTTCTTCTGCATCAGTGTTTATCATCATCATTCACAGGACCCTCGACATTAAAAAAAATGTGTTGTATTATTGTAATAACGGAGCAACTCCTTTACACAAAACTCAAGTTGTGAATCGAAAATACGAGGAGTATAAAATTTGAATGTATAATAGTACTGTAAAATTTGAGTATTGGAGATGAGCTTGATTATAAAAAGAAGACCTTAGGAGAGCCTAATGAAAAACTTGATGATAACCTAATGATACTGTCGAGGCTTCCCTTCCTTTGATCTATTCGTACCTCAAGATCAGTCCATTCGCCTACGTCTAAAAGGCCCCAGTGAAATTGAGCGTGTCGTAGTTTTCCGAGCGTTGCTAATCGTGCGATTTTCGAGTTGATCGCTGAGTTTGTTTTATTCCGACTTTCATAAAAATGCCGAGATGTAGTGAAACGTACATTGTGTCTAGGAACTATCAGGGTAATAAGATTAAAGGGTACCGATGACTTTTATGCTGCAGTTTAATCTTTAAACACACTTTTTTTTTGGTTGTATTTTTTCCCATTCTCAGGCATCTGCGCCTATACAGGGTCGGCCCCAGTCAGTAGCCAGTCCCCCCTTGCGGCCGCATTCGACTTCCCCCTCCGTATCGCATTTGCCGAGGCATAGTTTCACTATGGCATGGGCATAGGGAAACTACGGAAAACCTACATTGATACAGCTGGTCTCAGGTTCGATTCCTAGCATCGGAGCTTCGTCACGTTTCACCGAGAATGTAAACATGGAGTACAGCTATATACATCCGACACTCACACTTGATGATGATGGATATAACGGAGTTAAAATAATTAGATAAAGCGGTGTCATTTGAACTTTGCGAGTAAAAATTGAAAGATCGAAAAAAAATTTGGAACACATAACTCTATGTATTTTTCACGCCGAGCACAGATCCTACATCCGTTTTGACCAAAAGCGTAAGGTTCGTGTATTTTTTCGGGCTAAACCTGAGTCAGCCAGCAATTTTGCCAAAAAGTTAATACGTCGTTGATGTTGGAAAAAAGTTGAAAATTGACATTTTCATAACGCTTCCTCATAAAAGCTGAAAATTGAAATTTTCATATCACTTCCTCATAAAAGTTGAAAGTTGAAACTTTTATATCACTTTCTTATAATGGTCCTTTATTCGGAACGCTTCCTCTGTGAGGAAGCCAAAAATATACTAAATTCTTTCTAATAGAAGGAGCTTTGTGAATAAAAGACCATTATGAGGAAGCGATATGAAAATTTCAATTTTCAGCTTCTTCAGTGTATATTACCATAAATATTGAAAACACAATTTTTTTCTTCTTTTTGTTGTCATTGTAAAATTCTTTTCGAATACAATTTTTTAATTGTATCTCGGATTTTTTCAAATATCCTTTTTTCAATTGTGTCAATATACCTGTTCAAATACAAAAATAAAACGAAAAAAAAATTTAATTTCTTGAATTTTTCGTCGTAAACAAGACTTTATTTCAATAACGTCCTACTTCCACTTCGAATGAAAACAAGAATCATGATACCATGAGTACCGTTTTCGTACTCGAGGTATGATTTCTTTGCAACAACGATAAATATCGGCGAAATTTCACTAAAAATCGAAAAAAATGAAATCTCTTAAATTTCTCAGGTAACACTTAGCTTATGAACAAAACAATAACGTACTGATTCCACCTGAAATGGGAAACGAAACAAAACTTTTAAATTGTTAGAATTAAATTTCTTTATAGAACGCCGTCGGAGACTCTTCGAGTCGAATTTTTCAAAATAGACGAAAATACCAATTTTCACTTAGTCTGTACGTCAGGTATCACTTATGGAACGGTACCGATTTTTTATCTTGTAGCATGGTCCTTGCCCTTCGATAAAAGCCTGAACTAAAGTCGATATCTCTCTTCACCACAGAGTTATGCATTTTTCGTAGGAATGCACTATTTGGCCGTTCTTCATCGTTATTTCGGTCAGATAAGATATTCTTATGAAAAATTCGTAACTCCGCTGTTAAGAGAGATATTGAGTTAAATCCTGGCGTTTGTCGAAGGGCAAGGCCCATGTTACTGGATAACTAGAGTTGTATATAAGAATTTTTATAGACTACTTTAACTAAATTTTGTCTCAATTCTAAAAACGTATTCAATAGCCAAAACAAATTTTTATTATAATAAGAAACCTAATACATAGAGTTTATTTGTAAATCACACTCATGGAATCCAGTACAAATATTAAAACAGATGCCCAAACAAAATTGTCATAAATTATAACCGAACGCAAAGCCTAACTTTTATGGCGCAATTAACATCGAAAAGCCGTATCATAAGTACCTTGTATATACAGAAAACACGCCCTTTTAATGTTAGTCATAGCATAAAAACGAGGCGCGCAGCGTAACGGGCAATTATTATAATGGAGCGCGACAACAGATGGTCGTGCCTATGGTGAAAAGCGAAGCTTTTTGCCACTTTTAGTTTCCAAGTTTGTGGATCGGACATCCGTATCATGCTCAAACTTAAAAACTTGTGAACAAATCAAAATATCCTTCGCCGTCTTAATTCATCATATAGTTAACATATAGCCTAATAAATTTAGAATTATTTAGACATCTGTAAATAAGTTTTGTTAAAAAAATCTTTTAAACTTTTATCTACTTTTTCGCGAAAATGACTACACGAAATTTGTGAATAAGAATTCAGAGCGGAAACGCGAGGTGTGCATAAAATATCGTAATGCGTAGCGCAACGTATGAATACCATTTCACAGCACGTAGTACGACGTGTATATCATTTTACAAAGCGCACAGTGCGATGTGTACAGACTGTGAGTGCCTTTAAAAATGTCCCTGCGGGACACTTTCATGAAGTATGAGCCACAAAACCACAAAACGACGTGTGAGCCACAAAACCTCAAAACGACGTTTGAGCGACAAAACCTTAAAAGACAAGCCCCGAAGGGGCTCCAAGCCCCTAAAGGGCTTGTTTTTTTTTACCAATATTTTTTAAATAATAATGACTGATTTGCAGTCGGGATTTAAAAAAAATTTAATTTCTTATTTTATTTTATTCTTTTCGAATTCTACCGTTTATACAATTTTCTGATACAATTTTCTAAGTGGCATTCGTCTCCAATATAATTTTTTTGAATCATGTATGTCTCCAATATTATTTTCTACGTGTCTTTCTTCTTTGAAGACATTTTTTATGTATCGTTCCTCTCTAATGCAATATTTAAAAAGTGGAACGAAGAGCAACAACACATAGAAAATTGTATCGGGGAGGAAAGATACATAAAAAATTTCATCGAAGAAGAAAGACACATAGAAAATTATATCGCTGACATACATCAGGTAGGAACGACACAGACAAAATTTCATGGAAGAAGACAGACACATACAAAATTGTGTCGCTGACATATATCACTTTACGAATATGACGTTACACTACAGCGATCTAGTTAGGACTATATAATTAATAACGATCAGAAAAAATAAAATAAATTAGGTTAAGTGCGTAATTTATATATATATTTTTTTTATTGTGTCTCGTGATCATTTACATCAGATATTCAAATAGACACTGCATCACAAATGTTTTCACACAGTGATCACGCACTAAACACCGATAACATAAAAAAACGCCTATAAAAAACGCTCTGATAATAAATAAATAACAATTCCGGGCGTCTCATGGGGCGTTGGAAACTCGGCACTGCCTCGGCAGCAGCGTGAAGTATGCCGCATCATTTGCGATTATGGGTAGAATGGGGATCGACTTGATTTTTCGATATGTCACGGCGAACTTTTAACCGGATTTCTCTAATTATGGTTTATTACTGTGAGTTCATACCTCCGTTCACAAATGTATTGTCACAAACATAGATCACGCTATAAAGTTTTAGTATACCAAAATCTGTTAAGTCGATTTTTGCCGTTCCAACGTTTATAGGCACTTGCGAAAAATCTTCGAGCCGGCGGATCGCAGTGAAACGTATAACTCCCGTCTTTTTGCCCTGGCGGGCATTTGGGAGTAAAAATTGAAGCATATTCAGATATGATCTCTTATTTTTATTCGAATAATCTCAGGTAGTTGTAGGGATACAGTGGTCGCTCTGTTTGCGAGAGCGACGGTCACAAATAGCCACCTGTCGGCGGGAACAGAACTACCGCTCGAGCCAGTTTGATTCGACATATGAAAAAATTATAAGGCTTTCGGCGAATTATTGCGAGTGACCGTGTCTGCGCTTTTCAGCGTAACAGATGCACACTTTCCCAGGAGCATGCTTTGCACAGGTAAATGTTTTAGTTTTAATACGGTGATCTTACCTGTTCGGTAAGTGTAGGAATAATTATTAATTCTAAATTTTAAATGTGTTTCAGGTGCCGGAGCCGTCGGCAGAGTTCGACGGAGCCGCTATATTGGTTCGCGGGGAGTTCGTCCACTTTTCTGAATACGTATGAATTTTTCCAGGTTTTTAAATTCTCTTTGAATTTTGTGACTACAAATTTGTCACATATAAAAAAAAATCAAAGTGAATTTTTATAAACAAAACTTTATATTTGTGTCCAATTTTTAAAGGAAAATGATTTACTTTCACTCGTGATGAAAGTAGCTCCGAAGGAATTTTTTTCCGTCGATACCATTATAAGTTAATTGCTTATTTCGATTATTTTTTTACTCGACAAGTACCCGTGCCTTTTCTAATCGAGAGACTTCATCGTTCGTTGCTCTCAGGTTTTCGGTCCGCTCGACACCATAATAATGTAACTAGGATTGCTGAAATTCGCGGGGATATCGTTTCTCAAATCGTTCTTTTGCCTCGGCATGTTTACATAATTATTTTGGTTCCTGATGATCTACGGTACGTAATCCCTCGGTTCCTTCATCTAGTTCCGTACGTCCGTTCTTTTCCTCCCGTTGGCAATGCTCTTGTCGGTATCTGCAGTAGCCCGTATTGTCGTCGTTGGCCTTTTCCGTTCTAGCGGAGTTTTTATAACTTGTCTTTGTCAAGTGAATTCCGATCGTCAGTCTTATTGCCTTGTATGTTTAGTAGTTTGCGATCATTTTCGGATTCGTGATTCAACATCGGCGACAGCTCGGCAGATTCTCCCTCGGAATCCGAGTGAACGTTCGATTTTCCGTTGGATGTTGAAAAATTGTTTTTATCGTAGTTCGCCGTTATTCTCGAACTGAAGCTGCCCAAGTCTCCGCCGCGAATCGACGGACTCATCGGTATGTCAGAGTCGTTCTGAGGAATTGCTGATGAGAGACTCAATGATTTCACGTAGTCGTCGTTCGGTGATACCAGCACATGGTAATCGGGTGTCGACATCATCGTTAGGTAATCGTTCTTGCCCCTCTGGAGGACCATAGTGTTCATGTCCATATAAGGGGCGTTCAAGTCCAAGTAATGCTGCGAAGTAATTCAAGGTTGTTCGTTAGTTCGATTATTGTGAAGAAAAAAAAAATGTTGCATGATACCGTCTATGATGATGTCTCGCGAGCAATAGATCTTAATATTGTGATCTATGGCCATCGATAGATATTTTATTATGAACTACCGCGATCGATCGATCATTTTATTGTGAGCTCTGGCGATCGATAGATTGTTCTGTTGTGATCTATGTCGATCGATGGACCTTTTCATTCTCACTAGATTTAACACCTTCGACTGGAAATGATGTCATACCGGAAATACGTCACTTCTGTTTTAAAAATCTCTTTTTTCGACCGGAAGTGATGTCATACTGGATGTGAGGTATTTCCCGTATGCCATTACTTCCGTTCGAAAAATGAGATTCCCAAACCAGAAGTGACTTACTTCGGGTCGATCCAAGCTGAATTCCATTCGATATGCAGCGAAAACCGATCTACGCCGACGGGCGAGCCGAAATCCGTCAGAGTTGTTAAACTGTCGAAGCAGTCTCGGGCGACTGAATGAACTTTGCCATGATCCTTGTGGTGTCATCGGACACGGCGTCATTGTCGACCAATCATGATATAAATAAAAGGGCAACAATGGGTTGCGAAGTCGTTCAATAGAAAAATCTCGAAAGTTGACATATATCGTGATAGACCAGCACACCAACTTTTCGGGATGGAGGCGATCGATAGATCTTTTTATTGTGATTTATCGCAATCGATGAATATTTTTACTGTGATCTATGGCAACTCGCAGATCCTTTTACTGTGATCTATGGCAGATCCTTTTATTGCATTGTATAGCGATCGATAGATCGTTGCATTCTGAATGATATATGAAAAAAAGTTAGGTTGCTGTATTCGTACCTCTTTCACACTTTCCTCCATCAAATCGCCGATGCTCGAGACTAAATAGGTAAATGTTGGCCGTAATGTAGGCTTTGCGTTCCAGCATTGCAGTATTATGTCGGATCTGTAAAAATGATTTTTTTTCGTTTATCTTTGGTAGCAGAAGACAATTTCTATCGCTCGAAGACGACGAATTTTGTTAGAGAAATTTGATTACTTACACCTCCTTTGTGGCATATTCCGTTTGTTCCATTCTGTATCCCTCGTTCAATCTTTGATATTGCTTCTCCGCCGTCATGCCGGGGCAAGGATTTTTCGCTAGAGTAAAGAATTCCCAGAGTAGTACGCCAAACAACCATACATCCGATTGTGTTGAAAATACTTGATCCCGTATCGACTCAATAGCCATCCACTTTATCGGCAATGGCGTGTCCCTCTTCTTTTTGTAATTGTCATATTTGTACATCGTCTTTGCGAGACCGAAATCGCATATCTTCACGATATTGTTCTCGGCTAGAAGAATATTTCTCGCTGCGAGATCACCGTGAAGAACCTGAAAACGAAAAATGTTCATATCCAATTGGATTCACAATATTATATTATGCCTCAAGGGAAGAAAAACCACTTGGGGTATACCACAAGGGAATATAATATCGTATACTCCCTTGTGGTATACGATTTTTTTTTCTGACTTCGTTAAATTAACCACATTTCTTGCGTCGTAAAATCGTCATACTCGCCATTGACTATAGCTGACCCGGGAGTAATAGAGCTTCAAGAGGGAGTAATGAGCCCTATTACTCCCTAGGGAGTAATGGAATTGTACTGCGCATGCACACATGTTAATAATGATCGTCGGTCAATAATAGGCTATTTTCCGCCTGTATTGCACGCAAGGAATGTGGTTATTTTAGCGCAGTCGGGAAAAATATATATTTCCCTGAACGTCGGTATGGACAATGACATGGACAATCTGCCCATATCGTCCAGAAAAGATCTTCGACGACTCAACAATTTCAGTGGAGGATTTATTTTTATTAAAATAAAGAAATGCCTTCATTCTTGTTTTAGCAACTAAAAAAAATAATGTAGCGAAACGTTGATTAAATCATTGGTCTTGGACTTTTATACAACAATTGTTTAGTGGACACTTTTTTTATTATGCCAGAAATAAATGACGAAGTAAAAGGGTTAATTTCACTATTTAAACAAAATAGTGATTTGAAAAGTAATAACAAAAAATGCATTTAAAAAAAGATCTCTTGGAAAGTCTGACATCTATGTCTGATAACTATGTGGTATACGATTGCAATTGCGATTAATATATTAATCGTAATTGGGGTGGCGCTGCGGAGCTTGGGTAGCGTGCATCGTGTTCTGTTGAGTGCGTACATTACAGTGGTTTACGTGAGATTATAATTACTGTGGAAAGGAAAGTGGCTTGAAAAAGGGTTGAGCAAGGGGAGGAGTACACGGGGAACTGTTATCTAGCAGAGGCCTGATCGTGGGCGGAAGCTTTATCGGTTTTTTCGACGCCGGCAGAAGTGAGGTTAGCTGGAAGAGCCGCGAGGATGGGAGACGAGCGGGATAGCAGGGCCTCGGAGTGGTCGGAGGTGGGAGCGAAAGTTGCTGGAGAGTTACCAGCCGATAAGGAAGGTCCCGAAGGGAACAGCGGAAAGAAGGCGAGGAAGACGGTGGGTCTGTGCAGGGAAGAAAAGGAAGACCAAGGAAGATCGCGAAAGTGAAAACACCGAAAAGACTGGAAGGATACTTTCTGAGAGCCAACACCGGAGGAGAAGCAGCGTTTTCAGAGAGGGACAAGTTTGCCCATACGCCCGTAATCCGCAACAAGACAGCGCAGCTGGGGAATATTGAGACGGCAGGGATGCAGTCCGGGCAGCTGGAGAGTGGATGCGAAGACGAGGAGAACGTCGATGACCCGGAGCAGCCCAAGGACACAGCGCGAGAGCAAAGTGAAGTGGCGACGGCGTCGGGGCAGCATGAGTGCTGTGCTGAGCGGAAAGTTGAGGGAGGAGTCAGCAGTCCAAAAATGCAACTGCAAGTGTGGGGCTACGGAAAGCTCGACCAGCATTTTACAGGAAGAAATTAAAAGGCTGAGGATGCAGAGGCAAAGCGACTTCGCCAACTGGGAGAAGGAGAAAAGTGTGCTGGAGAGTGGCATCGGAAGGGGGCAGAGTGCCCAGAATCTGGAATGGGAGGAGAGAAGGGATGCAATTAGACAGTTACAAGATGAAATCGAAATTCTGAGGGAGCAAAGGCAAGCTGACTTCGCTGAATAGGAGAAGACTATGAGGAGCAGTTGAGGAAGATGAGCGAGTCGGCGAAACAGGCTGAGCAGGCGGACCTAAGGAACAATTTGTCGAACGTGTCGGCGGGATCATTGGAATCGGACAAGAACAACAACATCTGTATAAGTGGGACACAGCAGGATACAACAACCGAATTCAATATCCAAAAAACAGGTATTGGTGGAATGTCGTCGAGAGAGAGTTCGGAGCGACGCCAAGGGGAGAAGGAGAACTGGCGGGGTCCTGTGGCCAACGTGGACCTCCCGGAAGCTTTGTCGGAGGCGGAGTTTGGTTGGGAAATGCTGGAAAGGAGAAAAAGGAAGCGTAATGTCTTAATCAGAGGCATACGGGCTGGTGGCAAAGGTGTCGACAAGGAAATCGAGAAGATTCTTAGGATGGGACTGGGCGTGAAGCCAAATATAACTAACGTACAGAAGCTGGGAGCGGGCTGGCTGGTTACGGTCGGATCACTGGAAACCAAGAAAGTGATCATGCAGAGGAAGTAAGAGCTCAGGGGAACAAACATTTGGATCGAGGATGACCTCACGCCAAGGGAGAAGGAAGTCCAAGGCTTGGATAAGAAATGAGGTAGCAAAGAAACAACGAGCGGGGAAATTTGTCAAGCAGGGCTACTTGAAAATACTCTGGGATGGAGTCTGGTGGAGATGGAACGAGAAAGAAGGATTCTTGGAAAGGTCGCCTTTTCGAGAGCATAAAGAGCGAATGTTGTAAAGTAATTACTTGGAATGTTGCGGGTTTGGGTAAGTTATGGGAAGCGAAAGAGTTTATAGAGGAATTTGATGTCGTGATGCTGCAAGAGACATGGCTAGAAAATGCTAGGGAGGGGGTTGTACTCAAATCGTTAAACAAGGGCTACAAGTGATGGTCTAAACCAGCAGTTAGAGTTAATGTAAAAGGGCGGGCGAGTGGCGGCAAGCTTATTGGCGTCAGAGCAGAATTGTTCGAGCACTGTTCAGTATCGGAGTGGAAATACGAGCTGATCGTCAAGATTGTACGTGAGTCGCTAAAGAAGGATGTGTGGATAGTGTCTTGTTAAAATAATGTGGGTTTTAAAGAGGTGGAAAACGCTCTGATGGAGTGTGTGATGGATGGTATGAGAGAGGGCGCTGCGGTAGTGATCGCAGGGGACCTAAATGCCAGAATCGGTACCGAACAGGGGTTAGTAGATAGCGTGATAACGAGGAATGAGCTTTGGTTGCGAAAATCGGAAGACGGGGTTTGTAACCCGGAAGGACGGAAACTGCTGAAATTTTGCGAGAACATGGGGCTTATAATTCTAAATGGGGATGAGGACGGCAAGTTAATGTTTGTTGGGGGAGGGGAAAGTTCGGTCCTTGATCTCGTAATCCAAATCGAAGATGAGGAAATAGACCTAGTGAGAAGCATCGGAGTTCTGCCTAGGATCGAGTCGGACCGCCTGCCTGTCTCCTTCCAACTGAACATGGGCGCGGGAAGCGCAAGGCGGGTTCAAAATCAGAAAAAGTTGGAAAGGAGAAAGAGCACAAACATGGTCTAGAATGTGCAGAAAGCGGAGACGTATGAGGCGGAATTAAATAGTCTCTGGCTGGAGAAGGACGAGACAGATTCAGTGGAAAGTAGATGGGGAAGTCTGAGAGACGCAATTCGCAAAGCGGCGGAGAGGACTGGAATGATTAAGACTTTCGGGGACACTCAACTGGGTAGAAGTTGGTTTGATGGGGAATGTAAAGAGCAAAAAAAAGGGTTTGGGCGGCGCTAAAAAATTTCATTACAGTAAAAAACGAGGTTAACAAGAAGTCTCTAACGGGGGGGGGGGGGGAAGGAAGCTTAGAATTATTTGTGAGGAAAAAAAGAAGGGAATGGTTTGAAGAAAAGTGGAAGAGAGTCAATGAGAGTAAAGATACGATTGAATGGTGGGAAGCAATTAGCAAATTTAGACCAAGGAAAGAGAGGGCCGGGCAGGACATAGCTAAGGCAGAATGGACCGAGCATTTCAGTAAACTGCTGGGAGCTCGCGATAGGAGGGAAGAAATACAGGGGGGGCAGGAGAGGTGGGAAGGTCTGGGAATAGCCGAAGGTTCGCAGGACGTTTGCTTGGACGAAGAAATTAGTATGGTAGAGTTGATAGACGCGGTAGGGAAAATGAGGAACAGGAAGGCTGCGGGGGAAGACGGGACAGTAGCGGAGTTCATTAAAGCAATACCGGCTGGGAGATTTGGGGAACTTCATGGAATCTTGAATAGAATCTGGGACAGCGGGCAGCTGGTAAACGGTTGGGAAATTGCGCGGATCTTGCCGATCCATAAAGCAGGGGATGAAGCATTAGCATCGAATTATCGCGGCGTCTTATTACTGGATATCGGCTATAAATTACTATCGAGTGTTATGGTGAAAAAACTTAACAAATGGATTGAGCGGAGGGGAATAATTAGGGAAAGTCAAGCAGGGTTTAGGGCAAAAAGGGGTACGAGAGACCATATATTTGTGTTAAATTCATCAATTAATAACAGGTTGAAAAGGAAAGGGGGGAAATTATACGTAGCGTTTGTGGACTTCCGGGCTGCATTTGACAAAATATATAGGGGAATTCTCTTTACGAAGCTGTGAGAGAAAGGAACTAGAGGCAAAATGCATGGCATGATCCGGGGTATTTACAAGAAAACGTTGAACGAGGTGATTACAGCTGAAGGCATTACGGAAAGTTTTGAGACAGCGAAAGGTGTCCGGCAGGGGTGTCCGTGAAGTCCAACGCTTTTCAATATTGCGCTGGACGACATTGATTTTGAATGGGAAAAGAATAAGGAAGGAGGGGCGATAATGGGTGGAGTAAAATTCTATGCTTTGAAGTACGCGGACGATATTGCGATTTTGACGGAAGAGGCGGAAGAATAGGAAAAAATGTTAAAATCACTAAAGAGGTTTGTAATGCGGGCTAAAATGGAGGTTAATGCAGAGAAAACGAAAATCATAATTTTCCGAAGCGGGGGTAAAAGAAAAATTAATGAGGTATGGGAATTTGGGGGCAAACAGATAGAGGTAGTAAAGGATATCTTGGCTTTTGGTTCACGACAAGGAATACGGTAGGAAAGCACCTTAAAAGTGTGGTGGGGAGGGCGCAGAAATCGGTAAATTCGGTATGGGGAATAATGAAGAGACCGAGGGTAGACAAGTTGAAGCATACGTTACAGCTCATGGACTCGTTGGTCAAAGCGGGGGCGCTGTATGGGATAGTAGTATGGGGCTGGAGAAAACGCGAGGAGATTGAGAGATTGCAAGGCAGGTTTGTAAAAATGGCAATGGGCTTAGCTAGGAATACGCCCGCGTATCTATGGAAACTAGAGTCGGGGAAAAGAGGCATTGAGGTTGAAGCGCGACGGAGAGCGGGCAAGTATGTGGTGGAAATTTTGAAAATGGATGAGGGTCGGTGGCCTAAAGTTTGTTTAAGGGAGGAATTTAGGGGTCTGATCAATGGAAGTCCTTCAAAGTGGGGACAAAAATTTAGAAAGCAATGGAAGAGGTAGGGGAGGGGAGAATGATAAGCTTGATCTGGGAGAAAGGGCCGATAGTGCTAATAGAGAAATTGTTCAAACAAGGGGTGGAAAGGAAAAAGGATCAGGATATTCAAAACGACTGGGTGATGGCAGAACGCTCCACTTTTTGTAATTATTATACTGAGATCAAAAATAGATTCGAGCGGGAAAGATACTGGGACGAGGAAGGGTTTGGGGCATTGAAGGAAGAGTGGGCAAGGTTAAGATACGGTAATGTGGGCATGAGCGGGAAAAAGGGGTACGCGAATTGGGCTTGTCATATATGTCGCAAAGAGGAAGAAAGCCTGTGCCATATCTGGCAATGTGGGAAAGCTAGGAAAGAGATTAAAAAAGAGTGGGTGGAGGGGCTTGATAGTTGGATGGCCGGCAGGCTGGGGGCCGACTTGGTCTGGGAGCTGATGGTGACGCTGGGCGGGAGGCTGGTAGTTGAACTCTGTGAATACGCGAGAGCTTTTGAAAAGATGGCGAGATCAAGGACGAACGCACAGGATTAGTAGTCTAAAAGGTAAAAGGGGAGAGGAGGGGGATGCGGCCTGTAATAATAACAAATTAGTAAAGTATTAATTTAAGTATTAGCATTAGTGGTTGAGTGGCCAAAATAAAAAGAAAAGCCTAGTGATAAGTGTGAGTTGATATTTATTAGAAAAGTGTTCTTTTTTATTTTTTATGCTATGTATCGGGATTGTATAACCAATATGTACGAGATTTATGTAATGAGGGAGTAGGTATGAGTGTGTAAACTAGGAATGATTGTTGTTGGTATGATTGCGTGGATTGATACCGAAGGTGTACGAGAAGTTAGGAGGAGCCTGTAAAAAGCGGAAGACGCTGTACATTGAATAAATACTACTATTAATCGTAATTCTGAACATATACAAGATGTTTTTTACCCTTCCACAACGTTCAAGAAATGAGACATTTTTATTGCATTTTCTTATTTTGACTGATTGCACGGAATAAGTACGATGGTTGTTGAACAGTATCGTATACCATTTGGGGTATGTGCGTCGCCTACGGGATGCTGGGAATAGTCGCGAGCTTTATTTTATCGACCAAAACTTGATGCTTCAGTGGCCTTATTTATGAATGGACTAATTTCAATTGAAAGAAAGGTTTTCCCATGGATTGAAACGAGGTAGAAGGATCACAGTGCGTTGATAGTAAGCTTTAGCTGTCATCAAACGGTTCAACAGATGACAAGCAAAAAGAAATCCAATCTTAACGAATATCCGGTCACAATGACCATACAAAATTTAGGAACAATTCGCGCCCTCGTGTAAGTATGCACAATTGGGGGCATACCTGTTGTTGCTCTCTACGTTCGTTATTCTCCTCAGTAAATCATAGAGCTGGAACTTATTCGGGTATCCGGGTACCCGGATTACCCGGGTATCGCAGATCCAATGCTTCAAACCCGAATGCCCGGGTAACCCGAAATTACCCGGGTAATAACGGATCTGGGTACTCGAGTACTCGAAGACTCGGGTAATATCGGGTAATATCGGGTAAGATTGGTTGACTGGCGGTACTTTACGATTTTGCGATCAGAATAGTACTGTTGTGGTCAGAAGTGATGGTGTGGCGATAATCCCGCTATAAACGACGCAGTAATGTTGATGGTCTAAGGTTTACGCCCTTTTCATTCTATGCAGTCGATATATATTCTATTCATACGCATATACTTTAACATAGCGTTACGCTTTTTTATTTCCGAGCTCTTTACATGTTTACAAATGAGTACATGTTTGGGAAATCACAAGATCGAGAACGAGTGAGACAGTACATGAGTGAGAAAGTAATGTAAACACACAAGCCATAGAACTAATTATTTTCATTAGGACGCTGCATACATCCGTTCCCCGTGACCTTTTTCTTACACCACAGTGAACAGTTATGATTGTGTACCCCCATTCCCATCCCGCGAGCTTTTTCCAAAACAAGCTTGCGGTTGAGGGCTCTGGGTACCCGTAGTGATTGTTCAGTCGCTTATGCGGATCCGTAAAGGTTGCAATGCCACGTCCCTTAACAAGTTGGGTGTGGGAGTACTGCGTACGATCCGCGGATGGGGCTCAGGCGGCTTGCACACTTTGCAATGATGTATTGTCCGTGAAAGGTTCAACATCGGCCCTCAATAAACAAACATCTCATAATTGTACATGGATTAATTAGTGAACACAACGAAAACGGAGTCCCTCGAAAACGCAGGTTAGTCTAAAGCTTTGCACGTGTATGTAAGAAAAAAAAACTATTATTAAATGCAATACGTCAGGAGGATACCTTGTACTTTCAAATTTTTACAAATTTTCCATTCAATTGCATTTTATATAAATAATTAAGTTTTCTGGTTATTTGTAATTTTTTTTTCACCAACTTCTTGAGAACTTGTAATTATTATTGTGCAAAATCCATGTTGTCAGCAACTTTAATATAGTTGATTATTTTCGTAGTTTTCGCTCCATCATCGAGGAAGTTTTTTTTTGTAAAATTTTTTGTTCGTTATTTTTATGAAAACGTGTTCTGAATGTTCGAAAAACCAAAAACTTACATTTAGAAAAAATTTTCGTGTGCGAGCGTGTGTGTGAGTGTGTGTGAGCTTGTGTGAGCGTGTATGAGCGTGTAAGTGAGTGTGTAAGTGAGTGTGTAAGTGAGTTTGTAAGTGAGTGTGTAAGTGAGTGTGTAAGTGAGTTTGTAAGTGAGTGTGTAAGTGAGTGTGTAAGTGAGTGTGTAAGTGAGTGTGTAAGTGAGTGTGTAAGTGAGTGTGTAAGTGAGTGTGTAAGTGAGTGTGTAAGTGAGTGTGTAAGTGAGTGTGTAAGTGAGTGTGTAAGTGAGTGTGTAAGTGAGTGTGTAAGTGAGTGTGTAAGTGAGTGTGTAAGTGAGTGTGTAAGTGAGTGTGTAAGTGAGTGTGTAAGTGAGTGTGTAAGTGAGTGTGTAAGTGAGTGTGTAAGTGAGTGTGTAAGTGAGTGTGTAAGTGAGTGTGTAAGTGAGTGTGTAAGTGAGTGTGTAAGTGAGTGTGTAAGTGAGTGTGTAAGTGAGTGTGTAAGTGAGTGTGTAAGTGAGTGTGTAAGTGAGTGTGTAAGTGAGTGTGTAAGTGAGTGTGTAAGTGAGTGTGTAAGTGAGTGTGTAAGTGAGTGTGTAAGTGAGTGTGTAAGTGAGTGTGTAAGTGAGTGTGTAAGTGAGTGGAGTTGTGAGTGTGAGTGTGAGTGTGAGTGTGAGTGTGAGTGTGAGTGTGAGTGTGAGTGTGAGTGTGAGTGCGAGTGCGAGTGTGAGTGTGAGTGTGAGTGTGAGTGTGAGTGTGAGTGCGAGTGCGAGTGCGAGTGCGAGTGCGAGTGCGAGTGCGAGTGCGAGTGCGAGTGCGAGTGCGAGTGCGAGTGCGAGTGCGAGTGCGAGTGCGAGTGCGAGTGCGAGTGCGAGTGCGAGTGCGAGTGCGAGTGCGAGTGCGAGTGCGAGTGCGAGTGCGAGTGCGAGTGCGAGTGCGAGTGCGAGTGCGAGTGCGAGTGCGAGTGCGAGTGCGAGTGCGAGTGCGAGTGCGAGTGCGAGTGCGAGTGCGAGTGCGAGTGCGAGTGCGAGTGCGAGTGCGAGTGCGAGTGCGAGTGCGAGTGCGAGTGCGAGTGCGAGTGCGAGTGCGAGTGCGAGTGCGAGTGCGAGTGCGAGTGCGAGTGCGAGTGCGAGTGCGAGTGCGAGTGCGAGTGCGAGTGCGAGTGCGAGTGCGAGTGCGAGTGCGAGTGCGAGTGCGAGTGCGAGTGCGAGTGCGAGTGCGAGTGCGAGTGCGAGTGCGAGTGCGAGTGCGAGTGCGAGTGCGAGTGCGAGTGCGAGTGCGAGTGCGAGTGCGAGTGCGAGTGCGAGTGCGAGTGCGAGTGCGAGTGCGAGTGCGAGTGCGAGTGCGAGTGCGAGTGCGAGTGCGAGTGCGAGTGCGAGTGCGAGTGCGAGTGCGAGTGCGAGTGCGAGTGCGAGTGCGAGTGCGAGTGCGAGTGCGAGTGCGAGTGCGAGTGCGAGTGCGAGTGCGAGTGCGAGTGCGAGTGCGAGTGCGAGTGCGAGTGCGAGTGCGAGTGCGAGTGCGAGTGCGAGTGCGAGTGCGAGTGCGAGTGCGAGTGCGAGTGCGAGTGCGAGTGCGAGTGCGAGTGCGAGTGCGAGTGCGAGTGCGAGTGCGAGTGCGAGTGCGAGTGCGAGTGCGAGTGCGAGTGCGAGTGCGAGTGCGAGTGCGAGTGCGAGTGCGAGTGCGAGTGCGAGTGCGAGTGCGAGTGCGAGTGCGAGTGCGAGTGCGAGTGCGAGTGCGAGTGCGAGTGCGAGTGCGAGTGCGAGTGCGAGTGCGAGTGCGAGTGCGAGTGCGAGTGCGAGTGCGAGTGCGAGTGCGAGTGCGAGTGCGAGTGCGAGTGCGAGTGCGAGTGCGAGTGCGAGTGCGAGTGCGAGTGCGAGTGCGAGTGCGAGTGCGAGTGCGAGTGCGAGTGCGAGTGCGAGTGCGAGTGCGAGCGCGAGTGCGAGCGCGAGCGCGAGCGCGAGCGCGAGTGCGAGTGCGAGTGTGAGTGTGAGTGTGAGTGTGAGTGGGCATGTGTGCGGGTCTCACACACGAAAATTTAAAAACCATTGGATATGCGGTATTTCATACCAAATTGACCTGAGTCTGACCTCTAACATCTCGGAATTGGATCGCCATATTTTATACGATTGAACTACCTCTCAAAAATACTCCGATATTTTTTTATTTTTTTCAGATTATTTGTAATTATTTATAATTAAAAGAACGAATTTATTAAATGCCACATTTTAAAAATCTGAAAAAATTCTGAAACATCACGCGTGTCACATATAAGAATTTTAAAGATTTCCGCCGGAGTGGGCTGACGTTATCTTCTACTTTTCTTTGGGATTTTTTTAAGCTGAATAAAACTGAAAGAAAAAATCCGTTGATTATGGGTTATCGCTTGAACATTTTTTAGATGCGACGCTTGCATTTTTGGAATTCTTAAAATATTTTTTCGAAGTTTTTCTTTTCTATTTAAAACAAAAATAAAAACTCTTCGGAAAATTCTGAAAAAAATTCTCAAATATCTAGTGATGCACATAAAAGTGGTCAAGCCATTGCCCATTATCGACTGATTTTTTATTCTAATTTCTTTCGCTGTTTATTTGGGAAAAAAAATTGAAAAAATAGAAGTTAACGTGGGTTAACTCCGACTTAAGTCTCAAAAATTCTTATATGTAATAAATGATTTTGCAAAATTTTTCTAGATTTTTTAATTGTACCGATCAATAACTATGTTTTAATATAAATAGTTATAAACGATCAGAAAAAATTGTAAAAAATACTTGCGTATGGTTCAACCATATAAGAAATCGCGGGCCAAATCCAAGACAAAAAGGGTCGGATCCAGATCGATTTAGTATGGTATTCCTCCTATGTATGTTTATTTAGCATTCCGTGCACTTTCAAAATATTTAAACCCCACGTATTCATTTCGTTTTTCATAATTGCAGCAGATACTCCGACCCAAATCGCAATGGCGATGAGATGGAAGTTGACATCACCGATCAACAAAATGAAGAGACGACGACGAATTTGTCAACATTCGGTAACAATCAATCGGATATACAATCCAGTATCGATAATGAAATGTTGATCGGATCCAACGACTCAGATTCTGCGTCGAATATCACGATGACGGCGCCCTCAACTTCCAACGTCACTCTGCAGATGCACGCGGGTGCAAGAGCATTGACCGACCGCGAAACGTCGACGACATTCATCCGTCCACGTCTCACGAATCCTCGGGGGCAGCTTCAGTTCATTGCCGGCGGAGCTCAAACTGATCGTCCCTGTAGTCGAGACAGAACGGAGTTGATTACTCAGGCACTGACGAAAATGATCATCGTTGATATGCTCCCAGTGTCGTTTGCCGGTGGTGTTGCATACCGGGAATTTATGAATACTATAGAGCCGAACTATAAGGTTCCCTGTGTAAAGACAATTAAAAATCGAATATCTTCCGTCTACGCACAAGTTTGTACGAAGATAGCTGCTGAGTTATCAGCTGTAACATCGGTAGCCTGGACATCCGATTGCTGGTCATCACGTAGCCAAGACTCCTACATATCCGTAACGGTCCATTTTTTGGATGCAACGTGGACGCCAAAAAATTACACCTTAAGCACCGAAGAATTAAGCGAGCGACATACTGCAGCAAACTTGACGGCGAAACTGCAAGATGTAATGAAGCATTGGAAGTTGGAAGGAAAGGTAGTAACCGTCGTGACAGACAATGCACAAAATGCGAAAAATTCGGTACGAGACCTTGATGGCATCGACACCAACGAGGGCGTGACTTGTGCAGCACATAGTCTGCAGCTATGCGTTATGAAAGTACTAAAAAATGACACTGCAGCGAAAGTTTGTGAGCAAGCTACGAAAGTGGTTGCGCATTTCCATCGCTCAAATATTAGGCTTGGCAAATTAGGCTTGGCAAAGCTAAAGTTAATCTAAAGTTGTTGCACTCGATGGGACAGTACGTACGCGATGATCGATAGACTGCTTATCAATCGGGGCGCAGTAACGAATGTTTTGTCCGATCGCACTGTGACAAACCCTGCGACGGCAGAACGACTAGAGATTTCGGAACGCGAGTGGACGGCGATGGAAAATTTGCAGAAAATTTTAAAGCCTTTACAAGTAGCGACGACCGTTCTCTGCAGCGATTCTCATTTGCCAATTTCAATGGTTCGTCCAATCGCTTACATGTTATGCGAGAATCACTTGTGCGAATCCGACCACGAAGACCCAGGAATTACGTCGATGAAGGAAATTCTGCGAAGAGAATTGACTTCCCGATTCGATTTGGACTACGATTCGGAAAGCGGTGTACATGCGCGACAAGTAGCGAGCTTCCTCGATCCGAGATACAAAGACATGGTTGTCGAATCTCCGCAAGCAAGGGATGACGTTCGGTCGTTTGTTCGAAACTTCTTCGTGTCCGATCCGGTACAAGAACCTGATAACGAAAGTGATCAAACGGCGATGGATTTTCTTTTCCAAACTGCTCCTAACCGTAGTAATACAGAAACGCAGTTTGAAATGTATTTAACCGAGCCTCAAATAAGTTATAATATGAACCCCTTCGAATGGTGGGCAGCTCGGGAAACACGTTATCCTGACCTCGCAATGCTCGCACGAAAATACTTGTGCATTCCGGCAACTTCCGCAAGCTCTGAAAGAGTTTTTTCGACGGCTGGGAACATAGTAAATGCGAAAAGAAATTGTTTGCTTCCTGAGAACGTTAATATCCTCGTCTTCTTATATAAAAATCGCAATCTACTCTAGATCGTCATCTAGAAGCTTATAACATACCTGGTGTTGTTATTTAATGAGTTATTTTTGTTGATTTATGTTTATATAATGTATCACGGATTGGCGAACTCCGATCTCTAATTGAATGAGTTTCTGACAATCTAATCTTGGGCATATTTATTTATTGTTACTGACAACTGATACTGTCACTGGGCTTATGTTTTTTGTTTAATAACCTTTGGTTCCATTACGGTGTATCCAATAAAAAATATTTTTAATACTAATAGTACTTGGAACCAGAATCTCCACTATTACACGTATTTGTTTACATCCTCTGTCCTTTCCCATTCTGTCATCAATTGATTAATCCTCAAATAAAATGAAAGGCTGTTATATATTCCGCTATTACCCGTAATTACCCGAAACTATTCGGGTACCCGGGTAGTTTTGGGTCCGGAAACCCGGACAGTTTCGGGTACCCGGGAAATTTCGGGTACCCGGGTAATTTCGGGTACCCGGATTTAAAGCTTCGGGTACAGTTACCCGAGTAACCGGGTAAATTCGGATACTCTGATAACTCGAATAAAAGTCGCAGCCCTAGTAAATCAAGTCCAATTGAAAAATCCAACTTGAGAGTCTCTGGATCAATTTGGTTGATAAAATCGGCACGATGTCTGAGTAAGTAATTGTGTAAATTACCGAAGCGACAGTACTCGACGATCACCAGCAGCTCACCTGTTGAATCAGTTATATAAATCGTAAAAGACATATATAGGTCACATCTTAACGCCATGTGAAACACTCTCGTGGCGTGGTCACGTGAGTTTAACCTCCTCTTAATTGCTTTTTTTACATTGTATTACTAACGTTTGTTGATAGTTTTGGTGCAAGCACCAAGGAGATTAACGACATTCAAATGTTTGCCGAGATGCACCATGATCTTCAACTCGCTAGCTAGCGCCCTGATGCAAATGGATCCCGTGGATTTTCGTACCATTTTAACTGCTACGGTGGAAACTGCCTCGTGTTTGCAAATACCCAGAGCGTGCGCCTTTACGACCACACCGAAACTACCGAAACCCAATTGCTTTCCAAACTTCAACCTCCCATGGGGAAATTCCCACTTTTTGTCGTACGGTAGTAACTCGGCTTGATCACCGATCGTTAAATTGGGATTCAGATACTGCAACGCACCTTCCTCGAAGTGCACCAGTCCAACCTCCATCAGTTGCTTACGAATGACCTTGTGATAATTAAATCGTTTTATTTTCAATGGTTCAATCGTTAACGATATGGAAGAATTATAAACATGTATACAAAGAGAGTGTTCACTATTAAATATTGAAATATTACTATAGTATTATCATATTAAAAAATCCATAATTGTATTAAATATAATAATATTATTTAATGCAATTACGAAACCATATAAATTTTGGATTGTCGTGATTAATGAATGAGTTTGTAATGTTGTATTTCATTCCCACTTTTTGGAGGAAAAGAGCACGAGAAGTATGCATATGTTGGGCACAAGGAATTTTATAGACAAATAAAATTTTATTACGTTGCCGCGATGCATCTTGATAGAGAAGAAGATAACGATTGTGACACAGATTAGCACGAGTACCACTATCGAAATGATCCATACTTTGGAGACTTCTTGCACTGTAAATTCAAATCAACATATTCATTTATAAACTATCGCGCTTCAGGTTATCAAATTGCCTCGTCGACTGTACCTTTGATCAAGATTATCTGATAATTTTCATCATTTCCGAAACGATTCTGAACCTTGCACATATATCTTCCGCTATTTTCGTCGCGCAAATATTTTATGCGGAGCTCTTGATAGTCGTCATGACACTCATACTGCTCGTTGGCATCGATCCTCGTGTCGTCCTGAATTATTTTGCAAATTTGACCTATAATGTAATTTTTCAATAGAGACAAGCACGTATTTTCTTAATATGAATTATTTATTGCTTAAATATAATTTTATATATATATATATTTTTATATTTGTTCCATTTTCCACCGTATACCCTATCGGGTTTTTACGGAACCCCAGCCCGATTCCCCCTATCACTCCCTACCCGCACTCAGTTAAGCTACCTAACTTCCAGTGCGTCCGTAGCCGACTTAGCTACACTGTATTTTTACAGCGGTAAAAATACACCGGTATTTTTACACTTGTGTGAAGTGCAGAAATACCAAAGTCTGAGAAGAAAGCACCTCCCGCTCAACAGTTGATGCGCCAGCTAGCACACGGCTAAGCGGTCACCCATCCAAGTTGACAAAAACGGACCCGTAGGAAGGGGAGTTAGTCGTAGTTGCTGGTTATGTGTATTTCGTCGCGGTACGCCTAGCGAGCTAGAGGGGAGAGGGAGAGGCGGGCCCGCCCCTTACTTATGTTTGAATGGTTTTTATTGGCCCTCAAAAGGGCCGTTTAAACCCGGGTTTTTACCCCGCTCCTACTTTCTCATTCGGTTTAGCCCGGTGAAGGGCACGGTATTTTTACCGAGGGGGTCTGTTTCGCCCGGCGAAGGGCACGGTCATTTAACCGGGGGGTTGCTGTCGCGCCGAACTACGCGGGGTCCGACGCGGACCGGTGGGGGGTCGATTTTTCCCCTAGATTCGTGGCGGCGGCGAGCCGGAGGGGGAAGTCCAGCTCGAGGGTTCCGTGGGTGCGGGTTCCTCCCTCTCGGGCTCGATTCGCGAGGGCCGGTACTCCGGCGGCGCCCTGCGGAATACCCCCGAATTTTGCCCTACCCCGTCATAGACCGAGAGGTACTGCTCGGTGGGGTCGTAGACCTCTGCTCGGGGGGTGTTCTCGGCGGCCTCTGCCAGGACGTGCAGGGAGCTCACTTCCCCGAACCCAGGCAGTGAAGGTGACTCCGTAGTACCGGCGAAGAGGGCGGCGGTGCTAGCGAGGAGGTTAAGCGAGCTACGGGAGCGAGATCGCTATCTGGGGACCAATTCCGTCCGGATTTCGCGGGTGGACGTCTTCCGGAAGATGTCGGAGGGGGATCGGCGGGTTCCCTGGCGACTTCCGGGGTATCGCCGAATAGATCCTCTAGTCGAGCGCGTTTCTTGGCCGCGTTGCCGTTCTCGACGGGTTTCGGGGGGCTCGGTTTCGGAACGGCTACTGCGGCAGGCTCCTCGTACAACTTACTCCATAGTCCATTGAGTGATTTGGGCGTCCCGTTCGGCGGCGATGGCGGGGCCACTTCCGGTAGCGTCGTCGGCACCACGTCCGGTACCGCGGGTGGAAGGTCGCGGCGTTTGTGGGGCACTCCGGGGTAGACCTGGTATCGAACTGCGCGGGGGGCGGGTTGATTCCACTCGCGTAGGACTCCCCTAATCGGACCGGTGTGGCTCATCTGTGGTGGATCCGGAAACGACCGGTTGCGTGTGGGCCGGAGGATCGCGACCGGAGGGACATAACCTCCACCCTGCGGCTCGGGAGGCGTGAGTCGTCTCACGTACACCGGGCCGTCGGGCGGGTACGGAAGGGTCCGAAGTTCGCGTACGTGCGGTCTTTCGACGATTTGCGGGTATAACCCCCGTGCAAGAATGTCTACCGTATTTAACACGGGTCGAGAGCGCGGCGAGTAATGCCAGGGGTGCGGGTCCGTGGCGACGACGTGAACGACGCGCACGACGCGGTCGAAATGGCGGGCCCTAAGCTCGAATAGAAGCGCTGCCGCCCGTTCCTCCAAACGCGCCTCCGCTCGGGCGTTTAGGCGACGCCGGTAACATTGGTTATTATCCGAGCGCCGCATCCGCCCGACCTCTTCCTTACCGACCGCGGGAAACGACACTGTCGAAAGTCTCCGCCCGCTCGGCAGGCCGGCCGCTCTACCGCCGCGTTCAAAAACCGCGTTACAGCGGTTTCCGCTTTGCAGCGGTTTATGGCTGCTTTTGCAGCAGTGGTAATTCTCTGCTTCTCAGCAGTATGATTTTTCCGCTTTGCAGCAGGATGATTTTTCCGCTTTGCAGCAGGATGATTTTTCCGCTTTGCAGCAAGATGATTTTCCGCTTTGCCACTGGAAGAGTTCGTTTCGTAGAAACGGTTTTTGGTTTTTGGAGTGGTAGTCGTCTGGGTAGACGGCTTTAAAAAGGTGCTTTCCCGAGTCGGAGACTTGGTAGGCGAAAGTTGTGTCATTTATTCGTGAAATACTCGGCTATTTATTGCCGATCAAGCGCATATTCGCTTGCGAGAAACGTGTTGTCCAATATCTCCCTCTAGCGGAGAGTCTTACACTAAGTTTGGTCGACGCGAGTGTTCGCCGCGCTCGGCTATCTCCGGTAGAGTCCGGTTCTCGCGTGGCTCGCCGCATCGAGCATGTGTTTCGCGGAGTTCGCGTGTTTAACCTCGTCGGTCGGCTCGCGAGTGTATTGTTCTCATTATTTAACAGTTTTTAAAAAGTGTTTATAAAAAAGTGAAGTGACCAAAAGTTCGTGTACGGTATCGTTAGTTTTTAGGAAACGAAGTGTGTGTGTGTCAGTGAGTGTTTACATGTTTTTTTCCAGGTTCGTGTATCATGTTGTTGCCGGCGAGCAACAGGTGTTCCGTCGGCCTCGAATCTTCTTACAGGTAATAATCTTTTTAACTTACTTAATTCATGTGTCAACGACCCTCCTAGTGAGGGTTTATCTTATCTTATTTTTAAAACTAATAATTATTTGTGTCTTTCCTCTGTTACAGGTTTCGTCGTGGGAGTCTTTGCCGGAGGAGTCCCCGTCGCATGACATGGGCGGAAGGCCCATGTCCAACGCTGGATTCACAGGTAAGTTTTTACACCTATTCTTATTTTCTATTCAGAGTTTACTCTAGTTTTAAAACTTAGTCTCTAATTATCTCTGTATTCGTTTTCAGGTTCGACGAGGTAGTGGATAAGCCGCTACCCGGCTCGGTGCCGTCGGGGTTTCCGCCGTCGAGTCCTCGTCGCACCTTCGTTTCAACGGGTAAGTATCGTCTGAGGGTTAGTGTATAAGTTAGTTAGTGTTTATGTTATTATAATATGTTTCTACTTTTTGTTTCAGATTCGCCGGGAGTTTCATCGTCGTCGAGGGAGCTCGTCCGGATGCCTCGGCGAGGTTCGACGGGGGCTCGACGGGTTCGACGAGGTCTCGACGGGATTCGACGTCCGTCGATGATATTGTACCAGGTAAGTTTTTTAGTTCGTAATGATTATATATATATATCTTAATTAATGTGTATTTTTTGTATTTTTTCAGATTTCGCCAGGCAGCGTGTAGGACGCTGCCTGGCGAGGCGCAGCTGCGGGTAAGACGCTACCTCGCCTGGTGGCCTGGGGATCCTCGTCGCCTTGTCTGGAGTTATCGGTAAGTCTATCTCTATTGTATCATGCATTTTTAGCAATTGTTTAATTTCCTTTTTTTCTGTTTCAGGTGGGGGTGCCCCGGGCGAGGAGACGAGGGAGCCAGACCGTCGTTGGATTCGCACGACGAAGGGTTAATCCCTTCGTCGTCAGGTAAGTATGTAGAGTAAGGTAATCTGTGTATGTTTAAATATTAATAATGTGTTTCTTTTTGTTTCAGGTATTTTTCAGGTTTCGGCGAGGGAGACGCGGGCGGCGTACATCAAAGTACTGACCGCGAACGAATTAGCTTGACTTGGGGAACCGCCAGAGCCATGCGCCAACCACACATCCACCGCTGTCGGTTGATATAATTTTATATTTATTTTATTTTAAGGTATTCCGAGCATAAGACCGTAGTCTTCAGGAATTAATAATTTTTTGTTATATTACAGTTTCATCACGTAAGATCGTGTTAAAAAATCTGAGGCTCGGTTACTAGCCTTTTAATGAATAATTGTCACATAAAAAAATGAAATATTAGTACAGAGTCTTATAGAAAAAGCTCCGGTCTGAGTTGCAATTGCAGATTTCTCATGTTAATTATCTTGAGATCTGAAACGTAAAATGCCCAATAGATTCACCGAATTACAGAGATTAATTATCGCGTTTAAAAAACGGATCTCACCGAAGGCTTTCGCGAGAAAATAATATCTAAAGCTGCGAGAATAAGTCCAATATCGTCTGAGAATCATGGCGGTGCCTACAACGTTTCGGTTGGCAACGCTGTACGTCGTCAGCTGTGCTATATCACCTTCGGGGCGACGCGCGAAAAACAATGATTTTTGCTTGAGTTACGAAAATTACGAAAATGAGATATAATGCACATTGATAAAGCAATTAGTACAACTCATGTGAGAAGCGACCAGCGCATTTTGATGTTTTTCTCATATTTCGAAATGATCCGGTGTAATTTTTTTTTTTTAACAAACGTAGCTATTGTTTTGATGCCCTTTCTACCAATATGGCGCTTAATCACGTGGTACGTTGCACGGCGTGGCAGATCGCTCGCGAGTTCAGGGCCGTAAGATTTTGAAAATTGTAAAATTATTTTATAAAATTAGAATACTGTATATTTTAGGCATCGCGAAGTTTAATCGAACCTTTAAAAAAGCTTTTAGAATAATTCCACGGCGGTATAGCTTTGCAAGCTCAAAAAGATTACGGGCCCCGCTCAGGCACTCACAAA